>OY744525.1:167706539-168381539 GCA_963556195.1 Sepiola atlantica
ATATATCATATATTTATATTATATATATATATCTTATATATATATCATATATATATATATGATATATATATATATAATATATATATAAGATATATATATATATATAATATATATGATATATATATATATAAATAAATATATATATAATATATATATATATGTATGATACATATATAATGTATATATAATGAATATATATAATATATATATACATATATATATACATATATATAATATATATATAATTTATATATAATATGTATAATACATATAGACATAATACATATATATATAACATATATATAAATACATATATAATATATACATGATATATATATATATAATATATATTATATATGATATATATATATAAATATATATATAATATGATATATAATATAGATATAAATATATATGTCTAATATATATATATAAATATATATATATATTATATATAATGTATATATATAAATATGTATATATAATATATATATATATATATATATATATATAAATTAAACTATAATATATATATATAATATATATTATATATATAATATATATAATATATATATATTAATATATATATATTATATATATTTGTAACATATATTATATATATTATATATAATATATATATAATATATATATATTTTAATATGTATATAATATATAATATATATATATAATATATACCTATATATATAATATATATATAAATATATATATATAGTATATAATATAGATATATAATATATATATATAATATATAATATATATATGATATATATATATATATACAATATATTATATATATATGTAAATATATATATAATATATAATATCGATATATAATACATATATATATAATATATATATATGTATATATAATATATATGTATATAATATATAATACATAATCTGTATATATATGATATATATATATGTATATAATATATATATATAATGCATATATATGTATGTAATGTATATATATATAATATATTCATATACATAATATAAATATATGTATATAATATATATATATATATATATATGTATAATGTATATTTATATATAATCCATATATATATATATCTTATATATATATTTAAATATATATATATATAATATATATATATATAATACATATATATGTAATATGTATATTTAAATATATATAGTTATGATATATAATATATATATATAATACATATATATAATATATATATATGTATATAATATATATATATATAATATCACATATAATCTCTATATATATAATATATATATGTATGTAATATATATATATATAATATATAATATATATATTATATATATATGTATATATAATATATATATATAATATATAATATATATATATTTATAATATATATACATATATAATGTATATATGTATATGATATATGTATATAATATATAAGATACACTCTATATATATAATATATATATATATATGTATATAATATATATATAATATATATATAATCTATAATCTATATATATATACATATGTATGTATATAATATATATATATATAATCTATATATAAATATGTATATAATATATATATATGTGTATAATATATATATATAATCTATATATATATAATATATAATCTATGTATATATAATATATATATATGTATAATATTTATATAATATATATAATATACATAACATATATATATTATATATGATATATATATATTATATATATACATATAATATATATAAAATATATAATATAATATATATATAATATATAGTTATATATGTATAATATATATATAATATACATAACATATATATATTATATATGATATATATATAATTATATATACATATAATATATATTACATATATAATATAATATATATATATAATATATATATAATATATATATAACATATATATAATATATATAATATAATATATATAATATATAATATGTATACATATAATATATATATACATATAATATATATATTTAATATATATATAACATATTTATACAATATATATATAATATAATATATATAATATATAATATATATACATATACTATATATATACATATAATATATATATATATTATATATATAATATATAATATATAATCTACATATATACTATATATATGTTTATAATATATATATATATATATAATATATATATAATCTATATATATATAACATATATATTGTATATAATACATATATGTATATAATATATATATATATAATCTATATATATATAATATATAATCTATATATATTAAATATATATATATATATATGTATATATAATATATATAATATATATATATAATATATAATATATATATATATTTTATATGATATATATAATATATATACATATAATATATATATTCATATGATATATATAGTATAATATAATATATATATAATATAAATAATATATATATATATCATATATATACAATATATATATAATATATATATATAATATAATACATATAATATATAATATATATATACATATAATATATATATATATATAATACATATATATAATGATATATATATATAATACATATATATATAATATATATATATATAATATATATATAATATATATATAATAAATATATATAATATATATATATATAATTCATATATATATAATATATATATATATAATACATATATATATATATATATATATAATTCATATATATATAATATATATATATATAATACATATATATATATATATATATATATATATATAATACATATATATATATATATATATATATATATATATATATATATATATATATATATATATATATATATATATGTATGTATGTATATATATAATTATGCAGCTTATTTCGAACGGCGATGTTTACCGCGAATTTGGGTGTGTTCTATCTGAAACATTCGTACAACAAATATGAAAGGTTTAAACAACATTTCTTGGCTGAGCATTGATTTTAAAGAATTTTAAACATTTATTTTGTCAGTGGGGATATACTTAGATGGGAAAATCCACCAATTTCATTCCACTTCGTAAGATAAATAATTAATAAACAAAAAGAATATATTGGGGGATGGATATATGTTAATTGTTAATACAATTGGGGGTTGGCGGCGGTTTGCGGAAAATCCATCAATCTTCATTCTATTTCATAAGGTAAAGACTATGAAGATTGTCACAAACTACAGGAAGATATCCATTGCATGTATGATTGGTCTGAAAAATGGCAGTTAAAATTCCATCCAGTAAAATGCAAGAATATGTGTATAGGTACTAAACAGAACACTAAAAATTGCTTTCAATATACTCTGAATGATTGTCTACAACCCATGGATTATACGAACTTGGAAAAAGACATTGGTGTTGTAATAGATAATAGGCTACATTTCGAAGAACACATGAAAGAGAAAGTAAACAAAGCCAACAAAATACTCGGTTTAATCCGCAGATGTTTTGAATACCTCGGTCAGAGTTCATTGGTTATATTGTTTATAGCGCTCGTGAGGCCTCATATTGAATATGCTAATCAAGTGTGGGCACCATATAAAAAGAAACACATTGAAATGATAGAAAATGTACAAAGGCGAGCTACTAAACTTGTTCCAGGACTGTACGATCAGAGTTATGAAGAAAGGTTGAAAGCTCTGAAATTGCCAAGTTTGACCTATAGAAGAATACGTGGGGACATGATTGAGTGCTATAAATTGCTCTCTAGAAAATATGATTTCAATGCTGATAAACTATTGACTAGAAAAAATACAAGAGTGGGTAACAGGGGACACAGTCAGATGCTTTACAAGAAACAGGCACGTTTGAACATGAAAAAATATTCATTCAGCCATTGCTGTGTTGATTTGTGGAATAGATTGCCATCAAGTGTAATTGAAGCCGAAACTGTAAAGATATTTGAGAAGTGGTTGGATAAGTTCTGGATTGACCAAGAAATCAAATTCAATTATAAGGCTGCTGTCGTCACTGGACGCATACAAAGATGAAGACAAGGAGCTAGTGCCATAGGACGACTCATGACCTTCTACCAGAATTCATCTATGTTTCTATGTTTATGTTTCTATGTAAATAAGTAATAAAGAAAAAAATGTATTGGGGGGGGGGAATATATGCTAAGTGTTAATAACGAAGAATATTCTGTTTATAAATGACAGCGATTGTGTCACGTGAGTCCAAATGCTGGCAGCAGTGAGAGTGCGGGAGTTGGGCGGCGGTTTGCGGAAAATCCATCAATCTTCATTCTATTTCGTAAGGTAAATAAGTAATAAACAAAAAAAATGTATTGGGCTGGGATATATACTAATTGTTAATACGGAAGACTATTCTGTTTATAAGTGACTACGATTGAGTCACGTGAGCCAAAATGCTGGCACCGAGGGGTCGCGGGGTGTGGGGGTCGGGGTTGGGTGCGTTGGGCGGGGAGTAAAAGTGCCACCCCATCTTACCGCTGTGGGAAGCAGATAAATAGAAGCAATATATCGAAATTGTCGCCTGCTACCATTCGGCTCGTCATCTCTGGGGCGTTTACGTAGCATCCGACGCGAAGTTCACGGAAATTGGGTCAGGATCGATAGAAGTACCAAAAAACGATAAATAATTATTTTAGTTTAAAAACAAACATAAAGCAACTGGGGCATTTATAACGACAGCTAACAGAACGAAAAGGGGTTAAAAATAAACAAGAAAAACAAATAGGCAACAAATAAATGTTACCAAAGGCAAGATAAGTGACTCTTCTGCTAACCTTTTGATGAGCATAAAAATCAGAAGAGAAAAAAATGTTGAAATGAAAAAAAAAACTTGGAAAAAAACAACAAAAAACAAGTGCCATGCCTGGGTCATATACTGCACAAGTACCATGCCTGGGTCATATACTGCACAAATGCCAGTCCCCAGGTCATATACTGAACAAGTACCATGCCTGGGGCATATACTGCACAAGTAACATGCCTGGGTCATATACTGCACAAGTACTATGCCTGGGTTGTATCCTGGGAAAGTGCCATACCCCGGGTCATATACTACACATGTACTATGTCCGGGTCCTATACTGCACAAGTACCATGCCTGGTTAATATACTGCACAAGTGCCATGCCCCGAGTCATATACTGCACAAGTACCATGCCCGGTCATATACTGCACAAGTGCCATGCCCCGGGTCATATAATGCACAAGTGCCATGTCCCAGGTCATATACTGCATAAGTACCAGTCTCCGGGTCATATACTGCACAAGTACCATGCCCGGGTCATATACTGCACAAGTACCATGCCCGGGTCATATAATGCACAAGTGCCATGTCCCAGGTCATATACTGCATAAGTACAATGCCCGGGTCATATACTGCACAAGTACCATGCCTGGATCATATACTGCACAAGTGGCAATCAGAAGAGAAACCTAGATGGCGTTAAAATATTATCAAATACTATCACTCTGACGTCACATACCTATCACTATGACGTCAGGGCAAATGATAACATTAAAAAATTGCGATCACATTAACCGAAAATTACTAATAATGGGACTGAGCAACCCTTGCCTCACTATGTGTCCCTCTCCTCCTCCCCCCTTTGACAATGGTGTGATTTCCAGTGACTCAGAGTCAAATAAAATTAAAAGTTATTTCAAATTATTAAAATATGACTCATCATTTTCATTAAAAAACATGAATTGTTTTATGTACGTGAGGTATAATTTGCCGGACAACACCGAATACTTTTCTTTTGTGTACATACAGAGTGACGGCTAGTGGCTGACCTTGGCGCAGTTTCTTACCCCCTCCATGTAAATAGATTTGACGCTAAGAAACTATAAATACAATTTAAAGTTATTTCAAATTATTACGTAATTAAATTACAATATGACTCAGCAATTTCAAATTACTATAAAATATAATGAAAAATAATTGAAAAGCCCCACCGCCCTCCTGATGAAATATGCCCCATGCACCCCTAAGGGGTCGGTTTATAGATTCGGGAATATGCCCATCAACTTACTCTGTGAATTTTACATAAGAATACACTTTTATATTGTATCTATATTCTTTAACATGTTTTTCTAAAAGGCACACACACACAAACACACAAACACAAAAACATTCATTTTCATATAGAAGATTTCAAATAGTTTCTTTGGCACTGATGTAGCACAGGAACACGGGCTGAAATTTATTTAGGAGAGCTTCAATGGTGTAAGCAGGGGCAGATAACTCTGTTTGGCACTTGAGCAGATGCGGTACACGAGCCTAAATTTATTTTCGAAGAGTTCCAATGGTGTAAGGGGCAGACAACTCTCTTTTTAGTATATCGATAGAACATTTATTGAAGAAAATAGAATTTGGGAAAATGAACAGTATATTTTTTCATTTCAAAACCAACAAAACAAATAGTCCTCTTGTTTGGATTAACAGTTTTTTTAAAAGTTTTTCTTATAGTTTTAAATATAAAATTATCGCAGAAATTAAAATTTTTCAAGACATTCACGTCGATTACGTCCATTTTCGGAGAAGCTAGAAATTTTTCACAAATGTTATGTTCTGCGATGATTTAATATTTTAAACTATAAAAAAAAAATCAAAAATCTGTTTATCCAAACAATAGGACTGTTTATTTTGTTGGTTTTGAAATGAAAAAATATACTGTTCATTTTCCCAAATTTTATTTTCTCACACCATTGGAACTCTTCTAAAATAAATTTTAGCTCGTGTACCGCATCTGCACAAGTGCCGAAACGGCACTTTTGCACCATAGGAACACGAGCCAAAATTTATTTTAGAAGATCTCCAATTGTGTAAGAAGGGGCAGACAACTCTTTTTTACTACGCAATTTCTCCGAAAATGGAAAATATGCATTTTTTTAAAATAAGAAGTCATGCAAATTCAATTAAGGCCAAGCAACTAACTTCTTGCCCCCCCCCCCTCTGACGTCATTGTGGTTGGTTAACTTAATTTCGCGCCTTTTTTAATTTAATTTCATAATTCACAAAGTTAAAGTGCCTAATGCATGCGCCGTTCCTCATTGCGAGGGCAATTATAAAAAATAAACTGAAAGTCTCAGTGTTTTGATTTTCAAAAGAGGAAGAATTACGGCAAATATGGATACACGCAATAAAGCGAGATATGTTTACACCGACTAAATATAGTGTTTTATTTACTCCTCCCCAGGAGTTAGGCATAAGGCCAGTTTTATCTTACTCCCACAAGTAAGATGTGACCCAAGATCGGATCGAGAAAGTAGGGGTTAAAAAGCCAGCGCTCGAGAGGTGAGCACTGTGGCCATTTAAAAATTGCCTGGGCAGCCCCGTCGGCATTGCCTCAGACAGTAAGCAATAAACTTACTCCTCCCCAAAGAGGGGAGGCAAAGCCTGGGAGGGTGGACCTCCTAGAACTGCACAGGACAAGCGTGCAGTATCCATCGGAACAGATACTACACTTTGATCTTAGCCAAAAGGCCTAAATATAGTGTAGGGAGTTTGATTTTTTAAAATTATATAAAAAAATCAAAAGTCTGAATTACTTATTCATTATTTGATAAAAAAAGTAGTGTATAGCCAATAATTATTGTTTTCAGTTTTTTAAAATTATCTTTTGATGTCTTATTAAGTGTAGTATATTTGAACTTTTCTCTGTACTTTTGTAGATTAAATGAATGAAATAATAACGGCATATTTAATCAATATTTTCACCCCCCCCCAAAATAGATTATACAATGATTTATTCAATGATAATATCGTTAATTAACAATAATAATATCGTTAATTAACCAAGACTACATATTAAAATGATAATATCGTTAATTAACCAAGACTACATGTTAACATGATAATATCGTTAATTTACCAAAACTACATGTTACATGATAATATCGTTAATTAACAAAGACTACATGTTAAAATGATAATATCGTTAATTAACCAAGACTACATGTTAACATGATAATATAGTAAATTAACAATGATAATATCGTTAATTAAAAATTATAATATCGTTAATTAACCAAGATTACATGTTAAAATGATAATATCGTTAATTAACCAAGACTACATGTTAACATGATATTATCGTTAATTAACCAAGACTACATGTTAACATGATAATATCGTTAATTAACCAAGACTACATGTTAAAATGATAATATCGTTAATTAACCAAGACTACATGTTAAAATGATAATATCGTTAATTAACCAAGACTACATGTTAACATGATAATATCGTTAATAAACAAAGACTACATGTTAAAATGATAATATCGTTAATTTACCAGGACTACATGTTAAAATGATAATATCGTTAACTAACCAGGACTACATGTTAACATGATAATATCGTTAATTAACAAAGACTACATGTAAACATGATAATATCGTTAATCAACCATGACTACATGTTAACATGATAATATCGTTAATTAACCAAGACTACATGTGAACATGATAATATCGTTAATTAATCAAGACTACATGTTAACATGATAATATCGTTAATTAACCAAGACTACATGTTAAAATGATAATATCGTTAATTAACCAACGCTACATGTAAAAATGATAATATCGTTAATTAACCAATACTACATGTTAATATGATAATATCGATAATTAACCAAGACTACATGTTAAAATGATAATATCGCTTAGTAACGAAAACTACATGTTAACATGATAATATCGTTAATTAACCAAGACTACATGTTTACATGATAATATCGTTAATTAACCAAGACTACATGTACACATGATAATATCGTTAATTAACCAAGACTACATGTTAAAATGATAATATCGTAAATTAACCAAGACTACATGTTAACATGATCATATCGTTAATTAAGCAAGACTACATGTTAACATGATTATATCGTTAAGTAACCAAGACTACATGTAAAAATGATAATATCGTTAATTAACCAAAACTACACGTTAAAATGATAATATCGTTAATTTACCAAGACTACATGTTAACATGATAATATCGTTAATTAAGCAAGACTACATGTTAACATGATAATATCGTTAATTAACCAAGACTACATGTTAACATGATAATATCGTTAATTAACTAAGACTACATGTTAAAATGATAATATCGTTAATTAACCAAGACTACATGTTAAAATGATGATATCGTTAATTAACCAAGACTACATGTTAACATGATATTATCGTTAATTAACCAAGACTACATGTTAACATGATAATATCGTTAATTAACCAAGACTACATGTTAACATGATAATATCGTTAATTAACTAAGACTACATGTTAAAATGATAATATCGTTAATCAACCAAGACTACATGTTCACATGATAATATCGTTAATTAACCAAGACTACATGTTAAAATGATAATATCGTTAATTAACCAAGACTACATGTAAAAATGATAATATCGTTTATTAACCAAGACTACATGTTACACTGATAATATCGTTTATTAACCGAGACAACATGTTAACATGATAATATCGTTAATTAAACAAGACTACATGTTAACATGATAATATCGTTAATTAACAAAGACTACATGTTAAAATGATAATATCGTTAATTAACCAAGACTACATGTTAACATGATAATATAGTAAATTAACAATGATAATATCGTTAATTAAAAATGATAATATCGTTAATTAACCAAGACTACATGTTAACATGATAATATCGTTAATTAACCAAGACTACATGTTAACATGATAATATCGTTAATTAACTAAGACTACATGTTAAAATGATAATATCGTTAATTAACCAAGACTACATGTAAAAATGATGATATCGTTAATTAACCAAAACTACATGTTAACATGATAATATCGTTAATTAACCAAGACTACATATTAACATGATAATATCGTTAATTAACACGGATTACATGTTAACATGATAATATCGTTAATTAACCAAGACTACATGAAAACATGTAAATATCGTTAATTAACCAAGACTACATGTTCACATGAAAATATCGTTAATTAACCAAGACTACATGTTAACATAATGATATCCTTAATTAACCACGACTACATGTTAACATGATAATATCTTTAATTTACCAAGACTACATGTAAAAATGATAATATCGTTAATTAACCAAGACTACATGTTAAAATGATAATATCGTTAATTAACCAAGACTACATGTTAACATGATAATATCGTTAAGTAACCAAGACTACATGTTAACATGATTATATCGTTAATTAACTAAGACTACATGTTAACATGATAATATCGTTAATTAACCAAGACTACATGTAAACATGATAATATCGTTAATTAAGCAAGACTACATGTTAACATGATAATATCGTTAATTAACCAAGACTACATGTTAACATGATAATATCGTTAATTAACTAAGACTACATGTTAACATGATAATATCGTTAATTAACCAAGACTACATGTTAAAATGATGATATCGTTAATTAACCAAGACTACCTGTTAACATGATAATATCGTTAATTTACCAAGACTACATGTAAACATAATATTATCGTTTATTAACCAAGACTACATGTTACACTGATAATATCGTTTATTAACCGAGACAACATGTTAACATGATAATATCGTTAATTAACCAAGACTACATGTTAACATGATAATATCGTTAATTAAACAAGACTATATGTTAACATGATAATATCGTTAAGTAACCAAAACTACATGTTAAAATGATAATATCGTTAATCAACCAAGACTACATGTTAACATGATAATATCGTTAATTAATCAAGACTACATGTTAACATGATTATATCGTTAATTAACCAAGACTACATGTTAACATGATAATATCATTAATTAACCAAGACTACATGTTAACATGATAATATCGTTAATTAACCAAGACTACCTGTTCACATGATAATATCGTTAATTAACCAAGACTACATGTTTAAATGATAATATCGTTAATTAACCGAGACTACATGTTAACATGATAATATCGTTAATTTACCAAGACTACATGTTAAAATGATAATATCGTTTAGTAACGAAAACTACATGTTAAAATGATAATATCGTTAATTGACCAAGACTACATGTTAACATGATAATATCATAATTAACCAAGACTACATGTTAAAATGATAATATCGTTAATTAACCAAGACTACATGTTAAAATGAAAATATCCTTAATTAACCAAGACTACATGTTAAAATGATAATATCGTTAATTAACCAAAACTACATGTTAAAATGATAATATCGTTAATTAACCAAGACTACATGTTAAAATGATAATATCGTTAATTAACCAAGACTACATGTTAACATGATAATATCGTTAATTAACCAAGACTACATGTTAACATGATAATATCGTTAATTAACCAAAACTACATGTAAAAATGATAATATCGTTAATTAACCAAGACTACATGTTAACATGATAATATCGTTAATTAACCAAGACTACATGTAAACATGATAATATCGTTAATTAACCAAGACTACATGTTAACATGATAATATCGTTAATTAACCAAGACTACATGTTAACATGATAATATCGTTAATTAACCAAGACTACATGTTAAAATGATAATATCGTTAATTAACCAAGACTACATGTTAACATGATAATATCGCTGTTGTACCCCAGGGATCTATCCTTGGACCATTGTTGTTCCTGATCTATATAAACGATCTCCCTGATGACATAGTGTCTGAGATTGGTTTATTTGCTGACGACACCACACTTTACTCTCGCCATGTTGGCAAAACCGACGCGATCATATCCGAGGCATTGGCTTAATCTTTCGTAAATGACCTCCAGGCTGTAGTGGATTGGGGTCACAAATGGTTGGTAACTTTTAATGCCGTTAAGACAAAGCTTCTTTCCTTCAATAACTACAAGAAACCTCTCCAACCACCGAATGTCATGGTTAATAACACCCTACCTGAGTGTTCATCATTCAAACTCCTCGGCCTAACCTTCACAGGTAACATGAATTGGAACAAATACATTGAAGACATTGCCAAGGCTGCCACAACGAAGGTTGGCTCCCACTACCGGGCTAGTAAAATCCTCACACCTGACATTATCCTGTATCTCTACAAAGCCACCATCCGCCCATGCATGGAGTATTGTTGTCACATCTGGGCTGATGCATCATCTACTAGTCTCTCCCTTCTTGACAAGGTCCAAAAAAGAATCGCCAACCTAATAGGTCCCTCACTGTCAGCCAAGCTCCATTCTCTGTCCCATCGCCACAATGTAGCATCATTGTGCTTGTTTTACAAATACTTCAGTGGATTATGCTCCGATGAATTGGCTACTCTGGTACCCCCTCGACGTAAATTCATTAGACTAACTCGACAATCAACTAAATCTCATCCATTCACTGTGGAGGTCCCCAGATGTCAGAGAACCTTCTACTCAAATAGCTTCTTTCCTCGTGCTGCTGGCCTCTGGAACTCCCTCCCTGTCCCCTGTTTCCCCGACAGTACAGACATGCAGAAATTTAAAACTAATGTAAACAGACATCTCGCTGCGCAGATCCCAATTTAGGTTGACCCCCCCAACCTTCTCCCCCCTTTTCTTTTTCTCAGTAGCCCCTTACTTCTACAGTGGCGGCCTGCCTTGTTTGGGGTGAACTTTGTAAAAAAAAAAATAAATAAATAAATAATTTGTTTCGAGTTGTAATAATTTTATTAACACGGAGTTTAGGGGCATTTTTCGTAATATATACGAAATAATTAAAAAAAAATTATTTTAAACATATACAGATCTTTATTTTCATTAAAACAAATTCATGGATTTTTTTATATATATATAAAAATATAACTTTAGTAAAGGTGTATTTTGTTTAAAAAAATAATACATTTTCACTAAGATTTTTAAAAAAATAGTTTCACTACATCTCCTATTTTGGTTTATTAATAAATATTGAAAATTTCATTAAAATTGGTTGATTTCCTGAATTTTGGTGAATTTTTAGGTGAAGGGAGGGTCAAAATGTTTTTACATTTTGGGGATCGGACTTTGATTTTGCACGTACCTATGTCTTAATAGCAAGATAGGAGTTGGTGATTCTATTATCAAACAAACAGTTAACATTGAACTTTTTTTTGTATAATTTTTAAACAAATTTCAAAGTCTGAATTAGTTCCGGTTGATTGGGTTAGAAGTTTAAATAATGGTATCTTTTGTATTTTAACTTATTTCTTCAGGTTTGTGAACTTCATTTTCGACCCGAGGACATAAATAGAGAGGCATCCGCATTTGACTCCAAAACAGGTTGAACCATTACTGTTAAACTTCAGAAACCATATCTCCGAAACGGTGCTATCCCTCGAATTCTGCCTAACTGCCCCCCCCATATTTATTTGCATCGTCGACAAGCTTCAGAGAGTCACCAGATTCTAAAAGAGTACGACTTGAAAATTCTGCATTTAAACGTGCTTTAAGTGAAAGCATTGCTGCTGATATAGCATATACGCTAGAGAAGATGTTCAGAACTCTTGAAGTCATAGAAAAAAAATTAAATTTTCTTGATCGCATTAGCATTAGGCAAAAAGATAGACTTATTATATGCCATATTAGCAAATATCCATGTCCCAAAATCACACTGTCCCTGTTAATTGCATCTGATTTAGCAGTAAATGTATTCTGCAGTGATGTGGAAATGAATACTATAGGGGAGGATAAGATTCCTAAACATATAACTGATGAAAATACTTTACACATTTTGATGGAGAACATGAAAAAATGGACATAGAAGAACAGCAAACTAAACCTCAAAATGCAATTTCTATATTAAAATTAATCTTGTCATTTCTGTTCTTAGTGTAAGATGAATCATTTAAATATTTCAATACAATTAAATTCATATACGAACAGATAAACATAATGACACTGAATACGTTTAATTATTCGAGGGAAATGATGATATTTTCTTCCTTGTTATATAACTGCTCCCCTAGAGGGTACAGACTGTTAAGAGATACTAAAAATGTAATTTTACCATGTTATTCGACCATCAGAAGACTAACCTTATCAACCTCTATGAATCCTGTAGTTGAACGACATGATAACAATTTTCTTATGTATATTAAAAGTAAGTTCAAGTTACTAGTGTAGAAAGACATCACAGTATCTTTACTTGTTGATGAAATTCATCTAAAACCTTATTTTGATTATAAGGGTGGTAATGTTGTTGGCTTAGCCAACAATATCAATGAAGCTGCAACAAGTGCATATGCTTTTATGCTTAGCAGTGTATTCTCACAATATAAGGGTGTTGTGCATGTTATGCCAACTAAATGTCTTCGATCTGAGAACTTATTTGACATAATCAAACGTTTAATAATTGGTTTAGAGAAGATAGGCTTTAGAGTATTATCTGTTATAACAGATAATAATGCAATAAATAAAAAAGCTATGTCTTTCTTTTGTAGTCCAGCAAAGCTTTCAATTGTATATCCACATTCAGTGCTAAACTCTAGACCTCTGTTCTTCTTATTCGACTCAGTACATATATTAAAATGCATTAAAAACAACTGGCTTGGCCCAAAAGATGCAAGTAAATGCATGATGTTCCCAAAGTTTTGTCATAATGGAACATCCAAAGTGCCCCATTTTCTAGCTTACACAAACTTTATGACTTGGAATCTCAATCACTTTTGAAATATTGTTACAAATTAACTTCAAAGGCCATTTCTCCCACTAATCTTGAAAGGCAAAATGTTACGTTGGTTCTGCCAATTTCCAATGAATACACTATTCAGGGATTGCTGACCTTAGGAAAACAGAAATGTTTGGCCAACTTTGCAGAAACTGCAGAATACATAAAGATATTTTATATTTGGTGGACAATAATGAATGTAAAAACACCAAATAAAGGTTGTCAGCTTAACAATGAATATGCTAATCCACTTAAATTAAATGAAGAAAATTATAGATTTATCTCTGTATTCTGTGGCTAGTTAGAATGTTGGAATAGCATGGAACTGGGAAATTAACAAAGGAAACTTACACTGCTTTACATCATACCACATATGCAATTCTTGAACTAACTAAGTATTGCATAAAAGAAATGAACATGACGTATATATTACCTGGCAAGTTTCAAACAGATAACCTTGAGGCAAGGTTTGGCCAGTACCGGCAACTTAGTGGGGATCAATATAATGTCTCTATACGTCAAGTATTGGAATGTGAGAAAAAACTCAGAATGTTGTCAGTATTAAAACTTAGCCTGCCACTTAATAACCAAACTATTGATTTGAAGAATTTACAAGAAGCTAACTCGGATGAAATGGCAAGGGAGCAACAGCTAGATGTTTATAAATTTAACATAGACGTAACAGATGATGATGTTAAGATGCAGAGAAGTACTCCCTGTTATATTATACTTAGCAGGTTATTGCTGTTATGCAGTTTTTAAGAAAATGAAATTCAATAGCTGCAAGAATTTAGTATCTGGAAAAGATGATGCGGAAGAGGTAAACCTGCATTTTCAAGGGATTAACAGAAGTTCTCTGTTATATCCCAGTGATGTAACAAAGAATGTTCTTATTTATAATTATATTGTTATATGTAAATGTGATTTAAGATACAGCAATAATCTGCATATGTGGTGGGTTAAACAATATAAAAACCGTACTTTTTTGACTGAAGAGTGAGTTGAGTTTGGGAGAGAAGAGAGTGAAGATTGGAGAGAGAACTTTTAATATTGGAGATTGCAATTGTCGGTGAAGGTGAGGAAAATCCAATATTATTTTTTTTATTTAAGTTTGGATTACAAGCTATCTCGGCGTGAAGAGGAGAATATAGAGTCCGGAAAAATAAGTTTGAGCAAGGATGTGATATCGCCTTTTAGTGAAGAAGGTGATGTAGTCGGGTGGATGAAAAAAGTAAAACTGATGGCGAAACTACAGAGAGTACAAGAACTGGCTTTTTCTGCATGGGGATGCGCTTGCTTTCTACCTCGAGATGAGTGATACAGACCAATTAGATGCGGAAATGATAGAGATGAGATTGGTGACAGCATTCAATGAAGGTCCTTTCGAAGCCTATGACACACTGAAACGATTCAGGTGGACTGGAGAATCGGTGGATGTTTATGCCAACAATATCAAAAGGTTGGCTGGATTAGCTCGATACGTAGGGATAGGTCTGGATCAGACAGCAAAACTCGCGTTCATCACAGGATTTCCAGATGACGTATCTGTGGCACTGCAACAATTGCATCACTTGGAGAGACTGGGTGTTAGTCGACTGATACCGACTGCACGGCTATTGGTTAGCAAGAGAATGCGAGATACTGGGACGGTGGCAGCGAGTGCACAAAGCACTACACTGAAAAATGAGATTCAAAGAGAATCTTCAAGCATTCGGTGCTTTAGGTGTCGAGGACCACATCTTATTAAAGATTGCACGGAGCCAGCTAGAGTCAGAGTAAGGTGCTATGAATGTGGAAGAATTTGGCACATTGCGAGATATTGTTCTCTGGCTCAGGGAAACGAGCAAAGGGGAGCTTCTGCGCCAGTAGCTACCCTAGAAACAGAATGAAGGCGCAGTACTGAACTCTACCCATGATAGAAATGGCAGTAAATGATGCTGTAATGACGGCACTTGTTGACACTGGATGCACCACCACTCTACTTAACTCCAAACTTGTGAGTAGGTGTGGTAGAAGTGGCACGATAAAAACAGTTGACGGTCGGGACGTAAAATGTAAGGGAGCCCGGCAAGTGGAAATGAAAGTATGTGGGGTACGAGTGAAGGTGGAAGTGATTCTGATGGATCACATGATTGACGGAATTGATGTCATAATTGGAATGGATGTGATCAATGAGATGGGAGGTGTGAGTATCAACAAAACTGAGGTCAAGTTTGGAGATGTACACTGTGCCGTAGCTGCCCATCAGCCGAACGTTTGCAAAATTGAGGATAAAGATTTTGAGGCGGATTTTGATGGAGAGAGATGGACAGTGAAATGGAAATGGATGGGAGACAAATAAAATATTATAAGAATTCCCTGGACAGTGAGAAAAATTCAGAGTTCGAGAAGGAAGTAAAAAGATGGATAGCAGATGGTATTCTCTTACCATGGAAGGATGAAGAAAAAGGTGTGTTACCGTTGATGGCAGTGGTCCAGGCCACAAAAGGTAAAGTGAGGCTAGTGTTAGATTTTCGGAAATTGAACCGTTTTGTAGCATGTCATACAGGGAGCGACCTAATAGATGTGTGTGATGAAAAGATGAGAAAATGGAGGCGGTTGGCAGGAGGAACTGCGATTGTCGACCTTAAGTCTGCCTACTTGCAACTACACGTGGCAAATTGCTATGGCAGTACCAGCTAATTTGCTATAAAGAAAGAACCTACTGTCTGACACGGTTAGGATTTGGGCTTAATGTTGCACCAAAAATTATGGCAGCCATTCTAAAAACTGTGTTAATGAAAGGAAATAAGACAAAGGAGGCCACTGATTTGTACATTGATGACATAATCATAGATGTGACAAAAGTATCGACAGAGGAAGTAGTGGAACATCTTAAGGGATTTGGCTGACAGCAAAGCAACCTGAATCCTTGGACGGCGGAGCGGCACTGGGACTTAAGTTGATGAAAGGAAAGACGGGTAGCTGATGTTCAGAAGAGGCAACGAAGTTCCGGAGATGACGAAAGAAATGAATAGGCGGCAGTTATTCTCTATCTGCGGCAAATTGTTGGGGAACTATCCAGTTGCTGCATGGCTGCGACTGGTATGCAGTTATGTTAAAAGAAGAGCAAGTGGAGTAGACTGGGAGGAAAGAGTTGATGGCAAAACTGTCAAAGTAATACAGGAGATTCTAACTGATGTAGAGAAGGAGTACCCAGTTAGTGGAGCTTAGCACATACCTGAAACAAAAATAGGAGTAGTGTGGTGTGATGCAAGCAGTATTGCAACAGGCGTGGTTGTGGATATTGGTGGTTTGGTGGCGGAAGATGCAGCATGGCTGAGAAAAAAAGATGACTGCAATCACATTAACGTGGCCGAATTCGATGCTGTTTTGAAAGGCGTCAATTTAGCCATAAAATGGGGATTGAGAGAGATTGAAATAAGGACCGATTCAGCAACGGTACTAACTTGGGTGAACTCTACAGTGGAGGAGAGTGGAAAAATAAGAACCAAGGGTGCTGGAGAAATGATCGTAAAGCGAAGATTGGGAATACTTGGAGAGTTAATATCCGAATTTGGACTGTGAATAAAGGCAGTGTTTGTGCCTTCACAGAGAAACAAAGCAGATGCGCTAACCCGAATAAAGAAACGGTTGTTAGTTGAGAAAGAAGAGGTCCCGGTATGCTGTTTAGGAACCGGAGAACTAGAAGAGTTGCATTTCATGCACCACATGGGAGTGGATAGAACATTATATTTGGTGCGGAAAGTTGATCCACTTATAAGACGGGAGGAAGTTCAGAGAGTGGTCAGGAACTGTGTTCGATGTCAATCAATCGATCCTGCCCCGAATATACATGATCCTGGTGAAATTGGAACTTCAAATAATTGGACAAGATTAGCTATTGACATAACACACTATCGTGGGGGCGCATACTTGTCAATGATTGGCTGTGGGCCTGGGAGACTAGCAATATGGAGGGAGTTACATGCGGAGATGGCAACTGCGGTTACAGAGGAATTGGAGAAGGTGATGCTTGAACGGGGTCCGGTAATGGAGGTGATAATGGACAATGGCACGGTTTTTCGCTCAGAACGTCTCCAGACAATGCTAGAAAAATGGAAAATAAAAAGATATTACAGGGCAGCCTATAGGCCCAGAGGAAATGGAATAGTAGAGCGACATCATCGGACAGTGAAAGCGATAGCTGAGAGACCAGGGATATCACACGAAGAGGCCACATTCTGGTACAACATGGCACCCAAGGTCAGACAGAGGGACGAGACAGTGCCACATAGATCCATTTTTAAATATGAATGGCGACACCCAAGAGATATATCCTCAGAAGTCGAAGAGCGAGGACCAACCAGAATCCAAATAGGAGAAGAGGTTTGGGTGAAGCCACCAAATGCTCGATGTACAACGCAATGGAGAAGAGGAATGATTACTGGAGTGCAATCCCCTAACAACTTGAGTGTCGATGGGATGCCGCGGTATATTTTAGATTTGAGGCGTGTGATCCAAGTAAACGATGGAGATGTAAGCACCAGACATGAAGGTGAGGCGGTCGCGATGCAAAGACCGCGGAGGGAACGTAATGCGCCGATTTGGGCACAAGATTATGTGATGGGCAATATGACCTTTGATGATCATGGGGGTGTGTGATTTAAGATACTGCAATAATTTGCATATGTGGTGGGTTAAACAATATAAAAACCGTACTTTTTTGACTGAAGAGTGAGTTGAGTTTGGAAGAGAAGAGAGTGAAGATTGGAGAGAGAACTTTTAATATTGGAGATTGCAATTGTCGGTGAAGGTGAAGAAAATCCAATATTATTATTTTATTTAAGTTTGGATTACAGTAAACTTGTTAAAAATTCTTCCTTCCATCAGAGAAAATTAGCTATGTTTATAACATTGAATGTTTTGGCAGATGCTAATCTTCTTTTTCATGTTGACTCTTGTGATGATGATCACAATATTGAAAAAATAGAAGGATAATCTGGAGTTCCTCAAATTATATACTGAACAATTTTTGTGATATGAAAAATGATCACATCAGTAAGAAAAAGCAAAACAGAAAAAGAAAATTAAAAACATTCTACTAAATATTTTCTATAAGTTTGACATAAAAAAATAATTCTGCACTAGTAAAAAATATTTCTGCACTAGTAACTTTGTTTGTTTGTATTTATATTATTTGTTTGAATTTATTTTGTTTTATTTTTTTTAATTAATCGTTCGTTTTCATTTTTAAACTAACTTATCGTTTGTTTTTATTATTGTTTGTTTACATTTTTACATTATTCATCGTTTGTTTTTAATTTGTTAGTTTATTTAATTGTTTGTTCCCGAAATTCATAATTCAGTTTTTTGCCGTATTGGATCGTGAATTATTATTTTCTTTAAATTTATATTGAATAAAGATCAGTTCTAGGATAAATCGAATCGTGTTCCTTTCTTTTCTTTTTTTACATGCAATTTTTAAAGTTTTCTAATGCTTTGTTTTAAATATTTACAATATCGTATGGTCAACATGTTTTGATATTTTGGATAAATTTAGTAAAGCTGTTTTTTGTTTACAGGAAATAATACATTTGCACCAAGCTTTCTAATAAAGTAATGGATTCATTTTATTCCGTCATCATTAATTAATAAATACTGAAAATTTCATTAAAATTGGTTGATTTCCTGAATTTTGATGGATTATTTAGTGAATGGAGAAGTCGAAATGCCTTCTTATTACGACGGCCATTGTTTTGACACACAATGCAATGACGTCATTTTCGAGCCAGCAGGCCTGTAGTAGCTCTCGGTGGCCCCACCCCCTTGTCTTTGAAAACCCTCGGTTCTCCAGAAGGGTTCGCGATCCCGCTGACTTCCGGGTTATCCTGCAGTAAATTTCAAGTACGGATGATCATAAATGATAAAAGAAACTTTTTTTTAACGGAAAATTTAAAATTGTATTTTTAGTATAATAAAATAAGTTTTCTTTAATGAAAATATAACAAATCTTTAATAAATCTATTTTTATGAATCAAATATGTTGAAATGTCTTTTGTTTGTTTCATGAAAATATCACAAATCTTTAATAAAAAATATTTTTGATGAATCAAATGTGTTGAAATGTCTTCTTTTTATTGATATAAATAAAGTTTTGAAATGTCTTGTATTTGTGAAACAGTAACATAATGTGTTTTAATTTTTTATGAACATATAATAAAATAGCTTAGTATTTCAATAGTAATTTTTAAAGCAAATGTATTTTGTATTTTGTGAAACAGCAACATAATTTAAAGTATTTAAAAAAATAATAAAAGCGTATACAATAAAGCATATTGCCGAAATTCTTGAAGGTAGCTGTTGAAGTTGTCAGCGCTAGACATTTTAAAACTTTATTCATATCAATTAAAAAAAACAGATTTTTTTTTTATTAAAGATTTGTTATATTTTCATAAAAATATAAACAAACATATATTTGATAATTTTTTTTGTTCACAACTTATTTTATTATACTAAAAATACAATTCTAAATTTTCTGTTAAAAAAAAGGTTCTTTTATCATTTATGATCATCCGTACTTGAAATTTACTGCAGGATAACCCGGAAGTCAGCGGATCGCGAACCCTTCTGGAGAGTCAGTTTTAAATTATACCAACAAAAAAAAATCATTATTTTTATTAAAAACACTGTGCTCTGTTATCATTGTTCGCTTTACTTTTGGATCATGAACCCTTCTGGAGAGCCGAAAAGGTTACAAAAGAAAAATTCTAATATGAGTGTGGTTAAAAAAAAAAGTTTGCGGTGAAGTTTGAGTGAGAAGATTTATCCAGAAGTCGAGGTGAACAAGAAGAACCGCCATTACAATAAGGTAATCATTGCATAAAAAATATGAAAAATACGTAGCAGTCAATGTTAAGTATCCTTTTGGGTATCTTTAAGAATAGCCCTACAACGAAAACGCTGAAAAAAAATATACAACAAATAAAAGTTACCGTAGCCGATAAAACTGAATTTCCAAGTTAACTGTGACAGTTATTAATGAGTATAATCCGTTAAAAGTGCTATTTTTTATAAATTGATAGTTTTAGCGTACGTTAAGTGAAAAAAGAATTAATGGCCGCTTCTCGATAGAAACTGGAGTCTCGTTCTCGTTTCGATTGTTTTTTACTGGGACTCATAGTCAAGGCGCAATTTTTGCATTTTTCAGCCAAGCAGAAGAACAAAACAAAACTACATTTTAAGCAAAAGGAATAAAATAATTTTCTTTTGATTTACATGTCAGTGTGCTTTTATTTACATATTATTTTCATTCGTCACACCGTAATGTTTTTTTTCTCCTGTTGTTTCTGTAAAAAATTCCTAACCCTAAATCTAAACCTAACCCTAACCGAACCCCAATTTTTCATATTTCAGTAAAGCAAAATAACAAAACCAAAAAAAAACAAAAAAAAACGCAGCTTTGATTATGACTCCCGGTAAAACAAAAACACACCACGTGACAACTGTTGACGCCATCTTTATTAAGTAAACTTTTTGTTGGCGAAAAAAATTTTTTTTTTTCATGTCTAATAAAAAGCCATTTATCCTACGTAAACATACAAACAAATGGAATAGATAACTAGGAAAATCTCCAGTCTCTACGTACGTCGCATTTATTTGTTGCATATTCATTTTTTTGACTACGTTCTACAACTTTTTTTCAACCCGACTCGCGAGTTATGGGGCTATTGTTAAAGATTCCCATTCTTTTTTTTTAAATCGATAAATGATTACAGAAAACTGGGGCATTTATAACGACAACTAACAGAACGAAAAAGGGGTAAAAACAAACAAAAAACAAAAACAAATAGGCAACAAATAAATGTTAACAAAGGCAAGATAAGTTACTCTTCTACTAACCTGGATAAGTTTATTTGTGTTTTAACTTATTTTAAAGCGTTTTTTTTGTACAGAATAAACCTGGTGTCCACCTTTTCAGTTAGAACGCAAAACAAAATGGCTGTTCATGATCCCTGTACGAGAATTCTTGATAATCGGTGAAAAGTCGAAAAATAAACAAAATAGTGTTAGAAACACACCAAGAGAGAGCCAAACCCTCAATTGAAATAATTTTGAGTTTTAATTCTCAAAGAGATCGGCGCTGTTGTAGAAGTTGTCTTTATTTTTCACTTCTTGAATTTTCTGTGAAGCTGCTTTTCGAGGTGGCCATTTTGAATTTTGTCTGCGGGGATCGTTAAATCGTCAAACCACTAAATTTATAAATCCTTCAGCCGTGCGATTATTTAAGACGAGCCAAGCGAAAGAAGATTAGATAAAAGTAAGTATAATGTTATTTGAAGTAGTTTACCTTTTTCGTAAATATATTTTTTATTAACTTTCTAAAGGTAACACATGTTATTCTCTAAGTTTTAGTTTATTAACATAAGGGGAAAAATTAATACAAGCAATACATATGTTCTATAATACTTTAAGAGCCGTATATAAACAATTTAGACGTGTGCAAAAATGTTTTTATGAACTATTTCAGATAGTTTCTTTGCCACTTATGCAGAACAGGAACACTAGCTGAAATCTATTTAGCAGAGCTTCAATGGTGTAAGAAGGGGCAGACAACTCTGTTTGGCACTTGAGCAGATGCGGTACACGAGCCGAAATTTATTTTCGAAGAGTTCCAATGGTGTAAGGGGCAGACAACTCTCTTTTTATTATATTGATAGAACATTTATTGAAGAAAATAGAATTTGGGAAAATGAACAGTATATTTTTTCATTTCAAAACCAACAAAACGAACAGTCCTCTTGTTTGGATTAACAGTTTTTTAAGTTTTTTTATATTAAATTATCGCAGAAATTAAAATTTTCAAGGCATTCACGTCGATTACGTCCATTTTCGGAGAAGCTAGACATTTTTCACAAATTGCGAATTGCGATAATTTAATATTTTAAACTAAAAAAAATCAAAAATCTGTTAATCCAAACAAGAAGACTGTTCATTTTGTTGGTTCTGAAATGAAAAAATATACTGTTCATTTTCCCAAATTCTATTTTCTTACACTATTGTAACTGTTCTAAAATAAATTTTGGTTCGTGTACCGCATCTGCACAAGTGTCATCTGTTTTTCTAGTTCGTCCGTAAATGGTCGTAATCGACATGACTGCCTTGAATATGCACGAGTTATTGTATTTAACCAGTACTCAACAGAAAGTGGGGGATTTTTGCAAGCGACTCCTTTCTTTTTCTTCGATAAATGTTCTATCAATATACTGTTGATTTTCACAAATTGTTATTTCTTCGAAAAATCTTCTATTAATTGAATTTGCATGACTTCGAATTTTTTTAAAGTGCATATTTCCCATTTTCGGAGGAATTGCATAGTAAAAAAGAGTTGTCTGCCCCTTTCTTACACAATTGGAGCTCTTCTAAAATAAATGTTGGCTCGTGTTCCTATTCTGCATAAGTGCCGTTTCTTTTGATTGGACATTTTTATAACGACAGCTAACAGAACGATAAGCAACAAATAAATGTTACCAAAGGCAAGATTAGTTACTCTTCTACTAACCTGGATAAGTTTATTTGTGTTTTAACTTATTTTAAAGCGTTTTTTTTTTGTTCAAAATAAACCTGGTGTCCATCTTTTCAGTTAGAACGCAAAACAAAAAGGCTGTTCATAATCCCTGTACGAGAATTCTTGATAACCGGTGAAAAGTAAAAAAATAAACAAAATAGTAATTTTATTTTGTAAAAAAAACCCTGGTATCCATCTATTCAGTTAGAACGGAAAAATTACTGTTCATAAGCCCAGTACGTTGATCCTTGATAATTGGTGAAAAATCGAAAAATAAACAAAAATAGTGTTAGAAACACATCCAATAAATGTCACCAATCGTAGGAAAATGTAATGTTATACCAGTATTTTTCTTAATTTTCGTCATTTTAGCGATTATCGAAACTCTGTAATTTCAGTCACTTGTTTTCGTTTTAACTGAACAGGTGGACACCAGGTTTGTTTTGAACAAAAAACTCTTTAAAATAAGTTTAAACTTTTCGCATTTTATAAAAGATGTTTTAATTTTGACTTTTATAAATATGAAACATTTTAAAAATGTGAACTATTGTGCAAAACTATATGATTGTTGAATTGGACATAAGACATCTGCACCAGCCATACATATTGTTCTTGTTTGAAAATCGTTAAAGTGGGATTTTTTTCAATTATTTGGAAAGAGAAATTCTATACACAGACAGGTGCTTTTTTCATTTATTCAATCTGTCCAAATGATATTATGTATTGTGTCAGTTCGGGTTAGGATTTTATATCAGTGCTTCAGAGAGACAATGAGTTCCCAAGTGGATTAATTGATCTGCAGGGTAAGTTAGAAAACAACTTAAACATTTACAGGAATAGTGACAGGAGTGCAATTGACAAAACAATATCTCAGAACAAATTATGAGGTTCGTCTCATTATAAGGTTCTTTAATAACTTTTTTGTTTAAATACAAATTATAATGTTCGTCTCATTATAAGGTTATTTAAGCATTTTCTTGTTTAAATACAAATTATAATGGTCGTCTCATTATAAGGTTCTTTAAGCATTTTCTTGTTTAAATACAAATTATAATGTTCGTCTAATTATAAGATTCTTTAAGCATGTTCTTGTTAAATTACAAATTATAATGTTCGTCTCATTATAAGGTTATTTAAGCATTTTCTTGTTAAATACAAATTATAATATTCGTCTCATAGGATTCTTTAAGCATTTTCTTGTTAAATACAAATTATAATGTTCGTCTATTTATAAGATTCTTTAAGCATTTTCTTGTTTAAATTACACATTATAATATTCGTCTCATTATAGGATTCTTATAACGTTTACAGGAATAGTGACAAGGGTGCAGTCGACAAAACAATAGCTCAGTTAAAGTAGGTGAAAAAGGAGGAAGAAAACAAGGACCAGGAGTCGATCTGGTGCTCGTATTACTATGTAATATTGATCTTAGAGATGAGGTAGTTACTTAGTTTAGAGCAGCGGTTGTCAATTTTTATAAACAACTAAATGTATAATTTTTTACTTTAATTGACAACTAATATGAATTTAGAAAATAGTAAATACACTTATATCTAATGCTAGCAATTATATGCTCCATCTGGTCGCATATTTTTGCAAGATAGGGATGATGGCCTCATGGTGAACGAACATATACTAGACAGACCCCCAAAAGTATGTAATGATTGTGAGGATTGAATCATGACAGACGAATCTTATCTTCCCCCCGAAAAAAGGAGTGAAGGCTTGGGAGTATGATATCATTATTGTTTTGAAAGTATCTGCTTCCTCATAATTAAATAAACTTAATTATAATGAATGTAGGTTACATCGGCCGAAACGTTGTGATAAAAACACCAAAGATGAGAACAGTAGACCGAATATACCAAATTCTACATGAACTTAATTATAATGAATGTTTCAAATACTAAATTAAAAATTAATGTGTATGCAAATATATTTAAATATCATGTTTTAATTGAAATTTCTTTCATTTATAGGAACTATGGATAAAAACCAAAAGATTTTAACAAACTGAATAGAAAAAAGTTTACTTGATGGGAGTAGAAAATAAATCACAACGGTTTCATTTAATAAGTACGAGGGACATTCAATAAGTAATGCTCCTGACCCATTTCCCATAGCAGTAGATTAATGAAACGATCCCCGTATACAAATAAACACAAAGGATAAACTTTACGCACGTAAGTTGTGTAGATCATCATTTGAATATTCATCGAAATTAAAAATACAAAATCTAGAGAATAATCTACTCATGGAGTATCTGGCTCAGCATGTTAAAAATATCAATTAATTTAGGGCCAAAATGAAGTGTTGCAAATCATGTGACCATTTAGGAAACCAGGATACAGACTTCTCATCCACCAGGATCTTGTCCTTAGACATCATGGGTCACCACCCACAGCCAACAGATGACCCCGTTGGGACAATCTTAACCCTGATAGGGCTGAAAATGGTCCGTAAATGATTGGGGAAAATGGGTGGTGGAGTATTACGAACAAGCGCCAAATATTGAAATAAATAAAATAGTGTTAATAAGTAATGCACATTCAATTAAAAATACAAAATCTAGAGAACAATCATCTACTTATGGAGTATCTGGCTCAGCATGTTAAAATATCAATTACAAAATATATGCAAACTGGAATGGGTGAGTTTGAATTATCTAATAGACACCATCCTCGAGTGTCTTCTGTCTCTCTCTGTACAACGGTTTGTAGATACAACCTGACATGAGGATACTTCACCCTGCAAGTAAACCCTGACCAAATATTCAAAATAACATAGTATTCGCAACACAAATAAGATCATCTCGACACAGCTATATACTGGCTGATACGAGGAATGGTGCACCTTCTCCAAGTCATGTTACCTCAAGTAACAGCACTTAGCTAAAAACTCAACCAGACCAGATAGATTCTTGTCCTGGAATCGTGTACAACCAAGAGACCACAAGAAAGATATACCATAACATAACAAACTGGCCAATTGGGAAGAGGGATATTATGTTCTTAACATCTTTACTAACTCAACATTTGACAAGTAAAGGAGAATTTTAATGGGATATCTATGTATCTCATATAGATATCAAGTGTTAGCCTCAGGAAGAGGCCCCTTGATTTATGAGAAATTCGACTGAAGTAAAATGAAACAAAAAAGAAAAATGATATGTGTTAGCTTCAAGAGAGAGAGCTCCTTGATCTGTTCGAACTGATGTAAAATAAAGAACAGAGAAAGACCTTTTGCTTGTGAATTGTAGGACTCAGAATTTAACGAAAGTTCAGGTTTTAAAATCAACATGCGGAACCACACTAGTGAAACACCTTATGGTTGTAGAGTGTGTGCCTCTGAATTTTCAAAAACATACAATTTTAAAAAACGCATGCGGACCCACACTGTGGAGTTTGAATTACCTACTAGACACTATCCTCGAGCGTCTTCGGTCTCTGTACAAGGGTTTGTCAGGACAACCTGACATGATGATACTTACCCCTACAAGTAAACCCTGACCAAATATTCAAAATTACATAAAATCCGCAGCACAAATAAGATCCCCTCATACGAGGAATAGTGCATCTTCTCCTAGTGATGTTACCTCAAGTAATACCACATAGCTGGATACTCCACCAGACTATATGAATTCTTGTCCTGGAATCCGGTAAGACCAACAGACCACAAGAAAGATATACTATGACATACTTGACTGGTCAGTTTGGGGAGAGAAAAATTATTCTTAACTTTTTTACTAACTCAATGCTTGAGAAATAAAAGAGGATTTTACTAGAATATTCGGGTATCTATGTATCTCATATAGAGATCAAGTGTTAGCCCCAGGAAGGGGCCCCTTGATTTCTGAGAACTTCGACTGAAGTAAAATTAAACATTCAGGGAGAACTTGAATGCATACTAGACACTGTCCTCGAGTGTCTAAAGTCTCTCTCTACAGGGGTTTGTCAGAAATCCTGACATGAGGACACTTCCCATTTGAAGTAAACCCTGACCAAATATTCAAACTAAAATGAAAATAAAAATAAATCAAAAGATTACAAACTGGCAGGATGTCGCCCAGAATAAAAAGATCCTCTCAGAATGACTACGCACTGGGTCATATGAGGAAAACAACGGTGCACCTTTTTCTAGTGATGTTACCACAAACAACAACACTAAACTGGACACTCCACCAGACAAGCCCAATTCTGGTCCGGGAATCCGGCAAAACCAAACAATGACCACCAGAAAAAGAAACTATAATCAAGTCAAGTGGTCAATTGAGGAGAAGAAAATTATTCTCCACTGCTTCGCCTATTCAAGGTATGAGAAGTGGGGAAGAAAGAAAAACGATGTATTCGAGGCTCAAATAAGGTCGTCTGCCCTACCGAGGGAAAATATCAAACACTACAACCAAAAATCTTTTTTCGATTGTATCACAGATATATAAATATCTCCCAAAAGATGAGAAAGATACAATCGAAGCAGAAGCTGTTGGTGAAGCGATGATTGACTTCACAAAGACCAACAGAAGTGAATTTGCCCAAACCCTATGGAGTAGGGAGGAAAAATGGGTGCTTATATGGGCAATGGAGTCTGCCAAAACAAAACATCAAAAACTGTCAGAAAGATGCCAAGAATGGCAACAGATTTTCAGACACCACTGCCCAAGCAAGAAGGACATTGTGAAGGAAAAACTCACATGTCAAAAGTACAATTTCTTGAAAAGCAATGCTTTCTCCACGGACCAAATTTCCAAGATGAAACTAGATATCCGTGAGATGGTTGAAGACAAGCTTTACCCAATCAGTAACCCCTTCCCTGTGCCGGGGTATTGTGAGGTCTAATCAAAGGACAGTAGAACAGGATCTCTGCTGACCCAGCTACCTGACATAAAAACACCGAGCCCAAGCCTACCACCAACAAAGCAGATGCGTCCGAAAGAAAGCACACCACTAAACAATGTGCCTTCATTTCAAGGGTCGCTCCCTATAGGCGCGCGTGAAGACGAAGAACACCACCTTGGGCAAAAGAGCCAACACAATGCCCCACATGAACAAGAGGCACTGGATACAGACAAGATGGAACTGGAGGAAGAGCTGGCAAACATGATAGAAGTAGCACGAGGCCTGGCTGTTGGAGATCGACCCAGACTGGTAAAGATCAATAGTAATAAAGCCTTCAAGACTCATGCCACAAAGGATAATGATGCCCTTACAAGGATCGTCCAAAGAATGCGTCACCAACATCAAGAAGGAAAAAAAGAGGGAAACTTGAAGAACAAAGCTTATGAGCCAGTCTGGAAGAGAAAACTCCAACAAAAGATTTATAATCTGAGAAAAGAAACCACTCAAATATCTACCTTTCTGTCATGTAAACACCCAGGAGAAAAATTGAAAAAGAAGGCGAAGAAACTTAAAACCAAGTATTCCCTTCTAAATCCACTGCAGCTTAGAGCTAAGATAGCAGAACATCAAGCTGAAATAAAAGCCTTAGCTGCACAAATAAAAAACAAACAAAAAAATATGAGTCAAAAAGAATAAATCAACTCTTTGCGACTAATCCTAGGATGGTGTATCAGAGCCCCGTAGGAGATGAAATAAAAGTGTGCTCTCCGCCTACCCAAGAAGAAGTGGAAAACTACTGAAGGCCACTTTATGAGGACCCCAAACAACATCAGGAAAAATAATTGATCAACACCATTAAAGAGGATAACAAGGAGAAACCAAAGATGTCAGCCCTGGAAATTACTAAAGAAGTTGTCTGCAGGGAAGTAGCCCAGTATAGTAATTTCAAGACCCCAGGAATTGACAATGCCCCAAATTTCTGGCTGAAAAAAACTGACAGCACTTCATCATGACTATGCCAAGGCGTTCAATAGAATCATCACTGGTGATGAGGAACCACCGGAATGGCTTACTGTAGGCAACACGTCCCTTATTCCCAAAAGTGAGGAGACCCATTTGGTTAAAAAATACAGGCCTATCTGCTGCCTAACTACAACCTGCAAGCTGCTAACAGGGATTATTGCTGATGCAACATATGAACATCTAGCTGCCGGCAACTACCTTGAAAGTGAGCAGAAGGGGTGTACCAGGAAAAGACTTGGCACAAAAGACCAACTCCTTGTAAACAGAACAATCCTGGAGGACTGTAAAAAGAGGCAGAGAAACCTCTCAATGGCCTGGATTGATTACAAAAAGGCCTTTGATAGTATACCTCACTCCTGGATACTCTGCTGTTTGGACTTGTACAATGTCCACGAAGATATAAGGTCATTCCTCCAAATGCAAATGACCAGATTGTGCACATCAATCACGCTTCTACCATATGGAAGGAAAAATTCAGACTCCAAACATTAAGATTCAGTGAGGAATAATCGAAGGAGGCAGCCTCTCACCGCTTCTCTTTTGCCTCACAATGGATCCACTGAGTAAGCTACTTAAACGATCCAATGCTGGATACAACCTTAGCAGAGGCAGAAAGAAGGATGAAAATAAAAGAATAAATCATCTCTTTATGGACGATCTCAAACTCTATGCAGAATCTGAGAGACAATCGTCTCTCTGATAGAAATTGTAAAAGATTACACAGAAGACATCGGCATGGCTTTGGATTCGAAAAAAGTGCTAAATGCACAATAAAGAAAGGGAAAAAGACAGCATCAGAACATCTTAATATTAACACTGGCTCTATTGAAGACCTAGGATAAGATGCTGTCTATAAATACCTTGGAGTAGAGGAGAATGAGACGCTTGGGCACGGAAAGATGAGAGAGAATGTACAGGGAGAATATATAAAGCGTCTGAAAAAAAATCCTCACATCAGAACTCTCATAAAAATAAAATAACTGCCATGAACCAACTTGCAATACCTGTCGTTTCCTACGGGTTCGGCATTATCGATTGGCCACAATGCTACGTCAATAACCTGGATACAAAAACTCGGAAAATGCTTGCACAAAATAAAGTCATTTACCGACATCAGTGTATGTACAGGCTGTACTTACCGCGAAGAGAAGGTGGTCTGGGCCTAATTGAGATCAGCCATGCCTACCGAGCCTCAATGGTCAGTGTGGGGCAATATATAAAGAGCTGCTGTGATCAAAAAATGAAAATGGTGAATGAACATCACACCAAATACCTTCCTCAGAAGACCTCAACAACAAAACTAGCCGATAATTTCAGTGGAAACCACTAGCAAAGATGATAACAACCCAGCAACCCTGATGGCGCGCAAGAAAAGGGGAGGAGTACACGGAAAAGGAGCTAAAGACCAGACTAGAAGGATGGCGAAATAATAAAAGAGCAGGAAAGTTCATTGAAGAATTTAACCAGAGCTATATCGACAAGGAGGCTTCACTAAAATGGCTCAAGAGTTGCAACTTCCCGTTTGATGAGGAACAGATACTAATAGCTGCACAAGACCAAGGCCTACTTACTAATGGATTTAAGAAAATGGCGGGTCTACAAAAAACTGACCAGTGCATGTTCTGCTATTCGTCTATTGAAAGTCCAAGCCACCTAATGTCTGGATGCAAGATCCTTTTGGCTGATGGCCATTACACTGCCCGCCACAACAAAGTATGTAAATACCTGAATTAGAAGATCTGCGGAGAGATGCAGCTTGAAAGATCACTGAACATCTGAGAACATGAACCCTCATCCATAACATCGAATGGAAAAGTGACAGTGTTCTATGATAGAGACATCCAGGTGGGCAGATACATAAAAGACAAGGCCATCAAACCAGACATTGTCATCTAGAACAACCCAGAAAAAAACTGCTCAAACGACTATGACCTCAATAGAGCCGAATGGGAACAAATAACCAAATACCAAGACCTCAAAAATGACTTTAAAATAACATCGATGAAATAAACATAATAAATAACATGGTCCTACAAGGAAATAAGCCTCATACCGGTTGTATTGGGGGCAACTGGTCTAGTGAAAACAAAATCTAAGAAAATACTTAGACGCAATCCCCGGAAGACCAAATTGTAGGGAAGTACAGATAGCAGCCCTAAAAGGAACAACATCAATCCTTAAGAGAGCCCTCTGATATAAATTTTACTCATAGGGAAATCAAGTTTTATCCTCGATCCTTTTAAATAAACTGAATTAAAATGATAAAAAAGGGAGGAACCTTATTCTTGTTAAATTTGTGGTAAATCATTTAATACCAAACTTGCACTAAATGTACACATGCGTACCCACACTTGAATTACCTACTAGACACTATCCTCGAGTGTCTTCGGTCTCTCTGTACAAGGGTTTGTCAGGACAACCTGACATGAGGATACTTACCCCTACAAGTAAACCCTGACCAAATATTCAAATTACATAGTACCTGCAGCACAAATAAGATCCCCTCGTACGAGGAATAGTGCATCTTCTCCTTGTGATGTTACCTCAAGTAACACCACGTGCTGGATACTCCACCAGACTAGATGAATTCTTGTCCTGGAATCCGGTAAGACCAACAGACCACAAGAAAGATATACTATGACATATTGACTGGTCAGTTGGGGAGAGAAGAAATTATTCTTAACTTTTTTACTAACTCAATGCTTGAGAAATAAAAGAGAATTTTAATAGAATACTCGGGTATCTATGTATCTCATATAGAGATCAAGTGTTAGCCCCAGGAAGGGGCCCCTTGATTTCTGAGAACTTCGACTGAAGTAAAATTAAACATTAAATGAGAAACTTTATTCTTGTAAAGTTTCTGGGAAATTTGTGGTAAATAAAACGTGAATTAAAGTGCACATGCATACCCACACGGGAGAGCAAGTATACCTGCTGAACCAAGTGCAAGAGAAATCTGTATAACTGCACTCAAAAGAACAGCCAGAATCCTGAAAAGAGCTCTCGGTTGGAGTCTGTAAATAGTGGGCGATTGTATGGCATTTGGAAGAATGCTTCGTTCCCAGCAAATGTAAGAAAATTAAAATAAAAATTTAAAAAGAGTAACTTTATTCTCGGAGTGTCTCAAATAGCCGGTGAATGTCTGGCATCCGGTAGGATGCCCCATCTCCGGCAAAAACGGCAAGATGAGAAAAATTAAAAAAGGGGACAAACTTTTTTTTTTTGTCATATTTGTGGTAAATCATTCAATAAAAGTGATAATGTAAAAAGATATCTGAAAATTCACACAGGGGAGATCCCAACAAACTCAATAAAAAAAGTAAGAAAACAAGGATTGAAACAACATAATAGAGCAGGATGAACTTAACCAAGAATATATTAAAAAATTGGATGAAAACGACTTATTATAGCCGGACATAACCACGGCTTACTCACAAATAAATTAAAGAAAAAATAACTGACCTAGAAACAAATGGCAAGTGTATGTTTTGCCATTCATTGATTGAGAGCCCGCACAACCTAATGCAAGATCTTATTCGAATATGTCCTTTACAATGTGCCACAATAAAATATGTAAGCACCTCCATTGGAAAATCTGCGGAGAGAGGCAGTTTGACAGATTTTCTCACATCTAAGAGCATGAAATTTCACCAATATCATGACATGGAACTACCAGGATCTCAAGAATGATTTCAAAACAACATGGTCTCTGAAAGAAATAAACATTATACCGGTTGTTGTACAAGCAACTGGGTTAATGAAAAAGTTCCAAAGAAATACTTAGAAACAATCCTTTCCGTAAGTACCCGATGTCTTTCTAGAAAGAATTCTAACTTGAAAGATATTGGAGAAACCAATAGCAACACCATAATCATCTGATTCACACGAAATGAACGCATGAATGAACTAATAACATTAAACTCAATGCTCAATCAGCCCAGCACAATTCTACTCCTGTTATCCAGTCAACGAAACTATAACATAATTAAGTGGCTCATTCAGCAAAAAAATAGTATTTTTCACTGCTTTATTTAATCAACGTTTACTATGTGGGGAAGCTTCTGAAATGAACACTCAAATATATATGTAACTCATAATTTGATTTACAAAAATTACATGAGACATATAGTGAGACAGCGTATTTTTATGCTGAAGAAATGAAAACAACTTCGTTTTCGTTTCTTGTTTCTAAACAGTAAATACATGCTCAATAGTTTTTTTTACTTGTTGACATGCAGTTACTTTTGTCAAATTAATTGCTGAAAAGACATTTTATTGGTGAAGTTTATGAGTTTTCAGTTAATAGTTACATTCTAATAATTGAATTTGCTTATTTCTAATAATTGTATTAAAATGTTATAATTAATCAAAAAGGACTGAAACTGGACAGTTGTCAGGACCCCATTAAAGTTACAAACAAAAAGGAAAATAAAATATTGTTTCAACTTTTATTTCAATTACTTATGAGCAAATGTTTATTTTCATTATCGCTTATTAATATAATCTGCAAACAGACAGGCATAGTATTTGACTAACAGTGAATTTCACCAACGAAAATCTCTAACCAGACAATTTGGCCCACTCGGTAAAATAAAACAACCTTCTTTGCAGCAGCCTGGGCAGTATCTTCCATGTATTTGTTCCAATTCAGATTCTACCTCTTAATATCTGCATCCATACTAAGATATTCGGGTCATGATAGTTAAACAGTCTTCTGTGTTTAGTGCAGGTAGAATGTTCAATCTTCAGTGCAAGCGATACTAAGAATACAATTACGAATTACTTGAGACTTCTACCTTGTGATGGATGACGGAATGAACGCGAGCTACTCCAGTCGGTCCGTCCAAAATTCTTTACAGATTTCCGAGTTTGATAAGATTCATTCAGCGAAACATAGTTAGAATAACATCCAATGCTGTTTGTTTAGTTCAGGTTAAATGTTCAATCATCAGTGTGAGCGATACTCCGAATACGATTACGAATTACTTAAAACATCCACTTGGTCATGGCTGACGGAAATGAGGTTACATCGGCCGAAATGTTGTGAGAATTACATGCAAAATGAGAACAGTAGTCCATATAATCAAAATAATACAAATTTTTGATAGAAAATAATCTTTGAAAACATTCTTTTCATACAAATAAAGAGGTTAAAAGTAAAACATATTGGTCAATATTTCAAGAATTCCTTAGAATATTTCTCCAAATTAAAAAATTCAGAGTAACTCAAACAAATAAATTTCTCATCTATTTGTGATACTATTCTGTGGAGTTATACAGTGTTGCATTCTGAGTGACTCGGTACTAAATATAGTCCGATGATGTGAGGATCGCATGCAACTTGACTAACTGCTCCATCAACTATTTCAAATCAATGCTGTGTTGAAGATCTGCAGAATATCATTTATTTATTAATATTCATCTTTTTCGCAAATATACACATCTAGTACAAAACGATTATACTCTTTAAATAAATAACATTCTAAGGATGTAGTCTGTCAGGAATTATGCAGGGGTCAGGAGTTAACAATTTTTGAAGGGGTCAGGAGTCAACAATTTTTGCAGGTGTTAGAAGCGTGAGTAAATAGTTGGAAATTTTTGCAGGGGTCAGAAGTGGGAGGAAGGAGTTTTCAAATAGAACAAATATAAATATAATCCCCATAATTTTGGTGAGTCTGGCAAAGTTTTGAGATCATTTCCCTAAATCCCCATATTTACTTGAGATACCGTGAACTGTTTCCCTGTTTCAGCAATGGACACATATAAGGTGTTCTAGATACATGCAAATGATACACAAATGAAATCGTTTAGAGGGACTGTAGCGTTTCTGCCTATCATTGACTTAGATCAATCAAATATGTCATATATCTATTCTACCTTTATTTTCCTGATTGACCAAGAAAATGATAACAACACAACTGATATCTAATTTGACCAGCCACTGTATTGTAAGGCTCAAGCAATTATAGCTAATGAGACGTCTGGAATGTGTAGCACCGATTATTGGAGGACAACACATGAAGATTTTTTTCCTGGATGTAGATGCCATGATGTCAAAAAATAAATAACAAAAGCACTCTGAGAGCACAAACCTCTGCAAGCTTATTGTGTTACCCTAACATGCATGGGAAATTTTGCACCTACAGACTGATTGAAAAGTGCCAGATTGACAGAGATTCGTCTGAAGTTATTAAATTGGATATTCTATGCCAAAATTAAAAGTGATGAAAAATCTTGAATCTGAATCAGATGCAGGTGAAATTTTATGTAAGCAATATGCTATCCTATATAGTATTCAAAAGAATAGACAAGAAATTGACTGAGATGTGAAATTTTATATGGTGATATGCAAGTTTTCTACTCGCCCAGCGTATTTTTACATGAGTGAAAACATTCATGTGTTATCTTACTGAACTATATACCAATCAGCTTACAAGTGATTACATGTTTGTACAAAAGAAAATAGATCTTAATCATTGAACTGCTACATTACCCCCTGCTTTTATGTTAAATTTATATACGAAACAGATCCCCTCCTCTAAATTGTAATTTTTTGCCTTTTCTCTTCCAAGTTTTTCAGACTGTTCACAGGTAATTCTCTCTTTAAAAAAAGTAGAATCTCATTCTTTTGAGGGGGGGGGCAAGTAATTTAACTTTGTTATTCTACAATTTAGCCAAGAATATCTAGCTGACTTAAGCCATTTCTAAACAAAATACTAACTTCAACTTGTATCACTGCCCTATAATTGCCATTTATTAATGTATTCCTATTCAAAGACAATGGAGACGATCGGTTTTGTTTTATTTGCACTGAATTATCTCCCTTGTTGACTTTATATCAAATTATCAGTATTTTTTTACTATCTTACCAGACGCAGTTTATCCCCTAATTAAGTTCAAATTCTACTTTTTTGTGTGAGTACATTTAAACAGCCTAAAAAAATATCCACTAAGAAAGAATTAAATTTGAAAAATACATATATTTAAGATTTTAGAGTTAGGGTCCACTTCTTTTATAAATTTAACCTAAAATTATCACCCATTTGCCGGCCAGTTAGCGTCAAACGAGACATGTAACCGACTTGATTTTCCAATTTTAAGGAGAGGTTTGTTTTTTTACTTTTCGAATAAAAACACCTAGAAATTTATCCAAATTTAGACATGTAATCGACTTTAATTTCGAATTAAAGAGGGGGATTACATTTTTTAAAGCCTACCCCGAATAACACCCCAACCCTAATTTCCTAACCGTAAAACTCGGACCACCCCAAAAACTAACCTTAATTCCCTAACCCTAACATTCGTAACCCCCACCCCCACCCCACCCTCAAAAAACAATTGTCATGAAAAAAAAGCAATTGTCATTGTTTAGATTAGTTAACAAACCCGAATACAAGTCTCGTAACGCTAACTTGACAAATTTATAAAGGAATGTGATCCCCAACTTTAAAATCTTAAATATTGAAAGGAAAAAAATTAATTCCTACTTTGCGGATATTTTTTCAGTCTATTCAAATGTAATCGCAAAAAAAATAGAATAATTTGAATTTTTTAGGGCGTAAACTGCGCCGGGTCAGATAGTAAAAAATACGGAATTATCTCCCTTCTTGACTCACTCTTCTATGTCTTTCATAAGAAAATAATTTATGTCTCAAAGAAGAAATTTAGATTTAAAATCTTAACATTTGATTATTATATCAATTTCATTTTTATAACGAAAGATGAAAGAAATAAATAAAGGTAAGTTCAACAACTACCGAAATTGTTTTCATTGCGTCATTTTATGACTGAATTTCGAGTTTTAAAAAGCCTTTCAAGTGTAGGGACAGAATAGTTAACACATGTAAATAATGGGTTTAAATTAGACTATTTATTTTAACGTTGTATACTATTCTAACTTTACGACTAAATTTTATGTTAAAGTTTTAAAAAGTGTGCCAGTTGACACGGTTAAGATTCGAATAAAAATTGTTGTTTGGAATAAATACAATTTAGGCGCGCAGAGTGAAAATTGTTGTATTGGCGCGTGACAAATATAAAATAACCCCCACGCAAATTCCGATGTGGCTTTATATATTAAATCAACTCAAAACGAGCGGACGTAGTTGAGAGCACACCACGTGATATTTCTGTCCAATGAGATTTCTCCAAAGACATATTTTTCTAAACTTTTCTCCTTAAGCTCGCTGGAGCCGATCCAAATAGTATTTAAGCACACACAAACATCAAACTTTCTCTTTCAACTGACTTTTCATCCGGAGGTTACACGCATCTTACTATCACTCTTCCATTTCACCCTTTCGCGCGTTTCATACAATTTCACAGGCGAACATTACCTATTGCCTCTTTTAATATTTTATAACAAATGAACATTTCAACAAAAGAAAAGACATTCTTCTTTTTACTTACCCTGAAACTAAAGAAAGGACTCATGAACTCATTACAAAAAAGAAATATATTCTATTTGTTAATAGTTTATTTCAGTAAATAAACTTCAGTTGATTTTGCATGTAAATCTTCTTATTATTATTTTTATTTGTGGTGGAAGTTATCACCAAAAAAAGGTATGACGACCCCCACAAAAGCCTTTCGTTGTAAATGTTTAAATTTGATGCAATCAACAAAAAAATTCAACTGAATTCAATTTAATCTTTTTTATTGTTTCTTAATTCTCGGATTTTCGCACATTAAGATCATCTGATTAAACTTAATTATAATTTTATACAGTAATTAATATATTTTCTGTATTATTCTATACTTGCACTTTATTCTAGTTTGGCCAAGTTAAAAATGAAAATCCTACTTCGGTAAACATTACTTTTGGCGATATAAATTATTTGAAAGATAATCTAGGTACGTCCAAAATCAATGGCCGATTTCCAAAATGTAAAAACATTTACCCCCCTCCCTCACCTTTAAAAATATTTTAACTCCCCCCCTTCACCTTAAGATTCGACAAAATTCAGAAAATCAACCAATTTTAATGAAACTTCCAGTATTTATTAATCACGTAATATAATGAAACCATTATTATTTTTTAAATCTTAGCGAAAATGTATTGTTTTTTTGAAAACAAAATACACCTTTACTAAAGTTATATTTGTATGTAATAATTAAAAAAAATGGGTATTTTTAAGAATAGCCCAACAACGAAAACGCTGAAAAAACAAATATACAACAAATAAAAGTTACCGTAGCCGATAAAACTGAATTTCCAAGTTAACTGTGACAGTTATTAATGATTATAATCCGTTAAAAGTGCTATTTTCTATAAGTTAATAGTTTTAGCGTAAGTGAAGTGGAAAAAAAAACCAGTAATGGCTGCTTCGATAGAAAACACCGAATCCAGAACGAGACGTCCGCCTCGTTCTGAATTCGGTTGTTTTTTTTACTGGGACTCATAGTCAAAGCGCAATTTTTGCATTTTTTAGCCAAGCAGAAGAACAAAACAAAACTACATTTTAAGCAAAAGGAATAAAATAATTTTCTTTTTATTTACATGTCAGTGTGCTTTTCTTTACATATTATTTTCATTCGTCAAACCGTAATGTTTTTTTTTCCTGTTTCTTTAAAAAATTCCTAACCCTAACCCTAACCCTAACCCTAACCTAAACCCAGCCCTAACCCTAACCCTAACCTAAACCCTAACCCTAACCTAAACCCAGCCCTAACCCTAACCTAAACCCAGCCCTAACCCTAACCTAAACCCAGCCCTAACCCTAACCCAGCCCTAACCCTAACCCCCAATGACGTAACGACATGCGCGCTCATTCGGTGATCAAAATGATCGTTAAAATGTTCGTTTCATAAAATTAAATTTAAAAAATGCAACCCCCCCCAAAAAAAAACAACAAAAAAACGCCGCTTTGATTATGAGTCCCGGTTAAAAAAAAACACACACACGTGACACCGATAGCAAAAACTAATGACGCCATTTTGTTTTTTAAATAAATGACATGAACATTTTTTTTTTCATGTCTAATAAAAACCCATTTACCATACGTAAACATACAAACAAATGGAATAGAAAACTAGGAAAATCTCCGGTCTCTACGTACGTTGCATTTATTTGTTGCATATTCATTTTTTTGACTACGTTCTACAACTTTTTTTCAACCCGACTCGCGAGTTGTAGGGCTATTATTAAAGATTCCCAAAAAAATGTATGAATTAAAAAAAAAAATTATGAAAATAAAGCAATGCAGATGTTTAAAATTAATTTTTTTTTTAAAATTGTTTCGTATTACGAAAAAAAGGTACTTGTTCCTCTTTTACCATAGTCTGTTTTTCACAACTTTTTACTGGCCATTTTATTTTATTTTTTCGGTGTACACTTATCTATCAGGCTGCAAGAATTCCGGGGTTTTTGAAAAAAAAGTTCAAATATTCTACATTTAAGGAGGGGGGGATCAGTTTCCCATGTAAATTCAACGTAGACTGATCCCCCTCTTTTTACCATCTCAATTTTTATTTTTTAAATCTTTTTCGGTGTATCATGTTGATAGAGAAATTTTTAAAAAATTTAGATTTTAAGACGGAGGATCAGTTTTTAATGTAAATTGTGTAGACTGATCCCCCTCTTTTTGACCATCTCAAATTTTTAAAATTCTTCTTCTGCTTACAATTACCTATCATGTCGCGAGAGAATTCCGGGTTTTGGGGAATATTTTTCAAATATTTGATTTTAGGAGGGGGATCAGTTTTGACCATGTTGCGTGTGTTGTTCTTATGGACCAACTTTTTTTTTTCGGTGTACAATTACCAGGTCGCTAGAGAATTCCGTTTTTTTATGGGTGAGGGGGGTCTTTAAATATTTTAGATTAACCATTTTTTTTGGGGGGGGGTCTTTTGTAGTGTTTTGGGCCCCTCTAAAAAAACGGAATTCTCTAGCGACCTGGTAATTGTACACCGAAAAAAAAGTTGATCCATAAGAACACCGAAAAAGATTTTTTTAAAGAATTGAGAGGGGGATCAGTCTACGTTGAATTTACATTGGAAACTGATCCCCCCTCCTAAAATGTAAAATATTTGAAAAAAATTCCAAAAGCCCCGGAATTCTCTAACAGCCTGATAGGTAAGTGTACACCGAAAAAATAAGTAAAAAATGGTCAGTAAAAAGTTGTGAAAAACTGGCTATGATAAAAGACTAACAAGACTGATCCCTCTCCTAAAATCTCAAATATTTGAAAAACATTCCCCAAAACCCGGAATTCTCTTGCGACATGATAGGTAATTGTACACCGAAAAAGAATTTTTAAATATTGAGATGGTCAAAAGACGTTGAATTTACATTGAAAACTGATCCCCCTCTTAAAATGTAAAATAGTTGAAATTTTTTTCCAAAAACCCAATAATTCTCTAGCAGCCTGATAGCTGAGTGTACTCCGAAAAAAGAACAACAAAATGGTCAGTAAAAAGTTGTGAAAAACGGACTATGGTAAAAGACGAACAAGTACCAAAAAAAGCCTTAATTCCGTGTCAAAGAAAGATTTATTTCTTGAATTGGCAATAAAGCATTGTTTAATCAATATTTTCACACAAAAAATATAATTGCAAAAAATATTTCATATGATTTTATAAGAGTTTCTCAGAAAATATAAAATGCGATGTAATTATATTTCTCTTTCGCACATGAACATGTCATCATCAGCGTAATAATTTTTTATATAATCTTGAAAATAAACAAAAAATTGAAAAATTTGAGAATCAGGATAATAACGAAAAAAAAAAGAATTAAAAAAAATGGATAATTTTTACTAACGATTGACTTTGGGAAGTATGGTAGCCTGTTCTGAAATAAATTAGGCGGGATTAGTTCACCAACCACCACTCACTCCGTCCACAACATTTTATTTTCAGACATTCAACAATTTCGTAAATTTCACAATTTATTGTAAGTTATTTGGAAAGATAAAACGTAAATTTGTATTTGTTTTGTCATTTTTTTCATTAATAAATATAATTTAAAAAGTTTAAAATAATTATTAATAAATGAAGATTTTAATCAATCATCATGTAAAAATAATTAATAAAATTGATTCAGTTCCTAACATTTAAAAAAAAAACTATAACTGCAGAAATTGGGAAATTGTTTTAGTTTACCCACTGATTCGTGACCTATTTGTGTTAAGAATGGATTATTTACTATTTAAAAGAAGTTATAATAATCGTTTGGTAGCAATGAAAAGGGAGACGAAACAGAATGAAAATTAAACAAATTTAAATTTTTCAAAATACATTAGATACAAAAGAAAGTTGTTGTTCACTCGTTTTTGTTGTTCTTCATGGTAGAGTTGTTGTTGTTCAAGGTGTGATGTAGTCAGGATCTAAAACAAGTTGTTCTTCCATGTGTAGAGTTCTTGTTGTTGTTCTTACATGGTAAACTTGTTGCTGTTGTTGTCATTGTTCTAGCATTGTGATTGTTCGTGGTAGAGTCGTTCCTGTTGTTTTTCTGGTGTGATGTAGTCAGGATGGCGATGTCGTTGATGGTTCGAGTGGGGTGGGTTAGTCGATAGCGACACGACCACTCACTCAACTAACCGATTCCCTGTGTGACTCTGCTTGCTGTCGGGCGCCCACTATTTAAGCGTAGTATCCCAAACGACAGAGACAAAAAATGGCCCTTGACTTTAGAAAACTGTGTTTCTTTTAAATCTTATTTTTCTCCATAGCAGTCACGGCACATGTGTAACCGGCATACAACTTTGTGGTGATGTGCATGAATATGTGCTTCAATTCTGATGCGATCATGGCGACTAGAGAACAGATCTCAGTGTACCTAATTCCACTTTTAAGCAGTTAGGAACCGCAGAAACAAGGCATACTTGAACGGTGAAACAAAATGAGATCTAAAAATCGTAACATAAGCAATTTAATTTACCTACTCATTTGTGACCAATTTATGTTTAAAAAGTTATTTAAAAAAAAAGTTTTATGGAGAAATTTCTTTCAAAACTGTTGCTATGCATTCTTAGATTTAAAAGGAGATTTTGGTTAGATGAGGCTGTTGTCACCCACACAGAGTAGTGTAGTGTTAACAAAGGAGAGAGGGTTGATTTAACTGAGGTTTTTATCTAAAAAGTTATGTTTTTCTGTTGAAGTTATACATTTTCAATAATTGTTGTTTTCTTTTTGAATTGTTTTTATTCATGTGTGTCTTGTGGGTTTCTTCTTAAAATATACATGAAAACATGTTGTTTGGCCTTTTGGCTAAGAGCAAAGTGTAGTATCTGTTCTGATGCTAAGTGAGTCTATTCTGTATTTGATCAGTGAAGGAGATGCATTTAGGGTATTTTTCGATAATGTAATTTGTGGAGCTCAACTGGCGACCATCTATAATTTTAATCAGACATTACTTCTGATCACTCAGTTGTCTCAATTAAGATCAAAACAAAGTTCAAAAAGACCTTGGATGTTCCTTTTCATCGCAGAGTGTATAGATACTTGATATATGATTGGCACAGACTCAGATTTTATATATAAAAAAATTCTCTTCCCTCCATTTGTGAAAAAGTGTTCTTTATCGTCGCATCTGCTATAACTGATAAGTCTATTTTTGGTATTGAGAGTTTCATATTCTTTAAGAAATTCCAACATAACCAAACGGCAAGCTTTACTGCACCATAGAATTTGCCGATAACTATTCATATTGCTTCAAATGAAATAGATGTTCTGAAAACAAAGCTAATTTTAGGACGGCTTGCAACCACTGCAAAATAATTATAAAAACATGCTAAAAGGTCCTAAGGCTAATGCATTAAATCTACAGTGGCTGAGCAGAGCTTGGTTCCCATGAGTTCTGGCAAATAACAAACAGGGTTCTGAACAGATGTAAAGCCACTATTCCAACCAGCATTAATGGACCAGATGTGATTTCCTCAGCATCTGATGAAGCCAAAATCTTTGCAAAGAACTTTGCATCAAATTCAAACCATAGTGAACAGGGCTGCCTAGTTCCTGAATTTACTGCTATGATTGTAAATGCACTGAATGATATCCGTATATCTGTGTGGGATGTTGGCAAACTTCTCAAAAATCTTGATTCTAGCTAGGCGATTTGTCCTGACAACATTCCAGAAGCTGCTACCAGAACTATCTCCAATTCTTACAAAGCTGTTCAATCATCTCTTAAAGGAGAAATGCTTCCCATCATTTTGGAAAACTTTTCAGTCATCCCAATATTAAAAAGTACTGGAGATCGATCTTCTGCATCTCAGTACAGACCAATCAGTCTCCAGTGCGTCATGAGTAAATTGTTTGAATCTGTGATAAATCAAGAAGTGTTAGGCTAATAAGAGTAGTCGTTAATGGACAGAAGTCAGAAACAGATGCTATCAATGATTGTGTACCTCAAGGATCCATTCTAGACCCTACCCTCTTTCTGATCTTTATCAATTATCTCTCAAATCATCTTTTAATTTTTGTTAGCATTTATGCAGATGAGACAACCATCTATGGCAACACTTCGAAGAGCATTAATGATTAAGATCTTAAGGGTGGCTGGTTACTTTTTATACAAATCAAACCAAACATGTCTCCTTTCACCACGAACGCTGAGGTCCTCACTTTGCTGAAATTGAAATGAATGGCTCTCTCATTGAGGAAGCCCTCTACTTTAATAAGTTTCTAGTACTGACCTTCATTCCAGATATGACATGGAAGACTTAAATCAAATCTATTGATCAGGTTGCTGGAAAATTGATTGGATAGTTCAATCCTGACACAATCCTCTCCTTATTTAATAGTCTGATACGTCCTAAGATAGAGTACTGTTGCCACATATGGGGAGGTGCCACTCAGAGCACACTTTGCTGCCTTGCCAGAGTACAAAATAGACTTCAAAATCTTGTAGGAAATATCCCGTTCTCTTTCCTACAACTTTCTTCTCACAGAATAGAGGTTACTAGTTTTTCTCACCTCTATCATTATTTTCAGGGTAAGTGCTCAACTGAGCTCTAAACTATGGCTACCCTTGTAAAACAGTCACAACAAAAACTCGTCTCGTTACAACCACTGTAGATAAGTTTAATTTGTACCTTTTTGTCAGCTTTTCACTTGCAAATGTGGCAGCATAAGTTCGAGCTGAGCTAGCAGAGATCCCTGCTTTGAGGAGGTACTGCTCCCAATCTTCAGGATCCATATATTCTGTCCTTGCGCCATATAGAGTCGATGCTTAAGGCTTAACTGTACGACCAGTTAAGCAGCAAGATAAGTCAAACTGTTGAGAACATAAAAATGCCTGTTTATAACAAGGCTAGAATGTTCCATTATGCTCAGAAGGGAAAGTCCATTCTCTGTGTTCTGATTGGCTGAGATTCACAAGTGGCCATTTTAGTGTATAAATGTTCATTGATTCGAACAAGCACTCCTCCAGTTGAGGCCCTTATTCTGGTAAGTGTTAGTTTACTTCTATACTTCGTCTCAGACATTCAAAGAGCAAGTAAACAACTGAACTCTGACCCACTACACGACACCCAAAATGTTCCTTCATCCTGAGGGGAACCAGGGCTATTGTTGCTTCTTTACCATTAATGTTTCCTCCCTCAAAAGCCACATTAAATCTAGGTTTTTCTGGAATTTATGATCCATTATCAAATATTTCAAACTGTGATTGGTATCATCAGCTCAGTCTATATTCAGTTTATATTGCACGTTGGCCAGTTTAATGTTATACATATATTTTGCATTTTTTTCTATCTCTTGTTTGTCTTTTTTATTAGTGACGAATAGAGAGGTGAAACATGGAGAGGCATGTGTCAGGTAAGACTCTGAGGAAATAATAGTTTTAGTGTTTCCTGCCAGGAGTATGATGACACTCTTCCTGTACATGTCGAAACTGGCATTACTAGTTAAGCTAAACACTAAGTACGAAAAGAGTTTCTGGTCTCAGACACATTTCTTCTCATCTATGTAGTATTTTTGCTGAGATTTGTTACCTCAGACATATGTGCTTTCATCATTCACTGGAAAATGCTGTTAGCTCAGACATATGTATTCTTATAGGTGTAGTATTCACCGAACATGTAGGTTCTCATCCGTGTAATATTCTCACTTTACACCTGCCCTATTTTAAAGGTAAAATCTTTACTAAATGTTTGTGATGATAAAAAGCTACTAAAATTAGATCCTGTAAAATTCTGGAAGTTTTGAACTACTGTATTAACATGTGTGATTTTTAAAACCAATTCGGTACGTTGAATGCAATTTCTATATGGTTTAAAGTGAAAAGTTATAGCCTGTAAGGAAATGTTTGAAACAACTTAAGTTCTACTAAATTTTACTGAATCTAACTACATTTATTTTTGTATCCAATATCGTTGATATTTTATTTTTTATGTTTATAAAAACGATAATATCATTTGCTCAGGTGCAAACAAATCTGAATCCGTATGTTGAATTATCAAGCGAAAGTTTTATTCAGAATTTAACAGATGAGATTTATACTAGGGAAATTTTAAAGCAGGTGGCCTAATCCTGTTTATAATTTGAAGTTAGAAACATCACTTGCCCCATATCTAACAATTACCTATTTACAAAGATGGTTGCAGGATGAAACTTTTCTGTTATATTTGGATATAATTGATATATCTATTTTCAATCCGGTTTACAATTTAAAGTTAGAGACATCACTCACCCTGTAACAGTGACTTGTTTTCTTTTTTCTCCCCGGCAACACGTTTTTCCTTCTTTTAACCGTATTATCCCAACACATGCGAACTTAGAGACATTCTCTACTCAACTGGCGCTGACCCTAAAAACACCACCTTTTATTTGGCCTTCTTTGCCGCACCTGATTTGCATAATGCAACCCTCACTCTTTCCTTCTGGACCTGTGTGATGGCTGCTACACTCCACGCTGATCTCTTGATCACACATGATGCAGGGTGGTGGTGGCCTTTTGATTCGTGAGCTTCTCCAAAGTGGGACATGTATCTCAGTTTCTGTTTCTGAATCGCCCAATGAAGTTTCCGCTTCTAAATCTACTGACAAAGTTTCTACTTCTGAACTTGCGGCTTCATTTTTGTGGGGATCACTGGCGCTGCCCATTAATAGTTCATCGCCAGACGACCTATTACTTTTCCCAGTAGTTGAATGGTCCGCCCCCAAAGCAGGATGGAGATCGCGTATGTGACATGGAATTTCATCAACCATGAAGGATTGCTGACTGACCCTGCCTGTCACTCGTCCACATTTGAATTTGGGGGTACGTTGACAGCCTGGCGGTTTCACCCAGACATGATCTCCCACATCATATAGCCCGTCCATCTTCTCATTATTAAGTGACTGCACAATGGCGATACCTTTTACCCGAGTCCGGTACGTGTAGATGGCATTCGCAGGTGTGGTTGCCGAGGACATGCCATCCTTCGGCATAATATTGTACCAGTATGTTGCTTCCACAACAGAACACTTCTTCCTGGCAGCAATCTTCATGCTACGGTAGCTTCTTTCCGCGATGCCATTGCCTGATGGTACGTAAGCGCATCGCAAACGCAATTGAACTCCCCATTCGAATAAAAACTGTCTTACTCACTGGCTGCAAAATGCTGCGTCGTTATCGGCCAAAATCTCATGCGGTGCACCCCTTTCATAAAAGACGGACAATAGTTGTCGAATAACGCTTGCCGAATCTTGGCGTGCAATTGGTCGCCAAACTGCAAAATGGATTGGTCCACAGTCGATGAGAGTAAGAAAGTGGTTGTCATTATAATGGGTGATATCTATTTTCACCCTTTGCCATGCGTCACTTGCTTCCAGTCGTCCTTTTTGCCACTGCACAGTGCTTGATGACATGTTTCACCTCTGATTTTGCTACCGCTGGATTTACGTGCCTCATGAAATATAGAGTCCTCTTGACGCCTGGATGTCCGCTCTGTCTGTGGATGTTTTCTATCTGCTGCTTGCATGTTTGCTGAACGGGCTCAGCACCCACCTTTATTGCATCATACCATTTGCTAGGCACTCGTGTCAGTTGGTCAGCAAGGTTGCAGTATGATGGGACCAATGTTATGCTGACTACCTGGCCATACTCGCAGACCAGACTCTATAAAGTGTCTAACCTTCATCTTCTCAACATCTCACTTGCTGCCTTAGTGCATATTCTTGCTTTCTCAGTCAGCATGTCGGACACTCAGTGATAGACACAAAGGGAGTCAGTATGCAAGTGCAACCTCTTTGCTTGCCACTGTAGTGCTAGGTTAATGCCCTTCATCACAGCATCTAACTCAGCAAGATTGATGTGTGGGCGGTGTTTGCAGGCCGCAATCAACAGGCATCCGCGAACATGGCTTCATCCTTCTCCAACAGGACTCATAATGCTAGTGAACTATGTGTCCGCTCCCGCCACACTAGAAGCACTGTATGCGCCCCAGTCTTCTATCCATGCAATTCTTTGCAATGTGACCACTTCGCCCACAACGGAAACAATTTACATTGGCATGCGAGTCCGTCCTCTGTGAATTTTTAAGCACTCTCTGGACAGACTGCGTGGCCATTACGACATGCTCATCCAGTTCCGTTTCATCCATGATAATAGCACAGGCGCGCTTAAGTAGCTGTTCTATCGGTGTCACTTCTATGCTTACGGATGCCCTCAGGAGTTGCTTCACTCGAACAGTGAGTCCGGCCACAAATGCGTACACGAAAGTCTGTTCAGGCAACCCTCCAAACAGAACGGCCAGCTTTTTCAATGCAGCAGAGAAAACATCAACTGTTTCGTTTGCCAATAGTTTCCGGGTAGTAAAACGTTTGTATACTGTGCAGGGGTCTATCGCAAAAGCTTTGTAGAGCGCAGCTTTTGTCTGCTCAACATTGGCCTTATCATTCTCGCTTAGCTGCTAGTAAACATCTAGAGCGCCTCCAGTTAGTTGAAGGGTAATGACCAACTCAACCTGCTTGACCCCACATAAATGACAGGTTAGCTCCACTCTCTCAATCCAGTCCACCACAGACGTAGATCCGTCAAACTCACGGATGAGTGTGAGGTCGAAATTAACAGCCGCCATTATGTCACAAATAGACAGCACACAAAACCCGAAATAGCTTGTAACAGTGACTTGTGTTCCTTTTTCTTCCAGGCAACAGGTTTTTCCTTCTTTTAACCATATTATCCAAACGCATGCAAACAATTACCAATTTACAAAGATGGTTGCAGGATGAAACTTTTCTGTTATTTTTGGATATAATTGATATATCTATTTTCATTATTGAAGTAATTGTTAAATACAATTTCTTATTCATTCACAGGTAACAGCCACAGTGGAGAAAAATGAAAGTATAATATACACATATATAGAAATATGTGAATTTACGTGAATAGAACACATATAAAAACAAACACTGGAGAGAAAGCGCACGTTTGTGAAATTTGTATCTCATCATTACTGTAACATATTTTTTTTTAAATACATATACTGCCCTGCACTGTTTCATTAAGTATTAGTCTCAAGACAGAGCCGTTTGATTTCTGAGATCTCAGTTAAGTGATATAGAAACAGAGCAAGAAACCTTATTCGTGTGAAATTTGTAGTAAAATATTTACAAAATAATCTGATGTAAGACTAGATATATGATCCCACACTAGATATGAACTTTATTAGTGTGTAAATGATGTATCCTGAATCTGGTGAGAAAACTTGTTCTTGTGAAATTTGTGGGAAATCATTTGCAAACAATTATAATGTAAAAATACACATGCGTAACCACACTGGGGAGAAACCTAATTCTTGTGAAATTTGTGGTAAATCATTTACTACAAAACCTGAATTAAAAACACACACACGAACCCACACTGGGGAGAAACCTTATTCTTGTGAAATTTGTGGTAAATCATTTACTAGAAAAGATCATGTAAAACTACATATGCAGACCCACACTGGGGAGTTTGAATTACCTACTAGACACTATCCTCGAGTGTCTTCGGTCTCTCTGTACAAGGGTTTGTCAGGACAATCTGACATGAGGATACTTACCCCTACAAGTAAACCCTGACCAAATATTCAAATTACATAGTATCCGCAGCACAAATAAGATCCCCTCGTACGAGGAATAATGCATCTTCTCCTAGTGATGTTACCTCAAGTAACACCATGTGCTGGATACTCCACCAGACTAGATGAATTCTTGTCCTGGAATCCGGTAAGACCAACAGACCACAAGAAAGATATACTATAACATATTGACTGGTCAGTTGGGGAGAGAAGAAATTATTCTTAACTTTTTTACTAACTCAATGCTTGAGAAATAAAGGAGAATTTTAATAGAATACCTGGGTATCTATGTATCTCATATAGAGATCAAGTGTTAGCCCCAGGAAGGGGCCCCTTGATTTCTGAGATCTTCGACTGAAGTAAAATTAAACATTGAGGGAGAAACCTTATTCTTGTGAAATTTGTGGTAAATCATTTACTACAAAACCTGAATTAAAAAAACACACACGAACCCACACTGGGGAGAAACCTTATTCTTGTGAAATTTGTGGTAAATCATTTACTAGAAAAGATCATGTAAAACTACATATGCAGACCCACACTGGGGAGAAACCTTATTCTTGTGAAATTTGTGGTAAATCATTTACTACAAAGCCTGAAATAAAAACACACGTACGAACCCACACTGGGGAGAAACCTTATTCTTGTGAAATTTGCGGTAAATCATTTACTCAAAGATATAGTGTAAAAATACACATGCGTACACACACTGGACAGATCTCAAAAATGATCTAAAAATAACATGGTCCCTCGATGAAATAAACATCATACCGGTAGTAGTGGGGGCAACTGGTCTGGTGAAAAAAAATCTAAGTAAATACTTAGAAACAATCCCCGGAAAACCAAATTGTAGGGAAGTACAGATAGCAGCCCTAAAATGAACCACATCTATCCTTAAGAGAGCCCTCGGATATAAATTTTACTCATAGGGAAATCAAGTGTTAGCCTCAAGAGTAGGCCCCTTGATCTCTTTAGATAAACTAAATTAAAATGAAAAAAAAAAAAAGACAGACATTGTCATCTGGAACAAACCAGATAAAACTGCTCTCATCATTGATGTAACCGTCCCAAATGACTACGGTCTCAATAGAGCCGAACGGGAAAAAATAACAAAATACCAAGATCTCAAAAATGATCTAAAAATAACATGGTCCCTCGATGAAATAAACATCATACCGGTTGTAGTGGGGGCAACTGGTCTGGTGAAAAAAAATCTAAGTAAATACTTAGAAACAATCCCCGGAAAACCAAATTGTAGGGAAGTACAGATAGCAGCCCTAAAAGGAACCACATCTATCCTTAAGAGAGCCCTCGGATATAAATTTTACTCATAGGGAAATCAAGTGTTAGCCTCAAGAGTAGGCCCCTTGATCTCTTTAGATAAACTAAATTAAAATGAAAAAAAAAAAAAGACAGACATTGTCATCTGGAACAAACCAGATAAAACTGCTCTCATCATTGATGTAACCGTCCCAAATGACTACGGTCTCAATAGAGCCGAACGGGAAAAAATAACAAAATACCAAGATCTCAAAAATGATCTAAAAATAACATGGTCCCTCGATGAAATAAACATCATACCGGTTGTAGTGGGGGCAACTGGTCTGGTGAAAAAAAATCTAAGTAAATACTTAGAAACAATCCCCGGAAAACCAAATTGTAGGGAAGTACAGATAGCAGCCCTAAAAGGAACCACATCTATCCTTAAGAGAGCCCTCGGATATAAATTTTACTCATAGGGAAATCAAGTGTTAGCCTCAAGAGTAGGCCCCTTGATCTCTTTAGATAAACTAAATTAAAATGAAAAAAAAAAGAGAGAAACCTTATTCTTGTGAAATCTGTGGTAAATCATTTACTACAAAACTTGATTTAAAAACACACACACGAACCCATACTGGGGTATGATATGAAAAGAAACTGGAACCTCAAAGAGATCTCTATCATTCCGGTTATCATAGGAGCCACTGGACTCATGAAGAAGAACTTGAAAAAGTATTTAGCAAGTATACCTGGTGAACCAAGTGCAAGAGAAATCCAGACAACTGCACTCAAGGGAACGGCCAGAATCCTGAAAAGAGCTCTCGGTTGGAGTCTGTAAATAGCGGGTGATCGTATGGCATTTGGAAGAATGCCCCGTCCCCAGCAAATGAATGAAAAGAAAAAAAAAAAAAAAAAAAAGGGAGAAACCTTATTCTTGTGAAATGTGTGGTAAATCATTTACTAGAAAAGATAATATAAAAGTACATATGCAGGCCCACACTGGGGAGTTTGAATTACCTACTAGACACTATCCTCGAGTGTCTTCGGTCTCTCTGTACAAGGGTTTGTCAGGACAACCTGACATGAGGATACTTACCCCTACAAGTAAACCCTGACCAAATATTCAATATTACATAGTATCCACAGCACAAATAAGATCCCCTCATACGAGGAATAGTGCATCTTCTCCTAGTGATGTAACCTCAAGTAACACCACGTTGCTGGATAATCCACCAGACAAGATGAATTCTTGTCCTGGAATCCGGTAAGACCTACAGACCACAAGAAAGATATACTATTACATACTTGACTGGTCAGTTGGAGAGAGAAGGAATGTATTATTCTTAACTTTTTTTACTAACTCAATACTTGAGAAATAAAGAAGAATTTTAATTGAATATTCGGGTATCTATGTATCTCATATAGAGATCAAGTGTTGGCCCCAGTAAGGGGCCCCTTGATTTCTGAGAACTTCGACTGAAATAAAATTAAACATTAAGAGAGAAACCTTATTCTTGTGAAATTTGTGGTAAATCATTTACTTTAAAACCTGAATTAAACACACACACACGAACCCACACTGGGGAGAAACCTTATTCTTGTGAAATTTGTGGTAAATTATTTACTACAACAACTCAGGTAAAAGTGCATACACGAACCCACACTGGGGGGAAACCTTATTCTTGTGAAATTTGTGGTAAATCGTTTACTACAAGTGATTATGTAAAAATACATATGTCAAGTCACACTGGGGAGAAACCTTATTCTTGTGAAATTTGTGGTAAATCATTTACTACAACAACTCAGGTAAAAGTTCACACGCGAACCCACACTGGGCAGAAACCTTATTCTTGTGAATTTGTGGTAAATCATTTACTACAAAAAGTCAGGTAAAAGTGCATACGCGAACCCACACTGAGGAGAAACCTTATTTTTGTGAAATTTGTGGTAAATCATTTACTAGAAGGGATAATGTAAACATACATATGCGAACCCACACTGGGGAGAAACCTTATTCTTGTGAAATTTGTGGTAAATCGTTTACTAGAAGTGATCATGTAAAAATACACATGTTAAGTCACACTGGGCAGAACTTGGGCAGAGGGGAGAACTTGAATGCCTACTGGGGAGAACTTGAATGCCTACTAGGGGAGAACTTGAATGCCTACTGGGGAGAACTTGAATCCCTACTGGGGAGAACTTGAATGCCTACTAGACACTGTCCTCGAGTGTCTAAGGTCTCTCTGTACAGGGGTTTGTCAGAAACGCTGACATGAGGACACTTCCCATCTGAAGTAAACCCTGACCAAATATTCAAATTAAAATGAAAATGAAAATAAAACAAATGTTAGAATTATTTTTGTACTCAACTTTGTAAGGTAATTTGCATAAAGTCACTTATGCAAATTACCCACTATTACTTGAGGAGTTGCTTGCAACAATAAAGAAGAGAAAAAATTAACAGCAAGCACTTCTCATATATTATTCTTTCTTTCTGTAACAAAAGGAAAATCCCTCCAGAACAACTGTTTTGGAAAACTTTAACCCGACATATACATTACCTTTTTTGCGTTTTACTTGTAAAATATATGCAATTTTAAGTACAAGGATTTTGTTGGTGTTACTTATTTTTCTAAATTGACGAAGTTGTTCGGATAAAAAGGAATTAACAGAAGAAAAAAAAAGAGGTGCGTTAGAAATAAAAAATTATTTCTAACACAAAATACTACAAACTGGCAGGATGTCGCCCAGAATAAAAAGATCCCCTCAGAACGGCTACGCACTGGGTCATATGAGGAAAACAACGGTGCACCTTCTTCTAGTGATGTTACCACAAGCAACACCACTCAACTGGACACTCCACCAGACCAGCCCAATTCTGGTCCTGGAATCCGGCAAAACCAAACAATGACCACCAGAAAAAGAAATTATACTCAAGTCAAGTGGTCAATTGAGGAGAAGAAAATTATTCTCCACTGCTTCGCCTATTCAAGGTATGAGAAGTGGGGAAGAAAGAAAAAAGATATATTCGAGGCTCAAATAAGAACGTCTGCCCTACCGAGGGAAAAACTAACCAAAACTACTACTAAAAATCTGCTTTCGATTGTATCACAGATATATAAATATCTCCCAAAAGATGAGAAAGATACAATCGAAGCAGAAGCTGTTGGTGAAGCGATCATTGAGTTCACAAAGACAAACAGAAGTGAATTTGCCCAAAGCCTATGGAGCAGGGAGGAAAAATGGGTGCTTATATGGGCAATGGAGTATGCCAAAACAAAGCATCAAAAACTATCAGAAAGATGCAAGGAATGGCAAAAGATTTTCAAACACCACTGCCCAAGCAAGAAGGACATTGTGAAGGAAAAACTCACATGTCAAAAGTCCAATTTCTTGAAAAGCAATGCCTTCTCCACGGACCAAATTTCCAAGATGAAAGTAGATATCCGTAAGATGGATGAAGATAAGCTTTGCCCAATCAGCAACCCTTTGCCTGTGCCGGGGTATTGTGAGGCCCAATCAAAGGGAAGTAGAACAGGATCTCCACTGACCCAGTTACCTGAAATAAAAACACCGAGCCCAAGCCTAGCACCAACAAAGCAGATGCGTCCCAAAGAAAGCACACCACTAAACAATGTGCCTTCGTTTCAAGGGTCCTCCTCTACAGGCATGTGTGAAGATGAAGAACACCACCCTGGGCAAAAGAGCCAACACAATGCCCTGCCTGAACAAGAGACACTGGATACAGACCAGATGGAACTGGAGGAAGAGCTGGCAAACATGGTAGAAATAACACGAGACCTGGCTGTTGGAGATCGACCAAGACTGGTAAAAATCAACAGTAATAAAGCCTTCAAGACCCTTGCCACAAGGGTTAATGATGCCCTTACAAGGATCGTACCAACAAATGCATCTCTAAGTGAGATAAACCATGCAACTTTTGGGGCAGCATGGTTCATGCAATCCAAACTTTTACCCCAACACAATGATAGAAAAAAAGAGGGAAACTTGAAGAGCAAAGCTTATGAGCCAGCCTGGAAGAGAAAACTCCAACAAAAGATTGATAATTTGAGAAAAGAAACCGCTCAAATATCTACCTTTCTGACAGGTAAACACCCAGGCGAAAAATTGAAAAAGAAGGTGAAGAAACTTAAAACCAAGTATTCCCTTTTAGGCCCACCGCAGCTTAGAGCTAAGATAGCAGAAAATCAAGCTGAAATAAAAGCCTTAGTTGCACAAATAAAAAACAAAACAAAAAAATATGAGTCAAAAAGAATAAATCAACTCTTTGCGACTAATCCTAGGATGGTGTATCGGAGCCTCATAGGAGACGAAATAAAAGTCTGCTCTCCACCTACCCAAGAAGAAGTTGAAAACTACTGGAGGCCACTCTATGAGGACCCCAAACAACACCAGGAAAAAGAATGGATCAACACCATTAAAGAGGACAACAAGGAGAAACCAAAGATGCCAGCCCTGGAAATTACCAAAGAAGTTGTCTGCAGGAAAGTAGCCCAATATAGTAATTTCAAGACCCCAGGAATTGACAATATCCCAAATTTCTGGCTGAAAAAACTGACAGCACTTCATCATCACTATGCCAAGGCATTCAATAGAATCATCACTGGTGATGAGGAGCCACCGGAATGGCTTACTGTAGGCTACACGTCCCTTATTCCCAAAAGTGAGGAGACCAGTTGGTTAAAAGATACAGGCCTATCTGCTGCCTAACTACAACCTACAAGCTGCGAACAGGGATTATTGCTGATGCAACATATGAACATCTAGCTGCCGGCAACTACCTTGAAAGTGAGCAGAAGGGATGTACCAGGAAAAGACTTGGCACAAAAGACCAACTCCTTGTAAACAGAACAATCCTGGAGGACTGTAAAAAGAGGCAGAGAAACCTCTCAATGGCCTGGATTGATTACAAAAAAGGCCTTTGATAGTATACCTCACTCCTGGATACTCCACTGTTTGGACTTGTACAATGTCCATGAAGATATTAGGTCATTCCTCCAAATGCAAATGACCAGGTGGCGTACATCAATCACGCTTCACCATATGGAAGGAAAAATTCAGACTCCAAACGTTAAGATTCAGAGAGGAATATTCCAAGGAGACAGCCTCTCACCGCTTCTTTTTTGCCTCACAATGGATCCACTGAGTAAGCTGCTTAAACGATCCAATGCTGGATACAACCTTAGCCGAGGCAGAAAGAAGGATGAAAATAAAAAAATAAATCATCTCCTCTTTATGGACGATCTCAAACTCTATGCAGAATCTGAGAAACAACTAGTCTCTCTGATAGAAATTGTAAAAAATTACACAGAAGACATCTGCATGGAGTTTGGATTCGAAAAATGCGCTAAATGCACAATAAAGAAAGGGAAAAAGACAGCATCAGAACATCTTAATATTAACACTGGCTCTATTGAAGACCTAGGAGAAGATGCTGTCTATAAGTACCTTGGAGTAGAAGAGAATGAGACGCTAGAGCACGGAAAGATGAGAGAGAAGGTACAGAGAGAATATACTAAGCGCCTGAAAAAAATCCTCACATCTGAACTCTCATCAAAAAATAAAATAACTGCCATAAACCAACTGGCAATACCTGTCGTCTCCTACGGGTTCGGCATTATCGATTGGCCACAAGGCTACATCAACAAACTAGACACAAAAACTCGGAAAATGCTTGCCTTAAATAAAGTCATTTACCGACATCAGTGTATGGACAGACTTTACTTACCGCGAAGAGAAGGTGGTCTGGGCCTCATTGATATCAATCATGCCTACCGAGCCTCAATGGTCAGTGTGGGACAATATATAAAGAGCTCCTGTGATCAAAAAAATGAGAATGGTGAATGAACATCACACCAAATACCTTCCTCAGCAGACCTCAACAACAAAACTAGCCGATAATTTCAGTGGAAACACACTGGAGAACACTAGCGAAGATGATAACAACCCAGCAACCCTGATCGCGCGCAAGAAGAGGGAGGAGTACACGAAAAAGGAGCTGAAGACTAGACTAGAAGGATGGCGAAATAATAAAAGAGCAGGAAAGTTCATTGAAGAACTCAACCAGAGCTATATTGACAAGGAGGCTTCACTACAATGGCTCAAGAGTGGCAACTTCCCGTTCGATGAGGAACGGATATTAATAGCAGCACAAGACCAAGGCCTACTTACTAATGGATTTAAGAAAATGGCGGGTCTACAAAAAACTGACCAGTGCAGGTTCTGCCACTCTGCCATCGAAAGTCCAAGCCACCTAATGTCTGGATGCAAGATCCTTTTGGCTGATGGCCATTACACTGCCCGCCACAACAAAGTATGTAAATACCTACATTGGAAGATCTGCGGAGAGATGCAGCTAGAAAGATCACTGAACATCTGGGAACATGAACCCCCACCCATAACATCGAATGGAAAAGTGACAGTGTTCTATGATAAAGACATACAGGCGGGCAGATACATAAAAGACAAGGCCATCAAACCAGACATTGTCATCTGGAACAAACCAGATACAACTGCTCTCATCATTGATGTAACCGTCCCAAATGACTACGGTCTCAATAGAGCCGAACGGGAAAAAATAACAAAATACCAAGATCTCAAAAATGATCTAAAAATAACATGGTCCCTCGATGAAATAAACATCATACCGGTTGTAGTGGGGGCAACTGGTCTGGTGAAAAAAAATCTAAGTAAATACTTAGAAACAATCCCCGGAAAACCAAATTGTAGGGAAGTACAGATAGCAGCCCTAAAAGGAACCACATCTATCCTTAAGAGAGCCCTCGGATATAAATTTTACTCATAGGGAAATCAAGTGTTAGCCTCAAGAGTAGGCCCCTTGATCTCTTTAGATAAACTAAATTAAAATGAAAAAAAAAAGGGAAAAACCTTTTTCTTGTGAAGTGTGTGGATCATCATTTTCACTGAAGAGAACTTTGAAACTTCACACACTGGAGAGAAACCTTATTCTTGTGAAGTATGTGGATCGTCATTTTCACGAAAGGGAAATTGTACAGTTCACATTGGGCACCCGTTCGATTAATAGAGGGCAGCTTAAAATAATGAATAAGAAGCAGTTTACAATTAAGAAATTAATGATAAAAAGTATGAATAAAAAAAATAAATACTGACGGCCCGGCACCCAGGAATAAAAGGTACCATCAACCTGTTCATACACCAGACAGGAAATATAAGCAATGCTGTAAACCTTTCTGCCTCTTTAAAGTGTGCTCCAGCTCTGACATAAGCCAACAAGGGTCAGCCATCAGTCCTTGAGACATCATATTCAGCAACGAAAGAAGAAGCATATGTTGCTTAAAAGTTCAACCTTGGACTGTTGGACAAAAGAAGGTACTATTATTTTGCTACCACAACTCACTTTGAAAAGTTTGGCAAAACATCCAATGAAATCCTAGCCAAAAAGAGAGTCGGAAGAAATCTACCTTTCTATCAGGGAAGAAGTAACTAGAAGGAGACAAGAGTTAAAATGAGAGAGGGAAGAAAAGTGGACATTATTATGGGCTATGAAATATTCTCAGGCAAAATATACCAAACAATAAAAAGAGAACGGAGACCTGGAGGGAAATATTCTTCCACTTCTGTCCAGCAAGGGAAATTTTCAACCCCAAAAATAATTTAACAAAGATATAACAGTATGAGCCTGTAGGAACCAATACGTGTCCACTTGAAAGCCCGATCAAAATTCCTACAATTCCCATCATCGTTCAAAAAACCACACCACAGGTACAGCCAGAACCACATTACTATTCACCCATGACAAGTATCCCACCACCATCAACTGTCAATTTACAATCACAATATAGCCCCTGACATGCGGCAATTGTAGCGTTGTCACCGCATGCAATTTGGTGTGACGGTTTTCTCACAGTTCGGTTATGTCACACCTGGTGTTAATCACGAGATTTCGTGACGTCATGGGAAAACGAGATTGAGATTCAACAGTTCTCGATTGGAAGCTGATAAGAGAACAACGATAGTTATGTAGCTGTTACAAGCTGAGGGATTTCGAATCCCCCAAAATATGAGAGCCAGAGTGGATCTCCAATCTTCCTTCCTCCTACAAGTAGCTAAGTGATTAGGATTAATTTAAACGATTAACTAGCCTCTTTCTCCCTTATACAACGGACTGCGTCGTCAGTACGGTAAATAAACGGCTCTAATTTAAAAGAAAAAGAAGTCTTGTTATATTTAGGGATTGATTTCAGCCCATGAAGATCATGAAAAGAAGCGAAGATTATGATGCGAGCAGCCCGACACAAAGTAAGCGACAGACAGATGATGGCTGCAGCGACATAAAGTTAGTACGAATACAACGGCGAGATGATGGAAAAAGAGAAATAGTATTCATGCGATTTGAGAACGCGGAGAGAAACGGCATATCGTCCCCATTAGTAGTGATGCCGTTCGTATTGGATCAACAGACGAAGAGTTCTACCACGACAAGATATTTGTAAATGTAACACATATGCTATGAAAACACTCCCTCAATTAAAAAAGCAATGGGAGTCATGAGCACAAGCCACAACACCACCATGGAAACTGAAGCTCCAGAAACAACTTAACCTTTGCAGAAAGGATGTCTCAAATCGAACAATTCTCTTGCTGTTCCTACAGTGCGGGGACGGCTGAGGAATACCATCTGCAGACTCAGTTTTAAATACAAAAAAATGTAGAAGAAAATGAAAACGTGAGGGAACTTAAAGACAGAATTCCAGCAGTTGCCAAAAATATTAGAAAAGGATAACGACAGTTAAGAACAGACAGTTAAAATAAAACACAAGACTATTCTACCGAAATTTGGTGGGAGAAAAAATAACGGTGGATAAGCTACCAGAAGAGAAAGAGCTAGAAAACTACTGTAGACCTATGTTTGAGAATGAGAGACCATGCAACCAAGAGGCCAAGTAGATCATAGATATAGCTCGAAGTAATAAAAGCAAGCCAGAAATGCCAGAGACAGATAACGTCTGGAATAATAAAGGTAGGTTTGGTAGTTTTGTTTTACGGCATATCAACCCTTTTGGGGTTATTTAATGCCGAATCTGGTCATTATAGTAAAAGTTTTTATGCTTCAAGTTCTAAAAATAAAATAAAAAAGGGGAGGGAGAAAGGGAGAGGGGCTGTTGTTTTTTTTTTGGTTTTGTAGAACATAATTAAGTTTTACAAAAAAAAAAAAAAAAACGTCAATGTAGGTGAATTTCGTCTCAGGGAGCCACAGAGCAGCCTGATCTGGTATCACCAGTGGAATAATAAAACAAATGCTAGATCAATTTAAAAATCACAAAAAACCTGGTATAGACAATATACCCAATTTCTGGCTGTAGAAACTAATAGCACTTCACAGCCATTATAGACCAAAATACAGACCGATCTGCTGCCTCACTACAACCTACAAACTCTTCACTGGCCTGGTTGCAGACAGCATCTATGAACACCTCTCTTCTGGAGCGTACCTGGAAAAAGAACAAGTAGAGTGCATGAGGAAGTGATTATGCACCAAGGACCAGTTGTTGATCAATAAGACCATCTTTGAGGACTGTAGGAAGAGGCAGAGAAATCTAAGCATGACCTGGAGCGATTACCAAAAGCCATTTGATAGTATGCCACACACATTGCCTTGATCTATATAATATCCATTCGGTCATCAGGAAAACTATGGCAGTACATTTTAATATGAGGCAAACAACCATGACATTAAGACATACTAAGAGAACAATAAAAATCCCTGACCTGCAGATCCGAAGAGGAATCTTCCAAGGAGATAGCTTATCTCATCTACTCTTTTGCCTGGCAATTGATTTGCTAAATAAATTACTAAACAAAAGCCGGAATGCCTACAATCTGAGCCAGGGCTGCCAACAAGACCCAAAGCAAAAGAGTCAACAACCATGCTAGTTCAGATGCTGATGTAAGCCAACTCTTGAAGGTTGTTCATACCTTCTCCAAAGATATTGGAATGAAGTTCGGCCTGGACAAATGTGCCAAGTTCTCCCTCAGAGCTGGAAGAAAATCAAAACGGAAAACATAAAGCTTGATTAAGATACTGACATCAAAGACCTTGAATAACTGGAACAATACAAAACCTTGGTATAGAAGAAAACAATTCAATTCTACATGCCAAGATGAGAGGAATAATAAGTAGAGAATATATACGTGGTGTTAGACAAATTTAAAAAACACCATACAAACAAGTGATAACATACAGATTTGGAATTATTATTTAGCCACTATTGTGAACACCGGCCAATATCTGATGAGCTCCCAGAACCCAAACGTAATGACGGTATGCCAACATCAAGAAACCAGAGAAAGCAGAACAACCTCTATCACAAAACTCGCCAAACATTTTATACAGGACTGTCTTACATATGAGGCAGAAACAGACAACAATCCTGCTACAGGAATAGCCCACAAGAGCCGCCAGAAATATACCAAGATCTTCCATTCCAGAAAACTGGAGGAATTGGCCAACCAACAATGTGTTAAGTATTTTCTAGATTAACTATATAGATAAGGAAGGCTCTGTAGATTGGCTGAAAAGAGGATCGCTCCACTATGGCCAGGAGAGAATGATAATGGTTACCCAAGATAAAATCTTGATGACCAATGCCTTTAAAAAGATGAGTGGTCTCAGCAACAATAACAAGTGCAGGTTCTACCACACAAAAAGTGGAAAGGTTGGGCCACCTGACATCTAGTTGTAAGATTCTCCTGAGGAATGACTATTATACAGTGCGACACAACGGAATATGTAAATATCTTCACTGGATTATATTTAAAAAGTTAAATATCTAGTGTAGCAGCAAGTCCTGGGAGCATATACCAGAAAGAACAGTTGGAAATAAGTTATACACCATCCACTATGACTATGAAATCCCTACAACTACATATCTAGAAAACGAAGCTGTTAAACCTGACATTGTAATATGGGACAAAAGGGAGAAAGTAGCAACCCTAGTGGAAGTCAGTGTCCCTAATGATGCAGGATTGAACAGAGCAGAAAGGGAAAAGATTACGAAATACCAAGGTCTTATGTACGACATGAAAAGAAACTGGAATCTTAGGAAAATCTCAATCATACCAGTAATTATAGGAGCAACAGGACTAATGAAACATAATTTCAAAAGCTATCTGGCGAGTATACCCGGTGAACCGAGTGCAAGGGAAAAACAAACAATTGAACTTAAAGGGACGATTAGAATCGTAAAAAGATCTCTAGCTGGAGTGTCTTAAATAGCCGGTGAATGTCTGGCATCCGGTAGGATGATCCATCTCCAGCAAAAACAGAAAGATAAGATAAATAAAAAAGAGAAACCTACTAGACACCATTCTCCTTGAGTGTCTTCGGTTATACACTTCAACAAGTAAAACCTGACTAAATTATCAAAATAACATTATTTGAAGGCCAAATAAAATTCCCTCGACACAGCAATACACAAACTCATACTAGGAACGGTGCACCTTCAAGTAATGTTACATGAAGTATCAACGTGCCAGAAGTAAAACTACCTGTTGGTTTGTGTGCATCGTTTTTCTCACTTGTTTGAAGCCATTCCTATGTGTGACATACAGCAACAACTTTCATATCTTTTTAGTTCAAGCTGTCATCACCACAGAGAGAAGTATGCAGGTTGAGTAAGACATCTTTTGCCAACTGATAGGAAGCAACAAAGTGAGGATTACTACGTATTAACCAGAATCAAATGAATTAGTAGAACAACTCCATTGCACATTCAAGACATCCTTAAGAATCAATAAATTAGCTAGTAAACCTTCCATCAGTCCTTCTGGGGACTCCGTGCTGCAGTGAAGGACCACCTGAAATGTTCAGCTGCAGAGATGGTATATGACACCACACTAAAAATTACCGGACAATTCTTCAAACTCCAGAGAAATCAATGGACATCAGCTGGTGTAGACCGGCTCACCACAAGATTGTGATAGTCGCCTATAACCCTGCGGAACAGAATCTGAAGACTATGTATGTTTCGAAAATAATGCCGACATGAACACACATGTTTGTGCATCATCTAGTAAAGACACATTATTCTCACCACAAGGATGGTGATTCTCGGCTATAACCCTGCGGCCCTAAAGACTACATGTGTGCTGAAAATTATACAGATGTTTGTGTGATGTTGCAAAAAAAGATTTTCAAAAGACACCAAAAAAATTTCATGTTGTGCATTACCAACCAAAATATTTCTTTGGATAAGTTAAAGCCAGCGTTTCTGGGTGCTACTAGTCTAAATGTAGACACCCCAGCAATTTATGCACCTCAACTGGAATCTACACGACTTCCTGCAAGACACTTGTAACCAAATCTTTTTTGTTAATAGTGACATGTTTCCTCGTTTTGTTTTGGCTGTCTTCCCTCTATTTATGACATTTATTTTGAATTAACTAATTTTTGGGTTTCCAGAACTAGGAGTTCCTAAATAGATCACCGGGCCTCCACAAGATTCTGAACGTAGGAGTTCCTCAATATATCACCGGACCTCCACAAGGTTCTCAACGTAGGAGTTCCTCAATAGATCACCGGGCCTCCACAAGGTTCTGAACGTAGGAGTTCCTCAATAGATCACCGGGCCTCCACAAGGTTCTGAACGTAGGAGTTCCTCAATAGATAACCGGGCCTCCACAAGGTTCTGAACGTAGGAGTTCCTCAATAGATCACCGGGCCTCCACAAGGTTCTGAACGTAGGAGTTCCTCAATAGATCACCAGGCCTCCACAAGGTTCTGAACGTAGGAGTTCCTCAATAGATCGCCGGGCCTCCACAAGGTTCTGAACGTAGGAGTTCCTCAATAGATCGCCGGGCCTCCACAAGGTTCTGAACGTAGGAGTTCCTCAATAGATCGCCGGGCCTCTACAAGGTTCTGAACGTAGGAGCTCCTCAATAGATCGCCGAGCCTCCACAAGGTTCTGAACGTAGGAGTTCCTCAATAGATCGCCGAGCCTCCACAAGGTTCTGAACGTAGGAGTTCCTCAATAGATCACCGGGCCTCCACAAGATTCTGAACGTAGGAGTTCCTCAATAGACACCGGGCCTCCACAAGGTTCTGAACGTAGGAGTTCCTCAATAGATCACCGGGCCTCCACAAGGTTCTGAACGTAGGAGTTCCTCAATAGATCACCGGGCCTCCACAAGGTTCTGAACGTAGGAGTTCCTCAATAGATCACCGGGTCTCCACAAGGTTCTGAACGTAGGAGTTCCTCAATAGATCACCGGACCTCCACAAGGTTCTGAACGTAGGAGTTCCCTAATAGATCACCGGGCCTCCACAAGGTTTTGAACGTATGAGTTTCTCAATAGATCGCCGGGCTTCCACAAGGTTCTAAACGTAGGAGTTCCTCAATAGATCACCAGGCCTCCACAAGGTTCTGAACGTAGGAGTTCCTCAATAGATCACCGGGTCTCCACAATGTTATGAACGTAGGAGTTCCTCAATAGATCACCGGGTCTCCACAATGTTATGAACGTAGGAGTTCCTCAATAGATCACTTGGCCTCCACAAGGTTATGAACGTAGGAGTTCCTAAATAGATCACCGGGTCTCCACAAGGTTATGAACGTAGGAGTTCCTCAATAGATCACCGGGTCTCCACAATGTTATGAACGTAGGAGTTCCTCAATAGATCACCGGGCCTCCACAAGGTTCTGAACGTAGGAGTTCCTCAATAGATCACCGGGCCTCCACAAGGTTCTGAACGTAGGAGTTCCTAAATAGATCATTGGGCCTCTACAAGGTTTTGAACGTAGGACTTCCTCAATGGATCACCGGGCCTCCACAAGGTTCTGAACGTAGGAGTTCCTCAATAGATCACCGGACCTCCACAAGGTTATGAACGTATGAGTTCCTCAATAGATCACCGGGCCGCCACAATGTTATGAACGTAGGTGTTCCTCAATAGATCACCGGGCCTCCACAAGGTTCTGAACGTAGGAGTTCCTCAATAGATCACCGGGCCTCCACAAGGTTCTGAACGTAGGAGTTCCTCAATAGATCACCGGGCCTCCACAAGGTTCTGAACGTAGGAGTTCCTCAATAGATCGCCGGGCCTCCACAAGGTTCTGAACGTAGGAGTTCCTCAATAGATCACCGGGCCTCCACAATGTTATGAACGTAGGAGTTCCTCAATAGATCGCCGAGCCTCCACAAGGTTCTGAACGTAGGAGTTCCTCAATAGATCGCCGAGCCTCCACAAGGTTCTGAACGTAGGAGTTCCTCAATAGATCACCGGGCCTCCACAAGGTTAGAACGTAGGAGTTCCTCAATAGATCACCGGGCCTCCACAAGGTTCTGAACGTAGGAGTTCCTCAATAGATCACCGGGCCTCCACAAGGTTCTGAACGTAGGAGTTCCTCAATAGATCACCGGGCCTCCAGAAGGTTCTGAACGTAGGAGTTCCTCAATAGATCACCGGGGCTCCACAAGGTTCTGAACGTAGGAGTTCCCTAATAGATCACCGGGCCTCCACAAGGTTTTGAACGTAGGAGTTTCTCAATAGATCGCCGGGCTTCCACAAGGTTCTGAACGTAGGAGTTCCTCAATAGATCACCGGGCCTCCACAAGGTTCTGAACGTAGGAGTTCCTCAATAGATCACCGGGCCTCCACAAGGTTCTAAACGTAGGAGTTCCTCAATAGATCACCGGGCCTCCACAAGGTTCTGAACGTAGGAGTTCCTCAATAGATCACCGGGCCTCCACAAGATTCTGAACGTAGGAGTTCTTCAATAGATCGCCGGGCCTCCACAAGGTTCTGAACGTAGGAGTTCCTAAATAGATCACCGGGTCTCCACAATGTTATGAACGTAGGAGTTCCTCAATAGATCACCGGGCCGCCACAATGTTATGAACGTAGGAGTTCCTCAATAGATCACCGGGCCTCCACAAGGTTCTGAACGTAGGAGTTCCTCAATAGATCACCGGGCCTCCACAAGGTTATGAACGTAGGAGTATCTCAATAGATCACCGGGCCTCCACAAGGTTCTGAACGTAGGAGTTCCTCAATAGATCACCGGGCCTCCACAAGGTTCTGAACGTAGGAGTTCCTCAATAGATCGCCGGGCCTCCACAAGGTTATGAACGTAGGAGTTCCTCAATAGATCACCGGGCCTCCACAATGTTATGAACGTAGGAGTTCCTCAATAGATCGCCGAGCCTCCACAAGGTTCTGAACGTAGGAGTTCCTCAATAGATCGCCGAGCTTCCACAAGGTTCTGAACGTAGGAGTTCCTCAATAGATCACCGGGCCTCCACAAGGTTAGAACGTATGAGTTCCTCAATAGATCGCCGGGCCGCCACAAGGTTCTGAACGTAGGAGTTCCTCAATAGATCACCGGGCCTCCACAAGGTTCTGAACGTAGGAGTTCCTCAATAGATCACCGGGCCTCCACAAGGTTCTGAACGTAGGAGTTCCTCAATAGATCACCGGGCCTCCACAAGGTTCTGAACGTAGGAGTTCCTCAATAGATCACCGGGCCTCCACAAGGTTCTGAACGTAGGAGTTCCCTAATAGATCACCGGGCCTCCACAAGGTTTTGAACGTAGGAGTTTCTCAATAGATCGCCGGGCTTCCACAAGGTTCTGAACGTAGGAGTTCCTCAATAGATCACCGGGCCTCCACAAGGTTCTGAACGTAGGAGGTCCTCAATAGATCACCGGGCCTCCACAAGGTTCTGAACGTAGGAGTTCCTCAATAGATCACCGGGCCTCCACAAGGTTCTGAACGTAGGAGTTCCTCAATAGATCACCGAGCCTCCACAAGGTTCTGAACGTAGGAGTTCCTCAATAGATCACCGGGCCTCCACAAGGTTCTGAACGTAGGAGTTCCTCAATAGATCGCCGGGCCTTCACAAGGTTCTGAACGTACGAATTCCTCAATAGATCGCCGGGCCTCTACAAGGTTATGAACGTAGGAGTTCCTCAATAGATCACCGGGTCTCCACAATGTTATGAACGTAGGAGTTCCTCAATAGATCACCGGGTCTCCACAATGTTATGAACGTAGGAGTTCCTCAATAGATCACTGGGCCTCCACAAGGTTATGAACGTAGGAGTTCCTCAATAGATCACCGGGCCTCCACAAGGTTCTGAACGTAAGAGTTCCTCAATAGACACCGGGCCTCCACAAGGTTCTGAACGTAGGAGTTCCCTAATAGATCACCGGGCCTCCACAAGGTTTTGAACGTAGGAGTTCTTCAATAGATCACCGGGTCTCCACAATGTTATGAACGTAGGAGTTCCTCAATAGATCACCGGGCCTCAACAAGGTTCTGAACGTAGAAGTTCCTCAATAGACACCGGGCCTCCACAAGGTTCTGAACGTAGGAGTTCCTCAATAGATCACCGGGCCTCCACAAGGTTCTGAACGTAGGAGTTCCTCATTAGATCACCGGGCCTCCACAAGGTTCTAAACGTAGGAGTTCCTCAATAGATCACCGGGCCTCCACAAGGTTCTGAACGTAGGAGTTCCTCAATAGATCACCGGACCTCCACAAGGTTCTGAACGTAGGAGTTCCCTAATAGATCACCGGGCCTCCACAAGGTTTTGAACGTAGGAGTTTCTCAATAGATCGCCAGGCCTCCACAAGGTTCTGAACGTAGGAGTTCCTCAATAGATAACCGGGTCTCCACAATGTTATGAACGTAGGAGTTCCTCAATAGATCACCGGGCCTCCACAAGGTTCTGAACGTAGGAGTTCCTCAATAGATCACCGGGCCTCCACAAGGTTCTGAACGTAGGAGTTCCTAAATAGATCATTGGGCCTCCACAAGGTTTTGAACGTAGGAGTTCCTCAATAGATCACCGGGCCTCCACAAGGTTCTGAACGTAAGAGTTCCTCAATAGATCACCGGACCTCCACAATGTTATGAACGTATGAGTTCCTCAATAGATCGCCGGGCCGCCACAATGTTATGAACGTAGGAGTTCCGCAATAGATCACCGGGCCTCCACAAGGTTCTGAACGTAGGAGTTCCTCAATAGATCACCGGGCCTCCACAAGGTTCTGAACGTAGGAGTTCCTCAATAGATCACCGGGCCTCCACAATGGTTCTGAACGTAGGAGTTCCTCAATAGATCACCGGGCCTCCACAATGTTCTGAACGTAGGAGTTCCTCAATAGATCGCGTGGCCTCCACAAGGTTATGAACGTAGGAGTTCCTCAATAGATCACCGGGCCTCCACAATGTTATGAACGTAGGAGTTCCTCAATAGAATACCGGGCCTCCACAAGGTTCTGAACGTAGGAGTTCCTCAATAGATCACCGGGCCTCCACAAGGTTCTGAACGTAGGAGTTCCTCAATAGATCACCGGGCCTTCTACAAGGTTCTGAACGTAGGAGTTCCTCAATAGATCACCGGGCCTCCACAAGGTTCTGAACGTAGGAGTTCCTAAATAGATCATTTGGCCTCCACAAGGTTCTGAACGTAGAAGTTCCTCAATAGATCACCGGTCCTCCACAAGGTTCATAATGTAGGAGTTCCTCAATAGATCACCGGTTCACAAGGTTCTGAACGTAGAAGTTCCTCCTCAAGTTCGGTGATGACATTTTAAGGTGCATAATTAAAGTCAGAATAACCTGGTCGAATGTATCTCATTTCTCGTCTAGTAAGACCGGCTTTTGTGTATGAGATGTCACCTCATGACCAATTGTAGTTGGTGATGAGTCTGGTGGTTGAATGAAATATGTAGAGGAGTTAACAATCCATCAATCTACTTTTTTATGACATATGCCATATAAGACTTAAATAAGGCTATGAGGAAACACGAAATAAGGGAAAATACACCCAAGTCCAATATACACGTTTATTACATGTTGACAAACATAAATTGGCTACGACATAACATTACAAGAAGATACAATGTTTTGTTACTCACCACTTGTGGTGGAGGCTCACTAAAACTGTTAGGGTGTGCATCGTTTCGACCGTGTTGTATCCTGACCAGCACAGCGAACTTCAATCTTACTCTTTCCCTTGTTCCGTAGCAAAATATCCTTCGTAAAAGACACTACTCACCGGTGCCCCTAGCAACCGGTGTCATTCATTCTTGTTCCCCTACAGTTGTTTTCATGCACTTATTGTGTGATCTGACGGTGTAAATTTCTTAATACTAAGCTCCTTGGTAGAGTTTGGATATTGTACGTGTGATCCCAGCCAAACCACCGTTGATGTGCATTCAGATCTTAGGATTAATGCATGTGCGTGTCGCAAGTGTGTTGAACGTGACGAGGTGTCATCTGGTAAATATTGAATGGTTACTTAATAATAAATAGTTACCTGATTCTTGGATGACCGTGTATAAATGTTGTTGGCTTTCATAATAGACATACCCACTAAAATTACAACATCAAACTCAATTAGGGGTGTCGAGGTTGAGGTCAATTTCACCGATACTCTCGAGTTTGGTGACGCTGTCTGAATGTAATATTTCTGTTTAGATTGTTTGAGTCAGTTATTAATCGACCTGCTGATAAAATAATTAAATTTGAAGTTAAATGATAGTGCTTAACCGGTGGAGTGATGATACTTCATGTTGGGTGTCGATGTGGCATATATCCACTTCATGTTCATTATCAGACTTCAGAAATGGAAACCTTAATTGTTAGATTGCTAACGGTTGGAGGATCTGTGTTGATGAGTTGAAGCCATATGAGAAAATTTAAGTTATCAAGTGTAGATGAAAGTTCTGTTTCCACCTCTGCATAGTATCCATGGTGATTTATAAGAACTTTAGATTGCATTAATTTGTCTTTAACAAAACACATTAATCCTTGATCGAGGTCATCCAATCTTTTGCAAATTTCAAACTGGATTTTGCAAAATCTACAAAATAACTTCTTGTCAATGGGAAACCGATGTGAGGGCGAATGACTCCCATATAAAGCTAAGTGAGGTGAAATTTTTACCGATACTGTTTCCAGAACTTATTGGGCAAAATTACGATTCGACCAATCATAATTTGAGCTTAGCATCTTTGTGTGCAGCCGTGTCCCCATCGTCCCGTAGGTCAAGTAATGGAATGAGTGCAGTTTTCTTTTACCAGGAAACCCAATAAACCAGAAATTGAGCCAAATCGTTGTCCACAGAAAGATTGTAGTGGAGATTTCGTTTCTATGCTTCAAAAGAGGTTATAGTCTCTCTCTTACTTAATGACAATTGTTTTTTTAAGTTGTGATTAAACTTCAGGGTAAACAACTCAATGAAAAACGTATGACAATCCTAAGAAGATATTTCGACCTCACCCAAGGTAGCCTTCATAAAATGGGACATAAATCATAACTCTACCAATATTAATATTGGCGTTAATCATTTGTAAAATAAATAACAACATTAAAATAAATACTTCATAAATCACATCCCTGGTTTGTATTTTTGTTTTATATATATATATATATATATATATATATATATATATATATATATATATATATATATATATATATATAAAACAGGGAAAGAGAGAGAGAGAAAAACGTATATTAAACACTGAAAAGTTCAAATGTAGCAGTTTTTTAGAGATCTTTTTCTTTCGATCCAACGGGTTTTATACATTTCAGTTCATCCAACCAATAACAAACACACAAAAAAATCGAGTTATGTTCAAAATCGTCTGTAATTTGCAAGATGAGAATATTGGCATTTTTTCCGTTCAAAAATGAGACGAAATTTCTGGACGGCTGTATAAGAAGACAAGAAAGAGAACAAACAACGGCGCAGTTAATATAGGGAAAAGGAAGAAAGAGAAGTGTTGCTTGCAGAAAGGGTGTTATTTTTGCAGACTTAAATGGAGTTTTGTGTGTTAAATTCTCTCTTGGTTTGTGTGGTCGTAGTGGAAAGAAGTATATACCAAAGACTTTTGCATATGGGGATTCGGGTTCGCCCACGTGCGTATAATACACAGAAATACATGCTTGTTGGTTCAGGAAGTGAGCTGACCAGACAGCAGTTTACATCTTATTGATTCAAGTATGCAATGAGGAAAGAGATAGATGCGTTGAAAATATTGGGAATTTTCTCGTTCAAATATGAGACGAAATTTCAGTTCTACTATGTAGGAAGAAAAGTCTTACAAACGTGACTCGACAATAAAGAAAACACACAAGGGCGAAGTTAATAGAGAGATTTTATAGAAGGAAAAGGAAGAGAAGTAAGTGTTGCTTTCAAAAAGGGTTGATGTAGTCCTTTATATATCCAAAGCCTTTCACTGGGTCTGACATAAAGGTCTTCTCATAAAAGTTATTTCTTATCGTATTACTAGACGAATATTAAATATAATAAGATATTTCTTATCCGAAAGAAAGATCCAGGTTGTCATTGATGACCGTTCATCCAAACAACATGACATAAATGCAGATGTACCCCAGGGATCGATCCTTGGATCTTTATTGTTTCTGATTTTCATAAACATCCTCCCTGATGACATTGTGTCTTAGATTGTTATATTTGCTGACGAGACCACACTCTACTCTTGTGATGTGAGTAAGATGGATGCACACATATCCGAGGCTGAATCCTTATAAAGTAACCTCCAGTCTGTAGTGAAATGGGATCATAAATGGTCGGTAAGATTTAATGCTGCTAACCTCCTTTCCTTCAACAACTACAAGAAACCTCTTCGCCCACCGATTGTCATGAAAATAACACCCTACCTGAGTCCAACGTTCAAACTCCTCTCTTAACATTCGCAGGTAACATGAATTAAAACAAATACATAGAAGTCATTACCATGGCTGCTGCAAAGAATAGGTGCCTCCCTCTACCAAGCTAAAAAACTTATCACACCTGACAGTATCCTATATCTTTACAAAGTCACCATCGGCCCATGCATAGAGTATTGTTGTCATCTCTGGGCTGGTGAACAATACTTTTAGATGAAGTCCAAAAAAGAGTATCTAATCTAATAGGTAACTCACTATTTTGTTATTGTTTTTTTTAAAACATAATTCACCCCAAACATGGCAGGCCGCCACTGTAGACGTAAAGGGCTACAGAGAACAAAAGGGAGACTTTTTTTTGGGGGGGGGGTCATCCTAAATTGGGAGATGCGCAGCGAGATGTCTGTTTACATTAGTTTTACATTTCTGCATGTCAGTACCGTCGGGGAAACAGGGGGCAGGGAGAGAGTTCCAGAGGCCAGCAGCTTGAGGAAAGAAGCTATTGGAGTAGAAAGGTTTCCGTCATCTGGGGACCTCTACAGTGAATGGATGGGATTTAGCTGATTGTCGAGTGTGTCTAGTGAATTTACGTCGGGGCACTAGAGTAGTCAGTTCATTGGATCATAATCCATTGAAGTATTTGTGAAACAAGCACAAGAATGATATATTGCAGAAATGGGACAGGGACTGGAGCTTGGTTGACAGTGAGGGACCTATTAGGTTGGCGACTCTTTTTGGAACTGGTCAAGTAGGGAGAGACTAGTAGATGATGCTCCAGCCCAGATGTAGTAAAAAATACTCCATGCATTGGCGGATGATGTCTTTGTAGAGATACAGGATAATGTCAGGTGTGAGGAGTTTACTAATACGGTAGAGGGAGCCCACCTTCTTTGCTACAGCCTTGGCAATGTCTTCAATGTACTTTTTCCAATTCATGTTACCTGTGAAGGTTAGGCCGATGAGTTTGAATGCTTTACTCTCAGGTAGGGTGTTATTTGTCATGACAATCGGTGGTTGAAGAGGTTTCTTGTAGTTATTGAAGAAAAGGAACTTTGTCTTTACGGCATTAAAACTTACCAACCATTTGTGACCCCAATCTACTACAGCCTGGAGGTCATTTTCTAAGGATTCAGCCATTGCCTCGGATATGATCACGTCTGTTTTGCCAACATGGCGAGAGTAAAGTGTGGTGTCGTCAGCAAATAAACCAATCTCAGACTCTATGTCATCAGGGAGATCGTTTATGAAAATCAGGAACAATAAAGGCCCAAGGATAGATCCCTTGGGTACACCAGCATTTATGTAATGTTACTTAAGTGAACGGCCGTCGAGAACAACCTGGATCTTTCTTTTGGTTAGGAAGGATCTAATTATATTAAGTAATTGCCCAGTAATACCGTATGAGCATATTTTCAGAAGTCCTTTATGCCATACCTAGTCAAAGGCCTTGGATATATCATACGATACTGCTCTAGCTTCGCTTGCCTTGTCGAGTGTATGATACATATATTCAGAAATGACCGTTAGGATGTCTGCAGTAGATCGTGCTTGTCTAAATCCATACTGGCGGTAGAAAGAAGTTTAGCATTAACTAAGTACCGCACTGTCACTAGATTGATTAAGGATTCAAAGATTTGAGCAAATATTTAGAGTAGACTGATTTGGCGGTAGTTCTTAGGATTGGTTCTATTCCCAGAATACTTGTAGACTGGTACCACAGAGGTAATTTTCCAGCTATCAGGGAAGCAAAATTCAGCTAGGCATTTATTGTAGAGTGTGGAGAGGACAGGGGCCAGTTCAGCAGAGCATATCTTTATTACTATTACAGGTACAGTATTAGGCCCACAAGCTTTGGAGGTGTCAAGATTTTTTATGATGTCTCTGACCTTGGATGGGGTGATGACTAGGTTATTTAGTGTGGCTTCGGTCCGCAATGGTAATTTGAGGAGGGGGTGGTTATCTGAGACCAAGATAGAGTTAGAGGGAAAACGCTGAGCAAGTAATTCAGCCTTATCAGTTGCCGTGTAAACGACATTATTGTGGTTTGATAGCGGGGGAATCGTTGATTGACTATTATTCACTACATTATTTTAGATTTTCCAGAAATTGCGAGTAACTAGTTTCTGTGACTGAATGCGTTTTTTTATTAACTCAGTATACCTTTTCTTTGCTTCGCCTATCACGGTCTTACAATTATTTCTTGACTCTATAAATTTCTGTCTATTAGTAGCTGACTTATGGTGGCCAAATTTACGGAATGTTTGTTGCCTCTAAGCAATGGCAGCTGCGCATTCCGAGGTGAACAATGGGCAGAGTAATACTTGATAAATAATTTTCACACGGGGCATAGGCTTCAGTGCCTTCTTTGACCCATTCAGTTAATTCACTTGCACACTGGTCAGATGGGAGTGAGGTTTCCCTTTTGTGGGGCGTCGCTGATGTGATCTCTGATTCACTCCAAATCAGCCTGCTCGTAGTATTTCGTTATTTTGAGCAACGGTTCATCAGTTTTGGGACGACTTTTTAGGGTGATATGAATCATTAGCACAATGTGATCATCATTACCAAACTTCAGCTAAATACTATCTTTTCACTTTTGAAGTCACCAGATGGAGGAGAATCTTATTCGTGTTATGTTTCAGTGTTCCCTTGTATAAAAGTTGATGCATATTTAGTAGTGGGGATGTTGGTGTTTTCTAATCTAATATTCAATTTCAGTCAGATGAGGCCAGACATAATAAACCCTACCAAGTTACATCCTGGCTTTCTTCCTAACCAATCATCTAAGCAACCATATATACAAATTTAATATATATTCATCCAACCATTTTATTTATTTAGAATAAAATTACAATAAATTAGTTTCGTGTTTTGTGTAATCCTGTTTATAAAAAAAAAAAAAATAACGATAAAAAATACATTAGTGTATTTTTATTTCTTTTGAAGTTAGGATTAATGAAATCTTCAAGTTGATTTTATTTCTAGCCTGCATTTTCTTGCTACTATGCGAACAGAATGTGTTCCTCTTAATTGTATTATCTGGGTTTACACGAGGGTGGAATGGTGACTAAGTGTTTGTGGCTAGTTAAAAAAACAAACTTTTCCATAGAAAGGAATAAAAAACTCGAATTACCTAGTAAACCTAGGGAAGTTGCAATATAGACTTCACTTTCCATTGGTTTTGGTACAAGCGAAAAACAAAAGTTGGAATTAAAGATTTTAAAAACTAAATAAATAAAGTCAGAATTGAATAAATTAAAGATTTGGATGGAGTGAATATATTCTTTACGAACATGTTTCGTAATTTTTATTCATGAATTGGAAATAAAAAAAATAGATTCAGATGAAATTACTTAGTTTTGTTTTTCTTTGTTTCTTCAAACACAAAATGACTAGAAACTCTTCTTTGCTGAAACGCATAACACCTAGGAATGAGAACCGTGACTCTGATTCAGACTGGGAAAGTGAGTACAATTCACACACCTCAGAAGACCTGGAAATACCCGAAACACAAATAGTTGACCAGTTACCGAGACGAAATCCATCTCGGGAAAGACTGCCCCCAGCCAGATTCAAAGACTACATAATGTAAAATAAATAAATAAATAAAAAGAAATAATAAATAAATAAATAAATAAAATAAGACAAGTTGTCCCACCAAGATGGGGAGGGATGTGATGTCCCCAATCAAAGGGACATAACTCTATGAGTTATCTACCCTTAGGTATGTGCGCTCTTCAATAAATATATGTTTGGACGGCAGTCTATCTGCAACCAAGCTGTTGTTAACACGTTACCTTCTGAGTTGTTGTTCTTGCATATTGTTTGATACCCGCGAGACGGGAAGCCCCGACATTATAGTCATGTGTGGTTTTGAGAAGCCAGCACACTGGGATAAGCGCACTATGACCTTCAAAACTGTTTGAGAACCCCTGTCTGCATTCCCTGGCAGAGGCGTTTCAGCAAGGTGGTCGTTAGTAAATGAGGTCAGAGCGATGGAAAATGACGTCATGCTATAAAGTAACAAACGAGATCTGTCGAACAGTCAGACTATCGCCATTTTGACCCCTTCCGTCACTTAAAAATTAAGGAAATCAACCAATCTTGTCATTTTCTCTGATTATCTTTCGCGCTTGACATCTATAAAAAGTAAATACATTTGAAAAAAAAAGAACAAGTAAACAATTATTTTCAAGTGAATGAATAATCCGATAATCAGTGGACAGGCCTTCTTTAATTTCGATGGCTGTGATCTCAGGTAATTAGCAATAACGAGAAGGCAATAATAACGAGAAGGTAAATCCTGGGAGTTTTCTTCATTTGCAAAACAAATTTTTAAAATCTTTGTTTTGTAAAAAAAAATCAATTGTTGAAAAAATAAAATCTAAAAAATAGGTTGACATAAATTATTCCTTTTATATGAATAAACTTACGATAAATCAGTTTCGTATTTTGTTGACTCTTGTTTATTTTACAAAATACACTAAATAATGAGAACCGTTCATTAATTCGATAAAAATTGGGAGCTACTCGCTTCAATATAACCGTATTATTACTATTATTATTTTTTAATATAATTAAATATTACAGGAATTAGTAAGGAGAAAACTGAAGATTGCTATTATACAAGTCGAAAAACCGAGAATAAATTGACGCTCTTCAATATATGAGGATAGAAAGATGATATTTTCGTTGTTTTTTAAATCGACGTCTTTTCACAAGGTTCAAACATCGAAGAGATTATCGCAATTAATCCTCTTTAATCTGATATTTTCGCAACTCCAGAAATCAGCAAATATTAATCATTGGATTATCTTGTAAGTGTTTAAAACTTTATTTAAAAAATTGAATTTGAGAAATTACTTTTTATGACAACTTTTAATACGATTAGAATTTCGTTAGTCTCTTAACGTTTATGCAATGATTATTAAGATTTAAAGAATCGTTAGAATAATATTAATACCTAAATGACCCTTCTTAACCTCTATAATTAAAAATAAATAAAAGTAATTGTTTGCATAATATTAATACGTAAAGGAGATAACAGTAATATTTAGAAACTTTATAATAAAAAAAGGAAATAAAAGTAATTTTAAGAAAGAATGTTCTTTTTTAATATTTATTAGAAACAATGAAATTCTTATATTTTCCCATTGAATCGATCGTAAACAATTTTGGCACTTCTGCATTTTGTATGAACACGCAGCCGATTAAGAAATCGAAATTGAAGAGTTCCGTTTAGTTTTCTCCAAGTCCCATTTATTCAGAATTCACCGGAAGTCGAATTTACCGGGAGTGGAAGTAGAATTTAGTAGAATGGAGTTAAATGATTTGAATCTTCGCGACATTGGTAATTTAATGAACCAGACGCAGAAAACAATTGATTTTTTACAGGCACATCGCCTGATTTCTTGCAGTCGGACATGCCGGTCATGTCAAAGACTGCTTCGTGGAGATAGACGAAAGTCTATTTTCACGAAGAAAGAACAATACGGGCCGTATCCGACGACAACTGTGGGTATTTGGTGACTATGAAGCGGCCACTAAGTCTGGCTTCTTAGTAACAGTCCCTTACAGAAATGCCGAAACACTAATACCCATAATAAAGCAGTATGTGCGTCCCGGAACAACAGTAATCTCAGACTGTTGGCGTGCATACGACCAACTCGCTTCAGAAGGATTTCACCATTTGCGTGTAAATCACCGATATAATTTTGTGGATCCATCCACAGGTGCCACAACAAATCATGTGGAAAACATGTGGCAAAAGGCCAAAATGCGTAACAAAATAGAATGTGGCACCCACACGCAAATGGTGGAGTCTTACCTAATGGAATTTATGTGGCGGCAGAAGTTTTCTGCTAACCCCATGGAAGCCATTATAAGTCAAATTGCAGAACTTTATCCTGTTTAATAAAAGAAAAAGGACAAAAAAAATACAGCCCCCCCCCCCAATGAAAACTTTTCATTTAGATAAAAAAAATCTCAAACAAAACTTTTCTACTACAATATATTTAAAAAAAAAACAAAATCAATGTTGACCAAAAAATTCATTCCCCCCCACCCCAATCAAAACTTTACATTTTTATTTATAAAATTTTTAATTCATATAATAAAAAAAAGAAATTGTTAATTGTTTCTTGTTACCCAAAAACAAATCAGTCTTGCATTTTTTTTTTAAGTTGTAAATAAGTAACTTCCGGTTGAATTACTTCCCTTTATTTTCAGTAGAAGGACAGAAAATCTGCGTGTTCATACAAAATGCAGAAGTGCCACAATTTTTGCCAAATTTGCAGTTAAATGTTTCATAATTTATTTAGTAAATATTTGACAAACCGGAATATTAACCGACCCAAAACATTAAATTTTACGGGGAAATGCGGTGATTGCCCAAAAAGTCACCTGTGTATTTTAAGTAAAGAAATAATGAAAATCAGGAAAAGTTTTTTTACTAATTTTTATTTTTACTAATTTTTATTTTAAATAATTTTTTATTTTAAATAATTTTTATTTTAAATAATTTTTTATTTTAAATAATTTTTATTTTCAATAATTTTTATTTAAAATAATTTATTTTACAAAAAATAGGTAATCAAATCGGTGTTTTTTAAAATAAAATATAATAAAATGTCTGTTTTTTATTAAAAAAAAATTATTTTACAGAAATGAGTAATCAAATACGTGGTTTGATTTTTGGAACTTCTGCAGTTTATGAACCGTGCTGAAATAACAAGGTTATTATTTAGAAATGTATTCTTAACATGGGGAGGGGGATTTGTTAACTATTCTGTACTTTAACTCAACAATTTAATAAATACATTAATAAATTTGTGAAACTGGAACTCTCGCTAGAAGTTATATTACGGAGAAAGTTTAATAACGTGAACATCAATGTTTGGTGCTGACTTACTTCGAAACTGAGTTGCTTATTCTTCCAGTTTGATAAATATTTTACAACCAGAGAAAATGTTTTTAAAAACAAGAGAAACATTATTGATATGTTTAAGATTATTGAAAAGAGTTATTTATATAAATGAGTTCGAATTGATTCGGTAAAATCTGGTAACAGTCAAAATAAAACCAAAATATCTGAAACGGAAAAACGAAAACAAAATAAAAAACAAACTGTTATTGACTTATTTTCAGTTGCATTTTTTTAGTTTCTTTTTGTTGTTTGTGTAATTATTGTTTTCTAGCATTAATTATTTTTAAGAGTTCACCTTCAAAACAACTTTTCACATTTTTGAAAAACGGTATACTATAGATATTTAGGGTAGAATGGAGATAAGAGTCGCTTATAATTGATAGGAAACTGTGTCTCAGCAGGGCTCCCATACTCGCAAACAACTTATTTTATACTTAAAAACATTTTTATTTAGTAAAAATAAATGAATCAGATTAAGGTCGCTTATTATTTGCAGTGGCATGTGTTTCTTCAGGTTTTCATTGCTACAAAACAACTTATTTTTTATTCACGAAAATTAAATATAAAATGTTGGATGAATTAATTCATTGTCTTAAATTGTACTTCTGGCACAAATGTGTTTTATAGCTTTACTAAACTGTTTTTTAGTAAAGAAAAACTTTGAACATTAGTTTTACACAAAAAGAAAACAATAACAGCATTTAGTTAATTTAAAAGCCAAAAATAAAGATGTCAAACATAACTAGTGGATAACACTAAAATCACCTGAAAGAATATGAAAGCCGTGATGGATAAAACGTTCAAATTAAAAGTCGTCTCCCTCAAGATGCGATCGAGGTGTGCAAGACCAAGTTTCCTCAGAAACTCACTTGTCCACACAGTGGAAGCATCTCTTGGCTTCATGTTACATATGCTATATGTGTTATAATTTCACCAGTGTTGTATTGTGATTTATTTATCTGGATCACTTGTATTTTGAACTTTTATTTTTATTGTGTAATTTACAAAGACCATGAGAAAGATGCTGACATTGTTTAATCAAATCATTAACCTTTCATTTTATGGAAAGAAGGTTTGCAAGCTAATCTCAATGTTGCATTCTTTATGATGAATACATACTTCATATTCTTGAGTCTGAAGGTGAAGTGGAAATAAACTCTTTGTGTTGAACCTAAAGAATGTTGTATAAGAATAGAAGATATGCTCCATGATTTTTTTACGTCCTATAAAGTTAAAGGTGGCTAATAATGATATTTTCTGCATCTTTATCACATAGGACGTGAAATAATCGAAATAGTAGTATGACAAAAACAATGAATACTGCAATTACCAATAAAAACAATTACATAAAAATACATATATATATATGAGAGAGAGACATATGCATACATGTCCATTCTGTAAGTCTGATTGGCTTAGAAGAAAAATAGGTTACCGATGTGTTGTTGGTAAGGGTTACTGTGAGCTCCGATATAAGAACAAACTCTTCTACTATATTTTAAATCGGTTTTATGCATACATCATTTCTCCCACATCAACAAGTGACCATGAATGAGTTAAATAATAAGAAATGCTTAGTCAGCACAAGTAGTTGTGTCTTGCATCTTATTGTCATGTGTGCATCAATACTTCTGCTCGGTTGAGACGTTGTTATCATGGATTGTATTAAATAAATTTTTTGTGTTTTTGTGTTCTTGCTTGATGACATTGTTTACATTTTGGAACATTTTTTTTTCATTTTTTTAATTTAATCTATTGAGGTAGGTCAAATATAGTAAGAAAACTATTTTATGATCCAAGTCGAAATATATTGAACAAGTCAATTATTGTAATTAATTGTGAAAACATGTTCAAGATAACTTTTCTGAAATTGATTTTTTTATTCACAGATAACCGTTGCAGTGGATAAGAAGAAATAAATTGAATTAATGGCTATACATAATTCTTTATTCTTAGGAGAACTCTACTAATCTAAATATAGCAATTCTTTTAAATGTGTCATCACTTATCAAGGCCAAAATCTACTGAAGGGTAATGGTTAATGGGATGGACAAATTAAGTTTGGAATGATGACAGCAATTACTTTTACTTTTGTCAGAAACATTGCTTCGGGTATGTGAGCACAGACAAATTGGAGAAGTGAGTTACTTGCTTTTTAAAAAAAAATCAAGTTTTGCTTTGTATTCAAAAGCGGTACAACTGGTGCATCCAGTCATCCCTAAAATATACACATTACGAATTACATACAATATGAGTTAGTAAGTATTTACTTAGAATTCTTTTGAAATATACATCTAAAAACCTAAGGAATTTAAAAAACATATTTATTTAGATGTTTAATGTGAGATGATATATAATCATTTATACAATCAGACAATGACGCAGCAATGTAATCCACAGACCGGAAGCCATAGACTCAGGTTTCGCTTTCCTTTGGACTTATTAGTAGAACATATCCTAATTCAGGATTCAAAACCCAAGTCACTTGCATGCGTGGCAAGTACTCTGCCTCCTGGGCCAATATTCCTAATACAAGAAAGTTTTTTTAAAGATTTATATAGTGAAAATGGAAGTAATATTGTCAAGTAACTGAATATTATAAGAATGAAACTTGCAAAAAAATTTAGAGAAATTATTTTTTTAGAAATATTTCGAGTATTTTCCCTAAATCTTATCAGTAAATATTTTATATAAAAAACTGATTTAATATAACTATCAAGATAAAATATTAGGAGAAACCTAATTGCCGTCAAGTGTATCGATCATTTACAGTAAATTCAAATTTAAAAAGACGTGCAGTCACACAGGTGAGAAACCTTATTGATGTCAAGTGTGTGCATCGTTATTTTCACTGATGGCAAATTTGAAATTTCACTTGAAAACATTCACTGGAGAAAAACCGTATTCTTGTAAGGAATGTGGATCATCATTTTCACTGAATGAATCTTTGAAAGTTCACATGCGCACCCACACTAAGAGGAAACCTTATTCTTGTGACGTGTGTGGATCATCATTTTCCCGAAAACATCATATGATGGTTCACATGCGAACACACACTGGAGAGAAACCTTATTCTTGTGTAGTGTGTGGATCATCATTTTCCCGAAAAGATTATATGATGGTTCACATGCAAACACACACTGGAGAGAAACCATATTCGTGTCACGTGTGTGGATCATCATTTTTCCGGAAACATTATATGATGGTTCACATGCGAACACACACTGGAGAGAAACCTTATTCTTGTGTAGTGTGTGGATCATCATTTTCCCGAAAAGATGATATGATGATTCACATGAGAACACACACTGGAGAGAAACCGTATTCTTGTGTAGTGTGTCGATCATCATTTTCCCGAAAAGATAATATGATGGTTCACATGCGAACACACACTGGAGAGAAACCTTATTCTTGTGAATATTGTGGATTATCATTTCCACGGAAAGGTGCTTTGAAAGTTCACGTGCGAACACACACTGGAGAGAAACCTTATTCTTGTGTAATGTGTCGATCATCATTTTCAGAAAAAGGACATTTGAAACGTCACATGCGAACACACACTGGGGAGAAACTTTATTCTTGTGAAGTGTGTGGATCATCATTTCCACAGAAAGATACTTTGAAAGTTCACATGCAAACACACACTGGAAAGAAACTTTCTTGTAAAGTCTGTGGGACAGCGTTTTCAGGAAATTATGATTTGAAAAGGCATATTCGAACACATACTGGAGAGAAACCTCATCCTTGTAAAGTCTGTGGGACAGCATTTTCAAGAAATGATAATTTAAAAACACATATGCAGAGACATACCCTCTACATCTGCAAGCTACAGATAGATTAACAATATCCCCAACAACAGTCCCAACACAAACACACCTCCCAATACCAGCACACCCACATAACTATTCAAAAACACACCCTAAACAAAATCCCAAAGCCAAACAAAAGCCTACGGAAACTCTCACACCACAAAACTCTGCACTAAATACTCCACCTGCATTATCCCCAGCACTCAGCCCACCTCCACCACCACTATCTCCACCCTTTGAGCCAGATGAGGAACAATTGGCAGTTGAGGAGAACCTCAGTAACACCATTGAGGAGGTCAAGTCCATGGGACTAGAGAACCGACCACAACTGTCAAAAATAAAACCCTACAGAACCACTAGAGCTCTCATCACTAAAGTCAACACTGCACTGCAGAGACTGGTACCAGATGCAGTGTCGCTCACGGAACTCAACCAGATCACATATGCAGCTGGGCTTTATATCGATAGGATAACATTCCCTCAAAAGAACGTTAAAAAGCGATTTAATCCCAGAGCTTCCAAAACTACACTTGCATGGAAGCTCAAGCTGCAAAAAGAATTAAACCTCCATCGGAAAGAAATGAGCCAAATAAAACAGTTCCTCGCAACTCCCACAACAGAAGGGAGACTGAAAAACACCATCAGCAGACTCCATGCAAAGTACCACACCACCAGCAGTGAGGAACTAAACAACGTTGTCAGGGAGCTGGAAGGCAAGATACCAGCACTTGCTAAAAGAATAAAAACCGAGGAAAATAAGAAGAAGGCCCAGTCCCAGAACAAACAGTTTGAAGCAAACCCTAGAGTGTTCTATAGAACTCTAATAAGGGATACCATTACTGTAGAAAAACCACCTGAAGAACAAGACCTGGAGAACTACTGGCAACCCCTGTTTGAGTGTGAGGGAGTATACAACCAAGAGGCCCAGTGGATTGGAGACATACAGAGGATAAATGAGACCAAGCCCACAATGCCGGAGCCAGTGATTACAACAGAAGCGACAAAAAAAACTAGCTCTGTTTGCTAACCACAAGAAACCTGGCATTGACAATGTCTCCAATTTTTGGTTAAAGCAGTTGACTGCACTCCATGGCCACTACAGTAAATGCTTCAACAGACTACTGAGGGGTGAAGGGGCAACACCACCATGGCTCACTAAGGGAGACACAAGCCTCATACCCAAAACAAAAGAGACACAATACCCAAATAAATACAGACCCATATGCTGTCTCAGTACCACCTACAAGCTCTTTACTGGCCTGGTAGCCGATAGCATCTACGACCATCTCTCCTCTGGGAACTACCTAGAAGATCAACAGGCTGGCTGTAGGAGACGATGCTTTGGTACCAAGGACCAGTTATTGATTGACAAAACAATTTTAGAGGATTGTAGGAAGCGGCATAGAAACCTGAGCATGGCATGGATTGATTACCAGAAGGCCTATGACAGCGTGCCCCACTCATGGCTACTACAGTGCCTTGACCTGTATAATATCAGTCCAATAATTAAAAAAACAATGACAGCCCACATAAAAATGTGGCAAACCAACATCTCACTAAGCCACAGCCATGGAAAGATTACCATCCCTAACATTAATATCAGAAGGGGAATCTTCCAAGGTGACAGCCTATCCCCGTTGCTCTTCTGCATGGCAATAGACCCACTTAGTAAGCTTCTCAACAACAGGGGAGAGGCCTACAACCTGGGCCAGGGACGCCAGAGAGATCCATCCAAGAAAATCAACCACCTTCTCTTCATGGATGACCTTAAGCTGTATGCAAGCTCTGACACTGAATTGCAGCAGCTCCTGCAGGTTGTGCACACCTTTTCCAAAGACATTGGAATGAAATTTGGCTTGGATAAATGCGCCAAGTGCTCCCTCAGGGCTGGGAAAAAGATTCAGACAGACAATCTACAGCTAGATGAGGAAAATGAGATACGAGATCTCGAAGAGCAGGAGTCCTATAAATACCTTGGCATTGAGGAAAATGACACCATCCAACATGCCAGGATGAGAGATAAAATTGGCAGAGAGTATGTACGCCGTGTCAGAAAGATCTGCAAAACACAGCTTACAAACAAAAATAAAATAACTGCCATTAACCAACTTGCAATGCCAGTAATTACGTACAGCTTTGGCATCATTGATTGGCCTCAACAAACCATCAACAGGCTAGATGTAAAGACTCGAAAAATGTTAACCCTCCATAGGGTCATCTATAGAAATCAGTGTCTGCCAAGACTGTACTTGCCCAGAAGAGAGGGAGGATTGGGTCTATCAGAGATAAACCACCAGCACAGAGCCACTATTGTCAGCATTGGCCAGTACCTAAGAAGCTCCTTAAACCCCAGCCTAGCAATGGTACGTGAACACCAAGATTCAAGAGCCAGCAAAACAAATTCCATCACAAAGTTGGCCAAGCATTTTGGACAAGGCTGTCATATAGATGAGGCAGAAACACAAAGCAATCCTGCCACAGAGATAGCCCAAAAGAGCCGCAAGAGATACACCCAGACTTTTAAGAACAGGTGCATTGATGAGTGGTCAGAACAGAAACGTGCCACATACTTCCTCGATGAACTATCCAAGGACTATATTGATAAGGAAGGGTCCTTGGACTGGCTAAGAAGGGGAGCCCTCCACTACGACCAGGAGAGGCTTATAATGGCCGCACAAGACCAGGGCCTGATGACAAATGCGTTTAAAAAGATGGCTGATCTCAGTCAGGACAACAAGTGCAGGTTTTGCCACACTGAAGTGGAGAGTGTGAGCCACCTGATATCGAGTTGCAAAATCATGTTGGCAGATGGCTCCTATACAACACGACATAATGGAGTGTGCAGGTACCTCCACTGGACCATCTGTAAGAAACTGAATATCAGATGTAGCAGCAGGCACTGGGAACATCTACCTGAGAGAACTGTGGGGAATGAGACATACACCATCCATTATGACCATGAAATCCCCACAGCTACCTATCTGGAAAACGCAGCTGTCAAACCTGACATTGTAATATGGAACAAGAGAGAGAGAGTGGCAACTTTGGTTGAGGTCAGTGTCCCTAATGATGGGGGCCTAAATAGAGCTGAAAGGGAGAAAATAACAAAATATCAGGGTCTAATGTATGATATGAAAAGAAACTGGAACCTCAAAGAGATCTCTATCATTCCAGTTATCATAGGAGCCACTGGACTCATGAAGAAGAACTTGAAAAAGTATTTAGCAAGTATACCTGGTGAACCAAGTGCAAGAGAAATCCAGACAACTGCACTCAAGGGAACGGCCAGAATCCTGAAAAGAGCTCTCGGTTGGAGTCTGTAAATAGCGGGTGATCGTATGGCATTTGGAAGAATGCCCCGTCCCCAGCAAATGAATGAAAAGAAAAATAAAATAAAAAGAGAAGACGGATGAAGAAGAACTTCAAAAAGTATTTAGCAACTAAGAGAAATCCACACAACTTCACTCAAGGCAACAGCTAAAATCCTGAAAAAAGCTTTCGGTTGGAGTCTGTAAATAGTGGGTGATCGTATGGCATTTGGAAGAATTCTCCGTCTCCAGAAAATGTATGAAAAGAAAAATTGTAAAAAAAAGAGAAAGTTCACATGCGAACTCACACTGCATGAGGTTGAAATACCAACCGAACCCGCAACAGAGATAGCCCAAAATAGTCGTAAAAATACACTGAAACATTCAAAAATAGAAGCATTAAGGAGGTGCAGAACAAAAACGTGCCACCCACTTTCTAGATGAGATATCAAAAGAGTATATTGACAAAGAAGGTTCCTTGGACTGGTTTAAAAGACGAGCCCTCCATTATGATCAGGAAAGGCTTATAATGATGGCCCAAGACCGAGGCCTTATGACAAATGCATTTAAAAAGATGGCAGGACTTATTAATGATAGTAAGTGCAGATTTAGCCACACATAGGTGGAGAGTGTGAATCACTTGATAGCAAGCTACAAATTTATGTTAGCAGATAGCAGCTACACAACGTATGATGGTGTGTGCTAATACATACACTGGACCATTTGTAAAAATCTAAACATTCAATGTAGCAGTAAGTCCTGGGAACATCTACCGGAGAGGACTGTGAGAAAAGATAAGTATACTATACATTATGATTATTTGGTTCCTATATCTACCTACCTGGAAAATGCAGCAGTAAAACCGGACAGTCATATTAAATAAGACAGAAAGAGAGGCAACTCTCATTGAGGTGAATGTTCCAAATGACAATGGTTTAAACAGAGCAGAGAGGGAGAAGGCGACAAAATACCAAAACCTAATGAATGATATGAAGAGAAACTGGAGCCTCAAAAACATCGACATTATCCTAGTTATAAAACGAGCTAGAAGCCTCACGAAGAAAAATTTCAAAAAGTATCTGGAAAGTATTCCCGGAAAACCAAGTGCAAACGAAATCCAAATAATTGCACTTAAGGGAACGGCGAATATCCTTAAAAGAGCACCTGCTTGGAGCCTCTAAATAGCAGGTTATGGTCTGGCATTTGGAAGAATGCCCCATTCCTATGCTAACGAAAACAGAAATAAGAAAATTGAAAAAAGGAAGAAACCTTATCGGTCTCTCTGTACAAGGGTTTGTCAGGACAACCTGACATGAGGATACATACCCCAAAAAGTAAACCCTGACCAAATATTCAAAATTACATAGTATCCGCAGCACAAATAAGATCCCCTCAGTACGGCTATACACTTGCTCATACAAGGAATAGTGCATCTTCTAGTGATGTTACCTCAAGTAACACAACGAAGCTGGATACTCTACCAGACTAGATGAATTCATGTCCTGGAATCCTTTAAGACCAACAGACCACAAGAAAGATATACTATGACATACTTGACTGGTTAGTTGGGGAGAGACTACATTTATTATTCTTAACTTTTTTACTAACTCAGTGTTTGAGAAATAAAGGAGAATTTTAATAGAATATTCAGGTCTCATATAGAGATACAGTTTTAGCCCCAGGAAGAGGCCCTTATATTTCTGAGAACTTCGACTGAAGTAAAATTAAACATTCAGAGAAGGCCATCAACCCAGACATTGTAATCTGGAACAAACAGGGAAAAAACTGCTCTCATCATTGATATAACCGTCCCAAATGACTATGGTCTCAATAGAGCCAAACGGGGAAAAAATAATAAAATACCAAGATCTCAAAAATGATTTAAAAATAACATGGTCCCTCGATGAAACAAACATCATACCGGTTGTAGTAGGGCAACGGGTCTAGTGAAAAAAATCTAAGAAAATACTTAGAAACAATCCCGGGAAGACCAAACTGTAAGGAAGTACAAATAGCAGCCCTAAAAGGAACAACATCTATCCTTAAGAGAGACCTCGGATATAAATTTTACTTATAGGGAAATTAAGTGTTTGCCTTAAAAATATGCCCCTTGATCTCTTTAGATAAACTAAATTAAAATGATAAAAAAGAGATAAACCGTGCAACTTTTGGGGCAGCATGGTTCATGCAATCAAAACTTGTACCCCAACACCAAAAAAGAAAAGAAGAGGGAAACTTGAAGAGCAAAGCTTACGAGCCAGCTTGGAAGAGGAAACTCCAACAAAAGATTGATAATCTGAGAAAAGAAACCGCTCAAATATCTACCTTTCTGTCATGTAAACACCCAGGCGAAAAATTGAAAAAGAAGGTGAAGTAACTTAAAACCAAGTATTCCCTTCAAAACCCACTGCAGCTTAGAGCTAAGATAGCAGAACATCAAGCTGAAATAAAAGCCTTAGCTGCACAAATAAAAAACAAAACTAACAAATATGAGTCAAAAAGAATAAATCAACTCTTTGCGACTAATCTTAGAATGGTGTATCGGAGCCTCATAGGAGACAAAATAAAAGTGCACTCTCTGCCTACCCAACAAGAAGTGGAAAACTACTGGATGCCACTCTATGAGGACCCCAAACAACATCAGGAAAAAGAATGGATCAACACCATTAAAGAGGATAACAAGGAGAAACCAAAGATGTCACCCATGGAAATTACCAAAGAAGTTGTCTGCAGGAAAGTAGCCCAGTACAGTAACTTCAAGACCTCAGGAATTGACAATATCTCAAATTTCTGGCTAAAAAAACTGACAACACTTCACCATCACTATGCCAAGGCGTTAAATAGAATCATCAGTGGTGATGAGGGGCCACCGGAATGGCTTACTGTAGGCAACACGTCCCTTATTCCCAAAAGTGAGGAGACCCATTTGGTTAACAAATACAGGCCTATCTGCTGCCTAACAACAACCTACAAGCTGCTAACAGGGATTATTGCTGATGCAACATATGAACATCTAGCTGCCGGCGACTACCTTGAAAGTGAGCAGAAGAGATGTACCAGGAAAAGACTTGGCACAAAAGACCAACTCCTTGGAAACAGAACAATCCTGGAGGACTGTAAAAAAGAGCCAGAGAAACCTCTCAATGACCTGGATTGATTACAAAAAGGCCTTTGATAGTATACCTCACTCCTGGATACTCCACTGTCTGAACTTGTACAATGTCCATGAAGATATTAGGTCATTCCTCCAAATGCAAATAAACCAGATGGCGCACATCAATCACACTTCACCATATCGAAGGAAAAATTCAGACTCCAAACATAAAGATTCAGTGAGGAATAATCGAAGGAGACAGCCTCTCACCGCTTCTCTTTTGCCTCACAATGGATCCACTGAGTAAGCTACTTAAACGATCAAATGTGGGATACAATCTTAGCAGAGGCAGAAAGAAGGATGAAAATAAAAAATAAATCATCTCCTCTTTATGGACGATCTCAAACTCTATGCAGAATCTGAGAAACAACTCGTCTCTCTGATAGAAATTGTAAAAAATTACACAGAAGACATGTGCATGGCGTTTGGATTCGAAAAATGTGCTAAATGCACAATAAAGAAAAGGAAAAAGACAGTATCAGAACATCTTAATATTAACACTGGATCCATTGAAGACATAGGACAAGATGCTGTCTATAAATACCTTGTAGTAGAGGAGAATGAGACGCTTGAGCACGGAAATATGAGAGAGAAAATACAGGGAGAATATATAAAGTGCCTGAAAAAATCCTCACATCAGAACTCTCATAAAAAATAAAGTAACTGCCATGCACCAACTTGCAATACCTTTCGTTTCCTACGGGTTCAGCATTAGCGATTGGCCACAAGGCTACGTCAATAACATGGATACAAAAACTCGGAAAATGCTTTCCCTAAACAAAGTCATTTACCGACATCAGTGTATGGACAGGCTAACTTACCATGAAGAGAAGGTGGTTTGGGCCTCATTGAGATCAACTATGCCTACCAAGCCTCAATGGTCAGTGTGGGACAATATATAAAGAGCTCCTGTGATCAAAAAATGAGAATGGTGAATGAACATCACACCAAATACCTTCCTCAGCAGACCTCAACAACAAAACTAGCCGATAATTTCAGTGGTAACACACTGGAGAACACTAGCGAAGATGATAACAACCCAGCAACCCTGATCGCGCGCAAGAAGAGGGAGGAGTACACGAAAAAGGAGCTGAAGACCAGACTAGAAGGATGGCGAAATAATAAAAGAGCAGGAAAGTTCATTGAAGAACTCAACCAGAGCTATATCGACAAGGAGGCTTCACTACAATGGCTCAAGAGTGGCAACGTTCCGTTCGACGAGGAACGGATACTAATAGCTGCACAAGACCAATGACTATTTACGAATGTATTTAAGAAAATGGCTGGTCTACAAAAAACTGACCAGTGCAGGTTCGGCCATTGAAAATCCAAGCAACCTAATATCTGGATGCAAGATCCTTTTGGCTGATGGTCATTACACTGCACGCCACAACAAAGTATGTAGATACCTAAATTAAAAGATCTGCGGAGATGCAGCTAGAAAGATCACTGAACATCTGGGAACATTAACCCTCATTCATAATATCGAATGGAAAAGTGACAGTGTTCTATGATAAAGACATACAGGCGGGCAGATACATAAAAGACAGGGCCATCAAACCAGACATTGTCATCTGGAACAAACTGAAATAAACTGCTCTCATCATTGATGTAACTATCCCAAACGACCATGGCCTCAATAGAGCCGAATGGGAACAAATAAACAAATACCAAGACCTCAAAAATGACTTTAAAATAACATGGTCCTACAAGGAAATAAAAATCATACCGGTTGTATTGGGGGCAACTGGTCTTGTGGAAAAAGATCTAAGAAAATACTTAGACGCAATCTCCGAAAGACCAAATTGTAGGGAAGTAAAGAGAGCAACCCTAAAAGGAACAATATCTGCTCTTAAGAGAGCCCTCTGATATAAGTTTTACCTGTAGGGAAATCAAGTTTTAGCCTCAAGAGGGGGCCCATCGATCCTTTTAAATAAACTGAATTAAAATGATAAAAAAGGGAGGAACATTATTCTTGTTAAATTTGTGGTAAATCATTTAATACCAAACTTGCACTAAATGTACACATGCGTACTCACACTAATGAGAAACATTATTCTTGTAAGTTTCTGGGAAATTTGTGGTAAATAAAACGTGTATTAAAGTGCACATGCATACCCACACTGGAGAGCAAGTATACCTGCTGAACCAAGTGCAAGAGAAATCTGTATAACTGCACTCAAAAGAACAGCCAGAATCCTGAAAAGAGCTCTCGGTTGGAGTCTGTAAATAGTGGGTGATTGTATGGCATTTGTAAGAATGCTTCGTCTCCAGCAAATGAAAGAAAATGAAAGTTAAAAACAGAGGGAGAAGCTTTATTCTTGTGAAATTTCTGGGAAATCATTTACAACAAAACCTGAAGTAAAAATACACGTGTATCCACACTAATGAAAAAAAAATTCTGGTCAAATTCATGGGAAATCATTTACCACAAAACCTGAAGTAAATATATACATGCGTACCCACATTGTGGAGAAACCTTATTCTTGTGAACCTTATTTCATGTGGAGAAACCTTATTCTTGTGAAATTTGTAGTAAATCATTTACTAAAAGTTACAATGTAAAAATACACACGTGAGCTCATACTGGCGAGAAACCTTATTCTTGTGAAATTTGTAGTAAATAATTAACAAAAAGTTTTCATTTAAAATACACATGGAGACCCACACATTTAATATTCGAATATCTATGTATCTCAAGTGTTAGCCTCAGGAAGGGGTCACTTGATTTCTGAGAACTTCGTCTGAAGTAAAATGAAACGAAACGAAGGAAAATATAAAATAATGACTATTAACCAGATTGCACTTCCGGTCATTTTATATGGTCTTGGATTTATTCATTAGCCACAACGTAACATCAATAGGCTCAATACAAAAACCATAAAAATGGTAGTGCATGGACAGGATATATCTATGACGAAAAGAAGGCGGTCTAGGTCACACTGAAATCAACCATGCATATAGAGCCACCATAGTAAGCATGGGGCAGTACATCAGAAGCTCTACAGATGTGACAATGGGAATGGTGAGGGATCATCATGAACATCTATCCCAACAAAGCTCATTCACAAAACTTGTTTAAAACTTCGATGGAGCCATGTTGGAAAAATCTGCTGAGACCTACGATGAACCAGCAATGGCTCATGAATGGCAGACTTCCATTTAGATGAGCAAATAATTATTATAGCCGGACAAGACCAAGGCTTACTCACAAATGGATTAAAAAAGATTGCTGGCCTCCAAACTAACGATCAGTGTAGATTTTGCAACTCAGTAATTGAGAGCCCAATTCACCTAATGTCTGGATGACTGATCCTATTAGCTGATGGCAACTACACTGCTCACCACAACAAAGTATGCAAATAACTCCATTGGAAAATCTGTGGAGAGGTGCAAGGAGCCCCTTATCTCTTTAAAGTAACAGGAAATTTTTAAAGATAGAGAGAACTTGAATGCATACTGGAAATAACTTTAATGCCTACATTTTTCTTGAGTGTCTAAGGTCTCTCTGTAAAGGCGTTTTTCAGGACAACCTGACATGGGGATATTTTGCCTACAAGTAAACTCTGACTAAATATTCAAAATACCACAGTATTCGCAGAACAAATAAGATCCTCTCGGAATTGCAAGACTACACTTGATTATACAAGAAATGGTGATTATTCTCCAAATGATTTTTCCTATAGTAACTGCACTAAGCTGGATATTCCACCTGACAAGATTAATTCTTGTCCTTTCATCCGGTAAACCAAGAAACAACAAGAAAGATATAACATAACATAGCTAAATGGTCAATTCGGGAGAGGAAAAATGAATGTTCTTGACTTTTTTACTAACTCAACGGTTGACAGGTAAAGGAGAACTTCAATGGAATATTTGAATATCTATGTATCTCATATAGAGATGAAGTGTTAGCTCCAGGAAGGGCCCCCTTTATTTCTGAGAACTTTGCGTGAAGTAAAAGTAAACAAAAGAAGGAGAAACGTTATTCTTGTGAAATCTATTGTAAACCATTTACAATAAGTTATAATTCATAAATACATATGCGAATCCCAGCTGGCGAGAAACCTTATTTTTGTGAAATTTGTGTTAAATTATTTACAACTAAACCTGAAGTAAAAATGCACATGCGAACCCACACTTTGGAGATACCTTATTCTTGTAAAGTGTGTGGTTAATCATTTACAAAGTTATCATCTTTAGAAAACCACATACCATTGCACGCAGTAAACAATTAGAAAAAAACGTTAACAAATATTCTAAGAAATTAGTAAAATCTTTGAAGCGCAAATAAGATTTCCTGGTTGTATGAAAGTAATTGTGCAACATCTATTTATGGTACCACATCTATTTAACATGGGAGGTTACAATGTTAAGTGGATAACGACACGGACTGATGACGTAGGTATTCCAAGTTTGAATCCTGTCGATTCCACAGTACCACTTTCACTCAGGGATGTTGACAACCTTCATGGGGTTCTTCCCGTAAGTACCCGATGTCTTTCTAGAAAGAATTCTAACTAGAAAGATATTGGGGAAACCAATGGCAACACTAGAATCATGTGATTCACACGAAATGAATGAATGAATGAACTAATAACATTAAGCTTTATAGTCAATCAGCCCGGCACAATTCTACTTCTGTTATCCAGTCAAAGAAACTATAACATAATTAAGTGGCTCATTCAGCAAAAAAAATAGTATTTTTCTCTGCTTTATTTAATCAACGTTTAAAATGTGGGGAAGCTTCTGAAATGAACACTCAGATATATATGTAACTCATAATTTGATTTTTTTAAAATTACATGAGACATATAGTGCATAATTCTCTGTCCAAAATGACTAATACTTAATGATACTGTTTATTACTGGTTCAGCCAGAGAGCAGATGACATGGGCTGAAGACAATTATAAACTGCTGTTAAAAATAGAATGTGACTTGTACTCCAAGAGTTTTGATGGGACAATTATATTGTTGACAAGCAGTACCCATGGCCCGGCGTTGCCCGGGAGAAATATAAAAGAATGATTTAACTTTTGTAAACAAGCGACAGAACGCTATACTTAAGCTATTCTCGGTACTTCTGCAGTTTACAAATCGTCCTGAAATAATAACGTTATTATTTACAAACACATTCTTAACGTGCGAATGGGGGTTTTGTTAACTATTCTGTACTATTCTGTACTTTAACGTAACAACTAAATAAACAGAAGATACCGTAGAAACAGAATGTAACTTGAAAATTCTATCTAAAAATAGCAGGGTACGGGTTCGAAAACTGCATAAGTACCCTGTTGTGTCATCGATTAGCGAAGGAGAAATCCGTATAGACTGCGGTAATTTTAATACAGAGATTTACATTCATAGATATAAATTGGTAGGACAGACAGACAGATAGATAGATAGATACACAGACCTAGAAATATAGGCAGATATACAGAGACTTAGGTAGATAGATAGATAGATAGATAGATAGATAGATGTACAGACAGAAATATAGACAGCTATAGATAGACGTAAACATAGATATATAGATAGATAAATGTACAGACTTAGGAATATAGACAACTATAGATAGACGCAAATAGATAGATAGATAGATAGACATAGCTATGTGTACAGACTTATAAATATAGACACATATATTGAGACATAGATAGATAGATAGAATATGTCAGACTTAGAAATATAGACATATATAGATACTTAAATAGATAGATATACATAGATAGATGAACGGGCTTAGCAATATAGACAGATATACAGATAAATAGAGAGACATGCATAGGTAGATGACAGACTTAGAAATATATACAGATATACATAGACTTCGATAGATTGATAGATAGATAGATAGATAGATAGATAGATAGATGTACAAACTTAGAAATATAGACATATATACAGAGACGTAAATAGATAGATAGATATATTAATAGATACATGTACAGACGTAGAAATATAGACAGATATACAGAAGCTTAGCTAACTAGATAGCTAGCTAGACAGATAGATAGAGGACATAATCGAAATATGTAATGTACGGTAACTCATTTTTTCAATTTCTTGCTGGCAGCTACAGTACAAAGTGTAATGTAGCTGTCAGCAACAAATTGACGTTATGGGCATCCGTAACTCACATGTAAACAAAGAAATCAAAAGACCCTGGATGCCGACGATACGGTCGAACGTTATGTGTTCTATCTTTATGGTGTAACTTCGAATGTGTATTGAATGTGATTTGTGGATATAACATGAAGCTTTTGTGGATATAAACTATGAAAGTTTAAAATATGAATTACTAGCGGAACCCATCGCCCGGTGTTGCACGGGAGAAAGTACAACCTATTGCATGACGTCGAATAAAAAAAAGAAACGGCCTATTGTTCATCTACTGTGTTGGGGAATGTTTTAAATTAAAAAAAAAAAGTTGTAGCGTAGATTGGGATCGAACGCTGAAATGAAACCTAACTTCAATTTTTCCAGTTTAAAATCTGTGTAAATACCCCAATTTAGCTAAGCTTGTTCATCGACCGAATATAAAGTTTAACAATGACACAGCATTTGGTGATGAAGTAAAGGGGTTGGCCAAGATTTCTATAATATGCGTCTTGTAGGTGTATGATTTGGAAAATGTAAATATTTCGGGGTCTACCAGTATGTTGGCGCTTATTCAATTAAGTAGGAAGTCGATTCGATCAAGAAATTCTAGGTGACATCTTGAATGATTAAATCTCGCTGGAACTGTGTTCGTTAATTTAATTCGGTTAATTCCGGAATGAATGTAAATGTAGAAGTTATAGGTAGAATTACAAGTAACGTAATCTGATATTCGCGAATAATCATCGGAGTGTAAGGGAGCGGTTGTTAAGTTTTTGTGTATTGCTTAATATTATGTAGTAAAATAATGCCAGACAAATACGAAATAACAATGGGTGTTTTGTGAAAATTATACTGTGTTTATTAGTTCCCGGTGTCGATAAGTGTAGTCACAGTACAGAATTGTTAGGGAGAAAAGTTTTTACTACCACCTATATGGAGTTGGTATTTCAAAGAGTCGTGGCGGCCGGGCCGAATGTAATATTCAGAAAAGAAGAATAACAGATATACTAAACCACGCTCGAGTGAATAAGTGCAATGTAATTGTGAGTTCAGTAGCCCGTGATGCATGTGGTTATTTTCCTAAAAACGTCTCTACTTTATATATTAGATAACAACACAACTGATATCTAATTTGACCAGCCACTGTATTGTAAGGCTCAAACAATTATAGCTAATGAGACGTCTGAAATGTGTAGCACCGATTATTGGAGGACAACGCATGAAGATTTTTTTTTCCTGGATGTAGATTCCATGATGACAAAAAATAAATAAAAAAGCACTCTGAGAGCACAAACCTCTGCAAGCTTATTGTGTTACCCTAACATGCATGGGAAATTTTGCAATGATTCAGAAAATGAGAACTCATATATACACAGGACAGTTTACACAGACTGATTGACAGATGTTCGCAGTATGCAATCCTATATAGTATTCAAAAGAATATACAAGAAATTGACTTAGATGTGAAATTTTATATGGTGATATGCAAGTGTTCTACTCGCACAGCGTATTTCTACATGAGTGAAAACATTCATGTGTTATCTTACTGAACTACATACCAATCAGCTTACAAGTGATTACATGTTTGTACAAAAGAAAATAAATATTAATCATTAAACTGCTACAATCCCACTTGCTTAATCATGATCGTAATCGTTAAAATGCTGCATTGTCCCCTCAACACCAGAACCCCCGACTAACCGAACAATCAGCAAGATCGGGGTGGGGTTCCAGAAAGCTTTCTACTCTAATACTTTCTTCCTCGTACTGCTCGCCTTTGGTATTCCCTCCCTGCACACTGTTTCTCAGAATGTACCAATATGCAGAAATTGAAATGTAGTGTGAACAAACACCTTGCTGCACTACTCTCCACTTAGGATGTCCCTGTAAGTTTGGCCCCTATTTCACAGAAGCCCCTTACATCTCAGTGGCTCACACGATAACCAATCAGCCTCCAAGACATACTAATTTCGACCGAACTCTTGAAGGACTACTTCTACATCCTTAGGGAATTACAGAGAGTAGACAGAGAGTTTCTTGGCACCAACGCAGAAAGACGTTCTTTCTTCTGCCCACATCACTTATGTGCTGAACAAAACTATCTTCGCCTGAAGATATATTGCTTCAAAAACAATTACGGCAGATAATATCTTCGTTGCTTTTCTAAACTTTCGACAACCTACACCCAACGGTGTTAAGGTTAGTGTTATTCAGTTAAATAAATACAGTTGTTGTTTATGGAAGGGTTTTGTTTTCCTTTCATTCATTTGACGACTCTTTTATTACAAAATATTCATTGGCCTTAAAATCTATGTGAAGACAAAGCCTTTATAGAACATTTTGTGTATATTTTTTCAGGAACTTAGGGAAGGGGCGTTCTCTTTTTCGAGTCTATTACGTGTGGTTTTACAGCCTTGCCACTCGGATTTATGGTTAGTGGTAAAACAATCAGTTAATTGTTCTAGAAAGCTAAAATTGCACAGAAATGGGGTATACTGTTATGTTAAATTGATATACGAAACAGATCCCCTGCTCTAAATTGTATTTTCTTTTCTTTTTTCTTCCAAGTTTTTCAGACTGTTCACACGTAATTCTCTCCTAAAAAAAAAGTAGAATCTCATTCTCTTGAGTGATTCAACACAGGTTGTTATGCTACAATTTAGCCAAAAATATCTAGCTGATTTTAACTATTTTAAGCCATTTCTAAACAAAATACTAACTTCAACTTGTATCACTGCCCTATAATTGCCATTTATTAATGTATTCCTATTCAAAGACAATGGAGACGATCGGTTTTGTTTTAGTTGCACTGAATTATCTCCTTTGTTGACTTTATATTAAATTATCAGTAATTTTTTACTATTTTACCAGACGCAGTTTATCCCCTAATTAAGTTCACATTCTACTTTTTTGTGTAAGTACATTTAAACAGCCTAAAAAATATACTAAGAAAGAATTAAATTTGAAAAATACATATAGATTTTAGAGTTAGGGCCCACTTCTTTTATAAATTTAACCTAAATTGATCACTAAATTGCCGGCCAGTTAGCGTCGAATGAGACTTGACTTGAGTTTCCAATTTTAAGGAGAGCATTTTTTTTTACTTTTCGAATAAAAACACCTAGAAATTTAACCAAATTTAGACATGTAATCGACTTGAGTTTCGAATTAGGGAGGGGGTGTTACATTACGATGTATTTAATAAGTAAAGAGAACACAAGTGTAAGAGAGATAAATTTAGCCTCCCCCCAAACCCTAATATTAATTTCCTAACCCTAAAACTCGGACCACCACCAACCTTAACCTTAATACCCTAACCCTAAAACTCAGACCACCCCAACCGGAACCTTAATTCCCTAACCCTAAAACTCGGACCACCCCCAACCCTAAATTCCCTAACCCTAAAACTCGGACCACCCCCAACCATAACCTAAATTCCCTAACACTAACACTCGGACCACCCTCAACCTTAACCTAAATTCCCTAACACTAAAACTCGGACCACCCCCAACCTTAACCTTAATTCCCTAACCATAAAACTCGGACTCCCCCAACCCTAATCTTAATTCCAGAACCCTAAAACTCGGACCCCTAACACTACCTCCATTTCCTTAACCCTAAAACTCGGATCCCCTCCAACCCTAACCCTTATTCCCTAACCCTAATTCCCTAACCTTAACATTCGTCCCCCCAAAAAAAACAATTGTCTTGAAAAATAAAAACAACTCTCATTGTATAGATTAGTTAACAAAGCCCCTCCTATGTTAACAATAGGTTTCTAAATATTAACGTTATTATTTCAGCACGGTCGGTAAACTGCAGAAGTACCAAATGTTTTAAGTGCTTTTATCTATGTATTTCTTATCGTCACTTTTACTTCGCCAAACACAAGTATTTTCCATCATGGTTGATTTTATTTTTATTTTGCTATAATTCGCTAATTTAAGATTAAAAGACCCCCCCCCATTTATTTACTCATTTATATTTAAACCAGGAATAAAACTAAATTGGCTAAATTTCTACGTGTTTTTATTAGATAAGTATACCCCCACTGCAGTTGGAAACTTTAGGCGATTACAAGTCTCGTAACGCTAACTTGACAGGAAATGGGTGCTCATTTTACGTTAAATTTATAAACGAACATGATCCCCAACTTTAAAATCTTAAATATTAAAAGAACAAAATTAATTCCTTCTTTGCGAATATTTTTCAGTCTATTCAAATGTAATTACAAAAAAAAGTAGTATTTGAATTTTTTTACTGCGCCGGGTGAGATAGTAAAAAATACCGAATTATCTCCCTTCTTGACTCACTCTTCTATGTCTTTCATAAGAAAATAATTTATATCTCAAAGAAGAAATTTAGATTTAAAATCTTAACATTTGATTATTATATCAATTTCATTTTTATAACAAAAGATGAAAGAAATACATAAAGGTAAGTTCAACAATTACCGAAATTGTTTTCATTGCGTTCATTTTATGACTGAATTTCGAGTTTTAAAAAGCCTTTCAAGTGTAGGGACAGAATAGTTAACACATGTAAATAATGGGGGTTTAAATTAGACTATTTATTTTAACGTTGTATACTATTCTAACTTTACGACTAATTTTTATGTTAAAGTTTTAAAAAGCTTTACGTTGTAAATGTTTAAATTTGATGCAATCAACAAAGAAATTCAACTGAATTTAATTTAATCTTTTTTATTGTTTCTTAATTCTCAGATTTTCGCACATTAAGATCATCTGATTAAACTTAATTATAATTTTATACAGTAATTAATATATTTTCTGTATTATTCTATACTTGCACTTTATTCTAGTTTGGCCAAGTCAAAAATGAAAAACCTAATTCAGTAAACGTTACTTTTGTCGATATAAATTATTTGAAAGATAATCTAGGTACGTTCAAAATCAATGGCCAATTTCAAAAATGTAACATTTTTTTTGCCCTCCCCCCCCCCTTCACCTTAAAACCCTAACCATCAAAATCTTAGCGAAAATGTATTATTTTTTTGAAAACAAAATACACTTTTACTAAAGTTTTATTTGTATGTATTAATACATAGTTGTGAAGGTAGAAGTTTATCAAATTTCTTTTCGGGTCAGATTTCCAAAATGTAAAAACATTTACCCCCCCCCCTCATCTTAAAATTTACGAAAATTCATGAAATTTTCAGTATTTATTGATCACCGATTATATAATGAAAGATTAATTTTATTTTTAAATCTTAGGGAAAATGTCTTATTTTATGAAAACAAAATATACTTTTACTAAAGTTTTATTTTTATGTATTAATAATAATAAATAAAACGTTACTTTTGGCGACATTAAATTATTTGAAAGATAATCTAGGTACGTGCAAAATCAATGGCCGATTCCCAAAATATATATTTTAAAATTGGGAATCTTTTACTACAATCAACAGAACGAAAAAAGGGTGAAAAAACAAATGTGCAATAAATAAATGTTAGCAAAGGCAAATAAAGTTACTCATCTACCTTGATACTTTTTGTTTGTTTTATTATCTTATTTTTAAGGGTGGTTTGCTTGTTCAAAACAGTCGGTGTTGACTGCTCGAAAAGAAATTCAAAATAAATACTCGTCCATGGCCAGGACTTCAAAATCGATAGAAAAAATCGAAAACTAAACAATATACTGATAGAAACTGATAGAACATTACATTTTCGCATGATTGTTGACATTTATTGTATGCGTTTCTATCAGTGTATTGTTTAGTTTTCGATTTTTTATCGATTTTCAAATCCTGGTTTATGGCGAGCCTCCATTTTTAATTTTTTTCGAGCAGTCAACACCGACTGTTTTGAACAAGAAAACCACCCTTTCAAATAAGTTAAAACACTAATAAAATTATCCAGGTAGGTAGATGAGTTACTTGAATCTTAGCTAGACAATTTGTCCTGACAACATTACAATCATAGTGTTTCAGAAGCTGCTACCAGAACTAGGTCTGATTCTTACAAAGCTGTTCAATCATTGCTTAAAGGAAAAATGCTTCCCATCATTTTGAAAAACTTTTCACTCATCCCAGGATTAAAAAGTACTAGAAATCGATATTCTGCATCTCAGTACGGACCAATCAGTCTCCAGTGCGCCATGAGTAAGTTGTTTGAATCTGTGATAAATCAAGGCGTGTTAGGTTAATAAGAGTAGTCGTTATCCTCAAGTGAACTTTTGGCCTTGATAATTGATGACTTGTTAGGACATTAAAAAATATAATGTTTAAAGAAAGTAGAATCTCATTTGTGTAGAGAATAAGCATAAGTTGTGAGGGTAGAAGTATATCTTATTTGCTTTTTCGGCTCAGATTTTCTCAAATTTAAGCACAAACAATTTTGAATTATAAATAAATGACCTTATATGAAATCAGTTCAACAAATAAAGAAATAATTTCTATAGCCTTACATACAATAAATGACAACAATAAACAGAAGTTCTGAGTGTGTAACATTCAGTTATATAGTATTCTTCTCTTTCCTACTTGTTACATGAAAGCATGTAGTAGAGGTTAATACAGACTAGTCAAATTTGTTTGTACAATGTCTTTTGCAGGAGAGTAACGTTGATTGTTTGCCTGTTAACCTTGGTCTCAGAATTTTAACGAGCAAGTAAACAACTGACCTCTGACCTACTACTACTTCCTTCATCCTGAGGGGAACCAGGGCTATTGTTGCTTCTTAAACATTAATGTTTTCTCCCTAAAAAAGCCCTATAAAATCTAGGCTTTTCTAGATTGGTATCATCAGCTCAGTCTATATTCAGTTTATATAGCACGTTGGCCAGTTTAATGTTATACATATATTTTGCATTTTTTCTATCTCTTGTTTGTCTTTTTGTAAGTGTTGAATAGAGAGGTGAAACATGCAGAGGCATGTATCAGGTAAGACTCTGATAAAATAATATGTTTAGTGTTTCCTGCCAGGAGTATGATGACACTCTTCCTGTACATGTCGAGATTGGCATTACTAGTTAAGCTTAACACTAAGGAAAAGAGTTTCTCGTCTAAGACACATTTCTTCTCATCTATGAAGAATTTTTCTGATATTTGTTACCTCAGTCATATGTGTTCTCATCATTCACTGGACGATGCTGATAGCTCAGACATCTTTATTCTTATAGGTGTAGTATTCACCGAAGGATTGTTAGCTCAGACATATATGTTCTCATCTGTGTAATATTCTCACTTTACACCTGCCCTATTATAAGGGTAAAATCTTTACAAATTATTTGTGATGATGAAAAGCTACTAAAATTAGATCCTGTTAAATTCTGCAAGTTTTTAACTACTCTTTTAACATGTGTGATTTTTAAACAAATTCGATACGTTGAATGCAATTTCTATATGGTTTAAAGTTAAAAGTTAAAGCCTGTAAGGAAATGCTTGAAACAACTAAAGTTCTACTAAATTTTACTGAATTTAACTACATTTATTTTTGTATCCAATATCGCTGATATTTTATTTTTTATGTTTACAAAAATGATTATATCATTTGCTCAGGTACAAAAAAATCGGTATACGTATGTTGAATTATGAAACGAAACTTTTATTTAGAATTTAAAAGATGCGATTTATACTAGAGAAATTTTAAAGCAGGTGGTCCAATCCTGTTTACAATTTTAAATTAGAGACATCACTTCTCCCATATCTAACAATTACCTATTTACAAAGATTGTCATGATAAAACTTTTCTGTTATATGTGGATATAATTGATATATCTATTTTCATTATTGCAGTAATTGTTAAATAAAATTTCTTATTCATTTACAGATAACAGCTACAGTGGAGGAAAAAGGATCCTATACACATATATAGAATAGAAGTGTTAGTCTTCTGAAATGTGTTAATTCACGGGAATAAATCTCATTTAAAAACAAACACTGGCGTGAAAGCACACGTTTGTGAAATTTGTATCTCATCATTTATGTAACATATTCTTTAACAATACATATACTGTCCTGCACTGTTTCATTAAGTATTAGTCCCAAGAAGGAACCGTTTGATTTCTGAGATCTCAGTTAAGTGATATAGAAACAGAGCAAGAAACCTTATTCGTGGGAAATTTGTAGTAAAATATTTACAAAGTAATCTGATGTACGACTAGATATATGATCCCACACTAGAGATAAACCTTATTTGTGTGTAAATAATGCGTACTGAAACTGGTGAGAAAACTTGTTCTTGTGAAATTTGTGGTAAATCATTTTCAAACAAATATAATGTAAAAATACACATGCGTAACCACACTGGGGAGAAACCTTATTCTTGTAAAATTTGTGGTAAATCATTTACTACAAAACCTGAAGTAAAACAACACACACGAACCCACACTGGGGAGAAACCTTATTCTTGTGAAATTTGTGGGTCATCATTAACTCAAAGACATAATGTAAAACTACACATGCGTACACACACTGGAGAAAAACCTTATTCTTGTGAAATTTGTGGTAAATCATTTACTACAAAACCTAATGTAAAAATACACACACAGACCCACACTGGTGAGAAACCTTATTCTTGTGAAATTTGTGGTAAATCATTTACTACAAAACCTGAAGTAATACAACACACACGAACCCACACTGGTGAGAAACCTATTCTTGTGAAATGTGTGGTAAATCGTTTACTAAAAGTGATTATGAACAAATACACATGCGAACCCACACTGGCCAGAAACCTTATTCTTGTGAAATTTGTGGTAAATCGTTTGCTACAAAAACTCAGGTAAAAGTGCATATGCGAACCCACACAGGTGAGAAATCTTATTCTTGTGAAATTTGTGGTAAATCGTTTACTACAAGTGATTATGTAAAAATACACATGTCAAGTCACACTGGGCAGAAACCTTATTCTAGTGAAATTTGTGGTAAATCCTTTACTACAAAAACTCAGGTAAAAGTGCATATGCGAACCCACACTGGGGAGAAACCTTATTCTTGTGAAATTTGTGATAAATCCTTTACTACAAAACCTGAAGTAAAAATACACATGCGAACCCACACTGGACAAAAACCTTATTCTTGTGAAATTTGTGGTAAATCGTTTACTAGAAGGGATAATGTAAACATACACATGCGAACCCACACTGGACAAAAACCTTATTCTTGTGAAATTTGTGGTAAATCGTTTACTAGAAGTGATTATGTAAAAATACACATGTCAAGTCACACTGGGCAGAAACCTTATTGTGAAATTTGTGGTAAATCATTTACTACAAAAACTCAGGTAAAAGTGCATACGCGAACCCACACTGGGCAGAAACCTTATTCTTGTGAAATTTGTGATAAATCATTTACTACAAAAAGTCAGGTAAAAGTGCATACGCAAACCCACACCTTATTCTTGTCATATTTGCTGTAAATCATTTACTAAAAGTGAGAATATAAAAATACACATGTGTACCCAGAACGTGCAGGAAAAACACACACAAATCAACACTTTTGTCATTTGCTCACAAAAACTGATGTAAAATAACACACACGAACCCACACTGGGAAGACACCTTATTGTTGTAAAATTTGTAGCAAATCATTTACTCAAAGCCATGATGTAAAAATACACACACGAATCAAAACTGGGGAGAGTTTGAATTACCTACTGGGGAGAATTTGAATTACCTACTAGACACTATCCTCGGGTGTCTTCGGTCTCTCTGTACAAGGGTTTGTCAGGACAACCTGACATTAGGATACTTACCCCTACAAGTAAACCCTGACCAAATATTTAAAATTACATAGAATCCGCAGCACAAATAAGATCTCATCATACGAGAAATAGTGCATCTTCTCTTAGTGATGTTACCTCAAGTAACACCACATAGCTAGATACTTCACCAGACTAGATGAATTCTTGTCCTGTAATCCGGTAGGACAAACAGACCAAAAGAAAGATATACTATGACATACTTGACTGGTCAGTTGGGGAGAGAAGAAATTTATTATTCTTAACTTTTTTATTAACTCAATGTTTGAGAAATTAAGGAGAATTATAATAAAATCTTCGGTTATCTATGTATCTCATATAGAGATCATGTGTTAGCTCCAAGAAGGGGCCCCTTGATTTCTGAGAACTTCGACTGAAGTAAAATTAAACATTAAGAGAGAAACCTTCTTATGAAATTTGTGGGTAATCTTTTACTATAAGTGGTAATGTAAAAATACACATGCGAACCCACACTGTGGAGTAACCTTATTCTTGTGAAATTTGTGGTAAATCATTTACTACAAAAAATGAATTAAAACTACAAACGCGAACCCACATTGGGAAGAAAACGTATTCTTGTTTAATTTGTGGTTAATCATTTACTAAAAGTGTTAATGTAAAAATACACATGCATACCCACAATAGGGAGAAACCTTATTCTTGTAAAATTCATGGTAAATCATTTAATACCAAACTTGCACTAAATGTACACATGCGTACCTACACTCAGCAGAAATATTATTCTGTAAAGTTTCTGATGAATTTGTGGTTAATCATTTAATACCAATCTTGCACTAAATGTACACATGCGTACCCAGACTCATGAGAAACATTATTCTTGTAAAGTTTCTGTGAAATTTGTGGTTAATCATTTAATACCAAACTTGCACTAAATGTACACATGCGTACCTACACTCAGCAGAAATATTATTCTGTAAAGTTTCTGATGAATTTGTGGTTAATCATTTAATACCAATCTTGCACTAAATGTACACATGCGTACCCAGACTCATGAGAAACATTATTCTTGTAAAGTTTCTGTGAAATTTGTCGTGAATCCTTTACAATAAAACGTGAATAAAAAATACACATGCTTTCCCATACTCGGGAGAAACTTTATTCTTGCTAAATTTGTGGTTAATCATTTAATACCAAACTTGCACTAAATGTACACATGCGTACCCAGACTCATGAGAAACATTATTCTTGTAAAGTTTCTGATGAATTTGTGGTGACTCCTTTACAATAAAACGTGAATAAAAAATACACATGCTTTCCCATACTCGGGAGAAACTTTATTCTTGCTCAATTTGTGGTTAATCATTTAATACCAAACTTGCACTAAATGTACACATGCGTACCCAGACTCATGCGAAACATTATTCTTGTAAAGTTTCTGAGAAATTTGTAGTGAATCCTTTACAATAAAACGTGAATAAAAAATACACATGCTTACCCATACTCGGGAGAAACTTTATTCTTGCTCAATTTGTGGTTAATCATTTAATACCAAACTTGCACTAAATGTATACATGCGTACCCAGACTCATGAGAAACATTATTCTTGTAAAGTTTCTGTGAAATTTGTGGTTAATCATTTACAATAAAACGTGAATTAAAAATGGTCAGCGTGGGACAATATATAAAGAGCTCCTATGAGAATGGTGAATGAACATCACACCAAATACCTTCCTCAGCAGACCTCAGCAACAAAACTAGCCGATAATTTCAGTGGAAACACACTGGAGAACACTATTGAAGATTATGACAACCCAGCAACCCTGATCGCGCGCAAGAAGAGGGAGGAGTACACAAAAATAAAGCTGAAGACCTGACTAGAAGGATGGCGACATGATAAAAGAGAAGAAAGTTCATTGAAGAACTTAACCAGAGCTATATCGACAAGGAGGCTTCACTACAATGGCTCAAGGGTGGCAACTCCCCGTTCAATGATTTACGGATACTAATAGCAGCACAAGGCCAAGGCCTACTTACGAATGTATTTAAGAAAATGGCTGGTCTACCAAAATAAAAAACTGGCCAGTGCAGGTTCTGCCATTCGGCTATGTAAAGTCCGAGCCACCTAATGTCTGGATGCAAGATCCTTTTGGATGATGGCCATTACACTGCCCGCCACAACAAAGTATGTAAATACCTAAATTGGAAGATCTGCGGAGAGATGCAGCTCGAAAGATCACTGAACATCTGAGAACATGAACCCTCATCCATAACATCGAATGGAAAAGTGACAATGTTCTATGATAAAAACATAAAGGTGGGCAGATAGATAAAAGACAAGGCAATCACACCAGATATTGTCATCCGGAACAAACCAGAAAAAACTGCTCTCATCATTTATGTAACCATCCCAAATCACTATGGCCTCAATAGAGCCGAACGGGGAAAAATAACAAAATACCAAGATCTCAAAAATGATCTAAAAATTACATGGTCCCTCGATGAAATAAACATCATACCGGTTGTAGTAGGGGAAACTGGTCAGGTGAAAAAAAACTAAGAAAATACTTAGAAACAATCCCTGGAAGATCAAACTGTAGGGAAGTACAGATAGCAGCCCTAAAAGGAACAACGTCTATCCTTAAGAGAGCCCTCAGAGATAAATTTTACTCATAGGGGAATCAAATGTCAGCCTCAGAAAGGGGCCCCTTGATCTCTTTAGATAACCTAAATTAAAATGATAAAAAAAGAGAGCAAGTATTCCTGCTGAACCAAGTGCAAGAAAAATCTATATAACTGCACTCAAGGGAACAGCCAGAATCCTGAAAAAAGGAACAACATCTATCTTTAAGAGAGCCCTCGGATATAAATTTTACTCATAGGGAAATCAAGTGTTAGCCCTAAGACGGGGCCGCTTGATTTCTTTAGATAAACTGAATTAAAATGATAAAAAAAACTTTATTGTTACATTTGTTGTAAATCCTTTACTAAAAGATATTTGATAAGAAATAAACAGAAAAGACAAGAACACATCGATGGAAACGACATAAGAAAAAAAGAGGGAAACTTTGTTTTTGTTAAATTTGTGGTAAATCATTTAATAAAAGTGATAATGTAAAAAGAGATTTGCGAATCCACAGTAGGTAGATCCCAACAAACTCGATCAATAAGAAAAGTAAAAAATAAACAGAAAAGAGGATAGAGACAAGAAAACATCAATGGAAACAACGTAAGAGAGCAGGGAAGTTTTTGGATGCACTTAACCAAGAATATATTAAAAGGGACACTTCACTCTAATGGCTCAAAAATGATAGACTTCTATTAGATGAAAAGCGACTTATTATAGCCGTCCAAAACCAAGACTTATTCACAAATAAATTAAAGAAAAAATAACTGACCTAGAAAGAAATGGGCAGTGTATGTTTTGCCATTCATGGATTGAGAGCCCGCACAACCTAATGCAAGATCCTATTCGCATATGGCCTTTACAATGTGCCACAATAAAATATGTAAGCATCTCCATTGGAAAATCTGCGGAGAGATGCAGTTTGACAGATCTTCTAACATCTAAGAGCATGAACTTCAACCAATAACATCAAATGGAAAGGTGAGAGTGTTCTATAAAAAAACATACAGGCAGGGTAACACATAAGAGCAATGTCCTTAAGCCAAACATTGTTATATAGACAAACCGTTTCAAATGATTTTTGCTTCAATAGAGCTGAAGAAGAAAATATAACGAAATAGCAGGATTTATAGAATGATTTAAAAACAATATGGTCTCTGAAAGAAATAAACATGTTACCGGTTGTTGTACAAACAACTGGCCTAATAAAAAAGGGTAATACATAAGAGCAATGTGGCCTAATGAAAAAGTTCCAAGGAAATACTTAGAAACAATTGTTGGAAGACCAAGATGTAGCATTATAGAGATAGCAGCCATAAAAGTTACTACAATTTCCCTTAAAAAAGCCTTCGGATATAAATTTAAATCGAAACGAAATCGATTGTTGCTCCAGGAAGGATACCATTGATTTCCTTGAAATAACTGAAGTACAAAACAGAGGGAGAAGTTTTATTCTTGTGAAATTTCTGGGAAATCATTTACAACAAAATGTGTGAACAAACACCTTGCTGCACGAGTCTCCACTTAAGATGTCCCTATAAGTTTGGCCCCTAATTCACAATGGCCCCTTACATCTCAGTGACTCATATGATAACCAATCAGCCTCCAAGGCATACAAATCTCGACCGAACTCTTGAAGGACTACTTCTACATCCTTAGGGAATTACAGAGAGTAGACAGAGAGCTTCTTGGCACCAACGACTAAAGACGTTCTTCCTTTTGCCCACATCACTAAAGCTATCTTCGCCTGAAGATATATTGCTTCAAGAACAGTTACGACAGCTAATATCTTCTTCACTTTTCTAAAATTTCGACAACCTACACCCAACGGTGTTAGGGTTAGCGTAAGTTAGTTAAATAAATACAGTTATTGTTGTTTGTGGAAGGGGTTTGTTTTCCTTTCATTCATTTAACGACTTTTTTATTACAAAATATTCGTTGGCCTTAAAATCTATGCAAAGAGCAAGCCTTTATAAAACATTTTGTGCATATTTTTTCAGGAACTGGGAGAGGTGCGTTCTCTTTTCGAGTCTATTATGTGTGGTTTTACAACTTTGCCACTCGGATTTATAGTTAGTAGTAAAACAATCAGTTAATTGTTCTAGGAAGCTAAAATTGCATGGAAATGGGATATAATTTGATGTGAAATTTATATACGAAACAGATCCCCTGCTCTAAATTGTATTTTTTGTCTTTTTTCTTCCAAGTTCACATGTAATTCTCTCTTTTAAAAAAAGTAGAATCTTATTCTTTTGAGGGTGGGGGCAAGTGATTTAACACAGGTTGTTATTCTACAATTTAGCCAAAACTATCTAGCATACGTTAACTATTTTAAGCCATTTCTAAACAAAATACTAACTTCTACTTGTATTGTAATTGAAGGGGGTGTTGTTCCTTCCTTACATTTATTGCACAAAATGAATTGAACAAACAACAACTGAGTAACAGGCAACAAAAAAGGGGTTTATTTAACAGAGGGTTGGAAGTGTGTCCCAGTGAAGAAAAGAGGCTGCCGGGTCGTCAGCAAATACATTCCCAGTGGAGACGGCTGCTGCTGGAACGATGCAGGGGAAAGGCAGGAGAGAGATGATGTTTCCCTGATCGCGTCTTGTTTCTCTCTGCCGATCTCGTCCCTAGACTAAACTGTCCAAGTAGTCCGTTTGGGGACAGCTAGAAAATCATACGCCCTGTAAGCCGATTGGTCAGTGTATGATCAAACTGCCTACAGGGGACAAGAAGAAATAGGTCATATGTCCGACCGCTACATCACCCCCTGCTTAGGCGGAAAGCCGACAGAAAAAAGGTAGTGCAGCTGTCGGATGGAACCATTTAAAATAATAAAAAATGGGGATTCCATTTACTCACTTATTATTTTTTTTTTTAATGTTCTTATACTTTTCGGTGAAAAGTTGTTTTGTTTTATAAATAATTGTTCTTTACTTTTCGGTGAAAAGTTGTTTGGCAAAAAATTGATGTTTGGAAAAATGGTTTTTACGAAGCAGAACATTTTTTTTAATGTTTTTAAGATTTTCCATGAAAAAGTGTTTATTTTGTGTTTGTCTGAAAATAGTATGATAGAGTACAAAGGATCAAAAAAGCTAATTCTATACATATAGAGTCTTACACAGCTTTTTTGGCCAATGTACTCACTAACCACTGCATGTGGTGGTGATGTAATTTTGTCTTTAGAATTTGTATTTCTCTTTACTGTTGGCAAAGTTGGTGTATGCAATGTGTAAGTAGGGGGAATATGTGGCTCTAGTGTTTTAGTGTCTAAAAAGGCTCTTTTAACCCTATCTATTGATACTGTTTTTTTCCCCACTAATATCAATAGTGAATTGCTTATCAGTATATGAAAGTAAGTGATAAGGACCAGTGTAAGGTGAAGTTAGAGGGGCTTTTACAGAGTCCTTTCTAAGAACAACATGAGTCCACGAAGCAATGTCTGTAGGGACGGAAGATTTTATGGTCTGTTGTCTAGGGTTCATCGGTGGGAGTTCATTAAAATAAGCTCGCAGTCTGTCTGTGTACAGAGCTGGGTCCGTTGCTGTTAAATCTATCAGGGTAAACATCTGAACAGGCAAAGATAGATGCATTCCATAAACAAGTTCGGCTGGAGAGTATCCAAGGTCCTCTTTTATCGCAGCGTAACAACCAAGAAGGACAATTGGTACATACTTGCTCCATCGCTGTTGGTCCGGATAAGCACGCAGAGCGGCTTTCAAGTTGCGATGGAAGCGTTCTATCATCCTGTTAGAAGCTGGATGATAGCTAGTCGTACGGTACGTTTAATCCCTAAAATCTTGGAAAGTTCCTGGAACAGGTGGGATTAAAACTGTCCACCACGATCGGTGGTAATAGTCGTAGGGACTCCATAACGCGATATCCAGCCCGAGATAAGGGCTCGTGTTACGGATTCAGCCGAAATGTCAGGGGAATGGCTTCAGGTGCCCGTGTGAAGCGATCTATGCAGGTCAGGAGATAAGTAAATCCCTGACTGACAGGCCATGGTTCGACAAGATCGATGTGTATATGGCTAAACCGAGCATCTGGATTGCTGAATGTTCCAAGGGGTGCACGGATATGCTGGTGCACCTTTGATTTTTGGCAGGATACACAGGAACGTGTCCAAGTAGTGATGTCGCGCCTCATATTTGGCCAGAAAAATCTACCGAAATCAGCTTCACTGTGGCTTTGAGTTCGGGGTGTGCCAAGTTGTGAAGGGTATCACAGACAACCCTATGATGATTCAATGGAACAAGAGGGCGAGATGAATCTGTTGAAGTGTCACAGATGATCTGCGTGTCCGAAGTGGGCATGGGCAGGTATGTAAATTTGCAAGTTGCAAATTCAGGTTACAACAGATCCAAAGTGTCCAGACGTGGCTGGTCTAAGGCCATCTGTTGGATATTATATCCGAAGGTGAGGACAAAGAATTGATCGGAAGGCGGGACAAGGTGTCTGCCGCAGTATTCTGTTAACCAGAGATATGTCGGATATCATTAGTAAATTGCGAAACAAAATCCAAGTGGCGAGTTTCGCGAGGAGAATATTTGTCTGGCTTAGCACGCAGTGCACATGTAAGCAGACACTGATCAGTGTAGATCACAAATTGACGGCCCTCGAGTGAATTCTGAAAGTGTTTCACTGCAAGGTACATAGCCAGGAGTTCACGGCCAAACGTGCTGTAACGTTGTTCTGTCGGTTTCAGTTGTCTCGAAAAGTATTCGAGAGGTTGCAATTGGCCTTGGTGCTGCTGTTGCAACACTGCACCTACAGCTGTGCCCGATGCATCAACGACCAGTGAAAACTGGGCATCGGAAACAGGATGTGCAAGCAAGAATGTTGTCGCTAGTTTCTGCTTCACTTCATTGAATGTCTTCAGCTGAACATCATTCAGTGAAATCTGCTCGTTTTTCTTCTTTCTGTTACGTAACAGGTCAGAAAGAGGAGACAGGAGATCCGCACAATGTGGGATTATGCGTCTGTAATAATTAAGCAGACAAAGGAAGTGCCTTAGTTGGCGAAGTGAAGTGGGTAGTTGAAGGTCTTGTAGTGCCTTAACCTTTTCAAGCAAAGGAGATATGCCTTCAACGCTGATATAGTGGCCCAAGAAAACTAGTGACGAAGCACCAAATATACATTTACCAGGGTAAATCCTCACCTGGTATTGTTGAAACCGTTCGAACAGTAGGCGGAGATGAGTAGCATGTTCCTCAGGTGAGGCACTTGCCACAAGAATGTCGTCTATATAATTATAGACAAAGTCGAGATCTCGCACTACTTCGTCCGTGAAGTGTAGAAAGGTACTAGCCGCGTTTTGCAACCCAAAAGGCATAGTTAAGAATTCGAATGCTCCAAATAGAGTTGTTTTGGGTATGTCGGCCGGATTCAGTGTTATCTGATGGTAAGCCTTAACTAAGTCCAGTTTATTCCTATTCAAAGACAATGCTTTAACACAGGTGGTTATTCTACAATTTAGCCAAAAATATATTGCTGACTTTAACTATTGTAAGCCATTTCTAAACAAAATACTAACTTCAACTTGTATCACTGTCCTATAATTGCCATTTATTAATGTATTCCTATTCAAAGACAATGGAGACGATCGGTTTTGTTTTAGTTGCACTGAATTATCTCCTTTGTTGACTTTATATTAAATTATCAGTAATTTTTTACTATTTTACCAGACGCAGTGTATCCCCTAATTAAGTTCACATTCTACTTTTTTGTGTAAGTACATTTAAACAACCTAAAAAAATCTGCTAAGAAAGAATTAAATTTAAATATATTTAAATATATATATATTTAAAGTTTTAAAGTTGGGGATCACTTTCATTTATAAATTTGACCTAAAATGATCACCCATTTTCCGGCCAGTTAGAGTGAAAAGAGACATGTAACCGACTTAGTTTCCAATTTTAAGGAGAGGATGTTTTTCTTTACTTTTCCAATAAAAACCTCTAGAAATTTAGCCAAATTTAGACATGTAATCGACTTGAGTTTCGAATTACGGAAGGGGATTACATTTTTTTAAACCCTAACCCTAATACCCTAACACTAAAACTCGGACCACCTTCAACCCTAACCTTAATTCCCTAACCCTAACACTCTGACCCCCCTCAACCCTCAACTCTATTTCCTTAACCCTAAAACTCTACCTTAATTCTCTAACCCTAAATCTCGGACCATCCTCACATCTATTTCGCTAACTCTAAAACTAAGACTCCTAACCCTAACCCTAATTGTTTAACCCTAAAACGTTGACCCCCTCCAACACTAACCCTTATTCCCTAACACTAACCCTAATTCCCTAACCTTAACATTCGTACCCCCCCCCCCCAAAAAAAAAAAACAATTTTCATGAAAAAACAACAATTCTCATTGTAAAGATTAGTTAACAACCCCCCCTCCTCCCATGTTAACAATAGGTTTCCAAATATTAATGTTATTATTTCAGCACGGTTCGTAAACTGCAAAAGTACCAAATGTTTTAAGTGCTTTTATCTATGTATTTCTTATCGTCACTTTTACTTCGCCAAACACAAGTATTTTCCATCATGGTTGATTTTATTTTTATTTTGCTATAATTCGCTAATTTAAGATTAAAAGACCCCCCCCCCATTTATTTACTCATTTATATTTAAACCAGGAATAAAACTAAATTGGCTAAATTTCTACGTGTTTTTATTAGATAAGTATACCCCCACTGCAGTTGGAAACTTTAGGCGATTACAAGTCTCGTAACGCTAACTTGACAGGAAATGGGTGCTCATTTTACATTAAATTTATAAAGGAACGTGATCCCAATTTTAAAATCTTAAATATTAAAATAACTAAAATAATTCCTTCATTGCGGATATTTTTTTCATCTATTCAAATGTTATTACAAAAAAAAATAGCAAAAAAAAAGTAGAATTTGATTTTTTAGGGCGAAAACTGCGCCGGGTAAGATAATAAAAAAAAAATCGAATTATCTCCCTTCTTGACTCACTCTTCTATGTCTTTCATAAGAATATAATTTATATCTCAAAGAAGAAATTTAGATTTCAAATCTTAACATTTGATTATTATATCAATTTCATTTTTATAACAAAAGATGAAAGAAATACATAAAGGTAAGTTCAACAACTACCGAAATTGTTTTCATTGCGTTCATTTTATGACTGAATTTCGAGTTTTAAAAAGCCTTTCAAGTGTAGGGACAGAATAGTTAACACATGTAAATAATGGGGTTTTAAATTAGACTATTTATTTTAACGTTGTATACTATTCTAACTTTACGACTAATTTTTATGTTAAAGTTTTAAAAAGCCTTTCGTTGTAAATGTTTAAATTTGATGCAATCAACAAAGAAACTCAACTGAATTCAATTTAATCTTTTTTTATTGTTTCTTAATTCTCGGATTTTCGCACATTAAGATAATCTGATTAAACTTGATTATAATTTTATACAGTAATTAATATATTTTCTGTATTATTGTATACTTGCACTTTATTCTAGTTTGGCCAAGTCAAAAATGAAAAACCTACTTCGGTAAACGTTACTTTTGGCGATATAAATTATTTGAAATCAATGGCCGATTCCCAAACTGTAAAAACATTTTATCCCCCCCCTCACCTTTAAAAATGTATTATTTTTTTGAAGACAAAATACACTTTTACTAAAGTTTTATTTTTATGTATTAATAATAAAAAAGTTACTTTTGGCGACATAAATTATTTGAAAGATAATGTAAGTACGTGCAAAATCAATGGCCGATTCTCAATAAAAAAACATTTTGGAAATCAACACAACGAAAAAGTGTGAAAAAACAAATGTGCAACAAAAAATGTTAGCAAAGTTAAGTTACTCATCTACCTACCTGAATAATTTTATTTGTGGTTTAACTTTTTTTAAATGGTAGTTTTATTGTTCAAAACAGTCGGTGTTGACTGCTCGAAAAAAATTCAAAATGGACACTCACCCATGGCCAGAACTTAAAAATCGATAAAAAAATCTAAAACTAAACGATATACTGATAGAAATTGATAGAATATTACATTTTCGCATGATTGTTGACATTTATTGTATGCGTTTTTATCAGTGTATTGTTTAGTTTTCGATTTTTTTATCAATTTTCAAGTCCTGGTTATGAGCGAGCCTCCATTTTGAATTTCTTTTCGAGCAGTCAACACCGACTGTTTTGAACAATAAAACCACCCTTTAAAATAAGTTAAAACAAGATTTTAATCAATCATTATGTACCAATAATTAATAAAATTGAGACGGTTCTAAAAAAAAAAACTATTACTGCAGTTTGAGCCTTTCATACTTTGAGATTTGGTAGCCATATTTTCTGTTGATGGAAAAAATATTTGGAGGCGATACCCAGAAGGAAGTCTGCAGCTGCTGGGGTTGCAAAAAGAGTGCTCCTTAAGCGACCCACGCCAACAGGGTCTGGTATCAATCAAAACTAGAACTGTAATGGTTAACAACAACAGGAGAATTGCACCCGTATTTATAGGTGAAATTACTCCCACTATTCCCCACTATAAAAGTCATTCCTTCTTTGTAACTCATGTTGGCCACATATCCCCCAAACGCTGAGCACACAATCAGTAAGTACCACCCTTTTTTTTTTCACACACTCCCAACCAAAACAACAACAAAAAAAAAAAGGTCAGAAGAGAAAAAAAAAAACCCCAAAAAAACAAAAACAATGAGTGCCTCAGAAAGAGTAAACGGTCGTAGTGTCCCAATCACAATATGCATGAGACAGTTATGCAGGTATCCTCTTTTCTCCCCTACGAATACCTGCCGCCAATCGAGTTTTACATAGGTAGTAGGCTCGGCCTACCCCTGCGTCTTTTCTGGGGGGCACATTCACGACAGTACCACTTTTGTCGTCTTGGAGGTGGGTGGTCAATGCCGACACATCGAAAGTGGAACCACTCGTCACACAAATCACATCCAATCATGTCCAGATCTCCTTGAGGGGCATTGCATACTGGACACAACCAGACATGGTTTTCCGCAACAGGAGATGAACACGAAGGCTCTCTGTCCTCATCCGCAGCAGGGGCGTCCCCAGTTGGTTGAATTGAATCACTGATCGGAGATTCTGTAATACTGTCGTCAGGTGTTAGGGAAAGTTCCAAAGGATACAGATTTTCAGCGAGTGGACCTCTTCAAGACCATCCCCTCTCCTGACACGGGCTGATCTAACTACACCATCATCGCCTTGGATAAGATCCAAAATGGTCCCCAAAATCCAAAACGGCCTTGGCTTTAGGGGGCTCTTAACAAGGACCACATCATTCTTCTGAAGGCGGTTCTCTGATCGCAATCGAGAACGTCCTGGAGATTTCCTTCCCAAATCCAGAAGGTATTCATTGTACCACAACTCGTGGAATTCTGACAAACATTGGTTCCTGAGCTCCATAGTTTTAATAAGCTTCTCCCTGCTGGGTGGCACCGACGTAGCAAGATCGATCTTCCCCAACCGCAGTATTAACCCAGGGCTCTTGTTGGGCTTCAGGAACATGTTGGGAGTGATAGCCGTAGCATGATTATCCGAAGACACCTGGTATGTCAAAGGTCGGTTATTTACTGATCTCTGAATATCGGAGAGCACTGTCAAGAGAGTAAAATAATCCAATTTACCCCTGCCAAGAATCTTGAAGAGGCAGTTTTTTATTGTCCTAATGCAACGTTCCCAAGTTCCGCCATACCACGGGGAAAACAGGGGGATTGTTTTCAGCTTCATGCAACATGATCCAAATTTGCTCTGGTACTCCTGTAGCAGAGAGAGACGACTAAAGAGTCTCCCACTTCCGAGAAAGGTTTTGGCATTGTCACAGTATATGGCTTCTGGAACTCCATGTTGATTAGTGAAACGTGCGAGAGCTTGAAAAAAGGACAGCACGCTCATGTCCGGAACTACCTCTATATGGACAGCTCTCACATTCAGGCAAGTGAAAAGAAGCAAGTACATTTTCCTGTCCAGGCTTCCATCCCTTACCCAAAGATGGCCGGTGAAGTCCACTCCTGTGTGTTGGTAAGGCACTCCAAAATCTGCACGAGGAGTTGGTAGGCTGGCCACAGGATTTGGTAGCACGGGTCTGGAATTGTACCTCTTGCATCTAGCACAAGATCTAAGACCTTGTTGACTGCCTGTCTTCCCTGAGGGACCCAGTAGCCGCTCCGCCTTAACTCAGCCAAGGTTGATCCAGTTCCTAAATGGGAACATCTTGCATGGCAGTCCAAGATTATCAGTCTAGTAATCAGATGACGTTTTCCTATCAAAATTGGATTTTTTACTTCGTAGGAAAGATGCAATGATCGATTAATCCTTCCCCTTGACTGGATCAACCCATCAGAATCCAGAAAAAGATCCAAAGTGCGAACTCGCGTGGGCTCTGAGCTTCCCACCGGCTCGTTCAAGTACTCAAGCTCTGATGGAAATTCTTGTCCCTGGAGAGTTTTCATTAGGTAAATCGCTGCTTTGGAATCGTTGTCCCATTCTCGTCTTAGCTTGATGGCCAAGAACCTGAACACCATCGAGGTGACCCTCAGCAGACGAGAGAAGGTAGAAAATCTGTGAATGGGTATAATTGAAGGGCATTCTTGGGCCTCGACCAGAGCGCAGTTCATCGAAGTATGAGCCATCCGCTGGCAATCCTCATTCAGGCAGGGTAATTCCTGTGCCGGCCACCGAAGGATTCCCTCACGTAGCCAAGAAGGACCAGTACACCAAAACTCAAAGCTGGATTCGAACTTCCTCAATGTCATATCTCTTGTGATCATATCTGCTGGATTATGTGTAGTAGCCACATACTTAAACAGAGGCCTTAGACCATATCGGGACTCCAACTCTTGATTAATTTGCATGATGTCCTTGAGTCTGTTCTTAGCAAAGATATTTTTGCTGGTCATAGATTGGGATAATAGCCAGGACAACACCACCTGTGCATCGGTTGCCACACATAAATTGGTTGGGACAAACAGCCCACAATTGTCCAAGATGATAGGCAAGCACTTGAAGGCAAGGTAAACTGCCATTAACTCTAGAACGGGCAGACTTTTATCCTTTATTGGTGCAACCTTTGCCTTTGCAAACATCAGGTAAGATTGTTGGTTCTGTACAATATATACGGCAAACCCATATGCCTCCTTAGAAGCATCGCAAAAGATGTACATGTCACCAGGTTGTCCTTCAACCAGCGTCTGTCGATTATAATGGAAATCACTTAACCCTGACAGATCTTTAGCAAGTTCCCTCCAGCCACTCAGAACATCAGGAGAGAGAGGATCGTCCCAACCAGAACCATTCTTCCACATAGTCCTAATAAGTATACGGCTGCGAATCGTAACTGGGAGACAGAGAGACAATGGGTCAAAAATCTTTGCTGCTTCTGAAAGGATCCTCCTCTTCATTGTCACACTGGGATCGCACTTGACGGGGGCCACATGTATCTCCTCTGAAAGGGGATTATATCGGTACCCCAGTACCCTCTCCCATTCATCATCATGCATGCTCAGTGTACCATCACTTTTCATCCTATCTCGAAGGGCGTCATCATTGGTGTTGCAGGACTGAATAACAAATCCTCCCTCCAGCAAACGTTCCCTTGCCAAGGAGTACAATTCGGCAAGTTTATGAGGATCTGCTTCTGATGTGACGAGGTTGTCCACGTAGAATCGATCTTCCATCATCTTGCGACATGCATCTAGTGGATATTGAGCTGCATGAAATTTTAGAATACACCCCAATATAAACGGGCTAGAAGTGAACCCGAAAATCAAGGTTGTATACCTAAAGCAGCGAAGCCGATCCCCATCTTTAAGGAAAAAACAGAACCTGTTTTTGTCAGATTCCAGTCTGAGACGTATCATCAAGAATGCCTTTTGGATGTCTGTCAGCAGAATATAGTTATTAGCTCTGAAGGTCATTAATAATTTCAACATGTCTCCTGTGAGGTTGACTCCAGAGTAAGCAGCCTCATTCAGGGACATCCTGTTACTCGTTTTCAAACTGCAGTTGAACACGGGTCTTATTTTAGTAGTAGCTGTTGGGTCAGACTTAAAAACAGGTCGATGAGGTATCCACACATATTTATGAAATTCGTGAGGGGGCACGAAGATCTCCTCAATTATTCCATCCTGTTCCTGCTGTTGGAATACCCTCAAGTATTTTTGATACATCCCCTTCTTCATCAGGTCCTTAGCTACTCGGTCCAAGACACGCAAAGAAACAACATGATTGGAAGGAACTTGGGCCAGCTTGTCAGTATGCCAGGGGAGCTCCACATAGTATGTTCCATTCCTGAACTCTATAGCCTCCTGAAAGTGTTTGATCTGCTCCTGATCGTAGTCAGAGACGGTATCCTTGTCAGATATTCCCAGTGATTCCATACTGAACATCCATTCCAACCCCCTTTGCACTTCACTGTTTGGAAATAACTCTGCCAAAGGGTCAAGATAAGTGGGTTGGTGATCCAGCACGAAACACAAGTGTGAGGAACTTACTTGGGGAGTCTGCTTCAACACAGAATTAAATGAGAGGTGGGCCACCTCATGAGTGGTTTGGTGCTCAGAGAAGAATGAATCCACGGCTCCAAAGGGTACCAGACCTGCTTGGGTGGAAAAGGCCCAGCCATTCAGACAGGGAACCAGTTGAAAGGAGCCCAATTGATGCAGGAGATCCAACCCTATGATACCCCTAATCGGTATAAAGTCTGAACCAGCCTCAAAGCGCCCAGCCAGTGAACACTCAGCGTCCCTGAAAGCACTTAACAGGGGTTCCAGATTGGCCAGTCGGACAGATAGGTCCATCACATCAGCTACCAAAACAGGAGAATTCAAAATCTTACCGCAACCCAAATCAATCCCCAAAATCACTTCCCTGAATCTCTGGTCACACTCACCAAGAAGGGTGGACAATCTAAGTTGGCAATCAATGCCAATGGACTCGAGTGAACCCAAGGCATGCAGCACATCAGCAGACAAATATGACCGCCCACTGCCGGTGTCCAAAAGGCAGTTAACAGCAACCGTCGTCTTTCCCCTGATGAATGTCACAAGTAGAATGGGGGGCAAGCTGCGAGAATATCCAGGAGAGGTTCGGGGGCTGGTGTCTATGTGAAAGGAAGAGGTAGTCCGAGCCCTCCGCGCAGATCCCTGAGTGGAACCTCGGCCAGCGTCGAACATGTACTGGTAGATGCACCACCCTTGACCAGTAGTCTCTTTATGGCTTCCCCTGTAAGTTCAAAAATAGACGACAGTGACGGTGATCGCTTCCCCGTCAGTCCGATCATTTCCCCTTTAAGTTCCCTCGGGAATTTTCGGAACAGGATCTTGGCCATAAGTCGAGCCCCACCCGAATCATCCACCGAGAAGTCATACCCATAGGAGCCTCCCAGCTCTTCCAGCAGAGAGGCAGTCCTGGGAACAAATTCGCCAAGATCCGCATAGGTAGTATCTTTCCCAGGAATATATTCCAGTATATCCTGGAATATCTGGTCGATTATTTCATCCACATCCAAATATTCTCTTTTCAATAATGACAGAGCACGCTGGTAGTTTATGTCTGTGCAGCTCAGATGGTTGATCAACCGCAGCGCTCTGTCGGACAGGGAACACTTTAGAAAATTGAGACGTTCAGCGTCATTGACCATACCAATCACACAGTTTTGAAATCTTGACAAAAAATTTTGGAAACTCATGTGGTCGGTGGTCATCTCAGAACCACTGAATGTTGGTCCAGTGATTTGAATCTGGGGGGGTTTTACCACAAAGGAAGCAGAACTTCTTCCTGGAGTTGATGCAGAAACTGGGTCCGTAAAAGAAACGGTAGGTGAAGCCAAGGAACAATCTAGTCCATCTAACTGTATGTGATATTCTATAAGTTGGGACGCCCAGCTAACCTCGGCTTCCAGTACGTCACTCTCAGGAATTGGAGCCAGCTCAAGTTTAGTTGTGTAGACCTCAATTTCGTTGATATACTCCAGAATATTCTTCCGGAAGACAGAGTAAACATGAGGGGTCACTCTGTCCCCATGGCACAGCCTCAGTCTCTCTTCCACCTTAATTTTCAGTACCCTCATCCGGCGAAGGATCTGCTCACTGGAAACCTCCATGATGAGAACTTGATCACGAACGTTCAACAAAAAGGAAGAATCCACCGAATTTCTTTTTGCAATTTATGGAAAAAATATTTGGAGGCGGTACCCAGAAGGAAGTCTGCAGCTGCTGGGGTTGCAAAAAGAGTGCTCCTTAAGCGACCCCAGCAGCTGCAGACTTCCTTCTGGGTACCGCCTCCAAATATTTTTTCCATCAAAACTAGAACTGTAATGGTTAACAACAACAGGAGAATTGCACCCGTATTTATAGGTGAAATTACTCCCACTATTCCCCACTCATTCCTGACTATAAAAGTCATTCCTTCTTTGTAACTCATGTTGGCCACATATCCCCCAAACGCTGAGCACACAATCAGTAAGTACCATCCTTTTTTTTTTTTTTACGAAAAGATGTCCGGGGGGGATAATTAAGCAATGTTTAGTAAAAAAAAAGAGGTACATTATTTCGTAATTCACTCTCTTTAGACATTAATTTAATAATTATCTTTGGAACAGTTCCAGAAAACTGATCTTAATCTTTCCAGCGAATTTTAAACATATTTTATTGAATCTGCAGTTTAAACTGATTTTCCTACTGTTTTGATGACATTTTTCATTATATTTTTTACATGTAAATATACATTTGTTTCCTTTTAGATATTAACTTAATGCTTTTATCTTTCAAAAACAATCAAAAGTTAAACAAAAACTACTTTAAAAAGTTAAGAAATGACACTTTTAAGAACTATAGTCAGTACAAGCGATGACCATTTTTGCACGTATTTAGATAATACAGTTGTAAATTGTAGTTTACCTACTCATTCGTGACCTATTTGTGTTAAAAATGGATTATTTACTATTTAAAAGAAGTTATAAGTGTCTATTCTGTATTTGATCAGTGAAGGAGATGCATTTAGGGTATTTTTTCAATAAATGTAATTTGTGGAGCTCAACTGGCAACTATATATAATTTTCAATCAGACATTACTTCTGATCACTCAGTTGTCTCAATTATGATCAAAACAAAGTTCAAAAAGACCTTGGATGTGCCTTTTCATCACAGAGTGTATAGATACTTGATACATGATTGGCATAGTCTCAGATCTTACATATCAACCTATTCTTCTCACTCCATTTGTCAAAACAGTGTGTTCTTTATCGTCGCATCTGCTATAACTGATAGGTCTATTTTTGGTATTGAAAGTTTCATATTCTTTAAGAAATTCCAACATAACAAAACGGCGAGCTTTACTGCACCATAGAATTTGCCACTTCCATTCCTCACAGAAATAACTATTTCAATTGCTTCAAACGAAATAGATGTTCTGAAATCAAAGCTAACTTTTGAAACCACTGTTGACCCCCCCCCCTACCTTCTCCCTTTTTCTTTTTTGAATCTGTGATAAATCAAGAAGTGTTAGGTTAATAAGAGTAGTCGTTAAAAGACAGAAGTCAGAAACAGATACTATCAATGATTGTGTGCCTCAAGGATCCATTCTAGACCCAATCCTCTTTCTGATCTTTATCAATTATTTCTCAAATCATATTTTAATTTTTGATGACATTTATGCAGATGAGACAACACTCTATGGAAACACTTTGAAGATCATTAATGATTAAGATATTTCTGTTCTGTCTCTTCTGACGTGGAGCACATAGCTCAATGCAGAAAAGGGTGGCTGGTTACTTTCAATACAACTAAAACCAAACATTTCTCCTTTCACCACCAACGCTGAGGTCCTCACTTTGCTGAATTGAAATGAATGGCTCTCTCATTGAGGAAGCCCTCTACTTTAATAAGTTTCTAGTACTGACCTTCATTCCAGATATGACATGGAAGACTTAAATCAAATCTATTGATCAGGTTGCTGGAAAATTGATTGGATAGTTCAATCCTGACACAATCCTCTCCTTATTTAATAGTCTGATACGTCCTAAGATGAAGCACTGTTGCCACATATGGGGAGGTGCCACTCAGAGCACACTTTTCTGCCTTGCCAGAGTACAAAATAGACTTCAAAATCTTGTAGGAAATATCCCGTTCTCTTTCCTACAGCTTTCTTCTCACAGAATAGAGGTTACTAGTTTTTCTCACCTCTATCATTATTTTCATGGTAAGTTCTCAACTGAGCTCCAAACTATGGCTACCCTTGTAAAACATTCACAACAAAAACTCGTCTCGTTACAACAACTGTAGATAAGTTTCATTTATTCCTATGTGTACCCAAAGTTAAATGTAACTTCCAATAGAAAAGTTTATTTCCAAGAACTACTCACATTTTTTTCAATTTAAACCATCATCCCAAATCCTAATGTTGCCTCACTGTCCTGACAATCTAATTGACCCTTATCCTCAAGTGAACTTTTGACCTTGATAATTGGTGACTCATTAGACATTAAAAAATATATCGTTTAAAGAAAGTAGAATCTCATTTGTGGTGAGAATAAGCATGGGTTGTGAGGGTAGAAGTTTATCATATTTTCTTTTCGGTTCACATTTTCTCAAACTTAAGCCCAAACAATTTTGAATCAGACATAAATGCCCTTATCTGAAATCAGTTCAACAAATAAAGAAGAAATAATTTCTATAGACTTACATACAATAAATGACAACAATAAGCAGAAGTTCTGAGTGTGTAACATTCAATTATATAGTATTCTTCTCTTTCCTACTTGTTACATGAAAGCATGTAGTAGAGGTGCATACAGACTAGTCAAATTTGTTTGTACAAAGTCTTTTGAAGGAGAGTAACGTTGATTATTTTACATGGAAACCAGAATTTTAAAGAGCAAGTAAACAACTGACCTCTGACCTACTACAAGAGTGGAGAGGTTGAGCCCTGACACTCAAAATTTGCCTTCTACTTGTTACATGAACATACAGGTTCATACAGACTAGTCAAATTTGTTTGTACAAAGTCTTGCAGGAGAGTAACATTGATTATTTGACGTGTAAACCTTTGTCTTAGACATTCATAGAACTGACTATGAGTGTGGAAAGGTTGAGGCCCTGACCCTCAATATATATCCTGAGGCAAATTAGGAGCTAGTGTGTCTTCTTGAAGAGTAAGCCCATTTTTTCTTTTATCCCTTTTAAACTTGGAATTAATGATCCATTATAAAAAAAATCCCATCAGCAACTTAGTCTATGTCCAATCTATATTAAACTTTGTGCAGTTTAATGTTATACATACATTTTTCAATTTTTCTATCTCTTTATTGTCTGTTTTATTTCTTTTTGTGAGTGTGGAAAAGAGAGACGAAACATGCACAGTCATGTGTCAGGTAAGACTCTGGTAAAATGGTGTCTTTCAGTGTTTCTTAGCAGATACATGATGAGAGTCTTCCTGTACACGTGTTGACTGGCATTACTAGTTAAACACTTAGTAAAAAAAGAGTTTCTTGTCTCAGACACATTTCTTCTCATCTATTTAGTATTTTTCCTGAGATTTGTTAGCTCAAACATGTGTTCTCATCTGTGTAGTTTCTGTCCTAAGATTGTTAGCTCAGACATATATGTTCTCATCTGTGTAGTATTCATCCTTAGTATCTGTTAGCTAAGACATATGTGTTCTCATCTGTGTAATATTCTCACTTTACACCTGCCCTATCTTAACGGTAAAATTTTTACTAATTATTTGTGATGATAAAAAGCTACTAAAAATTAGACCGTGTAAAATTCTAGAAGTTTTGAACTACTGTTTTAACATGTGATTTTTAACAAATTTTGTACATTGAATGCAGGGAAAACATATGATATGCAAGAAAGTTTAATTATTAAACATAAATTTTGTTCACAATTTAAAATGGAAAAGTAAATGCTTGGAACAACTTAAGTTTTTCTAAATTTTACTGAATCTTACATTTATTTTCGTATCCAATATTGCTAATATTTTAGTTTATATGTTTATAAAAATGGAAAAGATCATATTTGCACAGGTTCAGAAATGAAAATTATCAAACATAAGTTTTATTCACAATTTTAAGGTCAGAATAAACCTAGGGATTATTTATCAAGCAGGTGGCCAAATGGTGTTTACGATTTGAAGTTACTGACATAAACTCCTCCAATATCTCACAATCACCTATTTTCAAAAAGAATTTGTAGGAAAAACGTTTTTGTAATATTTGCATCAATGCCTGCTTTCTATTTCAATTAATCATAAATTGTTGAATAAAATTTGTTATTCATTCACAGGTAACAACCACAGTTGAGAAAAATGAAAGTATCCTATACACATATATTGAATAACAGTCTAAGACTTCTGAAACGTGTGAATTCATTAGAAACATCTCATTTATAAACGGAAACATTGGAGAGAAACATCATGTTTGTGAAATTTGTATCTCATTATTTAGAAAAAAATTTGATTTAAAGAGATTCATTATAAACGTTATTATTCGTAAGTGTGCCATGTACATTTTATTAATTGAGAAAAGATGTCTGATAACTAACTGAACTAAAATAAAGAAAGAGAAGTTTGTCCCAAACCGTCTACAACTTCATCTAATTTAAAGAAACACAGACGAGCCTATTCTGTGGGTAAACTTCTTGTGGAACATCATCCGAAAAAAGAGATCTCTGAGAACAGACTGAACTAAATTACAGAGAGAACGTTTGTATTTTATGAAATTTGTGGCTCATCATTTACAATGTCATCTGATTTTGAGACATTTTTTCCCACTGGAAATAAAATTTATTCTTTGTAAATTTGAAGTGCCTCATTTAAAATTTTGACTTACAACTACAGATCCACAGATGCAGATTAACACCGGACAGAACACTTACAGCTACATAGCTAGAAAACGGAGCTGTTGAATGTCTGGCATCCGTAGGATTCCGTATTACCAGAGAATAAGAAAGATAAAAAATTGAAAAAAAATGGAGAAACCTTATTCTTGTAAAATCTGTCTTAAATCATTAATAAAAATAATTTACAAGAATATGATATAAAAATCTGTGAAATCTGCTAAATTATTTACACAAAGTTGTGACATAAAAATACACATGCAGTCTCACACTAAAGAGAGAAATTATTCTTGTGAAATTTGTAGTAAATCATTTACAAAATATTGTGATATGAAAATACACATGAAGACCACACAGAAGAGAAACCCTATACTTGTGAAATTTGTAGTAAATCATTTTAAAAAGTTGTCATATAAAAATACACATTGAGACACACAGAAGAGAAACCATATACTTGTGAAATTTGTAGTAAATCATTTACAAAAAGTTGTGATATAAAAATACACATGGAGACACACACAGAAGAGAAACCGTATTCTTGTGAAATTTGCAGTAAATCATTTACAAGAAGTTATGATTTACAATTACACATTCGGACACACACCGGGGAGAAACCGTATTCTTGTGAAATTTGTAGTAAAACATTTAGAACAAAAACTCACAAAAAAACTCACATGTTGACTCACACGGTAGAGAAACCTTATACTTGTGAAATTTGTGGTAAATCATTTACGAAAAGTTATAATGTAAAAATACATATGCGAACCCACACTGGGGAGAAACCTTATTCATGTGAAATTTGTGCTAAATCATTTACTACAAAAACTCACCTAAAAAGTCACATGTGGACCCACACTGTTGAGAAGGCTTATTCTTGTGAAATTTGTGGTAAATTATTGACGAATAATAATCATGTAAGAATTCATATGCAAATCCACACTGACAATAAAACTTATTCTTGTGAAATGTGTGGTAAATCATTTACAACCAAAGCTGAAGTAAAAATGCACATGCGTATTCACACTGGGGAGAAACCTTATTCTTGTGAAATTTGTGGTAAATCATTTACAAAAAGTTATGGTGTAAAAATACACATGCGAACCCACACTGACGAGAAACCTTACTTTTGTGAAATTTGTTCTAAATCATTTACAATAAGTAATCATGTAAAAATACATATGCGAACTCACACTGGCGAGAAACCTTATTCTTGTGAAATCTGTGGTAAATCATTTACAGCGTCATCATCTTTAAGCAGGCACATACAATTGCACACAATATAAAAGGATGTTCTCATTATTGATGTAATCATACAAAATTAAGATGAGCTGAATGTGAAAAGATAACGGAATACCAGGACCTCAAGAAAGAAAGGGGGCAACTGGCCTTATAAAAAAAATCTCTAAAAATACTTAGACTAAATTGTAGCATAATACAGATAGAAGCCATAAAAGGGACAACGTCTATCCTTAAGAGAGCCCTTGGATATAAATTTAAATCATAACGAAATCAAGGGATCTCCTTGATCTCTTCAAAACAAAATTCAAAAATAAGTATACTTCCAATTAAAAGACTAGAAGAATCGATTGGTGTGAAATGTTAAAATTTGCTAATAATTTTATTAATTTTGCCACCAGTGAACTGTCTACAAGAATGTCTAACCAGACGATTTGGCCAATTCCATAACCTGAATCGTCTGGTGCTGAAGGGTCGGAAGTCAAATAAGCTGTGATTAACTGCAGGGGTTGTATGTAAGTTTGTGGTTAAACTACCACAAGTGATATTCGTTCTTTTTTTCTTTTGTTGATTCTTTCTCTTTATTGAACTTTTATTTGTCTTTTTTATCATCACAAACAATACTATAGAAGTCGATACCTGTCATCTAGACAAGACGTTCTTTGCCCAGACCCAATGATTCAAGTTTTGTGGTTTTCAAAATGCAGTGATGAAAATAAATACTATGTTTATGCAAAATGTTTTGTTCACTTTATCATCAAGTGTTCAATTTTCAGTCGCTATTTTATTTTTTCTCGAAGTAAAGCTAATGAACAGAATTAATGCTTTATGCCTAATGCGATTGTTTCTTACCTGTTTAGCCAGATAGCAGACAACATGAGCTAAAGACAATTCAGTTTTATTTTTATTTTCAGTGATAAAAATAAATACTATTTTTATTCAAAATGTTTGGTCCACTATTTAATCAAGTGTACAATTTTCTTGAAGTCAAGCTAATTCTGTGCACAAAATAACTTACACCTAATGCAACAATTTTTTACCAGTTTAACCAGATAGCCGGCAACATGGGCTCAAGACAATGGTTAACTGCTGCTCAAAAAGGAATGACTTGTACTTAAGGATCTTGCCACTGAGACATAAGGGGCTACTATGAATTGAGTGTAAGATTTATAGGAGCATCCTAAGATAGGAATTGTATCAATTGACTCTTGGAACAAAAATCTCCATCGTCACAGCTATGGCTACTACTAGTTACAACACCGACACGATTATTATCCATATTATTAGTGATGCAATCATCACTTTCTCTGCTTCCACACAGGTAATCTTGTCATACTTGGAGCCGATCTAAAACAATAGGAAGCACTTATTTCAGTGGAACAATCAGTCAATCGAAATATAATATGCAGCTCGATAATCGGATTACCATCCTAATATGCACGTCATAAACACACTTACACAGAAAGTGTGAGAGAATTACGCATAAGATTTAAATTTCTTAAGTTTAAGAGAGAAACGGATGGAATTGCAAAGGTTAGCAGAGAGAATCAAGAAATAAATTATATACTAGCAGAACCTGTGCCCCGACGTCGCCCAGGAAAATATATTTAATCACGAAATTCCGGGTTCCAACATTGGTGATTCTATAATTTGTTAAAGCAAAATAAGAAAAGAAACATGAAAAAAATATTATTAGAAAGCGAAGTATGGATAATGTAAGAAGTTAGCTAACATCTGGGACCTTTACAGTGAAGGGGTGGGATTTAGTTGATTATTGGGTTGGTCTGGGAGGGGTGTCAGCAAGTTTATCAGAGCACATTCTATTGAAGTATATTGTGGAGATGTTACAGAGCCTGTAGCTTAGTAGTGTTGTAAACATTAGATTAGAGACTCTTTTATACAGGAAAGAAGCAATTAGAATTAAAAAAACCTGTACTTGTAAAACAAGTAGGGGTATACAATATTACAATGATATGACAGACCCTGGAGCTTGGTAGATAATTGAACTCATTAGATTAGAGGCTCTTTTTTGGACCCTGTCTTAGAGGGAACTACTATTGGTAGGTGTACTAGCCTAGATGTTACAACAATACTCCATTCATGGGCGAATGGTAGGTTTGTAGATGTATATGATACTGACACATGTAAGAAGTTTTCTAGCTCGGTAGAAGGAGCCCACCTTCCTTGCAGAAGCCTTGGCAGTATCTTCTGCATTTGTTCCAATTCAGATTCTACCTCCGAATATTTCTGCTGGTGCATGATATTAAAAAGTGTTTTGTTTAGTGCGGGCTAAATGTTCAATCCTCAGTCTACTTTGAAGCATATCATCATGTGACAGTTTTCTACTTTTTATGCAGTCCTTTGTAATAGTTGTGTACTCTGCAAGATCTTTCAAGCATACTGGTTGGGCAGTAGGGGGTAGACCAGATAGTGTTGCATCATACGGTCCTCCTCTCCACATTCACAAATGGTTGGGTCAGTTTTGTAGCCGCATCTACTCATAGCAACTTTTGATCGTACCATTCTCGTTCTCAAGCAGTTTTGTGTTTTCCTCTGAACAGGGAGGGAGTTCCTCAGAAGGGGTAATGCCCCTGAGAAGATGCAGGTTGTTCAGGTTGCTGGGTTTAAAGCAGCCAGTGATCAAGCGACTGGTGTTACTCAATGCTTAGTCTAGGTTTTATGCATGCGTTTATCCCCCAAACAGGAAAGGCATACTACACAGTAGGATAGCACAAAGTTAAGGCAGTGCATCTGACTTTCATTTTTATCTTCATTACATGTTCCCTGAATGAGAGGGTGCGGTCCAAGTTAAACAGAGTTAGTGCGATTCGCAAGTTGTATTCCAGACCACATGATGTTTAGGGGTCGGTTGGCCTGTCGCTTCCTGAGATGAAACGATCACACTTGAGATTTTTAAGGGTTTGCATGCAGGTGGTTACTCTCATAGTAGAGGAGTAGCTAACCTAAGACTGAGTTTAGGTTTGTTTCTGCTAACTCAAATGTACTCTTTTGGGATGTTACTGTTGTTAAGTTTCAGGCAAAAATAAAAAATAAACTCCTCTCTGCTTCCTTCTATCACTTTGGACAACCTGTCGCTCTGGCACACTCCCGACTTCCCAAACATTGACTCCTCTTATCATGCAGCCTCCTTCCCACAATGCCTCTCCCCCGGAAGCACTTCCGTTTCTGCCGGAAGTACTTCCTTCCCATAAAATGCATTACTCCCTCTCTTTCTTTTCCCTCTTTGTGCCCGGATCCCCACGAGGTAAGTCGTACGTTTGTCATTCAAATACACAACATCACCCCCTGATCTCTGATCACATTTCATAATCAGAAGACCACACTGGAGGTCGCCGGCTTCGCTGTGATCTCTGTGGTGACCCTTCACGCACACATTCAGATCGGTCGCTGTTGGCCTCTCCTGCAACTCCGTCTCATGCCTCTCCACAGGTCTTAGGTCCAGAACGTGTCTCAGCATGCCATCGACAGACACATTACTGTCCGAATTCCTGGCTGTAACTGTTCCTCGTGCCCATTGTGTCGTACATCGCGCACCAGGCGGCTTTACCCACACTTCATCTTCAAGTCGCACTGTGCTTCTGGTTGCTTGATTCTGTTTCGGTGGCGGAACGCTTGGATGCCACCAGACATATCGATATATCTGTTCTTATGGCACCGTCTCCCTCACCTGCCCTGATCTGGGAGTCATGTTGTACCAGAACAGGGTCTCTCCTGGTGCGGTTCCCCCTCTCTCAGCCAACGCTTTGATGGTCCTGTGGTTCCTTTCCACTATGCCGTTTCCTTCCGGCCTATACGCGGCTCTGAAGTATGGTCTGATGTTCCATCTCTCCAACATCTCTCTGACTGTTCCTGATCGGAAAGCCGCCCCATTGTCCATCAAGACTTCGTCTACGGGTCCACGTTCCAGAAACACTGTATTCATTGTGCTTGCCACGTCACTAGCCGTCTCTCTCATCAACTCCCTCCAAATCGCGAACCAACTTGGTCCGCAGTCAATCATGGTTAGATATTGAGCCCCTCGATAGTGGGTGACATCAACGGCAAGTCTCTTCCAATTTTCGCCCACCTGGAGCTCTCCGTGATGATGTGACGCCGGTGCCGGATCTATCGATTGACATCGCACGCATTGCTGGACTACTTTCTGCACGACCTTCCTCGCAACACTGGGATCTACCTTGCGGGCTAGATGCAAAGTCCTGTCAACTCCCATGTGGTGCATAGAGTGCTGGTCCTTGACTTCCTCATGGGTCATGCAGCATGTTTCATCAGCACTCTCTGTCGTTTCGTCCAAGGCTTCCATCCACCCTCTTCTCACCCTCGTTAGGCTGTCTGCCCTATTCTTGGCGGAAGGTATGAACGAAACACTGACTTTCAATCCGAATTCGGCGATTAACTCTCGTAGGATCCCGACTCTACGCATGAGGATCATTTCTGAAGCACCTTTTGTCTTTACTCTCCGCTGTTCTGTCACAGCCGCCTACACCCAGTTCAGCATCGTCGCTGAATCTGTACGTAGCTCCACCTCTTTCAGTCCCCACCTTAATGCCAGGTTTATGCCCTTGATAGTTGCGTCCAACTCGGCTACGTTGATGTGGGAGAAATCTGTTGCTTTCCTAAGCCAGGCCGCATCCTCCACCACCTCACCTCCAATCTCAACTGCGACGCCAGTGGCAATGCTACTTGCATCACACCATACGACCCCTTTTTCTGTCTTAGGGACTCTCCACCTTCCTCTCACTGGGTCCTCCTTATCCACCTCTTTTAGGACATCTCGCATCACAGCCACCACATTTTCGCCAACGCTGTCCTCCCATTTCACTCCTCCTGCTTTTCTCTTCACATAACTGCAGGTTGCTCTGAGCCACCCAGCTACAGGGTAATGGCCCACCAACTTCCCGCAAACCGAGAACAATTGTCGCCTGCTCATTCTGTACGTGCCCTCTGGAATAGCGTTTCCTTTCGTGAACCGCAGCTCTCCCAATGCATCTTCCTCTAAGTGGAGTCCCAAAGCCGCTCCACCATTTAACAGCTCAGGGGCCTTTGCTGTTAGACCAAACCTCCTGAGCTGTTCCACTACTCTTGGTGCTGGCACCACTGACTCATCCAGCAGTATGTCATCTACATAGGAGTCGGTTGCTTCATTTACGTCCTCCTCCTCTTTCAACACCCGCTTTAATATTGCAGTCATGATTTTGGGCGCGACATTCAACCCAAAACCCAAACGCGTCAAGCAGTACGTCTTCTCCTTGAATTGTACAAGCTGATATTTCCAGAGATCTTGCTCGACATGGATTTGCAGATACACCGACTTCAGATCAACAATCGTGGACGCCCCAACCTTCTGTCTCCATCTCCGCATGGTTTCTGAACAAACGTCTATGACGTCACCCCCTGTGTGGCAAGACACATGTTTGTTCAGTTCCCGGTAATCCAACACGGGGCGGACCTGATCCTTGGTCGGCTGGATCACCGCCATGAGAGGTAACAGACCTCCTTTAAGTTCCTCTTTCCATGGCACGAGAATCCCCTCCTTGATCCACCTCTCCATTTCGTCCTCAAAGGACGCCTCCTGTAACTCCGTTAATTTGGTGTCATACCTCCCGACTCGATTCTGAAGGCACGGAGGCCCCGTCGTCCACTTCCATCTGGCAGTCCACCTACCATCGCGAAATGTTGCGATGAAGTCTTGATCGCTGATCTCGCACTCAGCCACTCCACCTCCATCACATGGCGAGGCTTCCGGGTTCGCACCCGCCGCACAGTGGTCATCACTGAACTCAACGCGTCCATTTGTGTCAACAGTGACGCCCCCCCCCATCCGGCAGAGTACGTCCATGCCGAGGATTGCCTCTACCCCAGGCACCAGACGATCGACTACCAATACTTCTATAGTCAGTCGTCGTTCTCTTATGTCGATGCGAACAGTGCTGGTCCCGCGACATTTCACCTCCGTGCCGTCGAATGCCTTGATGCTGCTACCCCCACTCCATCTGTTCACCAGGCCCTTTCGAACCATGGTAGTTGAGCAGCCAGTGTCAACTAGTGCCTCGATCTCTCTCCCTTCCACTGCGACCACGATCCGTGGGGCTATCCCTGCCGTCTTTGCTCCGGGGTATCGGCCGGCGTGATGATACCCCATTAAGCGTTTCCCGGACAGTCCTTGGCTAGGTGGCCACTCTGCTGGCACCGGTAACATATGATCCGCGTCAGATACTTCTGACAGTCTTTCCGGAGGTGCGACCCACCACATTCAAAACATTTGATTGCCACCTTCACTTGGCCTCGTGCACCGCTCTGTGCAACTGCTGATTCGTCCTTCACCCGCGAGGATCGCCTGCACGTCAGCACCTTTGCCCTGGGGATTAATGCGTGGACATCGGCATTATCAAATCTGGGCAGCTGTTGCAATTCCTTTGCAACATCTTCTGGGAATCCAGTGGTGAAGAATAGCTTGACCGTTGTCTCAAACCCTCGCTCCACATATCCTGCCAGTCTGGCCAATCGCTTCACCTTATTGGCGTAAACATCGACGGACCCACCTGCCCACCGTAGATTCTTCAGCATCTCTGTCGCTTCACGTGGGCTTTCTGCGAACGCTCTTTTTAAACGGATTTTTATAATTTCTACATTCTCTTGTTCGTCTTCGCTAAGCTCGAGATATAGGGCAAGGGCGTCTCCTTCCAAAAATAACGGCAAGAAAGATGCTAGGTCCGTAACGTTTTTCAGTTTCGCGACCAGCTCAACCTTCCTTATCCACTGACAAACATCGGTACTTCCGTCGAATGACTTCACCATCGTGGTTACACCCGCGTCTGTCATTTTTCCGTGCTGAAGGAGGAAAAGAAAGAGAAGCGGGGATATAGCTTGTTGTTAAGTTTCGGGCAAAAATAAAAATAAACTCCTCTCTGCTTCTTTCTATCACTTTGGACAACCTGTGGCTCTGGCACACTCAACGACTTCCTAAACGTTGACCGCTCTTCTCATCCAGCCTCCTTCCCACCATCAGTCTACCCCGCAAGCACTTCCGTTTCTGACGGAAGTACTTCCGTTTTCGCCGGAAGTACTTCCTTCACATAAAATGCATTGCTCCCTCTCTTTTCCCTCTTTGTGCCCGGATCCCCACACGAGGTAAGTCGTACGTTTGTCATTCAAATATACAACAAACACTACCAAGTTACGTTCTTCATTCTGACTTTCGTCCTAACCAATCATCTAACCAACCATATGAAAACTGAATATGTATTCATCCAACCAACAACAACCACAAAAAACGAAATAGCTTAACTGAGTTATGTTTAAAATGGTCTTCGATTTGAAAGATGAGAATATTGGGATTTTTCCCATTCAAATAAAGGACAAAATTTCGGGTCTGCTGTATAGGAAGAAAAGCCTTACAAACGTGACTTGACACTAAAAAGAACAAACAACGGCGTAGTTAATATAGAGATTTTATATAAGTAAAGGGAAAAGGAAGAAAGAGGAAAAGTGTTGCAAAAAAGTGTTATTTTTTGTGGAGTCAAATGAAGTTTCGTCTGTTAACTTTTCAAATGAAATTGCATTTGTAGTGTTTTTTTCCTTTGTTTATTCCAAACAAGGTCATGTGTGGTTTTGAGAAGCCAGCACACTAGTATACGCACTCTATTGCCTACAAAAATTGCTAATCAGCCCCGTCGACATTCCTCTGGCAGTTAGAAATAAATTAATCACTTTCCAGTGTGAAAGTAAAGCCTGTAAGTTTTCTTCATTTCCATTTCAAAACAAATAAAACATATTTGTGTTCAAAAAATCAATTGTGGAAGAAAAATCTAAGATATAAGTTGACATAAGTTATCTCTATCTAAAATTATGATGAATCAGTTTCGTGTTATGTTGACATTTGTTTATTAAAAAAATCAAATAATTAAGGAAAACCGTTATTAATTTTACATAAACTGCACTAACCGTTACAATAACTACTCTTATTTTATATTAGCAGGGCCACCCGTCGTTGCTCGGGGTTATACCACACAAAATAGAAGAAAAATCGTGTGTGTAACATCTTTATATTCAAACTTCTATTTCTCTCTCTCTCTATTTGTAAAAGGTTTAATCCAACACCAGCGACAAGATCACCTGCATGAACTCAACCATGATAGGCAGAATACCGCTTGGTCCTTCCTTGTGGGACATAGAGTTCTGATGATAACATGACTCTATCTGCTGTAGTTTTACCGCTCTTGTTCCCCTGGTTCACTATATACTTATGACTTATAACACAACGTCTAGTGTGCTTGGTAACCGGGTTTGTCAGTCTTCCCCTGATGTACCGAGTTGGCGTACCCTTAGAGCTGACGCACACAGTGTGAGTACCCTTAGAGCTCACACACCATGTTGGGTACCCTTAGAGCTGATGCACCATGTTGGGTACCCTTATAGCTGAGGCACCATGTTGGGTACCCTTAGAGCTGACATACCATGTTGGGTACCCTTAGAGCTGACGCACCATGTTGGGTACCCTTATAGCTGAGGCACCATGTGTGAGTACCCTTAGAGCTGACACGCCATGTTGGGTACCCTTAGAGCTGACGCACCATGTTGGGTACCCTTAGAGCTGACGCACCATGTGTGAGTACCCTTAGAGCTGACACACCATGTTGGGTACCCTTAGAGCTGACATACCATGTTGGGTACCCTTATAGCTGACGCACCATGTGTGAGTACCCTTAGAGCTGACACACCATGTTGGGTACCCTTAGAGCTGACGCACCATGTGTGAGTACCCTTAGAGCTGACACACCATGTTGGGTACCCTTAGAGCTGACGCACCATGTGTGAGTACCCTTAGAGCTGACACACCATGTTGGGTACCCTTCATTCAAAATGGGATGGTTAAAAACACATTTGTTTACTAAAATATCACGTTTTAACAATGTGTTTCTGTGATTGATATCATTAAGTGCTGCACTTCCTTTGTTAAATTTGGACTTTTATCTTTTGACACTGAAGTAATAACGAAGGTCCAAAGAAACGCAAATCACTCTGTCCGTAGATCACAAAGTCCTCTGTCAGCTTCCAAAGCAGATTTCTACGTTCGTCACATGTACACTTACTTCGCACCGTTTCGTTGAAGACGGTAAGAGACCCGCTTTTATTAGGCTGAGGCACACCTAATTTGCATGCGTGCAATGCGGCATGTTGAATTCTTTTCCTTCGTACGACGCGCACAGGACAAACAAACACGAGGACGTTTCGCAGGTGAGCCCCGTTCACGTTCCCCCCCTGAACTCATAATCACAGAGATGGCAGGGATGCATCGATCGCCTTAGCCGGTGGCTTCTTCGGTGGGGGGGGGGGACAACGCAAGCCTCATTTTCGCTTGTGCTCTCGTCCGCGATCTGAGGATCGAGAAACATCGTGTCCGCTGGGATACTGCTGATATCCGAGTCACTGTCCGATGGGCCTGCTGCAAGCCAAAGCGATACCTCACTGCTCTCTGACTCCGACTCGCTCTTGTCGTCCAGTGATGGTTTCGTTGCTAACCGTAGGTCTCTAACGTGACGGGGCATACCGTCGACCCGCACCAACTGTGGGCTGATACCTCAGTGACGCGTCCAATTTCGTATTTCGTCGTACACTTGCCGTGCGGGTTCTTAATCCAGACGACATCCCCTTTTTTCAGTTTCTCTTTGGTTACTTCCAGTTCGGGCAGCGGGTTAGTCTCTATGCCTTTCACCCTGACATGATACCTGTGCAAGGTGTCAGCCGGCGCTGTAGAGGGTGAAACATTATCCTTTGGGGTTATGTTATACAGGTAGACTGCCTCAAATACTGTGCAGCCCGTCCTGACCACAATGGTTTTGACGGTTCTGTGATTCCGCTCGATGACCCCATTTCCACTCGGTACGTGGGCGCATCGAAACCTCAGGTGTACTCCCCAGTCATCAGCAAACTTTCTGAACTGCTCACTAGTGAATGCAGCGCCATTGTCGGTTAATATCTCCGTTGGGGGGGCACGTTCAAGAAAAATACTGTTTAACTGACGGACGATGATGGCTGCATCTTGCCGGCGCAGCATGCGCCATATCGCAAACCTGGATGGAGTGCAATCAATGAGAGTCAGGAAATCCTCGCCGTTGTGGTGAGTAATATCCATCGCCAGCCGGCTCCAATAGCTTTTCACTCCCAGCTTTCCTTTCTCCCAGCAAACGGGTGCTGGATCAATGGATTGGCATGCTACACAGTCTTTAACCACTTTCCTGGCGTCTGCTTTCTGTACTTCTGGTTCAACCAACTTAGCGAAATATAGGGTCCGCTTGACCCCAGGGTGCCCAGTTTGTTGGTAGACTTCTTTAATGTTATTAAATCGAACGGGGCTCACGGAAGCGGTGCAGGCCGGCTGCATGGGTTCAATAGTCTTTCTTATGGCATCAAGCCATCTTTGAGGTACTCTCGTCAAACAATCTGCTTTGTTCAGGCTGGATTTGACCAGGAACACCTCTATTGACAGCGCATATTCGTTCACCAGCTTCATGATCGTGTCGAGCAGCCGTCGGATGAGCATCTCACTCGTGGCTTTGGTTTGTAATCTGGCCCTCCCGGTGAGAGTATCTGAAATCCACTTATGGACACAAGCAGAATCTGTGAATACTCGCAGGGTGGTCATCTTCCAAAGGATTGCCAAGTTTATCCCCTTGATAACTGCATCAAGTTCTGCCAGGTTTATGTGCTGGGAGTCCTTTTCTGGGCGTAACCAGCAAGCGTCTTCCACCACCGTTCCATCATGGACCACCGATACGCCAATGGCGAGAGAACTTGCATCGACCCACACACTAAGGTTCTGGCTGTTGACACACCATCTGCCCCGCGCTGGGTCTTCCATGTGCACTCTGGTGAGGACTTTTTTGAGCATTGTATTTAGAGGGACGTCATGAGTTTTGTCATCCCATCCAGTGGTGACATCGGAGGCTCTCCGCTTGATAAACGCCACCGCAACACGAAGCCAGCCGCCCACAGGAAGGTGTCCAACTAACTTTCAGCACAACGGAAATACGTTTCGTTGTGTAACAATACAAGGCATGTCCGGGGTTTCATTTCCTCGTTTCCAATACAGAACGTCATCTTCCTCCCAGACCTGCAAACCAAGTACCCATGCACCACCCCGTAGCCTTTCCGGTTCCTTGCTGAGAAGGCCAAAGTTGTAGAGATGTTCCCTCACACGCGCCGCAGATACAATTTCCTCATCCACGTACACGTCATCAATATATGCAGATGTTGCCCGCTGAATGCGCTCATCCTTAGTCAGAACAGCATCAACAATCATTTGCATAATTGATGGCGCCACATTAAGTCCAAATCCCATGCGGGTTAGGCAATACCTTTTCCCCTTGATGAGCAGCGTTTGATAGGGCCATAGTGATCTGTGTACACGCACTTGAAGGTATGCTTTGTGAAGATCTAGTACAGATACATTACATCCCGCTTGCCGCCATTCCCTAAACTGTTCAGTGCATATGTCTGCACGAGCTGTAAAACGGTCCACATGCTCATTCAATTCCCGATAGTCGAGCACCGGCCTCACCTTCTGCTTATTCTGTTGGATAACCGCCATTAACGGGATCAGGCACTTCGGGGGACCAAATTCCTTCTCTGAATAAGGAACTAGCCATCAATTACTAATCCAAGTTTGTAGTTCCTTGTCGTATTCTGCACGAGCTCCAGGGGGAATTTTGTATTCTGGCACCTTATTGCATAATTTCTCGGGTGGCTGCTCCTCAGACCACTTCCAGGAGGCTGTCCAGGACTTCGTGCACTTGTCGAATTCCGCACAAAAATCAGGCTGTTCCAGCTTCATGGCTGCACTCAGAGCACGGCCCGCTTTTGCAAAATTTGCCCTACCCTCACCATCAATGCATACACCACCCAATTCCTTGATGACGTCCATTCCCAGGAGCAGTTCGTCACTGAGCAGGTCATCGTTTACAACCAAGACTCGTACGGTTACTGTGGGCCCATCACCGACACCTGCGTGAATGATGCTAACGCCACAAGAGGCAATCGAGCCACCGCCAACAGTCAATACCGGGACCCTTTCCTCATCCCATGCGTCATAGCATGCCTTGCGCACGAGGGTCTGCATGCACCCGGTGTCTTTGAGCGCGAAGCGCTCACGCTGGTTTACGCTCACTGCGGGTAGCGCCTTATTTAGCGAAGATCTGGTGAGAAGACTGGCGCTATAGCTTACTCCTCTTGCCCGTTTCCCGGACAACCTCTTGCCACGTGACCCAGCTTGTTTCACCGGAAGCAACGCACGCATTTTAACGTTCCTTGATCGGGCGCGTCCTTTGCACTGCTTCGGCTTCGGCAGTCTTTTGAAAAATGGTTCGACCCGCCACATTTGTAGCATCTCACGTCTTATGTTGGTCGTGAAGACGCTTCTGCAGCTGCCGAAACCGGCTCTGTGTCCTCTTTCAAAATGTTTCGGGCTCTGGCCAACAACTCGTCAAGCCCAATCTCACTGAGTCTGGACGATGCTCGCAGCAGTCTGCTGGTGCTGTCTGGGAGTCAAGTCAGAAAAGCGCATCCCAGTATTCGCTCGCTTCTTCCACGGAACGGCGCGGCTAGCCTCCTCAAATCGGCCAGGTAGACGTCGACAGTCTCATATAGCCCAAGACGCCATTCGGTGAACTGCCTCCAGGCGAGGAAAGGGTCCACAGCAAAGGCTGTATATAGCACCTGTCTAACTTCCTCCAGGCCTGGTTCGTCTCCGAGCTGCTGATACACCGAATATGCTCCTTTGGTCAGCCTCAGCGGGATGACCAGTGCAGGATCCTTTATCTTGCAAAGTCTGCAGACGCACTCGGCTTTCTCCCACCACTCGACTACAGAGGGTTCGGAGGGGGAGCTGTCGAACTCGGGTATTAATCTCAAGTCGAATTTGTCTATGGCCGAAATAGCTTGAAGTAATAACAAAGGTCCAAAGAAACCGCAAATCACTCTGTCCGTTGATCACAAAGTCCTCTGTCAGCTTCCAAGGCAGATCTCTACGTTCGTCACACGTGAATTACTTTGCACCGTTTCGTTGAAGACGGTAAGAGACCCGCTTTTATTAGGCTGAGGCACCCCTAATTTGCATGTGTGCAATGTGACTTCGTGAGACTCCGCGTTAACCGTACGTAATAAAGGTTCACGGACACCATGTTGAATCCTTTTCCTCCATCTGCAGCGCACAGGACAGACAAACACGAAGACGTTTTGCAGGTAAGTTCCCTTCACGTCCATCACAGACACAATTACACATTCTCAAAAGACACATTAAAATAAAAATCACCCATTTAAATATGAAATTGTTTTTGTTTTGTTCGTTATATTCTTGCTTGAAAGTGGTGAACAAACTTAAAATAAATGTGTTCCAATATATTGAGCAATAAAGTGATAATTTTTCACAGAAATATATGAAGCATACTTTTTGACTATTGTTTTGTTGTTCATGCCTAGGTTTATAATCTGAAACAAACTCAGGAGCAATAATTCATTACTGCACTAGGACACTTGCTAAATGTTATATATGTTGTAGAAAACACTGCTCAGTTCGCTAGATACAACAGATGTGTGTAATAATGCAGTAGGACACTCAAAACAGACTAAATGTTGAATCTGGATGTACTTGATACTCTAGATAGAGCAAGTATGTGTTATAATATAGTGTGGCTCATAGTATGTCTTATGGTGAATCTAACAGTGCACAATATCCTAGAGAGAGCATGTGTGTAATTTACTAATGGATATATACTAAATCAGCAACTGTTCAATATGTTAGATAGAACAGTGTAACACTTGGTAAGGTGTACCTGCTTAATCTGTCGGTGTTCATCTCCTAAATACAGCAGGTTTGTGTAAATTCAGTCTAGCCTACTTTTAAGGGGAATGATCAGTCACCACAATACCACATTTACACATAACCTTATATTTGCTCTTTGCTTTATTGAACAGGTTGTAAACTTTCATTCTTTTTAGTTTTTACGGACGTTAACCAAACACTAAATTGGTAATTAAAGTCAGCACCAGTTTAAGCGTTGTAGCATCCATCAGAACAAATAGTAAACTTTGAATTATTTACTTGCAGAAAATATGAAAAAATTATATTCAAAACAAATTAGACACAAGCTCTTCAAAAGTGTGAATAAATGGGTGTCATTGGTCGACAGTAATAAAAATGTCTATCCTACTATTAAGTAGAATGATCACAGTCACCAAAATACTACATTTACTCATAACATTATATTTGTTTTTGCTTTATTGAACAGGTTGTAAATTCCATCTTTTTAAGTTTTCATGGACGTTACTCAAACAATTAATTGGTAAATCAAGTCGGTACAAGTCTAAGGGTTGTAGCATCCCTCGGAACAAATACTAAACTTTGAATTATTTACTTGCAGGAAATATGAAAGATTACATTGAAATAAAAATAGGCGCAAGGTTTTCAAAAGTGTTCTAAAGTAATAAAAATGTCTATCCTACTATTAATTAGAATGACATTCACCACACTACCACATTTACTCATAACACAAATTAGGCATAAGTCCATCAAAAGTCTAAGGTGTGAGTGTCGTCTGTCATCATTGTTCTAAAGTATGAAAAAACTTAATATATATGTTAACTAACCCAGCTCAGAAATTTGTTGCTGAGCAAGGTTAGTGAAAGGTTAACATAAAAAAGTAATTACTTTACGGGTGAGGAACAATTGGCATTTTCTTTTTAATTTTATCAATAATTAAACACTGCTTTTAATGTTATCCAGTAAAAGAGACTAACAAATCAACATTTTTTTTACATTGAAATTTAACAAGTTCTAGGCGCTTGACTGTGATAGTGCTCTCTAGGCTTCCTTAGTTTTAAAAGTGCACATTATCCTACATAGAGCGAGTTACATATCTAGCAATTACACCAGAGTGGCGATAGGTACATATATAGTATGCGCACCAGGGTGGCGATAGGTACATATTTAGCATGCACACCCAAGCGGGGATAGGTACGTATATAGTATGCACACTGGGGCGGTGATAGGTACATATATAATAGATAAGTACCTATATAGAAGGCACAGACAGAGGTGCTACTTTTTATAGAAATATGTCATACTTTTGCCTTGGGCAACGTAAGAGGAATGGTGGGGAAGAAACAGCTTTCGCAAAAGGCAAAATGAGAAAGTAGCGGTGAAATGGGGCGACCAGGGAAGAGAAAAATAGAAAGATAAAAAGACGGCTATAGTTCGAGGGAGAGAAATAGAATTTTGAATAGAAAGATGTTACACATGCGATTTTCTTCAATTATGTTTTTTTTATGACCCCGAGCAATGCCGGGTGGCCCTGCCGGGAAGAAAACCTTTTTTCTTTCGTTTCTTCTTTTCCTCTCACTCCCATCCTTTATACCTTTTTTTCTTGAACTTAAAATATTTCTCAAGGTTGGGGGAGAGTAAATATTTTGCGAGGGGTAGGGGTGGAGGGTAAACATTTTTTGGGAGGGTGGGGCCAAATGTTTTAGGGGCGGGGGGGGGGCAAATTTTTTTTCTACCTTACAATATTTCTCAGGATTGGGGGAGAGTAAACATTTTGAGGGGTGGGTGGGGTTGGAGGGTAAACATTTTTTTTTGGAGGGGGGTGCAAATGTTTTAGGGGGTCGGCCCAATTCTTTTTTGTAAAACTTAAAATATTTCTCAGGGTAGGGAGAGAGTAAAAAAATTGAGGGATTGGGGTAAACATTTTTTGGGGGGTTGGGCCAAAGTTTTGTTTTTTTTACTTAAAATATTTCTCAGGGTTGGGAGAGAGTAAAAATTTTGAGCGGTGGGTGGGCGTTGAGGATAAACATTTTTGGGGGATGGGGCAAAATTTATTAGGGGGTTGGGCCAATTTAAAAAATTTTTTTAGCTTAAAATATTTCTCAGGGTTGGAGGAGAGTAAAACAGTTTTTGGGGGGTGGAGGGGAAAAAAATTGGGTGGGTGGGTCGGGGACAAATTTTATTTTGTGGGGGAGACTAATTTTTTTTTTTACTTAAAATATTTCTCAGGGTTTGAGAGAGTAAAAAACTTTTGGGGGTGGGGCTAAAATTTTTTTATTTTTTAACCTAAAATATTTCTCAGGGTTGAGGGAGAGTAACATTTTTTGGGGGGTGGGTTGGGGCTGAAAGGTGAAAAAAAATTTTGGTGAGGGGATGTCGGGGGATTTTATTTTAACTTAAACAGGGCTCATTAATATGAGTTCCTTTTTATGATAGTGAAACTACATGAATGAACTAGATTTTTGTTCCTTGCTACGACAGGGTGCGCATTAATATGAGTTGTTAGGCATGTGAACTGGGCTGGAGATAGGTACATATATAGTATGTGCACCCTTGCAAAGAAAGGTAAGTATATAGTATGCGCACCGGGGCGGCGATAGGTACGAATATAGTATGCGCACCAGGGCGGTGATAGGTATATATATATAGTATGTGAACCGAAGTGGCAATAGGAACGTATATAGTAGTGAATAGGGGTGGCGATAGGTATGTATGTAGTATGTGCACAGGGGCGGCAGTAAGTACGTATATAGCATGTGCACCGGGGTGGTGATAGATATGTATTTAGCATGCACTCTAGGGGGGCGATCGGTACGTATATAGCACGTGCACCGGGGCGGCGATCAGTATGTATATAGCATGTGCACTGGAGCGGCGATACGTACGTATTTAGCATTAGCACAGGGGCGGCGATATGTAGATATTTAGTATTCACACTTGGACAGCGATAGGTACTTATGTAGTATGGACACCAGGGTGGCAATAGGTACTTATATAGTATCTGCACCGGGGCGGCAATAGGTACGTATATAGTATGCGCATCTGGGCGGCAATTGGTACGTATTTAGCAACTGCACCGGGGCGGCAATAGGTACGTATTTAGCATTCACACCGGGGCAGCGATAGGTACTTATATAGTATCTGCACCTGGGCGGCAATAGGTACGTATATAGTATGCGCACTGGGGCGGCGATAGCTACGTATGTAGTATGCCCACCGGGGCAGAGATAAGTACCTATATAGTATGCACACCGGGGCGGCAATAAGTACCTGTATAGAAGGCACAGACAGAGGTGCTACTTTTTATAGAAATATGTCATACTTTTGCCTTGGGCAACGTAAGAGGAATGGTGGGGAAGAAACAGCTTTCGCAAAAGGCAAAATGAGAAAGTAGCGGTGAAATGGGGCGACCAGGGAAGAGAAATGTAGAAAGATAAAGAGATGGCTATAGTTCGAGGGAGAGAAATAGAAGTTTGAATATAAAGATGTTACACAAGCGATTTTTCTTCTATTTTATATTTTATGACCCCTAGCAACGCCGGGTAGGCCTACTAGTCTATTATATAAATCCCAGTTGTCTGTATGTATGTATGTGAAGCGTCTCTGCCGAGGTTACCCCACCAAACGGTCACACAGGTGATATCATTCCGACCAGCCAGCCCAGGGATGTATAATATCTCGGAATCAGAAAGAAATTTGCCTCTTCCGAGGTTAACTGATCACTCTTCTCCAATGGGGGTAGCTTTTTCCTCCATTGTCCAACGTTATATTGTACTAATTTGAGAAAAAAAAACAGTGCTATCATGTAAAATTTGAGAAATAATGCCAAGTCACGATTTTAACAGGAAATGACGTCAGAGGAAAAGAGTGTAGGGAAGAAAATCACTCACACTCCATTCTTCTTTCCCTCTCACTCCCACTCTTTCTATTTTCCTTTCTTAATTAATATTCCTTCCTCCCTATGCCCGTTCTGTTGTAATGATACCACCCTTCTAGGCGTTACCTCCTTTTTGAGAGGTGTGGAGTTAGTGTAGTATCTGTTGAGAGGAGAGACTGTCTGCATTCGGTGGTGTTAGTGCCTCAGGCCAAATTATCCAACGTGTTCATGTACTAATCCAATAAAAATGCTGAGTCACTGAACATGTCATATAATCCCTTGCCGGATGTACACGGTCTTGCTTTAAATTCTGTCCGGTTGCATCAGGTCCTCCCGGATGTATCAATAACATCATAGGAAGGCTACGTTAAGAATGTGTAGTGAAACAAGAGTTGCTCAATCATATCCACACCTAGAAACCGAAACTTTTTTTAAAACTTAAAATATTTCTTTGGGGGGAAAGGGGAGATTTTAGTTTCTTTTCAAAATTACTATTTTTTTTTTCAAGATTTTATTATTCAAAATTTTCTTTTTCGGGGGTGCTTCTACAATATAGGGCCTGGAGGCTTCTGCAGTATAGGCATCAGGGGGCTTCTACATTACAGGACCCAGAAGCTTCTGTACTATATGGACCGGGAGTGCTTCTGCCGTATAGGCACCAAGTAAACTTCTACAGTATAGGACCAAGAGGCTTCTGCAATATACGGAGCGGGGGTGCTACTGCAGTATACGGACCATGGGTGCTTCTGCAATATACAAACCATGAATGCTTCTGCAGTATAGGGACCGGGGTGCTTCTGCAGTATATGAGCCTAGGGTGCTTCTGCAGTATACAGACGAAGGGGTGATTCTGCAGTATAGTACCCAGCACCGGGGGTACTTCTACAATATAGGACCCGGAAGCTTCTGCAGTATAAGAACAAGGGGGTACTTCTGCAGTATAGGCACCAGGTAGTCGAGGTAAACAATTACTACTTTCTACGCTGTTTCATCAGAGGCATCAAATCGTTCCAAACCATAGTCAAATATAACGGCATGATATAAACCGACCTAACAGTCAGTCGGGTGCCTGATCAATATTGAAACACAGTCTCAAATGCAAATTTTAAGCACTATCAACATGTTATTGTATACATTGCCCAGTACGAGTGAGTGATAGCGAGTAACAAAAATTAAGAAAGGTTAATTATCTCGAGTGAAGCACTCTGGCCTAGAAAAATAATCTGGGCAACCTCGTTGGCATTCCCCGGTCAGCACGCCTCAGACAGCAAGCAATAAACTTACTCTTCCCCAAAGAGGAGAGGCAAGGCCTGGGAGGGGGCACCTCCTAGGAAAACTCAGGACAGTATACCTCAGCCCAACAAATCAGAGACGTAATGCTTCCAGTATTTATTGAGAATCGACGAGTCTAAATGTACACCATAGGTATGGCACCATAACAACTTTACTTGCCTTTGGTAACATTTATTTGTTGCATATTTCGTTTCTTAACACCTTTTATTGTACAATTGGCTTCAGTTAAAAATACCCGGATGTCTCTTCCACTGACCAAAGACAGAAAAGATGAAGTACAGTAAAATATAGTCAGAAATCTTTCCAGACTGAGCCAATTTTAATTTTTGTTTAAATCCGGAGTGCCTCTTTTTGTGGGGAGCTGGATTTTCCTTACATTAAAACACGACTTTGTGCCAGAATTTCATATGCATTTTGTGGCATTAATTACAAGAGCGAACAAAACAAAAAAGAGGTGAAAAAAACAAATGGGCAATAAATAAATATTACCAAAGGCAAGATAAGTTACTCGTCTACATACCTTGGGTGTTTATTTTTGTTTCATCCTATCTTAAGCGTTTTTTTTTCGTAAAAAAACATAGTGTTCAGCTAGAACAAAAAGGAAGATAGCATCGATAAGCAATGAACGTGTATCCCTGGGCCCCTGATAATCGCTCAAAAATCGAAAAATACACAAAATAATGGTAGAACCTTACATTTCGCGCAATTGGTTACATTTATTGGATTTATTTCTACCAGCAATGAAAACCATACACTTTATACTGAGAGTGACCATTATTATATATTAATACAATTTTATTATTATTTTGTATTAAAAAGAATTATAAATGAATAGTTGCGTTATTTCTGTGTTACAAGTAAATACACATCACGTTGTTTCGTAGACTTTTATTTTCCCCACGAGGACAATACAGATTTAGACAGAAGTTCGCTTTGTAATGTGAGGAACATCAAGCTCCCTAAAAGGGGCACTCTGGATTGGGACACATTAAAATTGCATCAGTCTTGAATAATTTCTCATTTACCTTTACTGACAGAGAACAGAGATGACGAAGTGTAGTATCAGAACAGATATTACACTTTTAATTATTATATATAAATATAAAAATATAATTTAAATTTTAAACAAATTAGGCACAAGGCCATCAAAAGTGTGGAGAGTGTATGTCGTTGGTCATCTCTGTCTATCATACTCTTTGCTAGAATCATTAGTCACTACGATATCATACTTTTGCCCCGTGCAATTAAAGAGTGGTGGGGAAAATACAGTTTTCACTGAAGAAGGTTACAACAGGGAGAGGGAGCAGTTAAATGAGGCAACCCGGGGAGAGAGAACCCCGGCAACGCCGGGTAGCATTGCTAGTATATGAATAAATAATTAAAAAAACATAACTTTTGTTCATAAGTGATTTTCTCGGTGATATGGCTTAATACAAATACAGTTTTGGCCTCGAGTTGAGTCAGTGATAGGAATCCCCTTTTTTATTTGGACTTAGCCCGTATAGCAAGGAGTGACCATCTCATGTCACTTCTAATTTATTTTCCTCTTGTCACTCATCTAAGGTTTGTTGCAGCCGAACATGAATCAGCAACACATGTCAAGAAAATTGAACTGAGGCGTCACTTAAAAAAACGCGCCATGTGTGTGTCATCTCCTTGGTTTCCTGAGGTGCTGCTTTACACCATCACGTTGATTGCAGCCACCCTAAAGTAAAAACAAAAAGGGTCCAATAGCTTTGGAGGATGCTATTCACACGTCCGTGGTACACATGGAAAGTAATTTTATTTTCCCTTTGTTAAATGGTGTCTCCTAACATCACCAAATTCTTGTCCGCCATTGACTACATTTCTATCTCGCATGACAAGAGAAAATAATTTACCGTCAGGAAATTTTCGAAAATATTTTTATATTCTCCTTTGTTTTAGGTGTAAAAAAATTCCTAAGTCTAGATTACTGAGTATATGTTTTATTTTTCTCCCAATCCAATGTGATCCTTTTTGGGGAGTTGAATTTATCAACATTAAAGACTTATATTGTGTCTAACTTTGCAATGCTTTAGAATTGCTAATTATATTGAAGCGGTTAACTCTCAAAATGACTGCTAAGTTTTATCGATAAGTTTTGTCTGATTTGCCAAGTGGTCACAGGGCCAATTAAGTCAATGTTTTTATTTGTCTGATTTTATTTCCGAATTTTTTTTCATTTTTAGTCACCGCAAACCCAGACAAATCACCTGTGGTGTTTGGTAATAAACAACAGTCAATTGTGGTGGTTGTAAACATATCTTTATTTAACAAGAGTTATAACAACATGTGTGTATCAACGGTCGTAATCTCTCTATCTATGTCCCTAGCTATGTCGCTGCTGCTGCTTCCTGCTCTCGTACCGATCACGTTGGTACGTGATCTTCGACACTACATCTTCCCTCTTTTTTTTTATAAATTTATGTCACTATAAAGTCTTCTTGCCACACTGGGGTGGATCTTACTCTAGGTGTTCTGATTGAACCACTAGGGGCAGTTAGGGCCGGTGTTAGGGGTTCTTGAGCAGTTTCCTTAGGGTCTGGACTGGAGATGGGAAGTGCATTGATTGGGTTGAGGTGTGTGTCTTCGATATCTGTTGTAGAAGTAGGGGGCCAGTGGGTTGTATCAGGGGGAGAGTAAACTGCTTTAGGGACGTCGGTGTAGTCAGGACTATACTGCATGTCGCCGGGTACCTTTTTTACATGGGCAGCGTTTCTCATTCTCACTTGGCCTTGGGGTTGTTGTATTAGAACAGCATTTCCCTTCTTTTCCACAACTTGATAGGGCTGAGACTCGAACCGAGCGTCCAGCTTGTTTGTTCTGTGTAAATTTTTACACAATACTGTGTCCCCTCTCTGGATCTGTTGGTCTCTGGCTCCTCTTCTCTGGTCAGCAGCTATGTTGCGTTTTAGTTTGTGTAGAGCATCCTTATCATGTACGTCACTAAAATCAGTGGACGCTCCTACAATACTTGGCAGCTTACCTCGGAGTTCGCGGTTCATTAGTAACTTCGCTGGGGATACTCCGGTTTCTGTGTGAGGGGTGGTTCGGTATTGGAACAGAAAATTCCTTAGTTCAGTCCTCCAGTCTTTCCCTTCGACTTTGGCGATCTTAATTGCCTTTAGGATTGTTCTGTTGAACCGTTCCACTTCGCCGTTGGACTGTGGCCAATACGGGATCCCTCTCACCTGGGTGATGTCGTGAATATTCATATACTCATTGAATTCTCTTGATGAGAATGGCTGTCCGTTGTCACTCCTCAGATAGTTGGGATATCCATGATGATTGAACATCATTTCTAGTGCACCCGTTACATTTTTGGCATTTGCTATTTTCATATGCGCAACTTCTGGCCATCTTGAGTAGTAGTCGACAACAGCCAGCAGGTAGTTCCCTTCGGAGACACTCAGTAGGTCAACAGCTACATAGGTCCAGGGTTGGTCAGGCAGCGGTGTACTCTCTAGTTCTTCTGGAGGGGCATTTTTGCCAACCACTTGACATGGGTAACACGCTTTTACTCGCTTTTCTGCCATTCTATCCATCTCTGGCCACCAAACTTTGGACCGTAGGCGATTTTTGGTTCGCACAATCCCTTGGTGTCCTTCATGAGCCAGTACAACTACCCGCCCCTGAAGTGCCTCAGGGATTATGATCCTGCGTCCTCGGATGACCATCTGTCCTGCTATCCAGAGTTCATCTTTGATTGCATGAAATGCAGTACCTTTGAAATGGGTCCAGTCATTTTCGGATATAGCTTGCCGAAGTTTGGAGATCGTAGCATCATCCTTTGAAGCTTTTTCCACTTCACAGTGCCTGAGGTACAGTATATTTAATGATACTGTAGATGTAGTCCATTGTTTCCTTTTCCTCAGTTTTGTCTGGGTTTTCAACGGGCTGTCGACTCAGCAGGTCCGCCTTATTGGTTCGGCCAGGAATGTGGATGACTTTGTAGGTGAACTGTTGTAGAAACAACAGCCATCTCTCCACTCTTGCTGAAGGGGGCTTCGAGGAAGGTGATAGTACCTTCACCAGCGCTTTGTGATCAGTCAGGATCTGAAAGTCACATCCAATGAGGTACAGACTGAACTTTTTGCATGCCCAGAATACTCCCAGTGCTTCTCTTTCAAATTGAGAATATCGGGACTCTGTAGTGTGAGCTTCCTACTGGCATAGTATACTGGTTTCCAGTATCCGTTTAGCTGCTGTTGTTCAATGATTGCACCCACGCCAACGGAAGAAGCATCAGTTGTGATTCTAGTTGGCAACTCAACACTGTAGTATGCCATGACTGGCGCTTCAATTAACCCTTTCTTTAGTTTGTTAAAGGAATATTGTTCCTCTTCTTCCCATTTCCAATCAGAATCTAGTCTTGTAAGATCCCAAAGTGGTGCAGTTACACTAGCAAAATGGGGCACAAACTTAGCACAGAATTGGGCCAGTCCCAAGAAACTCCTCATCTGTGATGCATCTTTTGGTGGAGGAGCATCAACTACAGCCTTCACCTTTTCGTCCGAGACCTTCAAGCCGTCTTGTGTCAGAATGTGGCCCATGTATCTTATAGATGTCATTTTAATCTGGCACTTCTTTCCATTGACGGTCAGTCCTTGTTCGGCTAGGTGTTGGAAAACTTTGGCGAGTCTAGTGTCGTGCTCACTTTCTGTTTTCCCGACTACTATGATGTCATCTGACATGTTGTATGCTCCTGGGCAGCCAGCTATAACCTGACTTATGATTTGCTGAAATTTTTCTGAGGCCATGTTTACCCCAAACATAAGTCTTTTATACCGGTATAGCCCATCAGGTGCAGCAAATGTTGTGATTTCTCTGGAGTCTGGATGCAACTCTATTTGATGGTAGGCCATATTCAAATCTACTTTTGAGAAATATTTGCCTCCAGCCATTTCTTGTATAGTTTCCTCAATCGTGGGCACTGGATGACGTTCTCGAACGATAGCTTCGTTTGCTCTACGCATGTCGATACATATCCTCACATCGCTTTTTCTATTGTCCTCGGGCCTTTTTGCCACTGTCACTAAAGGATTCACCCATTGTGAAGGTTCCCTGACCCTCTCAATTACATCCAGATCAACCAGTTCTTGCAATTTGTTTAGGACACATTGCCGCCGCTTGAATGGTATTCGACGTACTGGCTGAGTGACAGGTATAATTTCTGGATTTATTTTGAATTTTAATTGGTAGTTTTTCAGTTTTCCCAATCCACTGAAAACCTTTGGAAATTCTTTTAGTATTCTTGTCCATATATCCAGTTCCGAGCAGTTCAAGATGTTGGCGTTAACGCCCACACTTAAAAGTCCTAGTCTTTTACTAGTTCTACCACTTAAAAGTGACGCTTGGGCCTGTGGTATGACAAAAAATGGAACTGTTATGTAGCGATTTGTGCTAGGAACTTCAACCTTCAATATGCACTTTCCTAGAAGGGGAAGTGGTTTTTCACTAGCATAGGGGTATAGTTTAGTAGAATCTGGCTGGAGCTTAATTTTGGGTCCTTCTTTTTCTATTTTCTTGAAGTCCTCTACAGATAATGTATTATGCTGTGCTCCTGAGTCTATCACTAAAGGGATGGTGGTGTTTCTGACTTTGAGGTTTATTACATTTTCACTCATTGATATTTTGAATAAATTAAACCCATTAGCGCCACCAGTTTTGTTATCTTCCCTTTCCCCTACACTCTGTTGAATTCCTTTGTTATGATATTGCTTTCGTCCACCACGACTGTATTTTGGGGCTCTGTCATGTTCGTTTCTATTCTGCGTTTTTGTTTGTTTGTTTTTGTAGAAACAACAGACTTCAAAATGTCCCTTTTTCCCACAGATTCCACACTTGTGATGCTTGCTTCTAACACAATCTCTTGCAAAATGTCCATTCCCCCCACACTTATAACATGCAGATGACACATTGTGGCTTGGTTTAGGTTTTTGTCTGTCGCTTAATCTATTTATATCAGACGTACAAGTAGATCCTAAAATTAGGGCCTCTTTGTGGTGGTACGTCCCAATAATTTGGATGAGACGATCCAACGTCAAGTTGCTTTCACCATATAATTTGGCTTTTAGTTCCGCGTCCTTTATGTGAAGAAGGATCTTGTCTCTGACGAATTCGTTCGGTCTTGGAGTGAAACCGCACACCTTCGCCAAACTCTTTAAGCGAGTGATATAATTATTCACGGTTTCTCCCGTGTTTGGTTCAGACTCCCAAAATCTTGAACGCGCTTTAGGGATATTTTCCTTTAGAGCGAAAGTTTTGTCAAACAGTTCTATAGCTGTTCGGAATACATCGACTCTTTCTTTATTAGCCTCGTGTCCGGCTTTTTGTTCGTCCGTGAAATTCGTCCAAATTTCACGCAGACCCTCGCCTCCTGTTAACAAAAGGATAGCTCTTTTTTGCTCAGAATTTATGACACCTGAAACTAGTATGAAAATTTCCAGATCGGTTTTCCAATTTACCCATCTTTTATGTAAAGACTCTGGATCTCCGATCGTATCTAACGCACGTGGAGGGCTTAGCCCCCCCCCCCCAATGTGACGAATTTTGCCATATTGTTGTTTAAAAGGACAATAAGATGTGAATAACAAAAGGATTGTTATTTAAAGACAATAAATGTGATAACAAACGAATTACTTATCTCTCGTTTTTTTTCTGTACTTTTCCTTTGGAAGAAAAAAAGTATATTTTTCTTTTTCTCTTGTAGCACGTGTGACCTCTTTTTTCGTGTTTTTTTCCGTAGAAAAGTTCGTTGTTTGCACTTTTTTTTTTGTAGATGTCTTTCTTTGCTTTTTTTTGTGTAGAATTTCATCTCATCGTCGTCGCCAGTTTGTGGTGTTTGGTAATAAACAACAGTCAATTGTGGTGGTTGTAAACATATCTTTATTTAACAAGGGTTATAACAACATGTGTGTATCAACGGTCGTAATCTCTCTATCTATGTCCCTAGCTATGTCGCTGCTGCTGCTGCTTCCTGCTCTCGTACCGATCACGTTGGTACGTGATCTTCGACACTACATCACCCTAACACTAATCCTAACCCTAACCACTTACAAATCAGACAAAATTAGTCTATAAAATATGTGGGGTAACCGCTTCGGTGCTCACTAAAATGGCATAGTAATAATGGCACCAGTTAATAAATAGGAAAAAAATGGCACAAAGCAAGATCAATTCGGTAACGGCAAATTGGCATCGTTCAGGAGGGTCGTGTTATGAGGGCGGGCTAGAACACCTCCCCCCCTTAGTTTCAAATACGGTTAAACACCACTTCCCCATATTTAAAAATAAGTATTGATTTACTCCTCTCCAGGAGTTAGGCACAAGGCCAGTTTTTATCTTACTCCCACATGTAAGATGTGACCCAAGGTCGGGTCGGGAAAGTGGGGTTTAAAAATTTGCCTGGGCAGCTCCGTCAGCATTCCCCGGTAGGGGCGCCTCAAGCAGTAAGCAGTAAACTTACTCCTCCCCAAAGAGGGGAGGTAAAGCCTGGGAAGGTGGACCTCCCAGAACTGCACAGGACAGACCCGTTGACCGGCGTAAATCAAAACCCGAAGGGCAAGACAACACCAGTATTCATCGGAACAGATACTACACTTTGATCTTAGCCAAATTTGAAGCAAAGAAAATCGACTTTTCTAATTTATGTAAGAGGGGTGGGTTAGGTCATCTCAAGTTTAGTTTTAAAATATTAACATGTTTTCTTTTTAATTTATTCTGTTGTTTTGAAGCAAATGAAATCGATTTTTCTAAGTATTTTTTCGTGTATGTGACGGTTCTCGCCTATATAGTTTTAAATACGAGCTCACCACCCCTACTTAATAATTTAAAATTACTATCTACTCGCTTAGTAAAATTGCAGAATATTTAACGGTCGGGAAATTAAAAACAACAAAAACAAAACAACAATGATAAAAACAAATTATTTATAGCAAACGCAGAAGACTTTAATTATCTACCGACTTGTATACATTTAACGTGCTGAAACTGTATTCAATTTAAAAAATATATATATATTATTTCTTTCAGAGCGGTCTTTACACACAAAAACAAATGACGGTTTGTTTCTTGAAAGTTGTCAAAAATGACTTATCCTACTACTACCTCTAAGTCCCAGTTGCAAGCTCCACCACCCCCGAACTTAAGATTGTGGTAGTCATAGTTTTGTTTAGAATTTTTCAGGGACGTAGTAAAGGGACTAGTGATGATCTATTTCCGGTGTGTCGTAAGTAGAGCTTAAAAAATTGAAATGAAAGAACTAAAAAAGTTTCAACACGTTTCATGTATACAGGGCGGTAGATAAATAAATTCTGTTACGTTTGGTATAGGGCATTTGTTTGTTTTTTGTTTACGATTTCTCGACTGTTAGCTATTTTGTATTTTCACCATTTAATCTGCTGTTTCTGTTTACATGAACTCTACAAGTGCTGAGTTAGATGCAAGGTCGGTTTTTGATGTGGCTCAAAGCGAGCTCCCCCAAAAAAGTCACTCTGGATTTGAATTAAAATTACATCAGTCTAGAACAATTTCTCATTCATTTACCGAGAACAGAACGATAAAGTAGTAAAATTGAACTTTTTCACTCAAGATGGCTGCCGATTGTGACATCCATGTGAGGTGTGTAAATCTAAAATAATGTCCCCCAGTCGGCGAATAGGAATTTAACATTTTTTTTCTGATTTTTGTGACCCAAAATTATATAATAAAAATAACACCGATTTATTTACATTGTTTGTTTTAAGATGGGGAGAGGAGGTATTAATTTGTACGAATAGGCTATATTGCCGGTCCCGGCAAAATAACGATTCCTGCGTTATTTTGCCGTGACCGGCAATATAACGATTCCTGCGTTATTTTGCCGGTTCATGTATATTTAACTAAATTGTTAAACATACAGTGACGCCCGGCACAATAATGAGTATTACGTTATTTTGCTGGCTCGTGTTTATTTAACTATTAATTACTTTTTTTTATTATTATTTAAATTATTTTTTTTGTATTATTTAAAACTTTATCAAACGAAATTTTATTTATAATTTAAAACTTTGCCTGATTGTTTTATTTTATTTAAAACTTTGCCTGATTGATTTTTTTTGTTTGTTTTTAATTAATCTTTGCCTGATTGATTTTTTTGTATAATTTAAAACTTTATTAAGCGACAATATATTTTAAAATAACGATAAAATTAATTTTTACTTCCGGTTGATTCGATTAGGAGTGAACTCTTCAAAATTACGACTTATTTTATGATTTCATTGAAAGAACATTTTAAAATAGAAACTGTTTAAATCCAGTGATTTTCTGTATATTTTAACATTATCGAAGTTTTTCTTCATAAAGAAAATCAGAATTTTACATTAAAATCTTTCCTTTGTAAAGCACATTTTTAACAAGTAAATGTTACCAAAGGCAACATAAATTATTCTTCTACCTGTATAAGTTTATTTGTTTATTTGATTATTTATTTTTATAAAAAAAAATCATTTATCAAAATAAATAATAAAATAAACAAATAAACTTATACAGGTAGGTAGAATAATAATTTATGTTGCCTTTGGTAACATTTATTTGTTGCTTATTTTTTCTTTATATATAACTTATATATAACTTAAGGAAAATTTCAATTACTTAAATCGAGAGCAGACTTAGTAATGTTGGGAAAATTCATCAACATTAATTCTATTATGAAAAGTAAGCAGGTATTTCTTTAACCGACACAATAGGGCAGGTCGATTTTTTTTTCTTCTTTAACCGACACAACTGATGATGAAAACAAATTGTTTTAAATATTTGCCCTTATTTATTTAATTACCTTTTCTTTCGTAAGGCCATAACAATTAGGTTTTTTAAAAAAATGAACCGGCATAATAACGATCCCTTTACATTAGTAAATAATTATTGTGCCGGGCGTCACTGTATGTTTAACAATTTAGTTAAATATACATGAACCGGCAAAATAACGCAGGAATCGTTATTTTGCCGGGATCGGCAATATAGCCTCTTCCTAATTTGTAGATTAAGGCCGAACACTTACCCCCCCCCCCCCAAAAAAAAAATAATATATATATGTATAATAATCGTTTCGGTAAAATTGAACTGCAAAAAACAGAAAAAAACTATTGTTGCCGGTCTATTTATTTTGACTTATTTATATTCATTTATAAACTTAATGAAATAAACTTAATAATAACCTGAAACACTTTGTTTTAATTAATTTCTTTTTAAAATTTTTAAACAAATTGTTTCGGGTTATTTCATTATGAGAACAGAAAACAAATTACTATTCGCCGGTCTGTTTAATTTTAATTATTTATATTTATTTATAAACATAATCACTATTTTGCCAGTCAGACTCAGAGTTAGAAATGAAAAAAATAATGAACTGTCCTAAAAAGTTCAAATTGGCCGGAAATGGTGGATCATTTTATGTTAAATTTATACGCGAAACTAATGGTCCATTTTAAATTCTAAAGTAATTGTTCTATTGTTATTTTTTTTTTCACACGTAATCACCTAAAAACAGTAAAATCCAATTTTTTCGTGGGGGGAGGGGGATACCTAAGGGTCCTCATCTACTTTTAAATATAGATATTATTTCTTTTTAATTTGACAAACGTGTTATGTTTTCCATTTATGTATCCCATATTTTGAGATTTTGATCTATATCTTTCCCTCGTGCAATTTTTCCTATTTATCCACTTTTGCCATTTAACGGTGCTATTTTACCTGTGCCATTTTTATGTAAACTCAATAGCTTTAATATAAGCGAATACCTACTCTTATTTTTTATAATATTAAATATTACAGGAATTAGTAAGGAGACGACTGAAAACAAACCGGAAATCCGATAAGAAATTGACGCTCTTCAGTAAGTGAGGATAGTAAGATGACATTTTCCTTTTTTTAAATCGACTTCCTTTCACAAATTTCAAACATCGAAGAAATAATCGAAGTTCATCCTCCTTCATCTGATATTTTATCAACTCCAGAAATAAGAAAAGATTAACCATTGTATTTTCCTGTAAGTATTTAAAACTTTATTTTACAAATTGAATTAATTAAATTACTTTATTTCTGACGACTTTTAATACTATTAGAATTTCGTTGGATCTTTTTATGAAGCTCCCACCACTCGTGTTAAACCCTGGTCCATGACAAGGAGTCTGCTGTAGTTTTTTTTTGCAAAACCACGGAGTACTACACTAGCATCGTCTTTGCAACAATGACCATCAAATGGTTTTATCGAGTAATTGTTGGGACTGATATAAAATACAAAATAAGCGGCAATATGGCACCCATCACACGCTTGTTGACAGCTACCTCTGTGAGTTCGTGTGGAGGCAACAATACCGGGGAACAGACCTATTCGCGCAAATTCTAACTGATTTGACACTATTTTGTCCCCTTCAATAAAAAACACATCCCATTTTTTTTAAATTCCCCCTGTTTTTTAAGATCTTTAATCACAAAAGAAATATAACACCCCTTTTTGAAAACTTAAATTACAAAAATAATATAACATCGCTTAATAATGAAACATTCTTATTTTATATATTTATGAAAACTTTAGTCACAAAAAAATAACATCCCTTAATAATAAAATCGGATATAATAAATTACACATTCTTATTTTGTTAATATTTGAAGCAAAAGTGTCTGAAAAGTTGTCTCCCTTGAATAGCGGGGCTTTATTGTTTGGTTGGTAGCTTCTTAAAAAAATTCATTTGTTTGGTCTCTTTATTAAATAATCGTTTGTATACTAATACTAATACCTAAGTGCACCCCCATCTGTATGATAAAAAAAAGGAAATAGAACTAATTTTTAGAAAAAAGGTTTCTCTTTTTCGATAATCTTATATTTAATTTAAACAATGAATTTCTCAGAGTTTCCCATTGAATCGATCGTAAACAAATTTTTGACAAAATGGCCGTGAAATAATTAATAATTTATTTAATATTTTTTTTGGTACTTGTTCGATTTTACCATAGTCCGTTTTTCACAAGTTTTTACTGACCATTTTTTTTCTTTTTTCGGTGTACATTACCTACTATGTTGCTAGGGAATTCCGGAGTTTTTTGGAAAAAAATTCAAATATTTTACATTTTAGGAGGGGGATCAGTTTCCAATGTAAAGTTAACGTAGACTGATCTCCCTCTTTTTGACCATCTCAAATATTTAAATATTTTATATTGTTAGAGGGGGGATCAGTTTTCAATGTAAATTCAACGTAGACTGCTCCCTCTCTTTTTGACCATCTCAATTTTTAAAAAAAAATCTTTTTTTGGTGTACAATTACCTATCATGTCGATAGAGAATTCCGAGGGTTTTAGAAAAAAAATTCAAAAATTTAGATTTTAAGGCCTTAAAATCTAAATTTTTGAATTTTTTTCAATGTAAATTTAACGTAGAATGATCCCCCTCTTTTTGACCATCTCAAATATTTAAAATTCTTCTGTTTACAATTACATATCATGTCGCGAGAGAATTCCCAGTTGTGGGGAATATTTTTTCAAATATTTGAGATTTCAGGAGGGGGATCAGTTTTGACCATGTGTTGTTTGTTCTTTATGGACCAACTTGTTTTTCACTAGAGAATTCTGTTGAATTTACATTGAAAACTGATCCCGGTATTGGTTCGTCTTTTTCCGCTGTTCACAACTTTTTACTGACGTTTTTTTTTCTTTTTACACTTACCTAACATGCTGCTAGAGAATTCCGGGGGTTTCTGGAAATTTTTCCAAATATTTTACATTTAAGGAACGGGATCCGTTTCCAATGTAAATTCAACGAAATTCTCTAACAAGAAAAAAGAGTGGGTCCATAAAGAACAAACAACACATGCACCATGGTCAAAACTGATCCCCCTCCTAAAATCTCAAATATTTGAAAACTATTCCCCAAAACTGGGAATTCTCTCGCGACATGATAGGTAATTGTAAACAGAAGAAGACTTTTTTAAATTTGAGATGATCTGGGGAATCAGCCAACGTTAAATTTACATTGAAAACTGATCCCCCGTCTTAAAATCCAATTTTTTCTAAAAACACCGGAATTCTCTATCGACATGATAGGTAATTGTACACCTTAAAAGATTTTTTTTAATTGAGATGGTCAAAAAGAGGGGGATCAGTCTACGTTGAATTTACATTGGAAACTGATCCCTCCTCCTAAAATGTAAAATATATGAAATTTATTTTAAAAACAACCCGAAATTCTATAGCAGCCTAATAGGTAAGTGTACACAGAAGAAAAGAAAAAAATGGTCAGTAAAACGTTGTGAAAAACGGACTATGGAAAAAGACGAACGTGTAGCTTTTTTTACAGCAGAGAAAATGTCTTTAAGAACAAATCTGGCTCTTGAGAAGGGTTCGCGACCGCGCTGACTTCTTGGTTATGCTGCAGTAAATTTCAAGTACGGATGATCATAAATGATAAAATAAACTTTTTTTTCAACGGAAGAATTTAGAATTGTATTTGTATTATAATAAAATAAGTTGTTAGCAAAACAAATTATCAAATATATGTTTGTTTATATTTTTTATGAAAATATAACAAATCTTTAATAATTGTTATGAAATATATACTTTAAAAATTACTATTAAAATACTAAGCTATTTTTTTATATTTTCATAAAAAATCAAACATATGTTGCTGTTTATCAAAATACAAAACATTTCAATACTTTATTTATATCACTAAAAAGAAGATATTTCAACATGTTTGATTAATAAAAATATTTTTTATTTAACATTTGTGATATTTTCATAAAAAATTAACATTTCAACATATTTGATTTATAAAAAAAGATTTTTATTAAAGATTTCTGATATTTTCATGAACAAAAACAATTATAAATTTTATGTTATAAAAAGTTTCTTTAATAATTTATGATCATCTGTACTTGAAATTTACTGCGGGATAACCTGGAAGTCAGTGCAGTCGCTACCCCTTCTGGAGAGCCAGAAATTTACTAGGAGAAAAATTATTGATATGTTTAAGACTATTAAAAAGGTTATTTATATAGATTAGTTCTTACTGACTCGGTAAAACTCTATAACAGTCAAAATAAACCCCACATATCTGAAACGGGAAATAGAATAAAAGGACCCTCAATCATAAATTTTTAGTGTATGGTCGCTTATAATTAACTGGGTTTTAGCAGGGCTCCCACGCTCTCAAACAATTTATTTTTATTACTTTTTGCACAAACAAACTTTTATATGTGTGTGTCTACATAAAAGTCAGTATTTAAAAGAAAAATGTTCCACACGTATTTACTTCTCTTGTTTTGTTGTGCTTGCATTTGCGCAATACGTCTACTCGGCAATGGCTGACAGAACAAGAGCAAGCTTCTGCCATGGATTAAGTAAATGGTTTCTCAATTTAAACACTTAAAAAGAAGAATCCTCTATGTGGAAAACATCTGGTATCCGGTCAATGTGGCTTCTGTTACTGTAGACACTCTATGACAAGGTGTTTTGAAATACACAGGAAACCCTGAGAAAGTTCCTAATCATAGTAGTTTCTGAACATTTAAAATGAATATGCTAACCACAGATATCTGATCCTTAGATACATGGAATTTGTGGATATTACATCAAAAGCATGAACTAGAAATCTCCTCAAAATCTCTTATTTCGTTTGTTAAATTCGTTAATTACAAATTATAATGGTGAGAATGTGGTACGAATAGATCAAGTAATCACTTCATGGAAAGAACATTTCCAAGTTGAGATTAAAACTTCTTTTAAATATTAAAAACATTAAAATCTTTGAACAAATAATGGTTACACATGAGTCGCCAATAGTAACGTTTACAGCTAAACTAGATATCGCTTTGAGGACATGTAGAAAAAAACTGCCCCTTTTCCTAATTTCTTGTCAATCAATTGGGGAAGTTTTGGGGAGATTTTCTGGATATTATTGTAGATTAAGACCCTCAGTTAAATCATCCCCACCCCAAACTCAAATGTGATTTTATTTGGTTAAGACAATTAAGTGATAACACCCTGAAAAACCTTTGGGAAGAAAAATATATTTTAGAATGAGAGATCAGTTTCTGATATAATTTTAACGTAAAAGTATCACCCACTTTCAACCTGATGTTATTTGAGTAAGTTGTAACCGTTTTAGTTAAATCTTAGATGTAACCATGTTCATTTTTCATTTCTGAGGGCAGTTCACACCAAAACTTACGTATGGGGAGTGTTCTTGGGGGCTGTTGCCACACGTTCTTGGGGTTAAGGTAGGTTTTGGTGGAAGGAGCTGTTGTCACCCAGACACAATTAGTTGCATTGTTTACAAAGAAAGGGGGTTGGGTTAGGGTTAAGGTCTTTATCAACAAATTTAATGTTTTCTGTTGAATTATACATTTTAAAATAATTGTTGTTTTCTTTTTGTTTTCTTGTTCTTTCCATCTGTGTTTGTCTTGTGTTTATTTGCTAAAAATGTACATTCAAACAAGTTTCTTTGCCTTTTGGCTAGGAACAAAGTGTAGTATCTGTTCTGATTTTATATTTAGTCTATTCTGTCTTCCGTATGTAAAAGATAATTCCTTATTAACTAAAACATTTTAATCTTTTGTTCCAATCCAGATTGCCTCTTTCTGGGGAGCTGGATTTTTCCGACATTAAAAACCGACGTTGTGTCTAAATTTTGCCCTCGAGGGGAGACACGTAAATAGGAAAACATGTTATAAATAAAATAATCATTTTTGGGTGAATGAATATTATCGATTGTGCTTGCTCAACTCTGTCATTCTTTCAGAATTACTGCCCATCCAGCACAAAATTACATTCGTTTGTCCATTCAATGTATAATTTTCAATCAGAAATTACTTAAAAATGGTCCTTTATCAACATTATTTAGTCATACACATAGGTTCAATATTGGTATAAACTCTTTAGAGGTAAAATGACAATATTTTATTGGTAATAATACCTGCTTGTTAAGTGATGAAAATAAGTAATTTATAAAATTATTCTTTTATGCTTATTCAGCATAAAATGCCCTAAATTCCCCCCCCCCCATAACACTTATAAATTGTATCTCTCTTTAAACAAAGATTTCTCATATATGCTTGAAAATGTTATCAACTTCAGAAATGGATGATCTATTTGAATTAAATTAATTTGTAAAACTGATCCCCAGCCTAACTTCTAAAATAAGTGTGTTTTCCTACAATGTTTTCAGACTTGCGTACCAGATGCTGACATAGATTTTGCAAGTCTTTCAATCAGAGTGTATAGATACTCTATAGCTTAGTGGGACAGTGTGAGATCGTTCATAGCAGAAATGCCTGTGCACTCCATTTTTACAAAGAATGACTCCTGTATCGCATCTTCTATAACTGATTGGTAATTTTTAGTATTGAGAATTTTATATTCTGCAAGAAATTCCAACAAACCAAACAGCCAACTTTAATACACCCTGGAATTTGCTGTTTCTATTTCTCACAAAAATCAGTATTTCAATTACTTCCAACGAAATAGATGCTCTGAAGACAAAACTGTGTTCATGACTGCTTGCAACCACTGCAAAAGAGTCATTAAAATACCAAAGATTCCTATGGCTGATGCATTAAATCTAGAGGTGCTGAGCAGAGAGATGGTTCTCAAGAGTTTTGGTGAATAACAAACATGTTAATGAACAGATGTAATACCACTGTTCCAACCATGATAAATTGGTCAGAGGTGATTTCCTAAGCTTCTGATGAGTTAATCATTACTACAAAGAACTTTACATAAAATTCAATCCAATGTGAACAGAGCCGCCTAGCTCCTTAATTTCAAACAATGATTGTAAACACACTGAGTGATATCCGTATATCTGTCTGTGATTTTGCTAAACTTATCAAGAATCTTAATTGTATCAATAAAGAAGAAATAATTTCTATAGCCTTACATACAATAAATCACAACAATAAGCAGAAGTTCTGAGTGTGTAACATTCAGTTATATAGTATTCTTCCCTTTCCTACTTGTTACATGAAAACATGTAATAGAGGTGCATACAGACTAGTCAAATTTGTTTGTACAAAGTCTTTTTGCAGGTGAGTTGCATTGATTGTTTGCTCTGTTGACCTTGGTCTAAAACATTCAGAGAGCAAGGAAACAACTGACCTCTGACCTACTACAAGAGTGGAGAGATACAGCTCTGACACACAAAATGTGCCTTCATCCTGAGGCCAACCAGAGTGTATTGTTGCTTCTTGAAGAGTAAGACCATAAATGTTTACTCCCTCATAAGCCGGATTAAATCCAAGCCCTTCTTAAATTTTTGATCAATTATTTAATATTTCCCATCTGTGGTAGGTATCATCAGCTCACTCTATGTTCAGTTTATATTGCACATTGGGCAGTTTAATGTAATACATATATTTTCCTTTTTTCTATCTCTGATTGTCTGTCTTGTTTGTGAGTGTGTAAAAGAGAGGCAAACCATGCGGAAGTGTGTGTCAGATAACGTTGTTAATCTTTACTAATATTTTGTGATTATAAAAAAGCTACTAAAAATTAGACGCTGTAAAATTCTGGAAATTTTGAATTACTGTTTTAACATAAGTGATTTTTTAACAAATTCTGTATATTAAATCTAATTTTCATATGGTTTAAAGTTAAAAGATATAGCCTGTTAGTGTTTCTTGTCAGGATTATGATGACACTTTTCCTGTACAGGTCAGAACTGGCATTACTAGTTTTGCTAAACACTAATTAAAAAAATAGTTTCTGGTATAAGACACACTTCTGTTCATCTATTTAGTATTTTTCCTGAGATTTGTTTCCTCAGAAATATGTCTTCATCTGTGTAGTATTCATTCTAATATTCTGTTATCTCAGACATATGTATTCTTATTGGTGTAGCATTCATCAGAGGACTGTTAACTCAGACATATGGGTTATTTCATGTCACATCATCCAGGGCTTGAAACCCATGTCCTCAGATTTTGTTGTAACTTGCACCAAAGATAGACATCATAAAAACTAAGAAATCCTGAAAATTTGAGGATGCAACTCAAAGCGGTTTTCGATTGAGAGCTGTTTCTGTGTTGCATAAATCGTGCAAAATGTCGCCAGGGCGACATTTTAATAATTACATTTTCTTGAATATTTTCAGTTTGAAACATGATGTGATGCTGAAAATTCACACAGGTATGTTTTTCAACCCAAGGAACCCAAAAATGGCATCAGCTTTGCTCAGAAATGAAGCCTTCTATGAAATTTTATCAAATTTTGACATTTTTTACATGTGCACCAATATGGGACAAAAAATGATGTAACTGATATGGTAACGGATTTTTTTCTTTTGGACATTCATTTAGACACTATGAAGTACCTCTGAACCAAAAATGGTAAATAATACTTTTTTTGTTCACTCACAGTCTCTATTCAAGTTAGGTCTTTTTCCGAGGGTTCAGAAATACCCTATTGGGGGAAGCAACTAATGTTGGGTATGTGATATTAAGTTGGAGGGACCGTTCATCTAAATTTATATAAAATTCACATTGAAATAAGTTTTAGAAAGTAAAAGTTAAATAGTAAAAGGTAATACAGTCTCACAGTGATCAGATATTTACCATAAAAGCGGACTTCACAACAAAAACCAGCATACGACAACATTATCTACATACTGTTATTTTCTTTATGCCACTGAAATGCAGAAATCGTTTTTTCATACTCCTCATCAGTTATCTTGTATGTTCTTCCTGTATATGTTGTTGGGGAGAAAACACAAAGAATTTTCTTGATTGGAACAAACCATGTATCATCAATTTGTGGCCAATTAAATGTCTTGCGTGGTCCATGAGGGTGCATGAACTTGACGGTTACATCACCTTCCTCTGCATTAATCTCATTCACAATGCCAATCCACCAGAAAGAATTATAAACACAGGTTAAATATTGCATTGGTGAAATGGCAGAGATTTTAAGAATTGATGGCAAGTTAAAATCATGGTTGTCTGTATATGATTCATCCCTGCTGGTCAGATTATGACCAATGTTCGATGTTGACAATGGGAAAAAATGGTGGCTGCTTCTGCTTCCTGGTACTGTGTTTCCCCTGGCAAATCTTGCCTCAAGAAACTTTCTCACCTCCTCCATAGTTTCCATACTAATATCAAAGAACTTGATTGCAGACATCTCAAGGCAGACTTCTAGCATGGCTTTATAATCCAGGATTTGATTATTCAGAGGACGTTGAAGCGACCGTTTAGCCACATGCCGTTTTACTGAACAACCGATTCCATCACAAGGAGACTTTCCATGGCTTGTAGCAAAGAAAACCCACTCTGCATCAATCCCAAAGTCCTGGTTATGCAGACATAAATTCATGAAGTTTTTATAATTGTTATATTGACCCTCACAGCCATCACTGAAGTAAGTAATTTTGTTAACATGGGGCAATAATGCACGAATGTAGTGGACTGTCATTGTCTGGGTTTGATACACGAATGCAGTGTTGTCGGTGTTGTCATTAGAAATAAGACACAATGAAAGATTTCCATCAGGGTGCAGGGTGGAATATTCCTTGCTCCAATGAAAACTTTGGATTTCGTCTTGTATGAGAAATTGATAATTTTCTGCAAAGTCTACAAGAACAAAAATCTCATTCGAACAAGGATTCTCTTTCTTTTTAGTCAAGTATCTAGTTTGACATTTTGTTTATATATGAGTGTCATGTGAGATTGTCGATTTTGTCAATCAAGGTGTCTTTGTATTCTTCATACGTTGTTTTACGAGTACTTAATGTGACACGGTCAGTTGTGTTTCATTGACTAAAATGAAATTCATCATCTGGATCCACATCAACCAGCTTTTCATCCAAGAACTTCTGCAATGCTTCTCTGCCAGGACATGCCTCACAACGGTGCATCATGCATTCCTTGTTGGAAGAATCACAAACTAGTTTTGAGATCAAATCCTTGTAAGTGACGTCCCAACCAATGGCATCTACAAGAAGTTTCGCATTCTGATGTACGCTACACACACAAACAGAATGGGTACCTTTACATCCAGCTAATACACACCACTTTGGACACAACTGAGAAAATTTGGAAAACCCCACCTTGACATTGGGATACTTCTGTTTAAAAGCAGCATACAATTCATCCAGGTTACATAGTATTAAATGCTTTTGTTTGTGAACACCCTTTGATATACTAACATAGTCCTTTTTGCCTGGTATTTGACGGCTGTATTGATCATTTACATACATGTGTACTACCAGTTCTGCTGTCTCTGGGGCAGACTTTGAGAGAATACCATTCACATTCTTCAGTTCCCTGGCAGTTCGAATAACGTACTCTGACACCTTGAAGAATTAGGAACAGTATTCATGAGACCACGAATCAGGAGCAAGTATCATTATTTGGATTTGATCTGGAGTCGAGGCTTTCTTCAATTTCTCCTTCATCAGATCATGTAATCTATCCAATTCTAATGCTTTCTCTTTGATTTCTTTTTCAATATGACCTGATTCTGACACAGTCAATTCTTCAGCATCGACTTTGTATACAGTCGACAGGTCGCTTTTGAGTGTTCTAATTACTTGTTCTAATTTCCTTTTGGCACTATGAACACGACAATGAGGAGCAACACCATGTAAAGCGACAGGAGAAATGTCCATGGATTTCAGACTAATATTCAAGTTTTTTTGTGGGGTTTGTAAAAGTTCACAGGTGTAGTCTGCATCTATCCTGTCTGTATCATCGATCAGTCTCAGATATTTTATCATACACTGAGGTCAAAAAATGTGTCCTGGTGTTACATTGTACCCTCTCACCTCCAGCTCTTTTCCATCACCAACGATATCAGCTGTATGCCTTTGACTTTACTTTTATGTTGTAACAATCCACCGCGGCACTTCTTTGAGGCCTTTGATCTATGTTCAAACACATTTCCAAAATATTTTTTGTGATGAAAGCAGATGGTTGATAACTTGCCTTTATGTTCCTTGAGCCTAGCTCTCCACAACAACGTCTCAACAACGTCTTTGTTCAAGTCTGACAGATTCTCAATTCCTTTGGAACGATCATAGTCTAATTTGTGACATTCCAAATTGAGTTTGACACCAACAGAGCAAGCTTCATCAGTAATCTAATTTTCCTTTGTTTACTCTTGAATTGAAGACAAAACAATAAAATAGAATATAAAGAGATAATCAGGTAACTTAAGTTTGGTAGCAGGGGATGAGTAAGCAGTTAGTGAACAGATTTATATACATTTTTCCAGTGAATTGAAAGGAAAATCAACATTTAAAATATTAATAAATTTGTTTCTATTTCTTCTATATTTTCTACAGTTAATTTCTTGGTATAAGAATCAAGTGCTGCCTAACATTCTTGCCTGCATAATGGAATAAACAAATTGCACCAACCACTATTATATATTTTAATTAGGTATAGATAATGTTTTTCATTTAAAATTATTTTAGGATTGTTGCAGTACATTATGGTGAACTAATCCAGCTCCATTGCATATGGGACACGTTTTACTGAAAAAATTAACCACCAACTAATGCAGGCATAATAAACAAAGAATAATTTTGTTATACAAGAAATATGATCAATATTTAAGCAGCTATTGTGGTTCAGTGGCCAAAATTGGCATAATCATTGGATTCTGGTGACATTGGACCAAAGCACCATTGTGCATGGGACATTTTGACAGTGTTTCGCTCAGTCATATTACAATGGATGGTGTTAACCCAAAACTGTTTACCTTAGTAAAAACTGCTATGCAGTTATTAAATAAACACAAACAGTGCAAACTTCATCTATCTTATAAGTCATAAGTAAAACCATTCAACATTTATTCTCAGTTAAAATTGATGAGAATAACCCATGTAGATAATGTTGTCGTGTGCTGGTTTTTGTTGTGAAGTCAACTTTTATGGTAAATATCTGAGCACTGTGAGACTCTTAACTTTTACTTTCTAAAACTTATTTCAATGTGAACTTAATATAAATTTTGATCTCGCATATCCAAACTAGTTGCTTCCCCCAATAGGGTATTTCTGAACCCTCGGAAAAAGACCTAACTTTGAATAGACACTGTGAGTGAACAAAAAAAGTATTATTTACCATTATAGTGTCTAAATGAATGTCCAAAAGAAAAAAACACGTTACCATATTAGCTACATCATTTTTTGCCCCATATTGGTGCACATGTAAAAAATGTCAAAATTTGATTAAATTTCATAGAAGGCTGAACAAAGCTGATGCCATTTTTGGGTTCCTTGGGTTGAAGAACATACCTGTGTAAATTTTCAGCATCACATCATGTTCCAAACTGAAAATATCCAGAAAATGTAATTATTAAAATGTTGCCGGAGCGACATTTTGCGCGATTTACGCAACACGGAAACTGCTCTAAATCAGAAACCGCTTGGAGTTGCATCCTCAAATTTTCAGGATTTCTTAATTTTTATGATGTCTGTCTGTGGTGCAAGTTACAACAAAATCTGAGGATATGGGTTTCAAAATCCAAAATTTCTGGATGATTTGACATGGAATTACTCATATGTGTTCTCATCTGTGTAGTATTCATCCTTAGAATCCGTTAGCTCAGACATATATGTTCTCATCTGTGTAATATTCTCAATTACACCTGCCCTATTTTAAGGGTAAAATCTTTACTAATTTTTTGTAATGATAAAAAGCTACTAAAATTAGACCCTGTAAAATTCTGGAAGTGTTGAACTACTGTTTTAACATGTCTTATTTTTTAACAAATTCTGTATATTAAATCCAATTTCTATATGGTTTAAAGTGAAAAGTAAAAGCCTGTAAAGAAATGCTTGTAACAATTTAAGTTCTACTAAATTTCATTGAATCTTACATTTATTTTTGTAATACAACATCGTTTATATTTTATGTTTTGAAAAACGATCATATTTGCTCAGGTCCGAAAAATCTGCACCTGTAAGCTGAATTCTCAAACGAAAGTTTTATTGTCAATTTAAAAGGTCAGATGAATAGTATGGAAATTTTTAAGCACGTCACCAAATCGTGTTTACAATTTAAATTTACCGACATCACTTATCATATATCTCACAATTACCTATTTTCAAAGATTGATGCAGAAAACTTTTCTGTAATATTTGGATATAATTGATATATCTATTTTCATTACTGTATGAATTGTTAAATAAAATTTCTTATTCATTCACAGGTAACAACCACAGTGGAGGAAAATGAAAGTATCCCATACACATATATAAAGGAGAAGTGTTAGTAGACAGGGAAGAATTTTAATGCTTAATAGACACTATCCTCGAGTGTCTTCGGTCTCTCTATGCAAAGTTTTGTTAGACAACCTGGCATTAGGATTCCTCCCCCTCCAAATAAATGCTGACAAAATATGTAAGACTTTGAGTACCTACTAAACATGAGAGACTTTGAATACCTTTGAATGCGACAGGGAAGAATGTTAACTTACTTCGGTCACTCTTTACCGAGTTTTGTTAAGAACACCTGGCATGATGATTGTTCCCCCTACGAATATATGCTGACAAAATATTCCCAATAACAGTATTCGAAGCTCAAAAAAGATTCCATCAGCATTGATTCACACTGGTTTATACAAGGACTGGGCATCTTCTCATAGTGATTTTACCTCAAGTAACTGCACTAAACTTGATACTCCACCAGACCAGAAGAATTCTTGTCCTGAAATCCGGCAAGACCAAGGGACTACAAGAAAAATATATTATGTTATAGTAAACTGGTCGATTGGAGAGAAGAACATTAATGAAGTGTAACATTGTAGAGAAACCTTATTTCTTGTTTAATTTGTGGTAAATCATTTACTATAAGTTATAATCTAAAAACGCACACACGAATCCACACTGGGGAGAAACCTTATTCTTGTAAAATTTGTAGTAAATCATTTAATACAACACCTGAAGTAAAAATACACATGCCTATCAACAATGGGGAGAAACCTTATTCTTGTGAAATTTGTTGTAAAGCATTTCCTCAAAGCTATCATGTAAACATACACATGCGTACATTAAGAGAGAACCCTTATTCTTGTGAAATTTGTGGTAAATCATTTGCTATGAAAACTGAAGTAAAAACTCCGCATGAACTGACACTGATTAACAACCTCATTCTTGTGAAATTTGTGGATAATTATTTACTAGAAAATATGAAGTAAAATTACACATGTATACCCACACTGGCAAGAAACCCTATTCATGTGAAATTTGTGGTAAATCATTTACTAAACAATATGAAGTAAAACGGCACATGTCTACTCACACTGGTGAGAAACCCTATTCATGTGAAATTTGTGGTAAATCATTTCATGCAAAATATGAAGTAAAATTGCACATGCATACTCACACTGGTAAGAAACCCTATTCATGTGAAATTTGTGGTAAATCATTTACTAAACAATATGAAGTAAAACGGCACATGTCTACTCACCTTGGTGAGAAACCCTGTTCATGTGCAATTTGTGGTACATCATTTCATACAAAATATGAAGTAAAACTGCACATGCATACTCACACTGGTGAGAAACCCTATTCATGTGAAATTTGTGGTAAATCATTTACTAGAAAATATGAAGAAAAACTGCACATGTATATTCATACTGGTGAGAAACCCTATTCATGTGAAATTTGTGGTAAATCATTTACTAGAAAATATGAAGAAAAACTGCACATGCATACTCACACTGGTGAGAAACCCTATTCATGTGAAATTTGTGGTAAATCATTTACTACAAAATATGAAGAAAAACTGCACATGCGTACTCACACTGGTGAGAAACCTTATCGATGTGAAATATGTGGTAAATCATTTACTACAAAATATGAAGTAAAATTACACATGCATACTCACACTGGTGAGAAACCCTGTTCTTGTGAAATTTGTGGTAAATCATTTAATACAAAATCTGAAGTAAAACGGCACATGCATACTCACACTGGTGAGAAACCCTATTCATGTGAAATTTGTGATAAATCATTTACTAGAAAATATGAAGAAAAACTGCACATGCATACTCACACTGGTGACAAACCCTGTTCATGTGAAATTTGTGGTAAATCATTTACTACAAAATCTGAAGTAAAACGACACATGCATACTCACACTGGAGAGAAACCCTGTTCATGTGAAATTTGTGGTAAATCATTTACTACAAAATCTGAAGTAAAACTGCACATGTATACTCACACTGGTGAGAAACCCTGTTCATGTGAAATTTGTGGTAAATCATTTACTACAAAATCTGAAGTAAAACTGCACATGTATACTCACACTGGTGAGAAACCGTATTCATGTGAAATTTGTGGTAAATCATTTCATACAAAATATGAAGTAAAACGGCACATGCATACTCACACTGGAAAGAAATCATGTTCATGTGAAATTTGTGGTAAACGATTTACTACAAAATATGAAGTAAAATTACACATGCTTACTCACACTGATGAGAAACCCTATTCTTGTAAAATTTGTGGTAAATCATTTACTAAAATATCTAGTGTAAAACGGCACATGCATACTCACACTGGTGAGAAACCCTATTCATGTGAAATTTGTGATAAATCATTTACTAGAAAATATGAAGAAAAACTGCACATGCATACTCACACTGGTGACAAACCCTGTTCATGTGAAATTTGTGGTAAATCATTTTCTACAAAATATGAAGTAAAACGGCACATGCATACTCACACTGGTGAGAAACCCTATCCATGTGAAATTTGTGGTAAATCATTTACTAGAAAATCTGAAGTAAAACTGCACATGCATACTCACACTGGTGAAAAACCCTGTTCATGTGAATTTGTGGTAAATCATTTACTACAAAATATAAAGTAAAACGGCATATGCATACTCACACTGGTGAGAAACCCTATTCATGAGAAATTTGTGGTAAATCCTTTACTAAAAAATATGAAGTAAAACTGCACATGCATACTCACACTAATGAAAAACCCTGTTTATGTGAAATTTGTGGTAAATCATTTACTAGAAAATATGAAGTAAAACTTCACATGCATACTCACACTTTTGAGAAACCCTAGTAATGGAAAATTTTAGTAAATCTTTTACTACAAGTGATCGTGTAAACATACACATGCGTACACACACTGGTGAGAAACCTTATTGTTTTTTAATTTGTTGTAAACAATTTACAAGTAATAATTTAAAAGTACACATGCGAACCACACTATGTAATAGCGGTTGAATCAAAGAGAATCAAATTTGGCATAGACAAATGTTTTAAGTACACACACAATGCTGGGTTTAGGATCTGTGCAGAAAGCTACCAATTATACGGGAATAAAAACATCAGGAATCTAGAAAAGCTGAATACATATAAGTACCTCGGCATTGAGGAGAAAGATTGCATCTTACAATCCCAGGTGAGAGGAAAAATAGGCCAAGAATGCATAGTGTCGATGATTCAAGTTTTGTGAGTTTTAAAATGCAGTAAATTAAATAAATACTATTTCATGAAAAAAGGTTTTGTCCACTTTCTAATCAACTGTTAACATTTCAGCTGCTGTTTTACCTTTTCGCAAAGTCAAGCTAATTCTTTGCACATAATCACTAACACCTAATTCGACTGTTTATTACTAGTTCAGCCAGATAGCAGACAACATGGGCTCAAGACAATAGTTAATTACTGCTCAGGATGTTGTGACGCATTGCCTGGACAATTAGATTTTTTCACAATAATTTACTATGAACAAAGCACATTGCGACTGAGACCTAAGATCTTACTGTTAATTGGGGGTCTGATTTATAGAAGCATACTTAGTGGGGAGTCGTACAGCGATATATTTCTTCACATTACATTTCAATTTCTGCATTTTGGTACGATCAAGGAAAAAGGGAGTAGGGGGGTCCACAGGCTAGCAGTTCCAGGAAAAAAGTATTTTGATAAGAAGCCTTCACACATCTGGAACCTTTACAGTGAAGGGGTGAGATTTAGTTGAGTGTCGAGTTAGGTAGGCATTGTTTTGTCGGAGGAAGGTGTCAGAAAGTTCATGGAAGCACATTACATTGAAGTACTTTTTTGGATTTGGTCTAACAAGGAAATATAATTGGTTGATGTCCCAGCCCAGATGTGACAACAATATTTCATTCATGGGCGAATGGTAGCTTTGTAGATATATAGTATACTGGCAAGTGTGAGAAGTTTTCTAGATCGCTAATAAAACAACCTTCCTTGCAGCAGCCTTGCACTATCCCCTATGTATTTTGTGCAACCACACCAAGATACACTCCTCAGGTCATGATAGTTAATCAGTATGGTTTGTTTAGTGCCGGCTCAAGGTTCAATCCTCAGTGTGGGCAATACTAAGAATGCTATTATTAATTACTGGTAATGGCTGACATAATGAGAGCGAGCTACCCCAGTTGGTTTGTTCAAAATACTGTACATATTCCAGTGTATGACAGAAACATTTCCGAGTTCGACAAGCTGCACCTGAAGAAGGTTGGAGATTACATCGGCCGAAAAGTTGTGATAATAGCATACAAAATCAGAACAGTTGTCCGTATAATCTTTATTGATGATCAAAGAATTCCTTAGAATATTTATCATAGGTCAAAACTTTAGAATAACTCTTGTGGCCTGGAGAGTCATACAGTGTTGCATTTTGGGTAACTCTGTACTAAATATAGTCTGATTATCTGAAGATTGCATACATTTTGACTAAACTGTTTCACACTAACTCTGTGTTGAACATCTGCAGAATATAATTTATTTATATTCAACTTCTTTGCAAATATTCACAGCTAGTGAAGAAGAGCAAATTATAACAACACAAGTGTTATCACATTTGACCAGACCCTGTATTGAAAAGCTTAAACTATTATAACTAATAAGAAATCTTGTATCCATATGAAAATTGTAATTCTGTATATAGGAGGACGATACATTGGAAATTTTAGTAGAAAGTTGTAAAATGTCAGTTAAAGATATTTACACAATTCATTGCTGATAGAGATACAATGGTAGATAAGTATTTATGATAGCACTTATGGCAATTCATGAAAAGGGGAAAATTTGACTAACACTATTTGCTGCTTATTCTTGCAATATATGAAAATGGTAGATATGTTTAGGTGTTTTTTCTGGGTGAAAGAACAGAAAATTGCAATCTCCATCTTGCTTAGTTGTATGATATCCTTTGCAGCTGCAGGCCACAATATTTTTATATCTTAATATAAAAATATATCTTAATATAAGATATATAATATATATCTTAATATGAGACAATATTTGTTTTATATCTTAATCAAATATCAACCGTAACTCGAAACACCATCCTGACTTCTATTCTGTTTTCAAGAAGGGGTCACATGTTGTTTGTCATAGTGATAAATACTGGATAGGAATTTTCATTAAACAGATTTTGATGTAAAGTATAAAATTCACTGGCGGATTACAATGGGAATGAGATAAAAGCAATAAATCATGTGGATTAACTTGATCCAGTGCAAAATAGATTGCAATAAAGTCAGGTGCAAAGTGTTGGCTTAATTGCTCAACCTATATGCGGAGTATGTCCTTGTTACAGCTTGTGCTAATTCCTTAGTGCCTTAAGATATTGAGTTAGATAATGATAAAATAATTAAATGATAAAAACACTCTGAGAGCACAAACCTACACCAATGCTTATTGTGTTATCCTACCATTGACATGAAACTTTGCAGTTAGTTCGAACTTACATGTACAAAGTAAGTTTACACACATTGATTCATCTGAAGTGGTTAAATGTCAAAATTTAAAGTGATGCTAAATGTGTATTAGATCCAGTTGACATTGTATGTGATTGCATGAATACTATCTGGTACCTATGTTTAATTTTAAAAAGATTGACAACAAATTGACTGAGATATAAATTTTTACAATTTGTCTTTGATAAAACATAAGGATGTTCCGAATTTAAATAAATAAAAATTTAAAAAATTCTGGATACATACATTGAACTGTGTCCCATCCAGAATTCAATCCAATGGGGCCAAACCCATTTTTGGTAAAAAAAAACGTCATTGAAATTAGTTGATAACAAATAGACAAATAAATTTTAAAAAAATAATAAATAATGCATGATTATATCATAACATTCTTGTTGGAGTAATTGATAATATATTTATTTAAATAAAATTGTCTTTAAACAATTTACCTTAAAATAAATTTTATATAGGTTTATTCTTACTGTGAAATTAAGGAACTGTAGAGAGAGGGTGATGCTTGTTCGAGATAGAAATTTTGTAGTCGTGTAGCTTCGTCCATATTCATCTGATTGGGCTTGTTTTAGATGAAGGAGAGAAAATGAATCACCAAGTTTATTTATGAGACAAACATCAACTCTACAATTTATATCCACTTTCTGTAACAGTTTCATCAACACAGAATAGGGTCTAGAAAGAGTTAGGAATATAAGAATATAAGGTGGGTTGGTTTAGCCAGCAGGCATGTACTATAGAAAAAGAATTGAGTCCAATGTTAAACTGGATATTCGATGTCAAAATTTAAATGATGCCAAATCTCGAATCTGTATATAATTTGACTTTGATGATGGTAATTGTTGAAGTAGTTTATAATAAATCTATTAGTTAAAAAATGAAATTGTCTTTAAATATAAGATTTACCCTAAAAATACATTACAGAACTGTCGAGAGTGTGTTTGTAATTTTGTAAGAGACTTGCTGCATCTGTATTCATCTGACTGGGCTTTTAAAGTGTGTTGTTCAACATTTGCAACAAGCCATTTTAAGATACACATGCAAAGCCAATTATGTGCGTTCAAAGGGGAGTAATTTTCACATTCACTAACCTAGAAAATACATCAGTAAAACCTGACATTTTCATATTAAATAAACCCGAAAAAGTGGCAACTTTTGTTGAGGTGAATGTGCCTTCGAAGAATGTCCCTTCCCCATGAAAAAAAGTAATTAATAAAATAATAAAAAGGAGAAACCTTATTTTTGTTAATTATGTAACTTATCATTACTTTCAGTCGAGTCAGTGTACAGTCTTGCATCCACATCGCTTGACCAAATGTTACTATACTTAATCAAAATCTCAGTCATGGTCTAACTTAGAACTGATTTAATATCTATGTCAAAGGTGATTTATGTTGTTGTTTTTGATGTGATCTACTTTAAAGATTCTTATGCGATCTAACATCGAAGAAAAGTCTTTTTCTTCTGAACATTGTTGCTCTTTAGATGATTGAAGGAAACATGTGTGCACCTATATTTGAGTATTTGTTTTGCGTTTACACGGGCCAAAATTTTCGATTTCAAATTTGAGTATTTTTGACTATAAATGAAACTAAAAATAAAATATCTGCCAAAATGGAAGTGGCCAGAAATCTATTTTGGAATTTTTCTTTTGTGTTTACAATGGTCGAAATATTTCATTTCTGATTTGGCCACCATGACACATTAAAAAAGTACTATTTAAGCAAATGATTCCGCATTCCAGGGTCATTGTAGTGTTTTAGGGAAGATGACTCCCCAAATCATTTGCTATGGGAGAACTGTAGCAGAGATTAATATTTCTTTCTTCTTTTGGAGAGCAGCCCCTGTGGGGTGGTTAGGTCACAATAAGCCTCCAGAGCGTATTAATTTTAATGGACTACTACTAGATGCTTAGCGAGTTACAGAGACAGAGAGCTTCCTGAAAATATATTGCTTCAAGTAGACTTTCGGCATCAAACTCTCATGGTCACTCTTCTAAACTTTCGACAACCTACATCCAACGGTGTTGGTCACTTTAATAAATACATATATTGTGTTTTATAAGAGGCTGATTTTTCTTTCATTGGACGACTGTTTTATTACAAAATATTACAAGGGTTCGTCTTGCTATTAAGATTTATGGTTAGTGGTAAAACAAACAAACTGTTAACTGCTCTACAAGGCTAAAATGGCAGGGAAATGGGTGATCATTTTATGTTAAATTTATAGACGAAATTGATCCCCTGCTCTAAATTCTACTTTTTTTGGATAAAAATCATATTCCATGAAAAAGAAATTAAAAAAAAAATCTTTAAAAAAAAACTAATAAATTATGAAAAAAATGTTTAACATTTTTTTTCCTAAGATTAGCACTTATATGAACAAGTAAAAAATAATGTAATATGCTATTATTTTAATTGTTCAAGTACTAATCTTATAAAAAATTAGGAAAATTTGTTAAAATATTTTTGGTGCTTCTGCAGTTTAGCCACAACATTAAAATATTTACAAAAATGTATAAACTTTGTTATTTACTCACGTGTTAGCTTGAAAGTAAGATTGTACAGAAAAAATTACGCAAATTAATCCAATATTTATTAAATAATAAGTAAAAGAAGAAAGAAAACGATCTTACGTTTCGTTACACATTTTCACTGATGGAATAAACAAGGGAGATAACTCAAATTTTGTTTACTGGTAAAATCAAAATGGCTACCCAAAGATAAAATGCTTCGCCTCCCCTCTTTGGGGAGTAGTAAGTTTATTGCTTACTGCCTGAGGCGCCCCTACCGGGGAATGTCGATGGGGCTGCCCAGGCAATTTTTAACCCCACTTTCCCGACCCGACCTTGGGTCACATCTTATTTGTGGGAGTAAGATAAAAACTGGCCTTGTGCCTAACTCTTCGAGAGGAGTAAATCAATACCCAAAGATAAAAAGGTTTTTTTTCATAAATACTGGATGAATTTACGTCATTTTTTGCGTACAATCTTATTTTAAGCTACCACGTAAGTACATGAAAAGTTTATAAATTTCTTTAAACAGTTATGTTTTTTTTCTCAACAAAATATTGCCCCGAACAAGCTCAAAAAAGTGCTGCGGTACCACCTAAAATGGTAAAAATAAAGGAACTTCCTCTCATTTGCCATCTTTCTAACCATGATTTTTGGATTCCTTGCCCTCAAGTGTGAATTTTTAACTCCAACAAAAATGCAAATTTTGTAAAACCTGTATTTGAGTATTTGTTTTGCGTTTACACGGGTCAAAATTTTCGATTTCAAATTTGAGTATTTTTTTTACTATAAATGAAACTAAAAATAAAATATCTGCCAAAATGGAAGTGGCCAGTAATGTATTTTGGAATTTTTCTTTTGTGTTTACACTGGTCGAAATATTTGATTTCAGATTTGGCCACCATGACACATTAAGAAATTACTATTTAACCAAATGATCCCGCATTTCAGGGCCATTCTACTGTTTTAGGGAAGATAACTCCCCAAATCATTTGCTATGGGAGAACTGTAGCAGAGATTAATATTTGTTTTTTTCCTGTGGAGAGCAGCCCCTGTGGGGTGGTTAGGTCACACGATAACCAATAAGCCTCCAGAGCGTATTAATTTTAATGGACTATTACTAGATGCTTAGCGAGTTACAGAGACAGAAAGCTTCCTGAAAATATCTTGCTTCAAGTAGACTTTCGGCATCAAACTCTCATGGTCACTCTTCTAAATTTTCGACAACCTACACCAAACAGTGTTGGTCACTTTAATAAATACATATGTTGTGTTTTATAAGAGTCTGATTCATCTTTCATCTGACGACTGTTTTATTACAAATATTCATGGTTAGTGGGAAAACAAAAAAAACTGTTAACTGCTCTACAAAGCTAAAATGGCAGGAAAATTAGTGATCATTTTATTTTAAATTTATAGACGAAATTGACCCCCTTCTCTAAATTCAAATTTTTTTGGATAAAAATCATATTCCATTAAAAAGAAATTTAAAAAAAATCTTTTTAAAAAAAACTAATAATTTATGAAAAAAATTTGGAACATTTTTTTTCTAAATTTAGCACTTATATGAACAAGTAAAAATACATTTAATAACATATTACAGCTTTTACATTGAGTAAACGAAAGTTGAGACAACAGTGCGGAAAGAGTGAAGCTTTGTTCCACACCTATCTATACGAGCACACCTGGCGATGGAGTATGCTTGGTACGAACGTATTTGCGGCATTGATATTCTGGTGAGAATATCCAGTGTAAAAAAACTGTAATATGTTATTAAATGTACTTTTTAATTGTTCAAGTACTAATCTTATAAAAAATTAAGAAAATTTGTTAAAATATTTTGGTGCTTCTGCTGTTTAGCCACAACATTAAAATATTTAAAGAAATGTATAAACTTTGTTATGTACTTACGTGTTAGCTTGAAAATAAGATTGTACAGAAAATATTACGCAAATTCATCCAATATTTATTAAATAATGAGTAAAAGAAGAAAAAAAAACGATCTTACGTTTCGTTACACATTTTCACTGATGAAATAAACAAGGGAGATAACTCAAAGTTTGTTTACTGGTAAAATCAAAATGGCTACCTGTGTCATTTTTTAGGATGTCAATGGATTGAATAGAAACATAATGACAGAGATCAGGTTCTATAAAATGGCGTCCTTTATTTACATCAGGCAGAACATGAGTGCCCCGGTAAAAGGGGCGTAACTCCAGACGGTGAAACTCTTATTCAGTCCCTCATGCAACATCTTCCCTTTTCTCAATAAATAAAAAAACAGAAGATAAAGACAAAAAAAAAAAAAAAAGTCTGATAAGAATTAAAAACAGAGTCTACAAAACACAGTGATCTAGGCATTCATTGGGCTGACTACCCTCCTACCTAACAGGGATTATTCTTCCCTTTCACTTATTTTGTGAAATCCTTGAATCTCATAGGATCGCTTATTATCCTTCCCGACCGTGTTGTCCGCAACCTTTCCGGACTTGGTTTTGTTGGGAATGGGGTCGGGTTGAGGTTTTCTCTTATTTCACCTCCATATTGAGGTTGTTCTGAGTTACATATCTCTTCTGTACTCTGCCCTGTATTCTTGGGTAACTCGCTCTGCACTTCATATGGCTGTTGTATTACTGATGTGAGTGGGGGTGTCTCTGCAGTTTTCTTAAATCTACTCGATTCCGTCGATATAAGTCCCCACCCACTTTTACATGGTATGATCGCTCATCCAGTCTCCCCCATACAACAGCTTTCCTCCACTTTTTTTGACCATTTATGTGTGGTTTCATCCGTACTACATCTCCAGGATACAATGGTTTAAGTGGTTTTACTTTGTGGTTGAAAGAACGTTCTTGCCTCCTGCAGTCTTGCTTCACTGATTTTCTCAGATTTTTGGGCAATGCTGGCTTGAGTAAATCCTCCCTGGTTGGGAGAAGTGTTTTTGTTCTCCTTGACATCAGCTTCTGAGCTGGTGATAAGAGACTTTTGGCTGGCATATTCCTGTGATCCAACATTGCTAGGTATGGATCAGCCTTATCGTCCATCGCTTTCCGGAAAAAGTTCTTTGCCATCTTTATCGCAGATTCCACTTTGCCATTTGCCTTGCTATTGTATGGACTGACAGGTGTATGTGTAAAACACCACTTTTTTGCGAAGGCAGAAAATTCCTGGCTACTAAACTGAGGCCCATTATCAGTTACGACCTGATCTGGTATTCCATGACGTGCAAAATGGTGTTTAAGTTTGGTTATCACTGTCTTTGCTTGTGTATTGAGAAGATGATCGATTTCCCAGAAGTTGCTCATGTAATCAACTGTGCACAGGTAGTCTCTATCTGCAAACTTAAAGAGATCTACTCCCACTTTCGCCCAGGGTCTGTCAGGAACTACATGGACCATTAATGGTTCTGCCGGGTTGGCCACTTCATATTTTCTACATATGGGGCACTTTGAAACATAGTCTTTGATGTCACTGTTCATATTTGGCCAATACAAACATTCTCTTGCTCTTCTGCAACATCCTTCTACTCCCAGGTGTGTGTGGAATGCAGTTTTTCTTTCAACATCGCTCGCTGTGTCAGTGGAACCACTACCCGGTTTCCTCTGAAAATTAAGCCATCTTGCACCGTCATTTCATTCCGCATATTAAAATATGGTCTCACCTCTGGGTCAAGATGTATTTTTTCTTCTGGCCATCCTTCCAGAATTACTTGTTGCAACTGCTGCAAGCTTCTGTCTTCCTTCGTGGCTGAGCGCAGTTCAAGCAGCCTTCTCTCTGTTACAGGAATATATTCTGCTTCCTTGACATCATCTTCATCGTCCATATCTTCACTGCCCAATCCATAGATGTATGCTCTTGATAGCGTGTCTGCAAGGAACATTTTCTTACCTGGATGGTACAGAACTGTAGCATCGTAAGCCTGTAGTCGCATCAGCATGTTTTGAAGTCGTTTCGGGCATTTCACCAATTCTTTTTTCATAATCGCTTCCAGTGGCTTATGATCGGTTAGTACTGTTATCTGTCGACCAAACGTATATTGATGAAACCGTTCACATGCGTAAACTACTGCTAGTAGTTCCTTTTCAATCTGTGCCTACCGAGTTTCTGTGTCGGTCAGTGCACGGCTGATATAGGCTAGGGGTTGACCTTCTTGTAGTAGTGCAGCCCCCATGCCCTTCTCACTTGCATCGCATTGGATGACCAAAGATTTGTTGGGGTCATAGTACATCAACACTGGTGCCTCACTCACTACCTCTTTAATTTTCCCAAAAGCCTCTTCATGAATTTGGGACCATGTCCATGGCACCTCTGCCTTCACCAAATTTCGAATTGGGGCCATCACATCAGATATGTGTGGTAGAAATTTTGCCAGGTAATTCACGAATCCAACCAATCGTTGCACTCCTTTCACATCTGTTGGACACGGCATCTCTTTTATGGCTCTTACTTTCCCAGGATCAGGAAGTAAACCATCACTGGTTATTATGTGTCCCAGGAAAGATATAGACGTTTGTCGTAGGTTCAATTTTTCAGCATTCAATCGCATCCCACGATCACGACATCTCTGCAACAGTTTCCTGAGTTTTAGGTCATGATCAATTGTTGCTTCTTCCATCGTTTTACCCTTCCCAATCACCAGAAGATCATCCGCTTTGTTAACCACCCCCTCCAAATCGGACACATTGTTAAAAAGGGTCTTTTGAAATATCTCTGGAGCTGGAGAAATACCGAACGGTAAAACCTTCCACCGGAACCTACCATATGGTATAGCAAATGTTGTTAAGCGACTGCTGGCTTCGTCTAATTTTACATGCCAGAATCCATCTCGTAGATCCAGGGTAGAAAATACCTTGTAGTCAGCCAGTTCTGGTAGTAAATCGTCCAGTGTAGGTAACTGAAAATGTTCCCTTTTTAGAGCTTTATTCAGTGGTCTTGGGTCTATACATATCCGCAGGTTTCCATTTTTCTTAGTTACCAGTGCTAACGCACTTACCCATGGTGTTGGGTCGCTCACTGGTTCAATAACATTCTTCTTAAACAGTTTTTCCAACTCGACTTTTAAGCCTGTCTTTAAGTGCCACTGGTATTCTCCGTGTTGCTGCAACATTTGGTGTTACTCCTGGATCCACCTGCAAATGTACCTTTCCTTATAATAGACCCAATTCTTCCCTGAACACATCTCTGAAGTCATTGATAATTCTGTCCGAGTACTGGCTGCTGGATTCATTCATCTGGGAAACTTTGGCGACCATTTTGAATTTGTTGTTATTGATTGTGACGAGTTCCATTTTCTGGATTGCATTTGCTCCCAGTAAGGGATGGAAATCCTCTTTCACAATGACAAACTTAACCGCATATTTTTGTCCAGTTTTGGGGTTTATCATTTTAACTCGACATTCCTCCAACGGCTTCACTTCTGCTCCATTCCACATGACAAGGGTCTTATTTGAATGTTCCAGTGTTTTTCCAATCACGTGTTTCACATTCAATATATACACGGACGCTCCACTATCGAGCTGAAAAGCAATTGGTTTTCCCTTGACCCTCATTTCTGCCTTTATCACCTCTTGACTCACAGCATTCACTTTTTCCTTAATCGTTATGTTGTCTACCTGTCCATAGTCTGAACAACTACTACTGTCGTTTTCCTGGTCCTCATATTGGGTTTTGACAGCCTGCACCTTCTTTTTCCTTGGTACTTTGCATTTCACGGCAAAGTGGTTTTTTCCATTACATTGATAACAGGTCTTGCCAAATGCAGGACATAACTCTTTTCTTGGTCCGTGCCGCAGTGCACACGCCCGGCAATCTCTGTCAGTTTGTGCCGATGTCTTTCTCCTGGGTTTAAAATCAACCTTATTCACTCTTTCAGGCCTTAGGATTCTGGACTGGACTGTGGCATTTTCAGATAGCTTACAAATTACATTTTTGTAAGTCTAACTGTCTTATTTTCAATAATTCAGCTTGTGTCTGGGGGTTGTGTATTCCCAGCACTACCTGATCTCTGAGTACTGATGAAACGCAATTGTCACAAAAATTGCACGTTTTTACTAACGTCCGAAGTGCCGTAATAAAGGATTCCACAGTCTCTGATCCTCCTTGCTTTCTAGAATGAAATACGTAACGCTCGTAGGTTTAATTCGTTTCCCCTATAGCGTATTTATCAAATGCCTGAATAATTTCGGTGGGTGTTCATTTATCTTCAGGTGTTAGAAATTGAAATCCGTAGTAAACTTTCAATGCGTCATCTCCCAACGTGTGAAGCAAAAGTGCCGTCTGATATTGTAATGAATGTTTCGTCAAACACGTAATAATGGCGTAGTTATGCCATTTCAGTTTAAACAACTTCCAGTTCGCCGATAAATTATCTTCCATACATAAGGGCGCTGGTGGTCTTATACTAGCCACTGGTCTGTTTGTGTCTTCCGACATTTTTTAAATTTTTTTTATTTTCTCCACGTGACGTACGTACGAATTTACAATTTGAAACAAGAATAATAAAGTTACTTATCTGTTTCTTATCCTTTTGTACATCTTACTTAGACATATCTTCATCCCACCGCTGCCACCATGTGTCATTTTTGAGGATGTCAATGGATTGAATAGAAATATACGACAGAGATCAGGTTCTATAAAATGGCGTCCTTTATTTACATCAGGCAGAACATGAGTGCCTCTGTAACAGGGGCGTAACTCCAGACGGTGAAACTCTTATTCAGTCCCTCATGCAAAGATAAAATCGTTTTTTATTTTATAAATACTGGATGAATTTACGTCATTTTTGGCGTAAATCTTATTTTAAGCTACCACGTAAGTACATAACAAGTTTATACATTTCTTTAAACAGTTATGTTTTTTTCTCAACAAAATATTGCCCCGAACAAGCTCTAAAAAGTGCTGCGGCACCACCTAAAATGGTAAAAATAAAGGAACTTCCTCTCATTTGCCATCTTTCTAACCATGCTTTTTGGATTCCTTGCCCTCAAGTGTGAAGTTTTAACTCCAACAAAAATGCAAATTTTGTAAAACGCTGGGGGTTGAAAATTCTACGTCATGACATAGTGATTTTTGATTTCCAGGCCGAAACCGACTATGAAAAAATATGTTCCTCAAATCCAACTGGGCTGAAATTGCAGATTTCTCTTTGTTTTAACCCAAATTTTGTATGGTGTAAATATGCAAAAAATCCAAGAGGGGCTGTGTCGGGACTGGAATAACTCATTTTTTTAAAGAAATATATCCGTAATAAAAAAAAAAATTCATGACGTAAATTTTATTGAATTTTAAAAAATATTAATAAATCATAAATTCAAGAATTCTTCAAGAAATATGTCTGTAATGAAAAATTCCATGACGTTGATTTAAAAATTTTTTTGATATAAATAAATAAAAATTGTATGTAAAAAAAGAATTTCATGATGTTAACTTCATATAACTTCTTTATTTAATAGTATTACAAGAAAGTAAACATTTTTTTGTTCAATAAATATGTATGTTACGTAAACATAAGAAAAATTCCATGATGTTAACTTTACATAACTTCTTTATTTAATATTACATCAAGAAAGTAAACATTATTTTTCTTCAATAAATATGTATGTTACGTTAACATAAGAAAAAATTTCATGATGTTAACTTTATATAACTTCTTTATTTAATATTACCTCAAGAAAGTAAACATTATTTTTCTTCAATAAATATGTATGTTACGTAAACATAAGAAAAATTCTAAGACCCAGATTTTAGATTTTTATCGAGATTTTTTCTTTCGGACAACCACACTTTCAAAAGCTAATCGTAAAAATGCCCTGTTTTGAGGTCTGGGTTAAACTTCCGAATTCCAGATATACTTACTTATTAGTGTACTGAATTATCTCCCTTGTTGACTCTTCTATTTCTTTGTAAAGAAGAAATTTACTTAACATTTGGGTTCTTGTTGCTTAAAAATCTGAAAAAAAAAATTTTCTGTCTTATAATAATAGAGAGCTAATTAAGGGGCAATAACTCTATTCAACTGCTGATATTACATCGAAAGTAATTATCTGGAAATTAATTATTAGTAAATGAACGTAAAAGAATACAGTAATGGTAACTTTTAGAATTTATTTTGATTAAATTTGATTTTAGTAATGAATGAAATCACTGAACGAAATTCAGCAAGGAAAAATTAAATAGTTTTTTGTGTTGAATATAATTTTTGAATAAAATTCAGCATGGAAAATTTTGAAATCACTGAACGAAATTCAGCAAGGAAAATTTAAATAGTTTTTTGTGTTGAAAGCACATCTTCAAACTTGAATAAATTCAAATCCATTATTGCAATTTAATATAACATCAAACTTGTCAGATAATACATATAAATTCAGACTCAAAATTCCAATTCAGAGTTATTGCCCCTTAATTAGCTCTCTAATATGATAAGACAGAAAAATTTTTTTTTCAGATTTTTAAGCAACAAGAACCAACATTTGATTATTTAATCAATTTCATTTTGCAAAGAAAACAAATAAGAAGAACGAAATACAAAAAGGTAAGTTCAATCACTACGGAAATTGTTTTCATTTCGTTCATTTTACGATTGAATTTTAAATTGGAGTTTCAAAAAGACTTTCGTTGTAAATGTTTAAATTTAATACAATCAAAAATGAATTCAACTTAATTCAATTTCAATTGTTTTTATTGTTTCTTAAGTCTCGGTTTTCCACACATTAAGATTAACTGATTAAATCGAATTATAATTTTTCAAAAAGTAATTAAATATTTTTTCGGTATTATTCTATCTCTGCACCCTTTGCTAGTTCAGCCAAAAAGAAAGATGATAAACCGACTTTGGTAAACGTTACTATTGGCGACATTAATTTTTTGAAAGGAAATACAGTTGTGAAATTAGTCAAAATAATTTATTTTTGTTTACCTACGCATTTGTGACCTATTTGTGTTCAAAAATGTAATATTGAAGTTTCTGTGCATATTTTCTCTAGGTAATTTCGTGTGGTTTTACGACCTTGCCACTACGATTCATGGTTAGTTGTAAAAAAGATTAGTTAACTGCCCTAAAAAGCCAAAATCGTTCAGAAATTTGTGATCATTTTACGTTGAATTTACAAACGAAACTGAACCAAAACTATGAATAATTAAAAAAAAAAAAATTACGCTAATTTTTTTCAGGCTATTCAGACATAATTCTCTAAAAAGAAAAGTAGAATCTCATTTTGGGGAGAGTAATGTAGTAACAAAGATAATTGATGCCTGTCTCCCCCTTGGAGTAATAATGGAATGTTCTACATTCGTGTATATTAAGAGTGAATGTTAAACACTATTTGTCTAGGTAAGCAACAAATGGTTAAATAAAGCTTATCCTTAAGTTATATTCGGCGTCCAGTTTTTATTACAATTTATTTAACCATTCGTTATGGAACGTTACTTGAAACCCGATCGTCTAGACCTTGATACGGCCGACTCGGAATCTACTGACAAATGGCGGCATTGGAGAAAAATGTTCGAAGGATTCCTTACAGCTCTACAGTTATCTTCAAACGCGGCTTTAACAGGTACTGAGAAATATACCCTTCTTTTACATCATGTCTCTACTGCTATTTATAGAAATTTATCTGAATGTGAAAATTATGAAACTGCGGTGGACATTTTAGAAGCCATGTTTGTCAAGAAAAAAAATACTATTTTTGCTAGACATTTACTTGCTACCCGGCGTCAACAACCAGAAGAAAGCCTTGAACAATACCTTCAGATTCTAAAGACGTTAAGTCGCGAGTGTGAATTTACAGCCTTAACTGCGAACCAAGCGAGAGATGTTTTTATCAGGGACGCATTTATTAATGGAATACAGTCCAACCAAATAAGACAAAGACTACTAGAGAATAAAAACCTAGACTTACCAACAGCTTATGAACAAGCTCTAACGTTGGACATGGCACAGAAGCAGTCTGTCTTCTATTTACAACCCGATATTTTGGGAGCTGCTATCGTAGCCCCTCCTCTGCATGTTCAAAATTCTTCCATTGTCCAAGATGCTGCCACCCCCCTTTCTAACGATCACGAACAACTTATCACTGCCGCCTCAGCTGGATCCACATGCTACTTTTGTGGCCTTCGTATACATGCTCGTTCGTCCTGCCCGGCTCGAGATGTTAGATGCCACAAGTGTGATAAGCAGGGACATTTTTCGAAAGTTTGCCGGTCAGCTTCTCAAAAAAAACGTTCGGCTACTCTTGCTACTGTAGCACCAATTACAATATCAGCTGCATTCCCCGGCTGCCTCTCAAAAACAATCGTGAGGGTAAAAATCAATGGATTGACTATTCATGCGCTTATTGATACAGGCAGTTCCGAAAGTTTTATTAATGCCAGTATTGTAAAAGCAAATAAATGGGAAATATTTCCTTGTTCCAACCAAATATCAATGGCAAATTCATCTTTATCGTCCCATGTAATTGGATATTGCATGGTTAACCTGAAACTAAAAGGAAACTCCTATCAAGGGATCAAATTATCAGTAATGAAAAACCTCTGCTGCGAAGTGATTTTGGGTCACAATTTTCTAAAACAACATTCATGCGTTGAAATTCCTTTTGGTGGCCCCAAGCCAGTCCTAAGCGTATGTGGACTAGCAGCTGTCAAAGTGCGGCACCCGTCACTTTTTACAAACTTAACTCCTGACTGCAAACCAATAGCAATAAAATCAAGACGCTATTCAGAAACGGACAAACAGTTCATAGCAGCAGAAGTAACAAAACTACTTAAGGAAGGAATTATAGAGCCAAGTGAATCTCCATGGCGAGCACAGGTCCTCGTAACAGCCACTGAAAATCACAAGAAAAGGATGGTCATTGACTATTCCCAGACCATCAACAGATACACATTACTCGATGCCTATCCACTGCCTCGTATTGACGAAATGATTTCTAATATTGCAAAATATCACACTTTCAGTACTTTAGATCTCAGAAGTGCCTACTATCAGGTACCTATCAAGCCAGAGGATAAGCCCTACACGGCATTCGAGGCCTGCGGTCGCCTATATCAGTTCTGCCGAATTCCTTTTGGGATAACAAATGGTGTGGCTAGCTTCCAGAGGGTAATAGATGAAATAATCTCCAATGAAAAATTGAAGGGTACTGTTGCATATATAGACAATGTCACAGTATGCGGACATAACCAAGCTGAACATGACCACAACCTTAAACGATTCATGGCTGCCGTCAAGAAATATAATCTGACTTTGAACAGTGAAAAATGTACCTACAACTTGAAAAGCATCAAATTATTGGGATACATTGTCAAAAATGGCACCATGACGCCGGATCCCGAGCGACTGAAACCGCTAATGGAATTACCAATCCCTGGAAACATGCCCTCTTTACGACGAGCCCTCGGTATGTTTGCTCACTACTCCCAATGGGTTGCGTCTTTTTCAGAAAAAATACACCCATTGACACAAGTATCTACTTTTCCGTTGTCCTGTTCCGCCATCAGAGCATTTCAAAACATGAAAAGGAACATTGCTCAGTCTGCCATTTCTGCTGTGGATCCTTTTATCCCTCTATTAGTTGAGACGGATGCCTCCGACTGTGCGATAGCTGCCTCACTGAGACAATCCGGTCGTCCTGTAGCTTTTTTTTCAAGAACACTTTCGAATTCCGAGCGACGACACTCTGCAATAGAAAAAGAAGCGTACACCATAGTTGAGGCATTACGAAAATGGAGGCATTACTTAATCGGCCGACATTTTGAATTAATCACTGACCAAAAGTCGGTCTCGTTTATGTTTAACCCAAAAACAACGAGTAAAATAAAAAACGAGAAAATAGCGAGATGGAGAATGGAGCTTTCTTGCTACTCCTTTGACGTCACTTACCGCCCTGGTAAGGAGAATGCCGCGGTCGACGCGCTTTCAAGGGTGTGTGGCCTGGTAACTGGCTCAGATGATCTTCAGTATATACACAGGGAATTGTGTCACCCAGGTATCACAAGAATGATTCACGTAGTCAGGAGCAGAAACTTGCCATATTCTGTTGAAGACGTAAAAAGAATTACGAACTCTTGTCGGATATGCGCAGAAAATAAGCCCAGGTTCTACAAACCTCCTCCAGCAACACTCATTAAGGCCACACAGCCTTTTGAAAGACTTAACCTGGATTTTAAGGGCCCTTTACCCTCTAAAACTAAAAATAAATACATGCTCACAATAATAGACGAGTACTCAAGATTTCCGTTCGTCATCCCCTGCCCAGACGTAACGGCTGCAACAGTAATTCAAGGCCTCTGCTCCATTTTTGCCGTTTTTGGAGTGCCTGCATATATACATTCAGATCGTGGGTCTGCTTTTATGTCGGACGAACTCAAGCAGTTTCTGCATGAACGAAGAGTAGCTGTAAGTAGAACAACTCCTCACAATCCTCAAGGAAACGGACAGTGCGAAAGATACAATGGTATAATATGGAAGACAGTACAGTTGGCGGCAGCAAATCGCAATAGTCCGATCTCCGATTGGGAAAGTCTCATCCCCATGGCCTTATACGCTATTAGGACTCTATTATGTACAGCGACAAACGCTACCCCACATGAGAGATTCTTCTCGTTCCCACGACGAAGCTCAGCAGGCACATCACTTCCCTCGTGGCTTGCACAACCTGGCACAGTTTTATTAAAACGTCATGTTCGTCATAGTAAACATGACCCATTGGTAAGCGAGGTACAATTAATCGAAGCGAACCCTCAGTATGCACTGGTCAGAAATTCAGAAGGAAGGCAATCTACTGTCTCCTTAAGGGATCTAGCCCCAGCAGGAAATGTATATGAACGTAGAACTGCTTCAGATGGATATAGAGCTCCGGTTCGTGGAACAAGTCCGACCCTCTTAGGTGATCGTGTGCCAGATACGTCAAGTTCAGAGTCCCAACAAAACGAATCTGAATATACTAACAGAGTCGTCTCTGACTCTAGTTCGGACGACAGATAGGTACCACGAAAGCGGTTTCACCCAATATCTGAGACAGATACTCAATCTTCAGACACCAAGCGACCGAAGCGCCGTAGAAAACGAGAGCGATTTGGAGCAAGATATTTTAGCCCTAAACCAGCCACACAAGACAGTCCCGAAACGTCGTCAGGTCCCGAGGAGCCTAGATTAGAAATGGATGTCGGGCACGAACAACCAAGACGCCCTCAAAGAACCCGCAGGAGGCCAGGTCGATGGGATGATTTTGTTCCCTACGAATAAGAAGATAGATGGGGGAGAATGTAGTAACAAAGATAATTGATGCCTGTCTCCCCCTTGGAGTAATAATGGAATGTTCTACATTCGTGTATATTAAGAGTGAATGTTAAACACTATTTGTCTAGGTAAGCAACAAATGGTTAAATAAAGCTTATCCTTAAGTTATATTCGGCGTCCAGTTTTTATTACAAGTAATTCAGCGGAGGGTGTTACTCTACAAATATCCGAAAATATCTAACTGATTTTAAACTATTTTCAAGCCATTTCGAAACAAAATACTAACTTCAACTTGAATCACTGTCTTATAATTCCCACTTATTAAATGTGTCTATGTATTCCTATTCAAAGAACGATAGGTTACCGTTTTGGGTGCTTATTTATATTGAAATACATGCACAATGTGGCAATTCAAAATAAATTAACAGGAAAACTTAGGGATATACTTACTTATCAGTGGAAAATATGAGTGTACCCTGTACACCAACAATTACGGAAAATAAGCGAGTAGAATTTAATAAAAAATAAAATTAATTTACATTCAGAGTCAACGAACTCCGAACGACAAGACCGCATTTGGGAAATTAGTAAAATATACATTATTTTAATTAAAAAATTAATTCAACTTAATTCATTTTAATTTGTTTTTATTGTTTCTTAATTCTCGGATTTCCGCATATTAAGATCAACTGATTTGACTTAATTATAATTTTTCAAAATGTAATTAAATATATTTTCGGTATTATTCTATCTCTGCACCATATACTAGTTCAGCCAAGAAGAAAGATGAAAAACCGACTTTGGTAAACGTTATTATTCGCAACATTAATTATTTGAAAGGAAATACAGTTGGGAAATTAGTAAAAGATAAATTATTTTAGTTTACCTATTCATTTGTGACTTATTTGTGTCCAAAAATTTAATATTTAAAAGAAGTTATAAGCAATAGTGATTGTGAGTAAATAATCTGCGGTCAACCATCTTGATTATTCACAGGAAGTAAGTACATGACCGATTATGTTACACACAACCACTATTTATTGTAAATAAAATAGCTTATAACTTTTTTAAAATATTACATTTTTTAACGAAACTACGTTATACATGAATAGTTAAGCCAGAATAAATTAATTTTTACTAATTTCCCAACTGTATTTTCTTTAAAATAATTTATGTCGCCAATAGTAACGTCTACACCTTTTAGATCAGATAGTGTTAATAAGGACATATAAAATATTTTTTAAAAAGTGCATTTTCATAATTTATTGAAAATCAATTGGGTTTAAAATTGTAGATGAAGTTAAATCACGCTCACCCCAAACAAAAATGCGAATCTACTTTGTGTAGACATTTACATGTGAACACCCTAAAAATTTGGACGGAAAACACAAACAATTATTTAATGTAAGATCAGTTTCTCATTTAAATTTAACGTAAAATTCTTTCTGACCAGATATAGTTTGAACCACTTGTCACTGTTTAAGTTAAATCTTAGGTGTGCCCAAATTTAGGGTGAGTAGTGTGTTCATTGTGGAGGGCTTTTGCCACCCTACTTTGGGGTTAAGGGAGGTTTTAGGATGGTGTGTTTGTAGCGTCAACAAAGGAGGGGAGTGATTTAGCTGAGGATCCTCATCTACAAATTTACTGAAATTTAATTTACGTTTTTCTATTTAAATTATACATTTTAAAATGTTGTTTTATTTTTTGCTTTTTTTACATAAGGATCTCTTGTAGAGTTTCCGCAGAAAATATATATTGAAACAAGTTATAACTAAATTACTTTTCTGTGAATAAATATGTGCCATGCTTTTTGCTCCACCTGTCATTCCCTGCGAATGACTCCCCGTCCATCATAAAATTACATGCATATGACCATCTATTTATTAATGGGTTTCCACTGAGAGGGATAACGCTTTTTCTCCTCCCTTTCAAACAGAAACCAAACATCCAGTCTTTGTACACTGTTGAATTTGCTGCTTCCATTCATCACATAAATAAATTTTTCAATTGTTTCCACCAAGATATATGCTCTGAAAACAAAACTGCCTTTAGGAATGCTCGCAACTACAGCAAAAAGGAAAAAAGGTTATAAAAATTTGAAAGATTCCTATGCCAAATGCATTAAATCTAGAGTGGCTGAGCAGATGTTTTGTCCTCAAGAGTTTTGCGAATAACAAACAGGGTATTGAACAGACATAAGAATTCAATTCCAACAATCACCAATAGATCAGAGGTGATTTCTCAGCAGTTGATAAACCCAACATTTTTTAAAAGAACTTGGCATTAAATTCCACCCTTTACAATCAGGGCTGCACCTGAATTTACCACTGAGTGAGATCCATGTATCTGTCTGGAATGTTACCAATTTTAAAGAAACTTGAAAATTTAGATTTGCTGCTTTTGTAGGTTGAAGATAAAAAGAAGGGGAACACATACACATAAGACATTGGTAAAGAAAAATATTGAAGTGTGAAGGCAGAGTTTTCCGATTCCAAAAACCTTGCATCAGGGAATTTTCCCGGTGCACAATTCCTTTCAGATCATCGTAAATCGACGTCAGTCACTTTTTACTACTCTCAGCTCCTTAGAGTTGTGACTCTGGTTCTGTTTTGTCAACAAATTCAAACGTTTCGATGGGTATGCTATAGTTTATAGTTTGCTAATGAAAATATGGGAAACATGTATACAAAAAAGATAACCTTTTAGACAAAAGAGGCGGTTTTTATGAGATCCTACATGGGTACAGGGTTAATTCATATATCAAATCAGAGGAATTGACTTCTTCCTGAATTTTCACAGCATTAAATGTTGTTGGGATAAAATCGACATCTCCCCTTCTTTAGCACTGAAGTCAGAATCCTATCTTGTTGAGTAAACTCCATCTCCTCACCAAACTATTCATCTTATATTCAAATTCCAGCAGTTACTTTCCTTGAACAAACTCAGGTGTGGCAGATATTGCATGTGAAAGCAAAAAAAGGTTATCAAACTTGTTCTCTCATTTCTGATGCAATATTTGCTTTCCGCTAGACTTTTTCTGCCAGCCTGACCATCTTTAGAGTCTAGAATATTGTAGTCGACTTCACTGGAACGTTTGTTTAAAGAGAGAGACTGTATAAAAGAAGGTGTACTTACTGCTATTCATCTGCTGAACATTAAAGCTGTACACATGGATGTCACAGAAAACTTGACCGATGAGGATTTAGTACAAGCTCTGGTTTGGCTTTTGTTATAAACCATGTAATTTAGGTTATAATAATTAATAACTCGTAAAACAAAATGGATGACTTTTCAACAGAACGGTTTAACAGATTTATTAAAAGTGTAATTAGAATGAAATGAGTTATTTAGCCGCAGTAACGCGAGATGGAATATCTGCCAGTCTGCTCCGTGGTTAATGTTTACTTTTCACTCAGTAAACCACTCGATAAGGGGCGATAACTCATAAATGTTCCAAGGGACATAATTCCGTATTTCTTTAGTTATTCCTAACATCTCCCCGTTTTAGTCTTTAACTGTATCGAGCGCACCTGGGATCAACTTGGAGGTGCTTTACTCTAGTGCGACTGCGCTTTGGCTAAGTCCTGGGAGGTCTTTGATAATTCTCATCTGAATTTGTCTGCATGAGATGTGATGGAATATCTGCAGTCTGCTCCGTGGTTAATGTTTACTTTTCACTCGGTAAGTCACTCGATAAGGGGCGATAACTCTTAAATGTTCCAAGGGACATAATTCCGATTTTCTTTAGTTATTCCCAACCGTTTTTCAGTCTTTGGTACAGGCTCTTGTTTGGTTTTTCAATCTGTACTCTGATAATGTGAATGCCTTGTTTTTCAGTTATAGCACATCTGCCCATCTTGCCTTGTTTTTCAGTTATAGCACATCTGCCCATCTTGCCTTGTCCCATGAGAACCAGAAGTTCTGAGTGTTTAACATTAAGGAATGTGACATTCCCCTCTTTTCTACTTGGTACCTGGTCATGTAGTAGAGGTGCATACAGACTTGTCAAATGTGTATGTACAAGGCCTGTTGCAGGAGAATAACATTGAGTATTTGCCCTGCTAAAAAGCAAAGAAACAACTGTCTAACTATGACTATGAAGATACGGACAGTGATACCTCCCTGATTACATTGTGTCTGAGATGAGTATATTTGCTGACGACACCATGCTCTACTTTCGTGATGTAGGTAAAACGGATGCACACATATCCGAGACAATCGCTGTATCCTTAGAAAGTGACCTCTAGTCTGTAGTGGAATAGGGTCATAAATAAATGTAACATTTACTGCTGCTAAGACACAGCTCCAACAACTACAAGAAACCTCTTCAACCATCGATTGCCATGGCAAATAACACCCTACCTGAAAGTCCAACGTTCAAACTCCTAGGCCTTACATTCAATTTGAACAAATACATAGAAGACATTGCCAAGGCTGCTGCAAATTAAATGGTCTCCCTCTACCATGCTAGAGTACTTTTTACACCTGACAGTGTCCTATATCTTTACAAAGCAACCGTCTGCCTATACATGGAGTAGTGTCACTCTTAGACATGGTTAAAAAAAGAGTATCTAATCTAATAGGTCCCTCACTATCCACCAAGTTCCAACCCTTGTCCACTTGCAGCAATGTTGCATCCTTGTGCTTGTTTGACAAGTCTTTGAATGGAATGTGCTCCGCTGAATTTGCTGCTCTGAATCGCCCTCAACCTAAATACACTCAACCAATCCGACAAACAGCTAAATCCCATCCATTCAATGTGGAGGTCCACAGATGCCGTAGAGACTTCTACTTCAATAGTTTCTTTCCTTGAGCTGCCGGTCTTTCAAACTCCCTCCCTACTCCCTGCTTACCCGACTGTACCGACATGCAGAAATTTAAAACTAATGTGAATACACATCTTGCCTCAGATCTCCAAATTTAGAATGATCTACTAAACTCACACCCTAATTCTCAGTAGCCCCTTATGTCTACAGTGACAACTTGCCTTGTTTGGGGTGAACTAAGTTAAAATAAATATATAACTATGTTTAAAAAACATATTTTTATGTTACGAAATTCTTGGAACAACTTAAGTTCTACAAATTTTTTCTGAATCTTATTACGTTTATTTTTGTATCCCATATTGCTCATATTCTATTTTATATGTTTATAAAAATAAGAAAAGTTTTATCGTTTTGACACATGCAGAAAATCTGAACATGTGAATAGGATTATCAAATGTAAGTTTTATTTATGATTAGAAAGATCATACTAATCCTTGAGGAATTCTCAACAATATAACTTAATTGTGTTTACGATTTTAAAAGTTACAGCTATCACCTACCCATATCTCACAATTATCTATTTTCTTTACTGTTACAGAAGAAAAAACTTCAGAAATATTCGGATCTAATTGTATTTCAATTAATGAATGAATTGTTAAATAAAATCTCTTATTCATTCACAGGTAACAGCCACAGTGGAGAAAAATGAATGTATCCTATACACGTATATAGAATAGAAGTCATAGTCTTCTGAAATGTGTGAGTTCACGGGAATAAATCTCATTAAACAATGGACGCAATGAAGATAAACCTTATTTTTGTGAAATTTGTATTTCATCGTTTAGAAAAAAATGGGATTTAAAAAGATACATTTAAACACATGAAAAAGAAATGTTGTTCTACTGATTTGTGCTATTTAAATGTCATCTCGAATAAAGAGCGATCTCCAAGAAGTAATTGACATAAATAGGGAAAAAGATTTTATTTTTGCTATGTTCTTGCGAAATCGTCTACAACTTAATCTACTTTAAATAAACACAAGCCTATTCTATGGAAAAACCTTGTGAAGTATTTGCAGCACATAAGATATTTTCGGTATAACTATACACTGGCTTATATGAGAAATTGTGCAATTTGTCAAACATCATCTGAATTTTACGAGACATTTTATCCGACAGTGGAAAGAAATCTTTTTCTTATGAAATTTGCAGTGAAGCATTTATAATATTACGTTACGCCTACAGACCCACACATGCAGACTCACATTGTTTAAAGAAACATCTTTAAAAATAAATATGATGTTCCACAGTAATAGAATTTGAATGTTTATTAGACAAACAGGTGAGAATTTGAATGCATACTACACACTATCCTCGAGTGTCTTCGGTCTCTCTGTATAAGAGTTTGTCAGCTCAACCTGGCATGAGGACACTTTCCTACAAGTATATCATGACTACATATTCAAAATAATTAAGTTTTCAAAGCTAAATTAAAATCCTCGAACGACAATACACTAGCTTATACGATGAATGGTTCCCCTTCTGTGTGTTATATTGCCTTAAGTAACAGCACTAAGAAGAATTTGAATGCCCAATAGACAGGGTAGAATTTGAATGCATACTAGACACTATCCTCGAATGTCTTTGATCTCTCTGTACAAGGGTTTGTCAGGACAACCTGGTTTACGGACACTTCTCTACAAGTAAAGCCTTACTAAATATTCAAAATAATTAAGTATTCAAAGCCTAATTAAAATTCCCTTCAACAATGATACATTAACTCATACGTTCTCTAAGTGATGTTTCCTCAAATAACATTGTTACCTCAAATAACATCACTAAACTGGATACTCTACCAGACTAGATGAATTGTTCTCCTAAAATCAGCGAAGACCATGAGATTACAAGGAAGATATACAATAACATTATTAACTGGTCGAGTGGGGAGAAAAAATATAATGTTCTTCACTTCATTACAAACTTAACATTTTAAAGGTTAAGGAGAACTTTAATTGGACAAGAAGATATTAATGTATCTCATATAGAGATTGAGTGTTTGGCCAGGAACAGGACACTTGATTTTTTAGAACACTTACTGTTGTAAAATTTAAAAAAATAGAGAAACCTTATTCTTATGAAATTTGTGATAAATAATTTTAAGAAAGTTATAATATAAAAATACACATGCAAACCCACACTGACAAGCTGAGGTAAAAAGTCACATGCGTACTCACACAGAATTTGAATTACCTACTAGACACTATCCTCGAGTGTCTTCGGTCTCTCTGTACAAGGGTTTGTCAGGACAACCTGACATGAGGATACTTACCCCTACAAGTAAACCCTGACCAAATATTCAAATTACATAGTATCCGCAGCACAAATAAGATCCCCTCGTACGAGGAATAGTGCATCTTCTCCTAGTGATGTTACCTCAAGTAACACCACGTGCTGGATACTCCACCAGACTAGATGAATTCTTGTCCTGGAATTCGGTAAGACCAACAGACCACAAGAAAGATATACTATGACATATTGACTGGTCAGTTGGGGAGAGAAGTAATTATTCTTAACTTTTTTACTAACTCAATGCTTGAGAAATAAAGGAGAATTTTAATAGAATATTCGGGTATCTATGTATCTCATATAGAGATCAAGTGTTAGCCCCAGGAAGGGGCCCCTTGATTTCTGAGAACTTCGACTGAAGTAAAATTAAACATTCAGAGAGAAACAATAAGTAATATTTTTTTTAAATACACACAGTTGAGAGAACCCGTATTCTTGTAAAATGTGTGGTAAATCATTTACAATGAGTATTAATTTCAAAACACACATGCGAACCCACACGGGGGAGAAACCTTATTCTTGTGAAGTTTGTGATAAATCATTTACAACAAAAGCTCACGTAACATGTCACAGGCGTACCCACACCGGAGAAAAATCCTATTGTGAAATTTGTGGTAAATCATTTGCAAGGGGTTCTGATATAAAAATACATATGCGAACCCACACTGGAGAGAAACCGTATTCTTGTGAAATTTGTGGTAAATCATTTATAATCAGTAATAATTTAAAAAGACACATACGTACCCACACGGGGGAGAAACCTTATTCTTGTGAATTTTGTGATAAATCATTTACAACAAAATCTCATGTAACATGTCACAAGCGTACCCACACTGGAGAAAAACCTTATACTTGTGAAATCTGTGGTAAATCATTTGCAAGAGGTTCTGATATAAAAAAACATATGCGAACCCACACTGGAGAAAAACCTTATTCCTGTGAAATTTGTGACAAATCATTTAAACTAAAACCTGCTGTAAAAATGCATATGCGAATCCATACAGGGGAGAAAGCCGATTGTAAAATTTGTGGTAAACGATTTACAAAAGATTATGTAAAAATACACATGCGAACACACACTGGGGAGAAACCTTATTCTTGTGAAATTTGTGATAAAGTATTTACAACACGATCTGAGGTAACATGTCACAAACGTACTCACACTGGGGAAAAACCTTTTCCCTGTGAAATCTGTGGTAAATCATTTGCAAGAAGTTCTGATGTAAAAAAACATATGCGAACCCACACTGGAGAGAAACCTTATTCTTGCGAAATTTGTGATCAATCATTTACAATAAGTCACCATGTAAAAATACACATGCGAACTCACACTGGCGAAAAACCTTATTCGTGTGAAATTTGTTGTAAATCGTTTGCAACAAAACCTAAATTAAAAATTCACATGTTTACCCACACTGGGGAGAAACCTTATTCATGTGAAATTTGTGGTAAATCATTTGTAAGAAGCTTTGATGTAAAAAGCCACATGCTAACCCACACAGGGGAGAAACCTTATTCATGTGAAGTCTGTGGCTCATCATTTATTAAGTCATCATCTTTAAACAAGCACATGCAAACGCACGCTGACTAGTAGTAAACCTTGAGCACATATTTAAAAAAATAAGTTTTTGAAGCACAAATAAGATCTCCTTGGCATGGCTATACATTAGGTCACATGATGAACGTAGTTGTGCAACTTCTAGTTATTCTACTAACGTAATAAACTTAAGCTCGATAATTTACTAACTAAGCAAAATTCTAATCCTTTTGTTCAACAAAAGGAACTATAACATAGTTAAGTGGCCTATTAAGCAGAAGAAAATTGCTATTTTTTACTGCCTAATTAAATCAAAGTTTGAGAAGTAGGGAAGTTCCTTATGTGAACAGGTAGATATATATGTGTTATGCTGTGATGTTTATCGACCCTATTTCGGAAATAAATGCACACTTCCAGGCACTATAGAGTTCTTACAGAATGCTGTGGCATTCAAAGTCACAATATCGGACGCAGACTTTTTATAACATCCTATCTTGTACTTCTTGAAATACATTTCTGTAACTTCACACCAATATGTAACTCATAATTTAATTTAAAAAAAAAGCATGTGTTTTTTGCTAAAGAAATATAAACAACCTTGTTCACGTTTCTTGTTTCTAAACAGTAAATACAATATGAAAATTTGTTAATTATCGATCTGAATTAAAGCATGTGTTTTTGCTAAAGAAATATAAACAACCTTGTTCACGTTTCATGTTTCTAAACAGTAAATACAAGCTCAATAACTTTTTCACTTGTTGACGTTTGTGTTATTTTGTTAAAAAAGACATTTTTTTAATAAGTAATTTTTTTGATGATATTTATGAGTTTTCAGTTAAACCACATAGTTACATTCGAACAATTTAATTCACATATTGCTAATAATTTTATTAAAATTTGTAATCATAAAAGGGATTGAAACTGAAATCTGTCAGGACTCCATTAAAGTTACACACTAAAAGGAAAATAAAATATTGTTTCAACTTTTATCAAAATTACTTATGTGCAAAGATTTATCGATTATAATCCCTTATATTATATGAAAACACGTAGACAAGATTTTGTCACCAGTGAATTTTGTCCACAATAATGTCTAACCAGACAATTTTGTCCACAATAATGTCTAACCAGACAATTTTGTCCACACTAATGTCTAACCAGACAATTTTGTCCACAATAATGTCTAACCAGACAATTTTGTCCACAATAATGTCTAACCAGACAATTTTGTCCACAATAATGTCTAACCAGACAATTTTGTCGACAATAATGTCTAACCAGACAATTTTGTCCGCAATAATGTCTAAACCAGACAATTTTGTCCACAATAATGTCTAACCAGACAATTTTGTCGACAATAATGTCTAACTAGACAATTTTGTCCACAATAATGTCTAACCAGACAATTTTGTCCACAATAATGTCTAACCAGACAATTTTGTCCACAATAATGTCTAACCAGACAATTTTGTCCACAATAATGTCTAACCAGACAATTTTGTTCACAATAATGTCTAACTAGACAATTTTGTCCACACTAATGTCTAACCAGACAATTTTGTCCACAATAATGTCTAACTAGACAATTTTGTCGACAATAATGTCTAACCAGACAATTTTGTCGACAATAATGTCTAACCAGACAATTTTGTCCACAATAATGTCTAACCAGACAATTTTGTCCACAATAATGTCTAACTAGACAATTTTGTCCACAATAATGTCTAACCAGACAATTTTGTCCACAATAATGTCTAACCAGACAATTTTGTCCACAATAATGTCTAAACCAGACAATTTTGTCCACAATAATGTCTAACCAGACAATTTTGTCGACAATAATGTCTAACTAGACAATTTTGTCGACAATAATGTCTAACTAGACAATTTTGTCCACAATAATGTCTAACTAGACAATTTTGTCCACAATAATGTCTAACCAGACAATTTTGTCCACAATAATGTCTAACCAGACAATTTTGTCCACGCAATATTTTTCAACTCTAACAGTTTTGTCTGATGTTTTAAGAGATTAATTCGATATATGAATAAACTTTTTTGCAAACACTATTCATTGATAGTGTTCAATATTAATACTCAAATTGTTCATCACCTCCACCCTCAGGTGTCTTGTTAATAACCTGGGTTGTTTGATGCCAAAGGGTCAGAAGTTAAGCAACCTGCAGCATACAGCTAGTGATAGTTGCTGTAAGTGTGTGTGTTGATTTGTGGGTAAACAAACGCAGGTGACTTTTGTTCTTTTTCTTTCTTTCCTTTTGTTGATCCTTTCATTTTATTTAACTTTTTTCTGTCTTTTATCGCCACAAAAACGTACCGTAATCGCTAATAATTGTCACCGAAGTAAGATGTTGACGATTCTAGTTTGTGATTTTCGAAATGCAGTGATAAATATAAATGCCATTTTTATACAAAATGTTTTTTCGGCTTTTTTATCAAGTGTTAAATTCTTAGATGCTATAGTACCTGTTCTGGAAGTAAAGCTAATTTACTACACAGAATTAATTACTAACGCCTAATGCAACTATTTATTCTTGTACAGTCAGACAGAAGACAACATGACCCAAGACAATGGTCAACTGCTACTTAAAGGGGGATGTGGCTATCATACTATAGGATCATGTGTCGCTTTGCCAGGACAATTAGATTCTACTTCAGAATATTTCTGTCAGCGCAACCCAACAAGATACACTCGTCGGTCATGATAGTAAAAGTGTCGTCTGTTTTTGTTAACTGTTTGTTTTACGAACTTTAAAAAAAATTATTTTAATCTACATTATCCGCAAAATAAATGGAAAATTACTAATGAAATATAGTTAAGAATTATTGTTGGCCAAATTATTTTAGATTCATGCGAACATAAACAAACATTGAAGCAAAATGCAATTAATTTTCTGTTTTCAGTTTTTATTTTAGATGAGTTAAATTTTATTAAATTTAACTCATTGAAAAAGTCCAAAGCCACTTTTTAAATAAATTATCAGAACGATTTCATTGAAAACATTTAATTCAATATTAGTTTATTTAAGATTAAGTTGCATAAACAAAATTTGATTCAAATGTTTGTAGGGACTATTAAAGTTTTTGCCTATTGTTCTCTTAATAGTATGAAATAAACTGAAATAAAATTTTAATTTACTTTTTAAACTTTTGAAAATTGAACTTTAGTTCAACATTTCTTTCACAAATGTTTATCTCTGTATTGACAGCTTTATACGGTGCCTGAAGCCATTCCTTTAAATTACATTTTGCCTGAATTCATAGCACAGGCCCTTATATCGGGTTGGATATTGCGTTACAGAGTTCCTACAATGATTACCACCGACTGCGATGAGCAGTTTGAATCCCACCTATTTCAGGAACATTCAAGGATTTGAGGCATTAAACGTATCCATGCGACCAGCTATCATCCAGCTTCCAACAAGATGAGAGAACGCTTCCATCGCCAATTAAAAGCCGTGTTGTGTGCTTATCCTGACCAACAGAAATGGAGCGAGTACGTACCAATAGTCCTTCTTGGCTGTGCTCAACAAGCACGCGTGGTGTTTTCATATTAGAATAAGGGAGATAATCTACGAAGTGCTGGCTTGATGATAGACATCATTTTTTGGTTCTTATTTTTTATTGAGGTACATGCGAAATATATCAGTTTAAAATCAAGTAACAGGACAACTTATGGATATACTTATAATTCGGAATTTTAACGCAGGTTTCCAAAAGAAGAATTTGTACGTTTAGCTTTCGTAAGTATTGATGTCTGAAAAGACAATTATCTTGTTTAAAATCTCACAACTGAGACTGATAATTATGCTCTGCGCGTGTGTCGTTAAACAGAAAAAAATACATAAATTTTGGACAAAAACAAATTTTCTTCATTTAAAAATCACATGACGTTAATTTTATTAATTTTTAAAAAAATATTTAAAAAATACTTCTTACACACTTTTACCCACCAACCCCGTCTACTATCAAATCATCTTCATTTTTTCAATTTTTTTTCTAAAACTATGATACTACCTACACACCAAAGACATAGAGCTTCCCCCTTCCCTTCTCTTTCCCTAGCCCCTCAAAATCCATGCTACACCTTACCACGACAAAAACCTCAGCACCCCCTCCTCTCTCTCCCACCCTAAGACAAATTCACTAACACTCCTACCCCTCCCCTTTTTCACTCACAGCCATCCACGTTCATTTCACTCTCTGCCACCGACATCTTTCAGCCCGGAGCTTGATCCTGCGCTCTTACTAGTGGCTACTACTTCTTCTCATCAACCCATCATGTCAACCCAATATTTTTATGTACTTGCATGACATTTTTCTTAAAATTATCATCCTGAAAGAAGTCTTACAAATAAAGACGAAACGTTGATGAATATATAAAAAAAAACATCTTTTTGTTTTTCCTTTTTCATTTCCCATTACATCGGATTACTCTCATCCTTCCTTTCTCAGATATATATATATATATATATATATATATATATATATATATATATTGTCAATGAAAATTGATTAGACCTGCAAATGGAAGCAAATCAATATCTTCAGTTGTTCAAAACAATTTTTTTATTAACTAAACTGCTCCTTGTTTTGAACAACTGAAGATATTGATTTGCTTCCATTTGCAGGTCTAATCAATTTTCATTGACTTACTATATTTTTGCTCTATCCAGTATATTGAGCTTTCCTTATTTCACAATAGGTCCAACTCTCTAAAAGTTTACCTTTTAGTTATAATTTACATATATATATATATATATATATATATATATATATATATATAGAGAGAGAGAGAGAGAGAGAGAGATAGCTAGCTAGCTAGCTCGTTTTACTGTGTCATGGTCATACAGTGGGGTATCAATTTACGTTACATTTATATAGGAAGCCGATCCACCAACCTAAAATCGAAAATATTTGAAAAAAATCCCCCAAATTAAGAATTCACTAGCGGCATGATATGTAATTGTACACAAAAACACAAAAAATTGGTCAGTAAAAAGGTGAGAAAAATGGGTGGTGAAGTATTACGATCAAACAACGAACAAACAACATGGTCAAAAAGTTGGTGATCAGTTTACGTTAAATTTATATAGGAAAATGCTCCCCACTCTGTTCCAATGATCTCCCAAATCCCATCTAAAGATCATTCGTTGACATTGATGTAGAGTACACAATTATCTATGGCAACATTTTGAAGAGCATTAATGATCAAAATATATTTGCTTCTTTCTCTTCTGACCTGTATCATGTAGTTCAATGGGGAAAAGGGTGGCTGGTTATACTTTTAATACATCTGAAATCAAGCTGCCCTCCTTTCACCACCAATACTCGGATCCTCACTTTGCCCCAATTGTAATGTATGATTTTCCCCTGTAGGAAGCTCCGTGCTTAGATCAGCTTCTAGGACTGACCTTAACTTCAGACCTGAAATGAAAGACATAAAATCTGTTGCTAAGTTATCTGGGAAAACTGTCGGATCATTCTACTCTGCAGAAAGTATCTTACTTCTTATGCAACCCTTTACCTGTATAATTACATCCTAAGATAAAGTCCCTTTTCCACATTTCGGGAAATGCTGATCAGAGTTTTGACATCGATTTCGAAATCTCATGGGGTGTCTGCTCTTCTCTACAGCCACACAACAACAACTTGTAAAGCTACAACAACTCGAAATAAGTTCCATGCCTTTCTTGTGATGTGTACAACAGGACTTCAATTAGCAAAGTTTCTATCCAAGTAATATCTGTCCGTAGAACACAATACGACGGGCATGCTACCCAGCTTACTACAACACGATCGTTTTCAAGTCCAATGTTAACATATTCTTAGTGAGGCATCCTCTTAAATAATCGAATTCAGCCCGGTTTCAACTATCGTCTCAAATCCTTATGTAGTTGTCTCACTGTCCTCCTTACAAACTTCATCCTTCAGTGGCCTTTGGGCCTTGATAATCGGTGACTGGTTAGTACATAAAAATGTCATCGTTTTAAAAAGTAAAAACTCATTTGGGTGGGGGGTTGCATAAGATATGGAAGTAAAAGATGACAATATTTCATTCAGATCACATTTTTTTCAAATTTAACGACAGGAAAAGAGGCCGCAATCATTTTTCAAATCACAAATAAATGACCTTCATTTATTTCGTAATGACAAACAGGGACTTCTCTGAAATCAATTCAACTAAGAAGAAATAAATTATATTGACGATTGCTTACAATAAATGAAATTATGCAAACTTTAAACTTGAACTTAATACAATTGTGACTTTTACATTAATTTCTTAGAACTTATCTATGAGTATTGATTTACTCCTCTCCAGGAGTTAGGCACAAGGCCAGTTTTTATCTTACTCCCACAAGTAAGATGTGACCCAAGGTCGGGTCGGGAAAGTGGGGTTTAAAAATTGCCTGGGCAGCCCCATCGGCATTCCCCGGTAGGCGCGCCTCAGGCAGTAAGCAATAAACTTACTCCTCCCCAAAGAGGGGAGGCGAAGCCTGGGAGGGTGGACCTCCTAGAACTGCACAGGACAAACCCATAGACCGGCGTGAAGTATCTATCGGAACAGATACTACACTTTGATCTTAGCCAAAAGCTAAGAAGAATTTCAACTGGACTCTACTCATAGAACTTATCTATGAGTAGAGTCCAGTTGAAATTCTTTGTTTTTGTTTAAAATTGTTGCATATTTCTAAATAAAAAGTAACCTTCAATGTTAGGAATATTATTGGAAATTCAGATTTGCTGATTTTGTAGTTTGAAGATAAAAAGATAGGAAACACGTACACAGAAATTCTATTTTTTTCAGATCACAGAAAACATTGGTGTAAAAATATATTGAGGTGTGAAATCAAAGTTTTCTGATTCAAGTAACTTTGCATCAGGAATTTTCATGGAGCTTACTTCCATGGAGTTCTATTCATTTCAGATGATCGTAGACGTCAGACACTTTTTACTCTTCTCAGCTCAAGATACAATCGTGAAGAACAATGTTGAAGTGTCAAATGTGTCGATACAAATAATTTTGGGGTAAATTCTATGGAGATTCCTAACGAATAGTAAATAAATTTTATTTTTTATTAAAATTTTACTCGATAATTTTCTGTAATTTTTGGTTTACACTAATATTTTCCCTGATAAGTCATTATATATATATATATATATATATATATATATATATATATATATATATATATATATATATATATAACTACGTGCAAAATCAATGGCAGCCCCAAAATTTAAAAACATTTTAAAAACATTTTCACTTCAGGAAATACACAAATTTTAATGAAATTTTCAATATTTATTAAATAACAATCAAGGAATATAATGAACTTAATATTTTTTTTAAAAATCTTAGTGAAAATGTATTATTTTGTTAAAACAAATCATTTTAACTCGAAGAAAAATTATTTTTTGAATTAGCGATATTGTTATTGAATAAAGCATAGTTTAATCAATATTTTCACCAAAAAATAATATAATTGAAAAACAAAAATGTTTCTTGTGATTTTAATGATTAGAGTTTTTGGAAAATAAAAAATGTGACATAATTATATTTCTCTTCCATACATGTACGTGTCATAATCAGCGCAATAATTTTTTGTTATAATCTTGAAAATAAACAAAAAATTGGCAAATCTGAGACTCAGGAAAATAACGTAAAAAAAATATTAAAAAATTGAATAATTTCTACTAACGATCGATTTTCAGCGCTATGGAAGCCAGGTTCTGTAATAAACAGGCGCGATTAGACTTCCCACCACTCACTCACACTACTCCCCTCAAAATGTTATTTTCAGAGATTCAACAATTTCGTTAATTTCGCAAAACATCGTCATTTATTTGAAAGATAAAACGTAAGTTTGTATTTGCTTTGTCATTTTTTTCATTAATAAATATTATTTAAAAAGTTTAAAATAATTATTATAAATAGAATTAAAATATGACATTTTCTTTCAAAATTGAATTATCTTTATTTATTAATAAATATTTGTTAATGTTTTAACTTTTTTTAAATGAATATTGTCAGTGTCTTTAATTTACTTTTTCACACTTAAAATAAAAAAATACTCTTAGCTTTATTTTAAAAGAATTAATGTAATTTATCGTTACTACACATGTAAGAAATTATTACATGTGTAGTAACAATAAATTAGTTATTTATTCCTTAAGAATTAATGTAATTTAAAATTACATTAATTCTTAAAGAATAAATGTAATTGTTCAAGATTTTAATCAATCATCATGTAAAGGTAATTAATAAAATTGACGCAGTTCGTAACGTAAAATTTAAAAAAATAACCATCACGGCATACTTTGAGATTTTGTAGCCGCATTCTATTTACAAAGATTCCGGACATGTTTTAGATAACTTTCACTTTTGTTTTTGATAATTAAGCAATTTTTAGTAAAAAAAAAAGTACATTCTTTTGTAATTCACTCTCTTAAGACTTTAATTTAATAATTATATTTGAAATAGTTCTAGAAACCTGATATTTACTTTTCCAGCGATTTTTAAACATGTTTTATTGAATCTTCAGTTTTAACTGATTTTTCGCTGTTTTTATAACATTTTTAATTCTAATTTTTTTCACACGTAAATATACATTGTTTCCTTTTATATATTAACATTATGCTTTCATCTTTCAAACGCAATCAAATGTTAAACGAAAACTGCTTTAAAAATTAAGAAAATACACTTTTAAGAACGAGAGTCAGTACAAGCGGCGGCCATTTTTGCACATACCTAATATATATATATGCGGCGGCCATTTTTGCACATACCTAATATATATATATATATATATATATATATATATATATATATATATATATATATATATATATATATATATATATATATAGTTTCGGTGCAACTTCAGAAAAGCCTCAATACGAAAAACCGATAATATATAAAAATGAAGACATACTGCTATCATGTATGTGACTGTAACAGAACAAAGAGATTGTACACCAAAAATTACGTAAATTGATCAAGTTTTTTTTTATCACAGATAATCAAATGTTATTCAGCCCAGCATTATAAAAAAAAGTCTAAATCGCTACCAAAAAAAGGGTCAAATTTTATGCATTTGGCCTTTTTGTGTTGGATAATGGCCCTGTGGCGCCGGACGCATTTTGAAGTGGGAGATCGTTTGGTTTGGTTTGCGTGATTTAGTGCGGGTGGACCCGTACGGTCGAGTGCAAAATAAACTGGTTCTCACCGTCGGAACTCAAAAGCGTTGACAGGGCTACTACGTTGACGAGACCTCAGGTCAAGGGTCAAGGTGCACCTGCGCATAGGGGTTCTGTGACGTCACGGGGGTTTGTGTGGGACACGGAGTTTTGGCAGTCTGGGTTTTGGAAGCAAGCCGAACGGACGATTTCTCTATGTAGGATTGGGGGAATTAAATTTCCTAAGAGAATACAGGCATGATATTCCTTCTTCCCCCCTCCTCGAATTGCTAAGGACTTAAGCTAGGAATTAACAACGATAGAGTAGTAATTTGGTCTCCCCCTAAACGTTGGTGAAACATCTCCAAGATCGACGGTAGACTGACGCCTGAAATAAAATTGAAATAACCAAATCAAAGTAAAAGATTGTTGCCTCGTGAATTTTGTTGGGAAGTTTTTGTTGTAGACGACATCGAGACGGCGATGTTCACGGCAGTACAGAAGCGAAGAAAGAACTCAACCACTAGACGACACCCCTCCACGAGGAGGAAGAGAAGGTACGAGAAATTTAAAGACTATGCTACGAGAAATTAAAGGGTATGCAACATTTGAAGCAGTTTGACCCTAATGACAACGATATATATACAAGCAAAATTATTAAAATAATGTGAAAACTTTCAATGGACAACGAAGACGTAACGACATAAGCAAAAAAATAAAATATTTTATTGAATAACGTGAAAAATTTCAAATGGACATTGTAATGAAATAATTTAATTTATGCCTTGAAGATTGTAATTTACTTTCAAAGGAAAAAGTTGAAAAAGTTGAGAAATAAAAAGTCATGCCTTGAAGATTGTGATTTAAGTAATTTCAGTATTAACCGGATAAATGCTGCTAAACTATTTTAAAAAAAAAAGCCAAATCCACAACATTTGGCCCTTTTTTAGCTATCTTTTGCAAAGATGGCGTCTTGACAAGCGAACGTTGAAAAAAATAACAAAATTTGATTTTCTGTGATAAAAATAAAATATTACTTGATCAATTTACGTAATTTTTTGTGTACGATATCTTTGTTCCGTCCCGGCTACATACATAATACAGATATGTATTTATTATCGGTTTTTCGTATTGAGGCTTTTCCGAAGTTGCACCAAGTTTTCTTGTTATTTAAAAAAATTATTTTGAACTGTCCCATTTTTGTTTTAGTTTATGCTGAATTACCTCCCTTGTTGACTCTTCTATTTTTAGAAAACAAAACAATGTATACCTCAATGAAGAAACTTAAATTTAAGATGTTTACTTTAATTAACATCCGATTATTTTATTAATGTCTTTTTTGAAAAGCAAACAAATAAAACGAAAGAAATACTTAAAGGTAAGTCCAATCACGACCGAAATTGTTTTCATTGCGATCATTTTACGACTGAGTGTAAAATTTGAGTTAAAAAAGCCTTTCGTTGTAAATATCTAAATTTGATTCAATCCAAAAATAATTCAACTTAATTCAATTTAATTTATTTTATTGTTTCTTAATTCTCGGATTTCCGCACATTAAGAGAAACTGATTAAACTGAATTATAATTCTTTAAAAAAGTAATTAAATATATTTTCGGTATTGTTTTAAAATTCAGCCAAAAAGATGTGAAAAAAATTTTTCTGGGGCGATAGCCAGAAGGATCGGGCAGCAGTAGTTTGCCAAAAGAAATCCTCTGTTAGCGACCCGGCAGCACTTTTTCCGCCAGTCATTTAAAAATAAAAAATAGTCTTCAATAATTGTCATTTTATTATACAATTTTTGGGGTATCTTTTACAATAGCCCTCCAACTCGCGAGTCGGGTTAAAAAAAATGTGTAGAAGGGGGTCAAAAAAATGAATATACAACAAATAAATGCGACGTGGGTCGAGACTGGAGATTTTCCTAGTTAGCTATTCCATTTGCTTGTATGTTTACATAGGATAAATGGGTTTTTAGTAGACATGAAAAAAAATATTTCTGGGCAATGATTTTTACTTAAAACAATGGCGTCGTCATTCTTATTTTGCGAGCCTCGCTTCGGGTTCTCGTTGTCAAGGGTTACGGCATGTGTGTGTTTTTTTTTTACCGCGACTCATAATCAAAGCGGCGTTTTTTTTTTGGTTGGCATATTTGAAATTTAATTTAATGAAACGAACATTTTAACGATCATTTTGGTCACCGAATGAACGCGCTTGTCGTTACGTCATTGGGGTTGGGGGGGGGGACATTTCCGTGTATTTCTTGTTGCTGCAAAGACGTGCGAAAATGACCCAAGCGCAACTCATACTTCGTGCCATGAGCGAATTGACCCTTATGTCGATAGGTTATGGGGTTAGGGTGAGGGCTGGAGTTAGGTTTAGGGCTGGAGTTAGGTTTAGAGTTACGGTAAGGAATTTTTTACAGAAACAACAGGAAAAAACATTATGGTGTGACGAATGAAAATAATATGTAAATAAAAGCACAATGACATGTAAATCAAAAGAAAATCATTTTATTCCTTTTGCTTAAAATGTAGTTTTGTTTTGTTCTTTTGCTTGGATGAAAAAATGAAAAATTGCGCTTTGAATATGAGTCCCAGTAAAAAAAAACAACCCGACAGATTGAAACGAAAACGAGGCTGCAACATTTTTGACACGAAGCAGCCATTTTGTTTTTACAATTTACGTACGATAAAAATACCGATTCATAAAAAATAGCACTTTTAACGGATTATAATCATTAATAAATGTCACAGGTATGTTGGAAATTCAGTTTTATCGGCTACGGTAACTTTTATTTGTTGTATATTTGTTTTTTAGCGTTTTCGTTTGAGGGCTATTGTAAAAGATACCCCAATTTTTATAGTATATTTTATGTTATACTTAATCTTTTTGCACTTTAAGGACAGTGCTGATATAATAATGTTATTATTTAGAAACCCATTATAAATTAAAAAAAAAACACCCATTATAATTATAAAAAATAAACATTTCAATAAACAATATATATATATATATATATATATGTATGAAATATTGTTTTTTATAATAGGTGTTTTTTTTAAATTTATGATGGGTTTCTAAATAATAACGTTATTATTTCAGCATGGTCCTTAAAGTGCAAAAGATTAAGTAAAACATAACAGATACTAAAAAAAATTGTATTCGAGGGGGGGGAAGCAATAAAATTACAATTATATGCTTATTTTTAATAATGAAGTCTATTTTTGTTTTTAAATGACTACGATTGAGCACTTGAGCCGTTTGGCGCTGGCGGCTGCTGGAAAAGTAGAAAAATAAAAATAAACCGAAAAAAATATATTCGAGGAGGGGGGAGAGACAATTATATGCTTATCTTTAATATTGAAGACTATTCTTTATTTTTAAGTGACTGTGATTGAAAAGACTTGGAAAAGTTCCACCCATTAGCGACCAACTGCCACAGGGTCTAGTAACAACATGTAATGTGGCAGAGAACGGATTTCTCTGCTGGAGCAAGTTCCAACGTCTCGTCTATGCTGAGTAAAGGGACTCACTGCCTCTGGTCAGCGTAGGAGGAGGATGGTAGAAATGGAATACATAGGTTTTGTAAATACCTACAACCCCATTCCCAACCATAAACCATTCCGTCTATCTTTGCTCATCGGAGACAAACAAAAAAAAGAAATGGCCATTTTAATAATTTCTTGAAATCAATTGTGGGTATTATTGTAGATGAAATCCCTCAGTAAAATTACCCCACCCCAAATAAAAATGTGTCTATTTTGTTTAGACAATTACGTTTGACAACCCTTTTAAAACTTGGGAGAGAAAATAACCCAATTATTTTATAATGTGGGGATCAGTTTCACATATAAATTTAAATTGAAGGATCACCCCGTTTCTTACAAGATATCGTTTAAACTACTTGTCACTGTTCAAGTTTAATCTTAGATATAACTATGTTCTTGTTATTTTTAGGTGGATGTTGCCACCCAAACTTAGGATGAGTGGGGGTTTCTTTGCTGTTGCTACCCGGCTTTAGGGTTACGGTAGGTGTTTGGTGGGTGGACTTGTATCATTAACAAAAGAGAGGGTATTGATTTAGCTGATGACCCTCCTCTACAGTTTTATGTTTGTATGTATTCACCCTAAGACTCTTTTATCTCAGATTAAATATTTTGACATGTGTGTAGTATTTGTTCGCAGATTCTGTTAGCTGAGATATATATTTTCACATCTATGTAGTATTTGTTCGCAGATTCTGTTAGCTGAGATATATATTTTCACATCTGTGTAGTATTTGTTCGCAGATTCTGTTAGCTGAGATATATATTTTCACATCTGTGTAGTATTTGCTTGCAGATTCTGTTAGCTCGGACATATATTTTCACATCTGTGTAGTATTTGCTTGCAGATTCTGTTAGCTTGGACATATATTTTCACATCTGTGTAGTATTTGCTTGCAGATTCTGTTAGCTGAGATATATATTTTCACATCTGTGTAGTATTTGTTTGCAGATTCTGTTAGCTGAGATATATATTTTCACATCTGTGTAGTATTTGTTTGCAGATTCTGTTAGCTGAGATATATATTTTCACATCTGTGTAGTATTTGTTTGCAGATTCTGTTAGCTGAGATATATATTTTCACATCTGTGTAGTATTTGTTTGCAGATTCTGTTAGCTGAGATATATATTTTCACATCTGTGTAGTATTTGTTTGCAGATTCTGTTAGCTGAGATATATATTTTCACATCTGTGTAGTATTTGTTTGCAGATTCTGTTAGCTCGGACATATATTTTCACATCTGTGTAGTATTTGCTTGCAGATTTTGTTAGCTGAGATATATATTTTCACATCTGTGTAGTATTTGTTTGCAGATTCTGTTAGCTGAGATATATATTTTCACATCTGTGTAGTATTTGTTTGCAGATTCTGTTAGCTGAGATATATATTTTCACATCTGTGTAGTATTTGTTTGCAGATTCTGTTAGCTGAGATATATATTTTCACATCTGTGTAGTATTTGTTTGCAGATTCTGTTAGCTGAGATATATATTTTCACATCTGTGTAGTATTTGTTTGCAGATTCTGTTAGTTGAGATATATATTTTCACATCTGTGTAGTATTTGTTTGCAGATTCTGTTAGCTCGACATATATTTTCACATCTGTGTAGTATTCGTCCTAAGACTCTATTAGTTCTATTGTTGTGGACCTGTTTAGGGGCTGGAATTAAAACATAAACATGGGGTTTAGCAAAAACAAGTATATTGAAGAAAAGTATAATACAACAGAAACAAGAGTAGTGGTACGTCAGTCTTGACTGCCAGTATCGACTGGGCTTTACTCAACACTGAGTAGCATTTATTGTGAATGCGAGAGTCAAAAGTCCGTTATAGGTACGGTACCATAACACATATTTTTTAATTTTTGTAATATTCGACCTAAGACCCTGTTTGCTCTGAGTACATTATCTTATATTTTTCTGTAGGGTTAGGGTAAGGCTTAGAAAAACTTAAGTTCTGCTAAAGTTTACTGAATCTTATTACATTTATTTTTGCATCAAATATTTCCGATATTCTATTTTATATGTTTATAAAATTAAGAAAGGTCATGTCGTTTGTACACATGCAGAACATCTACACCTGTAAGTGTAATTATCAAAGTCAGAGTTATTTATAACTGAAAAAGTCAGATTAATCCTGAAGGAATTATTAAGCAAGTGGCTTAATAGTGTTTACGAATTAATATGTTACAGACATCACTTAATTAATGCATGAATTGTTAAATAAAATCTTTTATTCATTCACAGGTAACAGCCACAGTGTAGACAAGTGAAATAATACTATACATATAATCATTCGAAGTTTAGTCTTCTAAAATGATTTCAAAAGATACAAACACATGAGAGAGAAACGTTATTCTACTAAAGTATGCTATTTGAATTTACTCTGCTGAAAAAAGAGTGATCTCCAAGAACTTATTGAACTAAAATAGTGAGAGGATTTTATTCTTGCTGTTTGTTAAAAATTATCTACAAGTTAATCTAATTAAAAAAAACACACGCAAGCCTATACTGTGGGGAAACCTTGTGAAATGTGTTGAACACCATCTGAAAAAAGAACAAACTTAAGAACAAACTTAACTAAATTAAAGGGAAAACGTATTTTTTTGTGAAATTTATGGCTCATCATTTAAAATTTCATCTTCTTAGAGACATGTAATCCCACAGTTGAAAGAAACTTTATTCTTGTGAAATTTATGGCTCATCATTTAAAATTTCATCTTCTTAGAGACATGTACTCCCACAGTTGAAAGAAACTTTATTCTTGTGAAATTCATGGCTCATCATTTAAAATTTCCTCTTCTTAGAGACATGTAATCCCACAGTTGAAAGAAACTTTATTCTTGTGAAATTTATGGCTCATCATTTAAAATTTCATCTTCTTAGAGACATGTAATCCCACAGTTGAAAGAAACTTTATTCTTGTGAAATTCATGGCTCATGATTTAAAATTTCATCTTCTTAGAGACATGTAATCCCACAGTTGAAAGAAACTTTATTTCTTGTGAAATTTATGGCTCATCATTTAAAATTTCATTTTCTTAGAGACATGTAATCCCACAGTTGAAAGAAACTTTATTCTTGTGAAATTCATGGCTCATCATTAAAAATTTCATCTTCTTAGAGACATGTAATCCCACAGTTGAAAGAAACTTTATTCTTGTGAAATTTATGGCTCATCATTTAAAAGTTCATCTTCTTAGAGACATGTAATCCCACAGTTGAAAGAAACTTTATTCTTGTGAAATTTATGGCTCATCATTTAAAATTTCATCTTCTTAGAGACATGTAATCCCACAGTTGAAAGAAACTTTATTTCTTGTGAAATTTATGGCTCATCATTTAAAATGTCATCTTCTTAGAGACATGTAATCCCACAGTTGAAAGAAACTTTATTCTTGTGAAATTTATGGCTCATCATTAAAAATTTCATCTTCTTAGAGAAATGTAATTCCACCGTTGAAAGAAACTTTATTCTTGTGAAATTTATGGCTCATCATTTAAAATTTCATCTTCTTAGAGACATGTAATCCCACAGTTGAAAGAAACTTTATTCTTGTGAAATTTATGGCTCATCATTTAAAATTTCATCTTCTTAGAGACATGTAATCCCACAGTTGAATGAAACTTTATTCTTGTGAAATTCATGGCTCATCATTTAAAATTTCATCTTCTTAGAGACATGTAATCCCACAGTTGAAAGAAACTTTATTCTTGTGGAATTTATGGCTCATCATTTAAAATTTAATCTTCTTAGAGACATGTAACCCAACAATTGAAAGAAACTTTATTCTTGTCAAATTTATGGCTCATCATTTAAAATTTCATCTTCTTAGAGACATGTAATCCAACAATTGAAAGAAACTTTATTTCTTGTGGAATTTATGGCTCATCATTTAAAATTTCAGCTACTTAAAGACATGTAATCAAATAGTTGAAAGAAACTTTATTCTTGTGAAATTTATGGCTCATCATTTAAAATTTCATCTTCTTAGAGACATGTAATCCAACAGTTGAAAGAAACTTGATTCTTGTGAAATTTATGGCTCATCATTTAAAATGTCATCTTCTTAGAGACATGTAATCCAACAGTTGAAAGAAACTTTATTATTGTGAAATTTATGGCTCATCATTTAAAATGTCATCTTCTTAGAGACATGTAATCCCACAGTTGAAAGAAACTTTATTCTTGTGAAATTTATGACTCATCATTTAAAATTTCATCTTCTTAGAGACACGTAATCCCACAGTTCAAAGAAACTTTATTCTTGTGAAATTTATGGCTCATCATTTAAAATTTCATCTTCTTAGAGACATGTAATCCCACAGTTGAAAGAAACTTTATTCTTGTGAAATTTATGACTCATCATTTAAAATTTCATCTTCTTAGTTACATGTAATCCCACAGTTGAAAGAAACTTTATTCTTGTGAAATTTATGGCTCATCATTTAAAATTTCATCTTCTTAGAGACATGTAATCCCACAGTTGAAAGAAACTTTATTATTGTGAAATTTATGGATCATTATTTAAAATTTCATCTTCTTAGAGACATGTAATCCCACAGTTGAAAGAAACTTTATTCTTGTGAAATTTATGACTCATCATTAAAAATTTCATCTTCTTAGTTACATGTAATCCCACAGTTGAAAGAAACTTTATTCTTGTGAAATTTATGGCTCATCATTAAAAATTTCATCTTCTTAGAGACATGTAATCCCACAGTTGGAAGAAACTTTATTCTTGTGAAATTTATGGCTCATCATTAAAAATTTCATCTTCTTAGTGACATGTAATCCCACATTTTAAAGAAACTTTATTCTTGTGAAATTCATGGCTCATCATTAAAAATTTTATCTTCTTAGAGACATGTAATCCCACAGTTGAAAGAAACGTTATTCTTGTGAAATTTATGGCTCATCATTAGAAATTTCATCTTCTTAGAGACATGTAATCCCACAGTTGGAAGAAACTTTATTCTTGTGAAATTTATGGCTCATCATTAAAAATTTCATCTTCTTAGAGACATGTAATCCCACAGTTGAAAGAAACTTTATTCTTGTGAAATTTATGGCTCATCATTAAAAATTTCATCTTCTTAGAGACATGTAATCCCACAGTTGAAAGAAACTTTATTCTTGTGAAATTTATGGCTCATCATTTAAAATTGCATCTTCTTAGAGACATGTAATCCCACAGTTGAAAGAAACTTTATTCTTGTGAAATTTATGGCTCATCATTTAAAATTTCATCTTCTTAGAGACATGTAATCCCACAGTTGAAAGAAACTTTATTCTTGTGAAATTTATGGCTCATCATTTAAAATTTCAACTTCTTAGAGACATGTAATCCAACAATTGAAAGAAACTTTAATTCTTGTGGAATTTATGGATCATCATTTAAAATTTAATCTTCTAAGAGACATGTAACCCTACAATTGAAAGAAACTTTATTCTTGTGAAATTTATGGCTCATCATTTAAAATTTCATCTTCTTAGAGACATGTAATCAAACAATTGAAAGAAACTTTATTTCTTGTGGAATTTATGGCTCATCATTTAAAATTTCAGCTACTTAAAGACATGTAATCCAACAGTTGAAAGAAAGTTTATTCTTGTGAAATTTATGGCTCATCATTTAAAATTTCATCTTCTTAGAGACATGTAATCCAACAGTTGAAAGAAACTTGATTCTTGTGAAATTTATGGCTCATCATTTAAAATGTCATCTTCTTAGAGACATGTAATCCAACAGTTTAAAGAAACTTTATTCTTGTGAAATGTATGGCTCATCATTTAAAATGTCATCTTCTTAGAGACATGTAATCCCACAGTTGAAAGAAACTTTATTCTTGTGAAATTTATGACTCATCATTTAAAATTTCATCTTCTTAGAGACACGTAATCCCACAGTTGAAAGAAACTTTATTCTTGTGAAATTTATGGCTCATCATTTAAAATTTCATCTTCTTAGAGACATGTAATCCCACAGTTGAAAGAAACTTTATTCTTGTGAAATTTATGACTCATCATTTAAAATTTCATCTTCTTAGAGACACGTAATCCCACAGTTGAAAGAAACTTTATTCTTGTTAAATTTATGGCTCATCATTTAAAATTTCATCTTCTTAGAGACATGTAATCCAACAATTGAAAGAAACTTTATTTCTTGTGGAATTTATGGCTCATCATTTAAAATTTCATCTACTTAAAGACATGTAATCCAACAGTTTAAAGAAACTTTATTCTTGTGAAATTTATGGCTCATCATTTAAAATTTCATCTTCTTAGAGACATGTAATCCAACAGTTGAAAGAAACTTGATTCTTGTGAAATTTATGGCTCATCATTTAAAATTTCATCTTCTTAGAGACATGTAATCCCACAGTTGAAAGAAACTTTATTCTTGTGAAATTTATGACTCATCATTTAAAATTTCATCTTCTTAGTTACATGTAATCCCACAGTTGAAAGAAACTTTATTCTAGTGAAATTTATGGCTCATCATTTAAAATTTCATCTTCTTAGAGACATGTAATCCAACAGTTAAAAGAAACTTTATTATTGTGAAATTTATGACTCATCATTTAAAATTTCATCTTCTTAGAGACATGTAATCCCACAGTTGAAAGAAACTTTATTCTTGTGAAATTTATGACTCATCATTAAAAATTTCATCTTCTTAGTTACATGTAATCCCACAGTTGGAAGAAACTTTATTCTTGTGAAATTTATGGCTCATCATTAAAAATTTCATCTTCTTAGAGACATGTAATCCCACAGTTGGAAGAAACTTTATTCTTGTGAAATTTATGGCTCATCATTTAAAATGTCATCTTCTTAGAGACATGTAATCCTACAGTTGAAAGAAACTTTATTCTTGTGAAATTTATGGCTCATCATTAATAATTTCATCTTCTTAGAGACATGTAATACCACAGTTTGAAGAAACTTTATTCTTGTGAAATTTATGGATCATCATTAAAAATTTCATCTTCTTAGAGACATGTAATCCCACAGTTTGAAGAAACTTTATTCTTGTGAAATTTATGGCTCATCATTAAAAATTTCATCTTCTTAGAGACATGTAATCCCACAGTTGAAAGAAACTTTATTCTTGTGAAATTTATGGCTCATCATTTAAAATTTCATCTTCTTAGAGACATGTAATCCCACAGTTGGAAGAAACTTTATTCTTGTGAAATTTATGGCTCATCATTAAAAATTTCATCTTATTAGAGACATGTAATCCAACAGTTGAAAGAAACGTTATTCTTGTGAAATTTATGGCTCATCATTAAAAATTTCATCTTCTTAGAGACATGTAATCCCACAGTTGAAAGAAACTTTATTCTTGTGAAATGTATGGCTCATCATTTAAAATGTCATCTTCTTAGAGACATGTAATCCCACAGGTCAAAGAAACTTTATTCTTGTGAAATTTATGGCTCATCATTTAAAATTTCATCTTCTTAGAGACATGTAATCCCACAGTTGAAAGAAACTTTATTCTTGTGAAATTTATGGCTCATCATTTAAAATTCCATCTTCTTAGAGACATGTAATCCCACAGTTGAAAGAAACTTTATTCTTGTGAAATTTATGGCTCATCATTTAAAATTTCATCTTCTTAGAGACATGTAATCCCACAGTTGAAAGAAACTTTATTCTTGTGAAATTTATGACTCATCATTTAAAATTTCATCTTCTTAGAGAAACGCAATCCCACAGTTGAAAGAAACTTTATTTCTTGTGAAATTTATGGCTCATCATTAAAAATTTCATCTTCTTAGAGACATGTAATCCCACAGTTTAAAGAAACTTTATTCTTGTGAAATTTATGGCTCATCATTTAAAATTTCATCTTCTTAGTGACATGTAATCCAACAATTGAACGAAACGTTATTCTTGTGAAATTTATGGCTCATCATTTAAAATTTCATCTTCTTAGAGACATGTAATCCCACAGTTGAAAGAAACTTTATTCTTGTGAAATTTATGGCTCATCATTTAAAATTTCATCTTCTTAGAGACATGTAATGCAACAATTGAAAGAAACTTTATTCTTGTGAAATTTATAGCTCATCATTTAAAATTTCATCTTCTTAGAGACATGTAATCCCACATTTGAAAGAAACTTTATTCTTGTGAAATTTATGGCTCATCATTTAAAATTACATCTTCTTAGAGACATGTAATCCCACATTTGAAAGAAACTTTATTCTTGTGAAATTTATGGTTCATCATTTAAAATTTCATCTTCTTAGAGACATGTAATCCAACAATTGAAAGAAACTTTATTCTTGTGAAATTTATGGCTCATCATTTAAAATTTCATCTTCTTAGAGACATGTAATCCAACAATTGAAAGAAACTTTATTCTTGTGAAATTTATGACTCATCATTTAAAATTTCATCTTCTTAGAGACATGTAATCCCACAGTTGAAAGAAACTTTATTCTTGTGAAATTTATGGCTCATAATTAAAAATTTCATCTTCTTAGAGACATGTAATCCCACAGTTGAAAGAAACTTTATTCTTGTGAAATTTATGACTCATCATTTAAAATTTCATCTTCTTAGAGAAACGCAATCCCACAGTTGAAAGAAACTTTATTTCTTGTGAAATTTATGGCTCATCATTAAAAATTTCATCTTCTTAGAGACATGTAATCCCACAGTTTAAAGGAACTTTATTCTTGTGGAATTTATGGCTCATCATTTAAAATTTCATCTTCTTAGTGACATATAATCCAACAATTGAAAGAAACGTTATTCTTGTGAAATTTATGGCTCATCATTTAAAATTTCATCTTCTTAGAGACATGTAATCCCACAGTTGAAAGAAACTTTATTCTTGTGAAATTTATGGCTCATCATTTAAAATTTCATCTTCTTAGAGACATGTAATGCAACCATTGAAAGAAACTTTATTCTTGTGAAATTTATGGCTCATCATTTAAAATTTCATCTTCTTAGAGACATGTAATCCCACATTTGAAAGAAACTTTATTCTTGTGAAATTTATGGCTCATCATTTAAAATTACATCTTCTTAGAGACATGTAATCCAACATTTGAAAGAAACTTTATTCTTGTGAAATTTATGGTTCATAATTAAAAATTTCATCTTCTTAGAGACATGTAATCCAACAATTGAAAGAAACTTTATTCTTGTGAAATTTATGGCGCATCATTTAAAATTTCATCTTCTTAGAGACATGTAATCCCACAGTTGAAAGAAACTTTATTCTTGTGAAATTCATGGCTCATCATTTAAAATTTCATCTTCTTAGAGACATGTAATCCCACAGTTGAAAGAAACTTTATTCTTGTGAAATTTATGGCTCATCATTTAAAATTTCATCTTCTTAGAGACATGTTACCCAACAATTGAAAGAAACTTTATTCTTGTGAAATTTATGGCTCATCATTTAAAATTTCATCTTCTTAGAGACATGTAATCCAACAATTGAAAGAAAGTTTATTCTTGTGAAATTTATGGCTCATCATTTAAAATTTCATCTTCTTAGAGACATGTTATCCCACAGTTGAAAGAAACTTTATTCTTGTAAAATTTATGAGTCATCATTAAAATTTCATCTTCTTAGTTACATGTAATCCCACAGTTGAAAGAAACTTTATTCTTGTGAAATTTATGGCTCATCATTAAAAATTTCATCTTCTTAGAGACATGTAATCCCACAGTTGGAAGAAACTTTATTCTTGTGAAATTTATGGCTCATCATTAAAAATTTCATCTTCTTAGAGACATGTAATCCCACAGTTGAAAGAAACTTTATTCTTGTGAAATTTATGGCTCATCATTTAAAATGTCATCTTCTTAGAGACATGTAATACCACAGTTAGAAGAAACTTTATTCTTGTGAAATTTATGGATCATCATTAAAAATTTCATCTTCTTAGAGACATGTAATCCCACAGTTGAAAGAAACTTTATTCTTGTGAAATTTATGGCTCATCATTAAAAATTTCATCTTCTTAGAGACATGTAATCCCACAGTTGAAAGAAACTTTATTCTTGTGAAATTTATGGCTCATCATTTAAAATTTCATCTTCTTAGAGACATGTAATCCCACAGTTGGAAGAAACTTTATTCTTGTGAAATTTATGGCTCATCATTAAAAATTTCATCTTATTAGAGACATGTAATCCAACAGTTGAAAGAAACGTTATTCTTGTGAAATTTATGGCTCATCATTAAAAATTTCATCTTCTTAGAGACATGTAATCCCACAGTTGAAAGAAACTTTATTCTTGTGAAATTTATGACTCATCATTTAAAATTTCATCTTCTTAGAGAAACGCAATCCCACAGTTGAAAGAAACTTTATTTCTTGTGAAATTTATGGCTCATCATTAAAAATTTCATCTTCTTAGAGACATGTAATCCCACAGTTTAAAGAAACTTTATTCTTGTGAAATTTATGGCTCATCATTTAAAATTTCATCTTCTTAGTGACATGTAATCCAACAATTGAACGAAACGTTATTCTTGTGAAATTTATGGCTCATCATTTAAAATTTCATCTTCTTAGAGACATGTAATCCCACAGTTGAAAGAAACTTTATTCTTGTGAAATTTATGGCTCATCATTTAAAATTTCATCTTCTTAGAGACATGTAATGCAACAATTGAAAGAAACTTTATTCTTGTGAAATTTATAGCTCATCATTTAAAATTTCATCTTCTTAGAGACATGTAATCCCACATTTGAAAGAAACTTTATTCTTGTGAAATTTATGGCTCATCATTTAAAATTACATCTTCTTAGAGACATGTAATCCCACATTTGAAAGAAACTTTATTCTTGTGAAATTTATGGTTCATCATTTAAAATTTCATCTTCTTAGAGACATGTAATCCAACAATTGAAAGAAACTTTATTCTTGTGAAATTTATGGCTCATCATTTAAAATTTCATCTTCTTAGAGACATGTAATCCAACAATTGAAAGAAACTTTATTCTTGTGAAATTTATGACTCATCATTTAAAATTTCATCTTTTTAGAGACATGTAATCCCACAGTTGAAAGAAACTTTATTCTTGTGAAATTTATGGCTCATAATTAAAAATTTCATCTTCTTAGAGACATGTAATCCCACAGTTGAAAGAAACTTTATTCTTGTGAAATTTATGACTCATCATTTAAAATTTCATCTTCTTAGAGAAACGCAATCCCACAGTTGAAAGAAACTTTATTTCTTGTGAAATTTATGGCTCATCATTAAAAATTTCATCTTCTTAGAGACATGTAATCCCACAGTTTAAAGGAACTTTATTCTTGTGGAATTTATGGCTCATCATTTAAAATTTCATCTTCTTAGTGACATATAATCCAACAATTGAAAGAAACGTTATTCTTGTGAAATTTATGGCTCATCATTTAAAATTTCATCTTCTTAGAGACATGTAATCCCACAGTTGAAAGAAACTTTATTCTTGTGAAATTTATGGCTCATCATTTAAAATTTCATCTTCTTAGAGACATGTAATGCAACCATTGAAAGAAACTTTATTCTTGTGAAATTTATGGCTCATCATTTAAAATTTCATCTTCTTAGAGACATGTAATCCCACATTTGAAAGAAACTTTATTCTTGTGAAATTTATGGCTCATCATTTAAAATTACATCTTCTTAGAGACATGTAATCCCACATTTGAAAGAAACTTTATTCTTGTGAAATTTATGGTTCATAATTAAAAATTTCATCTTCTTAGAGACATGTAATCCAACAATTGAAAGAAACTTTATTCTTGTGAAATTTATGGCGCATCATTTAAAATTTCATCTTCTTAGAGACATGTAATCCCACAGTTGAAAGAAACTTTATTCTTGTGAAATTCATGGCTCATCATTTAAAATTTCATCTTCTTAGAGACATGTAATCCCACAGTTGAAAGAAACTTTATTCTTGTGAAATTTATGGCTCATCATTTAAAATTTCATCTTCTTAGAGACATGTAACCCAACAATTGAAAGAAACTTTATTCTTGTGAAATTTATGGCTCATCATTTAAAATTTCATCTTCTTAGAGACATGTAATCCAACAATTGAAAGAAACTTTATTCTTGTGAAATTTATGGCTCATCATTTAAAATTTCATCTTCTTAGAGACATGTTATCCCACAGTTGAAAGAAACTTTATTCTTGTAAAATTTATGAGTCATCATTAAAATTTCATCTTCTTAGTTACATGTAATCCCACAGTTGAAAGAAACTTTATTCTTGTGAAATTTATGGCTCATCATTAAAAATTTCATCTTCTTAGAGACATGTAATCCCACAGTTGGAAGAAACTTTATTCTTGTGAAATTTATGGCTCATCATTAAAAATTTCATCTTCTTAGAGACATGTAATCCCACAGTTGAAAGAAACTTTATTCTTGTGAAATTTATGGCTCATCATTAAAAATTTCATCTTCTTATAGACATGTAATACCACAGTTAGAAGAAACTTTATTCTTGTGAAATTTATGGATCATCATTAAAAATTTCATCTTCTTAGAGACATGTAATCCCACAGTTGGAAGAAACTTTATTCTTGTGAAATTTATGGCTCATCATTAAAAATTTCATCTTCTTAGAGACATGTAATCCCACAGTTGAAAGAAACTTTATTCTTGTGAAATTTATGGCTCATCATTTAAAATTTCATCTTCTTAGAGACATGTAATCCCACAGTTGGAAGAAACTTTATTCTTGTGAAATTTATGGCTCATCATTAAAAATTTCATCTTATTAGAGACATGTAATCCAACAGTTGAAAGAAACGTTATTCTTGTGAAATTTATGGCTCATCATTAAAAATTTCATCTTCTTAGAGACATGTAATCCCACAGTTGAAAGAAACTTTATTCTTGTGAAATGTATGGCTCATCATTTAAAATGTCATCTTCTTAGAGACATGTAATCCCACAGGTGAAAGAAACTTTATTCTTGTGAAATTTATGGCTCATCATTTAAAATTTCATCTTCTTAGAGACATGTAATCCCACAGTTGAAAGAAACTTTATTCTTGTGAAATTTATGGCTCATCATTTAAAATTCCATCTTCTTAGAGACATGTAATCCCACAGTTGAAAGAAACTTTATTCTTGTGAAATTTATGGCTCATCATTTAAAATTTCATCTTCTTAGAGACATGTAATCCCACAGTTGAAAGAAACTTTATTCTTGTGAAATTTATGACTCATCATTTAAAATTTCATCTTCTTAGAGAAACGCAATCCCACAGTTGAAAGAAACTTTATTTCTTGTGAAATTTATGGCTCATCATTAAAAATTTCATCTTCTTAGAGACATGTAATCCCACAGTTTAAAGAAACTTTATTCTTGTGAAATTTATGGCTCATCATTTGAAATTTCATCTTCTTAGTGACATGTAATCCAACAATTGAAAGAAACGTTATACTTGTGAAATTTATGGCTCATCATTTAAAATTTCATCTTCTTAGAGACATGTAATCCCACAGTTGAAAGAAACTTTATTCTTGTGAAATTTATGGCTCATCATTTAAAATTTCATCTTCTTAGAGACATGTAATGCAACAATTGAAAGAAACTTTATTCTTGTGAAATTTATGGCTCATCATTTAAAATTTCATCTTCTTAGAGACATGTAATCCCACATTTGAAAGAAACTTTATTCTTGTGAAATTTATGGCTCATCATTTAAAATTACATCTTCTTAGAGACATGTAATCCCACATTTGAAAGAAACTTTATTCTTGTGAAATTTATGGTTCATCATTTAAAATTTCATCTTCTTAGAGACATGTAATCCAACAATTGAAAGAAACTTTATTCTTGTGAAATTTATGGCTCATCATTTAAAATTTCATCTTCTTAGAGACATGTAATCCAACAATTGAAAGAAACTTTATTCTTGTGAAATTTATGACTCATCATTTAAAATTTCATCTTCTTAGAGACATGTAATCCCACAGTTGAAAGAAACTTTATTCTTGTGAAATGTATGGCTCATAATTAAAAATTTCATCTTCTTAAAGACATGTAATCCCACATTTAAATTAAACTTTATTCTTGTGAAATTTATGGCTCATCATTAAAAATTTCATCTTCTTAGAGACATGTAATCCCACAGTTGAAAGAAACTTTATTCTTGTGAAATTTATGGCTCATCATTTAAAATTTCATCTTCTTAGAGACATGTAATGCAACAATTGAAAGAAACTTTATTCTTGTGAAATTTATGGCTCATCATTTAAAATTTCATCTTCTTAGAGACATGTAATCCCACATTTGAAAGAAACTTTATTCTTGTGAAATTTATGGCTCATCATTTAAAATTACATCTTCTTAGAGACATGTAATCCCACATTTGAAAGAAACTTTATTCTTGTGAAATTTATGGTTCATCATTTAAAATTTCATCTTCTTAGAGACATGTAATCCAACAATTGAAAGAAACTTTATTCTTGTGAAATTTATGGCTCATCATTTAAAATTTCATCTTTTTAGAGACATCTAATCCAACAATTGAAAGAAACTTTATTCTTGTGAAATTTATGACTCATCATTTAAAATTTCATCTTCTTAGAGACATGTAATCCCACAGTTGAAAGAAACTTTATTCTTGTGAAATTTATGGCTCATAATTAAAAATTTCATCTTCTTAAAGACATGTAATCCCACATTTGAAAGAAACTTTATTCTTGTGAAATTTATGGCTCATCATTTAAAATTACATCTTCTTAGAGACATGTAATCCCACAGTTGGAAGAAACTTTATTCTTGTGAAATTTATGGCTCATCATTAAAAATTTCATCTTCTTAGAGACATGTAATCCCACAGTTGAAAGAAACTTTATTCTTGTGAAATTTATGGCTCATCATTAAAAATTTCATCTTCTTAGAGACATGTAATCCCACAGTTGGAAGAAACTTTATTCTTGTGAAATTTATGGCTCATCATTAAAAATTTCATATTATTAGAGACATGTAATCCAACAGTTGAAAGAAACGTTATTCTTGTGAAATTTATGGCTCATCATTAAAAATTTCATCTTCTTAGAGACATGTAATCCCACAGTTGAAAGAAACTTTATTCTTGTGAAATTTATGGCTCATCATTTAAAATTTCATCTTCTTAGAGACATGTAATGCAACAATTGAAAGAAACTTTATTCTTGTGAAATTTATGGCTCATCATTTAAAATTTCATCTTCTTAGAGACATGTAATCCCACATTTGAAAGAAACTTTATTCTTGTGAAATTTATGGCTCATCATTTAAAATTACATCTTCTTAGAGACATGTAATCCCACATTTGAAAGAAACTTTATTCTTGTGAAATTTATGGTTCATCATTTAAAATTTCATCTTCTTAGAGACATGTAATCCAACAATTGAAAGAAACTTTATTCTTGTGAAATTTATGGCTCATCATTTAAAATTTCATCTTCTTAGAGACATGTAATCCAACAATTGAAAGAAACTTTATTCTTGTGAAATTTATGGCTCATCATTTAAAATTTCATCTTCTTAGTGACATGTAATCCAACAATTGAAAGAAACGTTATACTTGTGAAATTTATGGCTCATCATTTAAAATTTCATCTTCTTAGAGACATGTAATCCCACAGTTGAAAGAAACTTTATTCTTGTGAAATTTATGGCTCATCATTTAAAATTTCATCTTCTTAGAGACATGTAATGCAACAATTGAAAGAAACTTTATTCTTGTGAAATTTATGGCTCATCATTTAAAATTTCATCTTCTTAGAGACATGTAATCCCACATTTGAAAGAAACTTTATTCTTGTGAAATTTATGGCTCATCATTTAAAATTACATCTTCTTAGAGACATGTAATCCCACATTTGAAAGAAACTTTATTCTTGTGAAATTTATGGTTCATCATTTAAAATTTCATCTTCTTAGAGACATGTAATCCAACAATTGAAAGAAACTTTATTCTTGTGAAATTTATGGCTCATCATTTAAAATTTCATCTTCTTAGAGACATGTAATCCAACAATTGAAAGAAACTTTATTCTTGTGAAATTTATGACTCATCATTTAAAATTTCATCTTCTTAGAGACATGTAATCCCACAGTTGAAAGAAACTTTATTCTTGTGAAATGTATGGCTCATAATTAAAAATTTCATCTTCTTAAAGACATGTAATCCCACATTTGAAAGAAACTTTATTCTTGTGAAATTTATGGCTCATCATTAAAAATTTCATCTTCTTAGAGACATGTAATCCCACAGTTGAAAGAAACTTTATTCTTGTGAAATTTATGGCTCATCATTTAAAATTTCATCTTCTTAGAGACATGTAATGCAACAATTGAAAGAAACTTTATTCTTGTGAAATTTATGGCTCATCATTTAAAATTTCATCTTCTTAGAGACATGTAATCCCACATTTGAAAGAAACTTTATTCTTGTGAAATTTATGGCTCATCATTTAAAATTACATCTTCTTAGAGACATGTAATCCCACATTTGAAAGAAACTTTATTCTTGTGAAATTTATGGTTCATCATTTAAAATTTCATCTTCTTAGAGACATGTAATCCAACAATTGAAAGAAACTTTATTCTTGTGAAATTTATGGCTCATCATTTAAAATTTCTTTTTTTTAGAGACATGTAATCCAACAATTGAAAGAAACTTTATTCTTGTGAAATTTATGACTCATCATTTAAAATTTCATCTTCTTAGAGACATGTAATCCCACAGTCGAAAGAAACTTTATTCTTGTGAAATTTATGGCTCATAATTAAAAATTTCATCTTCTTAAAGACATGTAATCCCACATTTGAAAGAAACTTTATTCTTGTGAAATTTATGGCTCATCATTTAAAATTACATCTTCTTAGAGACATGTAATCCCACAGTTGGAAGAAACTTTATTCTTGTGAAATTTATGGCTCATCATTAAAAATTTCATCTTCTTAGAGACATGTAATCCCACAGTTGAAAGAAACTTTATTCTTGTGAAATTTATGGCTCATCATTAAAAATTTCATTTTCTTAGAGACATGTAATCCCACAGTTGGAAGAAACTTTATTCTTGTGAAATTTATGGCTCATCATTAAAAATTTCATATTATTAGAGACATGTAATCCAACAGTTGAAAGAAACGTTATTCTTGTGAAATTTATGGCTCATCATTAAAAATTTCATCTTCTTAGAGACATGTAATCCCACAGTTGAAAGAAACTTTATTCTTGTGAAATTTATGGCTCATCATTTAAAATTTCATCTTCTTAGAGACATGTAATGCAACAATTGAAAGAAACTTTATTCTTGTGAAATTTATGGCTCATCATTTAAAATTTCATCTTCTTAGAGACATGTAATCCCACATTTGAAAGAAACTTTATTCTTGTGAAATTTATGGCTCATCATTTAAAATTACATCTTCTTAGAGACATGTAATCCCACATTTGAAAGAAACTTTATTCTTGTGAAATTTATGGTTCATCATTTAAAATTTCATCTTCTTAGAGACATGTAATCCAACAATTGAAAGAAACTTTATTCTTGTGAAATTTATGGCTCATCATTTAAAATTTCATCTTTTTAGAGACATCTAATCCAACAATTGAAAGAAACTTTATTCTTGTGAAATTTATGACTCATCATTTAAAATTTCATCTTCTTAGAGACATGTAATCCCACAGTTGAAAGAAACTTTATTCTTGTGAAATTTATGGCTCATAATTAAAAATTTCATCTTCTTAAAGACATGTAATCCCACATTTGAAAGAAACTTTATTCTTGTGAAATTTATGGCTCATCATTTAAAATTACATCTTCTTAGAGACATGTAATCCCACAGTTGAAAGAAACTTTATTCTTGTGAAATTTATGGCTCATCATTAAAAATTTCATCTTCTTAGAGACATGTAATCCCACAGTTGAAAGAAACTTTATTCTTGTGAAATTTATGGCTCATCATTAAAAATTTCATCTTCTTAGAGACATGTAATCCCACAGTTGGAAGAAACTTTATTCTTGTGAAATTTATGGCTCATCATTAAAAATTTCATATTATTAGAGACATGTAATCCAACAGTTGAAAGAAACGTTATTCTTGTGAAATTTATGGCTCATCATTAAAAATTTCATCTTCTTAGAGACATGTAATCCCACAGTTGAAAGAAACTTTATTCTTGTGAAATTTATGGCTCATCATTTAAAATTTCATCTTCTTAGAGACATGTAATGCAACAATTGAAAGAAACTTTATTCTTGTGAAATTTATGGCTCATCATTTAAAATTTCATCTTCTTAGAGACATGTAATCCCACATTTGAAAGAAACTTTATTCTTGTGAAATTTATGGCTCATCATTTAAAATTACATCTTCTTAGAGACATGTAATCCCACATTTGAAAGAAACTTTATTCTTGTGAAATTTATGGTTCATCATTTAAAATTTCATCTTCTTAGAGACATGTAATCCAACAATTGAAAGAAACTTTATTCTTGTGAAATTTATGGCTCATCATTTAAAATTTCATCTTCTTAGAGACATGTAATCCAACAATTGAAAGAAACTTTATTCTTGTGAAATTTATGACTCATCATTTAAAATTTCATCTTCTTAGAGACATGTAATCCCACAGTTGAAAGAAACTTTATTCTTGTGAAATGTATGGCTCATAATTAAAAATTTCATCTTCTTAAAGACATGTAATCCCACATTTAAATTAAACTTTATTCTTGTGAAATTTATGGCTCATCATTAAAAATTTCATCTTCTTAGAGACATGTAATCCCACAGTTGAAAGAAACTTTATTCTTGTGAAATTTATGGCTCATCATTTAAAATTTCATCTTCTTAGAGACATGTAATGCAACAATTGAAAGAAACTTTATTCTTGTGAAATTTATGGCTCATCATTTAAAATTTCATCTTCTTAGAGACATGTAATCCCACATTTGAAAGAAACTTTATTCTTGTGAAATTTATGGCTCATCATTTAAAATTACATCTTCTTAGAGACATGTAATCCCACATTTGAAAGAAACTTTATTCTTGTGAAATTTATGGTTCATCATTTAAAATTTCATCTTCTTAGAGACATGTAATCCAACAATTGAAAGAAACTTTATTCTTGTGAAATTTATGGCTCATCATTTAAAATTTCATCTTTTTAGAGACATCTAATCCAACAATTGAAAGAAACTTTATTCTTGTGAAATTTATGACTCATCATTTAAAATTTCATCTTCTTAGAGACATGTAATCCCACAGTTGAAAGAAACTTTATTCTTGTGAAATTTATGGCTCATAATTAAAAATTTCATCTTCTTAAAGACATGTAATCCCACATTTGAAAGAAACTTTATTCTTGTGAAATTTATGGCTCATCATTTAAAATTACATCTTCTTAGAGACATGTAATCCCACAGTTGGAAGAAACTTTATTCTTGTGAAATTTATGGCTCATCATTAAAAATTTCATCTTCTTAGAGACATGTAATCCCACAGTTGAAAGAAACTTTATTCTTGTGAAATTTATGGCTCATCATTAAAAATTTCATCTTCTTAGAGACATGTAATCCCACAGTTGGAAGAAACTTTATTCTTGTGAAATTTATGGCTCATCATTAAAAATTTCATATTATTAGAGACATGTAATCCAACAGTTGAAAGAAACGTTATTCTTGTGAAATTTATGGCTCATCATTAAAAATTTCATCTTCTTAGAGACATGTAATCCCACAGTTGAAAGAAACTTTATTCTTGTGAAATTTATGGCTCATCATTTAAAATTTCATCTTCTTAGAGACATGTAATGCAACAATTGAAAGAAACTTTATTCTTGTGAAATTTATGGCTCATCATTTAAAATTTCATCTTCTTAGAGACATGTAATCCCACATTTGAAAGAAACTTTATTCTTGTGAAATTTATGGCTCATCATTTAAAATTACATCTTCTTAGAGACATGTAATCCCACATTTGAAAGAAACTTTATTCTTGTGAAATTTATGGTTCATCATTTAAAATTTCATCTTCTTAGAGACATGTAATCCAACAATTGAAAGAAACTTTATTCTTGTGAAATTTATGGCTCATCATTTAAAATTTCATCTTCTTAGAGACATGTAATCCAACAATTGAAAGAAACTTTATTCTTGTGAAATTTATGGCTCATCATTTAAAATTTCATCTTCTTAGTGACATGTAATCCAACAATTGAAAGAAACGTTATACTTGTGAAATTTATGGCTCATCATTTAAAATTTCATCTTCTTAGAGACATGTAATCCCACAGTTGAAAGAAACTTTATTCTTGTGAAATTTATGGCTCATCATTTAAAATTTCATCTTCTTAGAGACATGTAATGCAACAATTGAAAGAAACTTTATTCTTGTGAAATTTATGGCTCATCATTTAAAATTTCATCTTCTTAGAGACATGTAATCCCACATTTGAAAGAAACTTTATTCTTGTGAAATTTATGGCTCATCATTTAAAATTACATCTTCTTAGAGACATGTAATCCCACATTTGAAAGAAACTTTATTCTTGTGAAATTTATGGTTCATCATTTAAAATTTCATCTTCTTAGAGACATGTAATCCAACAATTGAAAGAAACTTTATTCTTGTGAAATTTATGGCTCATCATTTAAAATTTCATCTTCTTAGAGACATGTAATCCAACAATTGAAAGAAACTTTATTCTTGTGAAATTTATGACTCATCATTTAAAATTTCATCTTCTTAGAGACATGTAATCCCACAGTTGAAAGAAACTTTATTCTTGTGAAATGTATGGCTCATAATTAAAAATTTCATCTTCTTAAAGACATGTAATCCCACATTTGAAAGAAACTTTATTCTTGTGAAATTTATGGCTCATCATTAAAAATTTCATCTTCTTAGAGACATGTAATCCCACAGTTGAAAGAAACTTTATTCTTGTGAAATTTATGGCTCATCATTTAAAATTTCATCTTCTTAGAGACATGTAATGCAACAATTGAAAGAAACTTTATTCTTGTGAAATTTATGGCTCATCATTTAAAATTTCATCTTCTTAGAGACATGTAATCCCACATTTGAAAGAAACTTTATTCTTGTGAAATTTATGGCTCATCATTTAAAATTACATCTTCTTAGAGACATGTAATCCCACATTTGAAAGAAACTTTATTCTTGTGAAATTTATGGTTCATCATTTAAAATTTCATCTTCTTAGAGACATGTAATCCAACAATTGAAAGAAACTTTATTCTTGTGAAATTTATGGCTCATCATTTAAAATTTCTTTTTTTTAGAGACATGTAATCCAACAATTGAAAGAAACTTTATTCTTGTGAAATTTATGACTCATCATTTAAAATTTCATCTTCTTAGAGACATGTAATCCCACAGTCGAAAGAAACTTTATTCTTGTGAAATTTATGGCTCATAATTAAAAATTTCATCTTCTTAAAGACATGTAATCCCACATTTGAAAGAAACTTTATTCTTGTGAAATTTATGGCTCATCATTTAAAATTACATCTTCTTAGAGACATGTAATCCCACAGTTGGAAGAAACTTTATTCTTGTGAAATTTATGGCTCATCATTAAAAATTTCATCTTCTTAGAGACATGTAATCCCACAGTTGAAAGAAACTTTATTCTTGTGAAATTTATGGCTCATCATTAAAAATTTCATTTTCTTAGAGACATGTAATCCCACAGTTGGAAGAAACTTTATTCTTGTGAAATTTATGGCTCATCATTAAAAATTTCATATTATTAGAGACATGTAATCCAACAGTTGAAAGAAACGTTATTCTTGTGAAATTTATGGCTCATCATTAAAAATTTCATCTTCTTAGAGACATGTAATCCCACAGTTGAAAGAAACTTTATTCTTGTGAAATTTATGGCTCATCATTTAAAATTTCATCTTCTTAGAGACATGTAATGCAACAATTGAAAGAAACTTTATTCTTGTGAAATTTATGGCTCATCATTTAAAATTTCATCTTCTTAGAGACATGTAATCCCACATTTGAAAGAAACTTTATTCTTGTGAAATTTATGGCTCATCATTTAAAATTACATCTTCTTAGAGACATGTAATCCCACATTTGAAAGAAACTTTATTCTTGTGAAATTTATGGTTCATCATTTAAAATTTCATCTTCTTAGAGACATGTAATCCAACAATTGAAAGAAACTTTATTCTTGTGAAATTTATGGCTCATCATTTAAAATTTCATCTTTTTAGAGACATCTAATCCAACAATTGAAAGAAACTTTATTCTTGTGAAATTTATGACTCATCATTTAAAATTTCATCTTCTTAGAGACATGTAATCCCACAGTTGAAAGAAACTTTATTCTTGTGAAATTTATGGCTCATAATTAAAAATTTCATCTTCTTAAAGACATGTAATCCCACATTTGAAAGAAACTTTATTCTTGTGAAATTTATGGCTCATCATTTAAAATTACATCTTCTTAGAGACATGTAATCCCACAGTTGAAAGAAACTTTATTCTTGTGAAATTTATGGCTCATCATTAAAAATTTCATCTTCTTAGAGACATGTAATCCCACAGTTGAAAGAAACTTTATTCTTGTGAAATTTATGGCTCATCATTAAAAATTTCATCTTCTTAGAGACATGTAATCCCACAGTTGGAAGAAACTTTATTCTTGTGAAATTTATGGCTCATCATTAAAAATTTCATATTATTAGAGACATGTAATCCAACAGTTGAAAGAAACGTTATTCTTGTGAAATTTATGGCTCATCATTAAAAATTTCATCTTCTTAGAGACATGTAATCCCACAGTTGAAAGAAACTTTATTCTTGTGAAATTTATGGCTCATCATTTAAAATTTCATCTTCTTAGAGACATGTAATCCCACAGTTGAAAGAAACTTTATTCTTGTGAAATTTATGGCTCATCATTTGAAATTTCATCTTCTTAGTGACATGTAATCCAACAATTGAAAGAAACGTTATACTTGTGAAATTTATGGCTCATCATTTAAAATTTCATCTTCTTAGAGACATGTAATCCCACAGTTGAAAGAAACTTTATTCTTGTGAAATTTATGGCTCATCATTTAAAATTTCATCTTCTTAGAGACATGTAATGCAACAATTGAAAGAAACTTTATTCTTGTGCAATTTATGGCTCATCATTTAAAATTTCATCTTCTTAGAGACATGTAATCCCACATTTGAAAGAAACTTTATTCTTGTGAAATTTATGGCTCATCATTTAAAATTACATCTTCTTAGAGACATGTAATCCCACATTTGAAAGAAACTTTATTCTTGTGAAATTTATGGTTCATCATTTAAAATTTCATCTTCTTAGAGACATGTAATCCAACAATTGAAAGAAACTTTATTCTTGTGAAATTTATGGCTCATCATTTAAAATTTCATCTTCTTAGAGACATGTAATCCAACAATTGAAAGAAACTTTATTCTTGTGAAATTTATGACTCATCATTTAAAATTTCATCTTCTTAGAGACATGTAATCCCACAGTTGAAAGAAACTTTATTCTTGTGAAATGTATGGCTCATAATTAAAAATTTCATCTTCTTAAAGACATGTAATCCCACATTTGAAAGAAACTTTATTCTTGTGAAATTTATGGCTCATCATTAAAAATTTCATCTTCTTAGAGACATGTAATCCCACAGTTGAAAGAAACTTTATTCTTGTGAAATTTATGGCTCATCATTTAAAATTTCATCTTCTTAGAGACATGTAATGCAACAATTGAAAGAAACTTTATTCTTGTGAAATTTATGGCTCATCATTTAAAATTTCATCTTCTTAGAGACATGTAATCCCACATTTGAAAGAAACTTTATTCTTGTGAAATTTATGGCTCATCATTTAAAATTACATCTTCTTAGAGACATGTAATCCCACATTTGAAAGAAACTTTATTCTTGTGAAATTTATGGTTCATCATTTAAAATTTCATCTTCTTAGAGACATGTAATCCAACAATTGAAAGAAACTTTATTCTTGTGAAATTTATGGCTCATCATTTAAAATTTCATCTTTTTAGAGACATGTAATCCAACAATTGAAAGAAACTTTATTCTTGTGAAATTTATGACTCATCATTTAAAATTTCATCTTCTTAGAGACATGTAATCCCACAGTTGAAAGAAACTTTATTCTTGTGAAATTTATGGCTCATAATTAAAAATTTCATCTTCTTAAAGACATGTAATCCCACATTTGAAAGAAACTTTATTCTTGTGAAATTTATGGCTCATCATTTAAAATTACATCTTCTTAGAGACATGTAATCCCACAGTTGGAAGAAACTTTATTCTTGTGAAATTTATGGCTCATCATTAAAAATTTCATCTTCTTAGAGACATGTAATCCCACAGTTGAAAGAAACTTTATTCTTGTGAAATTTATGGCTCATCATTAAAAATTTCATCTTCTTAGAGACATGTAATCCCACAGTTGGAAGAAACTTTATTCTTGTGAAATTTATGGCTCATCATTAAAAATTTCATATTATTAGAGACATGTAATCCAACAGTTGAAAGAAACGTTATTCTTGTGAAATTTATGGCTCATCATTAAAAATTTCATCTTCTTAGAGACATGTAATCCCACAGTTGAAAGAAACTTTATTCTTGTGAAATTTATGGCTCATCATTTAAAATTTCATCTTCTTAGAGACATGTAATGCAACAATTGAAAGAAACTTTATTCTTGTGAAATTTATGGCTCATCATTTAAAATTTCATCTTCTTAGAGACATGTAATCCCACATTTGAAAGAAACTTTATTCTTGTGAAATTTATGGCTCATCATTTAAAATTACATCTTCTTAGAGACATGTAATCCCACATTTGAAAGAAACTTTATTCTTGTGAAATTTATGGTTCATCATTTAAAATTTCATCTTCTTAGAGACATGTAATCCAACAATTGAAAGAAACTTTATTCTTGTGAAATTTATGGCTCATCATTTAAAATTTCATCTTCTTAGAGACATGTAATCCAACAATTGAAAGAAACCTTATTCTTGTGAAATTTATGACTCATCATTTAAAATTTCATCTTCTTAGAGACATGTAATCCCACAGTTGAAAGAAACTTTATTCTTGTGAAATTTATGGCTCATAATTAAAAATTTCATCTTCTTAAAGACATGTAATCCCACATTTGAAAGAAACTTTATTCTTGTGAAATTTATGGCTCATCATTTAAAATTACATCTTCTTAGAGACATGTAATCCCACAGTTGAAAGAAACTTTATTCTTGTGAAATTTATGACTCATCATTTAAAATTTCATCTTCTTAGTGACATGTAATCCTACATTTGAAAGAAACTTTATTCTTGTGAAATTTATGGTTCATCATTTAAAATTTCATCTTGTTAGAGACATTTAATCCAACAATTGAAAGAAACTTTATTTCTTGTGGAATTTATGGCTCATCATTTAAAATTTCATCTACTTAAAGACATGTAATCCAACAGTTGAAAGAAACTTTATTCTTGTGAAATTTATGGCTCATCATTTAAAATTTGATCTTCTTTGAGACATGTAATCCAACAGTTGAAAGAAACTTGATTCTTGTTAAATTTATGGCTCATCATTTAAAATGTCATCTTCTTATAGACATGTAATCCAACAGTTGAAAGAAACTTTATTCTTGTTAAATTTATGGCTCATCATTTAAAATGTCATCTTCTTAGAGACATGTAATCCCACAGTTGAAAGAAACTTTATTCTTGTGAAATTTGTGACTCATCATTTAAAATCTCATCTTCTTAGAGACATGTAATCCCACAGTATAAAGAAACTTTATTCTTGTGAAATTTATGACTCATCATTTAAAATTTCATCTTCTTAGTTACATGTAATCCCACAGTTGAAAGAAACTTTATTCTTGTGAAATTTATGGCTCATCATTTAAAATTTCATCTTCTTAGAGACATGTAATCCCACAGTTGAAAGAAACTTTATTCTTGTGAAATTTATGACTCATCATTTAAAGTTTCATCTTCTTAGAGACATGTAATCCCACAGTTGAAAGAAACTTTATTCTTGTAAAATTTATGGCTCATCATCTAAAATTTCATCTTCTTAGTTACATGTAATCTCACAGTTGAAAGAAACTTTATTCTTGTGAAATTTATGGATCATCATTAAAAATTTCATCTTCTTAGAGACATGTAATCCCACAGTTGGAAGAAACTTTATTCTTGTGAAATTTATGGCTCATCATTAAAAATTTCATCTTCTTAGAGACATGTAATCCCACAGTTGAAAGAAACTTTATTCTTGTGAAATTTATGGCTCATCATTTAAAATTTCATCTTCTTAGAGACATGTAATCCAACAGTTGAAAGAAACTTGATTCTTGTGAAATTTATGGCTCATCATTTAAAATGTCATCTTCTTAGAGACATGTAATCCAACAGTTGAAAGAAACTTTATTCTTGTGAAATTTATGGCTCATCATTTAAAATGTCATCTTCTTAGAGACATGTAATCCCACAGTTGAAAGAAACTTTATTCTTGTGAAATTTATGACTAATCATTTAAAATTTCATCTTCTTAGAGACACGTAATTCCACAGTTGAAAGAAACTTTATTCTTGTGAAATTTATGGCTCATCATTTAAAATTTCATCTTCTTAGAGACATGTAATCCCACAGTTGAAAGAAACTTAATTCTTGTGAAATTTATGATCATCATCTAAAATTTCATCTTCTTAGTTACATGTAATCCCACAGTTGAAAGAAACTTTATTCTTGTGAAATTTATGGCTCATCATTTTAAATTTCATCTTCTTAGAGACATGTAATCCCACAGTTGAAAGAAACTTTATTCTTGTGAAATTTATGACTCATCATTTAAAATTTCATCTTCTTAGAGACATGTTATCCCACAGTTGAAAGAAACTTTATTCTTGTGAAATTTATGGCTCATCATTAAAAATTTCATCTTCTTAGAGACATGTAATCCAACAGTTGGAAGAAACTTTATTCTTGTGAAATTTATGGCTCATCATTTAAAATTTCATCTTCTTAGAGACATGTAATCCCACAGTTGAAATAAACTTTATTCTTGTGAAATTTATGGCTCATCATTAAAAATTTCATCTTCTTAGAGACATGTAATACCACAGTTGGAAGAAACTTTATTCTTGTGAAATTTATGGATCATCATTAAAAATTTCATCTTCTTAGAGACATGTAATCCCACAGTTGGAAGAAACTTTATTCTTGTGAAATTTATGGCTCATCATTTAAAATTTCATCTTCTTAGAGACATGTAATCCCACAGTTGAAAGAAACTTTATTCTTATGAAATTTATGGCTCATCATTAAAAATTTCATCTTCTTAGAGACATGTAATCCCACAGTTGGAAGAAACTTTATTCTTGTGAAATTTATGGCTCATCATTAAAAATTTCATCTTATTAGAGACATGTAATCCAACAGTTGAAAGAAACGTTATTCTTGTGAAATTTATGGCTCATCATTAAAAATTTCATCTTCTTAGAGACATGTAATCCCACAGTTGAAAGAAACTTTATTCTTGTGAAATTTATGGCTCATCATTTAAAATGTCATCTTCTTAGAGACATGTAATCCCACAGGTGAAAGAAACTTTATTCTTGTGAAATTTATGGCTCATCATTTAAAATTTCATCTTCTTAGAGACATGTAATCCCACAGTTGAAAGAAACTTTTTTCTTGTGAAATTTATGACTCATCATTTAAAATTTCATCTTCTTAGAGAAACGCAATCCCACAGTTGAAAGAAACTTTATTTCTTGTGAAATTTATGGCTCATCATTAAAAATTTCATCTTCTTAGAGACATGTAATCCCACAGTTTAAAGAAACTTTATTCTTGTGAAATTTATGGCTCATCATTTAAAATTTCATCTTCTTAGTGACATGTAATCCAACAATTGAAAGAAACGTTATTCTTGGGAAATTTATGGCTCATCATTTAAAATTTCATCTTCTTAGAGACATGTAATCCCACAGTTGAAAGAAACTTTATTCTTGTGAAATTTATGGCTCATCATTTAAAATTTCATCTTCTTAGAGACATGTAATGCAACAATTGAAAGAAACTTTATTCTTGTGAAATTTATGGCTCATCATTTAAAATTTCATCTTCTTAGAGACATGTAATCCCACATTTGAAAGAAACTTTATTCTTGTGAAATTTATGGCTCATCATTTAAAATTTCATCTTCTTAGAGACATGTAATCCCACATTTGAAAGAAACTTTATTCTTGTGAAATTTATAGTTCATCATTTAAAATTTAATCTTCTTAGAGACATGTAATCCAACAATTGAAAGAAACTTTATTCTTGTGAAATTTATGGCTCATCATTTAAAATTTCATCTTCTTAGAGACATGTAATGCAACAATTGAAAGAAACTTTATTCTTGTGAAATTTATGGCTCATCATTTAAAATTTCATCTTCTTAGAGACATGTAATCCCACATTTGAAAGAAACTTTATTCTTGTGAAATTTATGGCTCATCATTTAAAATTACATCTTCTTAGAGACATGTAATCCCACATTTGAAAGAAACTTTATTCTTGTGAAATTTATGGTTCATCATTTAAAATTTCATCTTCTTAGAGACATGTAATCCAACAATTGAAAGAAACTTTATTCTTGTGAAATTTATGGCTCATCATTTAAAATTTCATCTTCTTAGAGACATGTAATCCAACAGTTGAAAGAAACTTTATTCTTGTGAAATTTATGACTCATCATTTAAAATTTCATCTTCTTAGAGATATGTAATCCCACAGTTGAAAGAAACTTTATTCTTGTGAAATTTATGGCTCATAATTAAAAATTTCATCTTCTTAAAGACATGTAATCCCACATTTGAAAGAAACTTTATTCTTGTGAAATTTATGGCTCATCATTTAAAATTACATCTTCTTAGAGACATGTAATCCCACAGTTGAAAGAAACTTTATTCTTGTGAAATTTATGACTCATCATTTAAAATTTCATCTTCTTAGTGACATGTAATCCTACATTTGAAAGAAACTTTATTCTTGTGAAATTTATGGTTCATCATTTAAAATTTCATCTTCTTAGAGACATGTAATCCAACAATTGAAAGAAACTTTATTTCTTGTGGAATTTATGGCTCATCATTTAAAATTTCATCTACTTAAAGACATGTAATCCAACAGTTGAAAGAAACTTTATTCTTGTGAAATTTATGGCTCATCATTTAAAATTTCATCTTCTTTGAGACATGTAATCCAACAGTTGAAAGAAACTTGATTCTTGTGAAATTTATGGCTCATCATTTAAAATGTCATCTTCTTATAGACATGTAATATAACAGTTGAAAGAAACTTTATTCTTGTGAAATTTATGGCTCATCATTTAAAATGTCATCTTCTTAGAGACATGTAATCCCACAGTTGAAAGAAACTTTATTCTTGTGAAATTTATGACTCATCATTTAAAATCTCATCTTCTTAGAGACATGTAATCCCACAGTATAAAGAAACTTTATTCTTGTGAAATTTATGACTCATCATTTAAAATTTCATCCTCTTAGTTACATGTAATCCCACAGTTGAAAGAAACTTTATTCTTGTGAAATTTATGGCTCATCATTTAAAATTTCATCTTCTTAGAGACATGTAATCCCACAGTTGAAAGAAACTTTATTCTTGTAAAATTTATGGCTCATCATCTAAAATTTCATCTTCTTAGTTACATGTAATCTCACAGTTGAAAGAAACTTTATTCTTGTGAAATTTATGGATCATCATTAAAAATTTCATCTTCTTAGAGACATGTAATCCCACAGTTGGAAGAAACTTTATTCTTGTGAAATTTATGGCTCATCATTAAAAATTTCATCTTCTTAGAGACATGTAATCCCACAGTTGAAAGAAACTTTATTCTTGTGAAATTAATGGCTCATCATTTAAAATTTCATCTTCTTAGAGACATGTAATCCAACAGTTGAAAGAAACTTGATTCTTGTGAAATTTATGGCTCATCATTTAAAATGTCATCTTCTTAGAAACATGTAATCCAACAGTTGAAAGAAACTTTATTCTTGTGAAATTTATGGCTCATCATTTAAAATGTCATCTTCTTAGAGACATGTAATCCCACAGTTGAAAGAAACTTTATTCTTGTGAAATTTATGGCTCATCATTTAAAATTTCATCTTCTTAGAGACATGTAATCCCACAGTTGAAAGAAACTTTATTCTTGTGAAATTTATGACTCATCATTTAAAATTTCATCTTCTTAGAGACATGTTATCCCACAGTTGAAAGAAACTTTATTCTTGTAAAATTTATGAGTCATCATTAAAAATTTCATCTTCTTAGTTACATGTAATCCCACAGTTGAAAGAAACTTTATTCTTGTGAAATTTATGGCTCATCATTAAAAATTTCATCTTCTTAGAGACATGTAATCCAACAGTTGGAAGAAACTTTATTCTTGTGAAATTTATGGCTCATCATTTAAAATTTCATCTTCTTAGAGACATGTAATCCCACAGTTGAAAGAAACTTTATTCTTGTGAAATTTATGGCTCATCATTAAAAATTTCATCTTCTTAGAGACATGTAATACCACAGTTGGAAGAAACTTTATTCTTGTGAAATTTATGGATCATCATTAAAAATTTCATCTTCTTAGAGACATGTAATCCCACAGTTGAAAGAAACTTTATTCTTGTGAAATGTATGGCTCATCATTTAAAATGTCATCTTCTTAGAGACATGTAATCCCACAGGTGAAAGAAACTTTATTCTTGTGAAATTTATGGCTCATCATTTAAAATTTCATCTTCTTAGAGACATGTAATCCCACAGTTGAAAGAAACTTTTTTCTTGTGAAATTTATGACTCATCATTTAAAATTTCATCTTCTTAGAGAAACGCAATCCCACAGTTGAAAGAAACTTTATTTCTTGTGAAATTTATGGCTCATCATTAAAAATTTCATCTTCTTAGAGACATGTAATCCCACAGTTTAAAGAAACTTTATTCTTGTGAAATTTATGGCTCATCATTTAAAGTTTCATCTTCTTAGTGACATGTAATCCAACAATTGAAAGAAACGTTATTCTTGTGAAATTTATGGCTCATCATTTAAAATTTCATCTTCTTAGAGACATGTAATCCCACAGTTGAAAGAAACTTTATTCTTGTGAAATTTATGGCTCATCATTTAAAATTTCATCTTCTTAGAGACATGTAATGCAACAATTGAAAGAAACTTTATTCTTGTGAAATTTATGGCTCATCATTTAAAATTTCATCTTCTTAGAGACATGTAATCCCACATTTGAAAGAAACTTTATTCTTGTGAAATTTATGGCTCATCATTTAAAATTTCATCTTCTTAGAGACATGTAATCCCACATTTGAAAGAAACTTTATTCTTGTGAAATTTATGGTTCATCATTTAAAATTTAATCTTCTTAGAGACATGTAATCCAACAATTGAAAGAAACTTTATTCTTGTGAAATTTATGGCTCATCATTTAAAATTTCATCTTCTTAGAGACATGTAATGCAACAATTGAAAGAAACTTTATTCTTGTGAAATTTATGGCTCATCATTTAAAATTTCATCTTCTTAGAGACATGTAATCCCACATTTGAAAGAAACTTTATTCTTGTGAAATTTATGGCTCATCATTTAAAATTACATCTTCTTAGAGACATGTAATCCCACATTTGAAAGAAACTTTATTCTTGTGAAATTTATGGTTCATCATTTAAAATTTCATCTTCTTAGAGACATGTAATCCAACAATTGAAAGAAACTTTATTCTTGTGAAATTTATGGCTCATCATTTAAAATTTCATCTTCTTAGAGACATGTAATCCAACAGTTGAAAGAAACTTTATTCTTGTGAAATTTATGACTCATCATTTAAAATTTCATCTTCTTAGAGATATGTAATCCCACAGTTGAAAGAAACTTTATTCTTGTGAAATTTATGGTTCATCATTTAAAATTTCATCTTCTTAGAGACATGTAATCAAACAATTGAAAGAAACTTTATTTCTTGTGGAATTTATGGCTCATCATTTAAAATTACATCTTCTTAGAGACATGTAATCCCACAGTTGAAAGAAACTTTATTCTTGTGAAATTTATGACTCATCATTTAAAATTTCATCTTCTTAGTGACATGTAATCCTACATTTGAAAGAAACTTTATTCTTGTGAAATTTATGGTTCATCATTTAAAATTTCATCTTCTTAGAGACATGTAATCCAACAATTGAAAGAAACTTTATTTCTTGTGGAATTTATGGCTCATCATTTAAAATTTCATCTACTTAAAGACATGTAATCCAACAGTTGAAAGAAACTTTATTCTTGTGAAATTTATGGCTCATCATTTAAAATTTCATCTTCTTTGAGACATGTAATCCAACAGTTGAAAGAAACTTGATTCTTGTGAAATTTATGGCTCATCATTTAAAATGTCATCTTCTTATAGACATGTAATCCAACAGTTGAAAGAAACTTTATTCTTGTGAAATTTATGGCTCATCATTTAAAATGTCATCTTCTTAGAGACATGTAATCCCACAGTTGAAAGAAACTTTATTCTTGTGAAATTTATGACTCATCATTTAAAATCTCATCTTCTTAGAGACATGTAATCCCACAGTATAAAGAAACTTTATTCTTGTGAAATTTATGACTCATCATTTAAAATTTCATCTTCTTAGTTACATGTAATCCCACAGTTGAAAGAAACTTTATTCTTGTGAAATTTATGGCTCATCATTTAAAATTTCATCTTCTTAGAGACATGTAATCCCACAGTTGAAAGAAACTTTATTCTTGTGAAATTTATGACTCATCATTTAAAGTTTCATCTTCTTAGAGACATGTAATCCCACAGTTGAAAGAAACTTTATTCTTGTAAAATTTATGGCTCATCATCTAAAATTTCATCTTCTTAGTTACATGTAATCTCACAGTTGAAAGAAACTTTATTCTTGTGAAATTTATGGATCATCATTAAAAATTTCATCTTCTTAGAGACATGTAATCCCACAGTTGGAAGAAACTTTATTCTTGTGAAATTTATGGCTCATCATTTAAAATTTCATCTTCTTAGAGACATGTAATCCCACAGTTAAAAGAAACTTTATTCTTGTGAAATTTATGGCTCATCATTTAAAATTTCATCTTCTTAGAGACATGTAATCCAACAGTTGAAAGAAACTTGATTCTTTTGAAATTTATGGCTCATCATTTAAAATGTCATCTTCTTAGAGACATGTAATCCAACAGTTGAAAGAAACTTTATTCTTGTGAAATTTATGGCTCATCATTTAAAATGTCATCTTCTTAGAGACATGTAATCCCACAGTTGAAAGAAACTTTATTCTTGTGAAATTTATGACTAATCATTTAAAATTTCATCTTCTTAGAGACACGTAATTCCACAGTTGAAAGAAACTTTATTCTTGTGAAATTTATGGCTCATCATTTAAAATTTCATCTTCTTAGAGACATGTAATCCCACAGTTGAAAGAAACTTAATTCTTGTGAAATTTATGATCATCATCTAAAATTTCATCTTCTTAGTTACATGTAATCCCACAGTTGAAAGAAACTTTATTCTTGTGAAATTTATGGCTCATCATTTAAAATTTCATCTTCTTAGAGACATGTAATCCCACAGTTGAAAGAAACTTTATTCTTGTGAAATTTATGACTCATCATTTAAAATTTCATCTTCTTAGAGACATGTTATCCCACAGTTGAAAGAAACTTTATTCTTGTAATATTTATGAGTCATCATGAAAAATTTCATCTTCTTAGTTACATGTAATCCCACAGTTGAAAGAAACTTTTTTCTTGTGAAATTTATGACTCATCATTTAAAATTTCATCTTCTTAGAGAAACGCAATCCCACAGTTGAAAGAAACTTTATTTCTTGTGAAATTTATGGCTCATCATTAAAAATTTCATCTTCTTAGAGACATGTAATCCCACAGTTTAAAGAAACTTTATTCTTGTGAAATTTATGGCTCATCATTTAAAATTTCATCTTCTTAGTGACATGTAATCCAACAATTGAAAGAAACGTTATTCTTGTGAAATTTATGGCTCATCATTTAAAATTTCATCTTCTTAGAGACATGTAATCCCACAGTTGAAAGAAACTTTATTCTTGTGAAATTTATGGCTCATCATTTAAAATTTCATCTTCTTAGAGACATGTAATGCAACAATTGAAAGAAACTTTATTCTTGTGAAATTTATGGCTCATCATTTAAAATTTCATCTTCTTAGAGACATGTAATCCCACATTTGAAAGAAACTTTATTCTTGTGAAATTTATGGCTCATCATTTAAAATTTCATCTTCTTAGAGACATGTAATCCCACATTTGAAAGAAACTTTATTCTTGTGAAATTTATGGTTCATCATTTAAAATTTAATCTTCTTAGAGACATGTAATCCAACAATTGAAAGAAACTTTATTCTTGTGAAATTTATGGCTCATCATTTAAAATTTCATCTTCTTAGAGACATGTAATCCAACAATTGAAAGAAACTTTATTCTTGTGAAATTTATGACTCATCATTTAAAATTTCATCTTCTTAGAGACATGTAATCCCACAGTTGAAAGAAACTTTATTCTTGTGAAATTTATGGCTCATAATTAAAAATTTCATCTTCTTAAAGACATGTAATCCCACATTTGAAAGAAACTTTATTCTTGTGAAATTTATGGCTCATCATTTAAAATTACATCTTCTTAGAGACATGTAATCCCACATTTGAAAGAAACTTTATTCTTGTGAAATTTATGACTCATCATTTAAAATTTCATCTTCTTAGTTACATGTAATCCCACAGTTTAAAGGAACTTTATTCTTGTGAAATTTATGGCTCATCATTTAAAATTACATCTTCTAAGAGACATGTAATCCCACATTTGAAAGAAACTTTATTCTTGTGAAATTTATGGTTCATCATTTAAAATTTCATCTTCTTAGAGACATGTAATCACACAATTGAAAGAAACTTTATTTCTTGTGGAATTTATGGCTCATCATTAAAAATTTCATCTTATTAGAGACATGTAATCCAACAGTTGAAAGAAACGTTATTCTGGTGAAATTTATGGCTCATCATTAAAAATTTCATCTTCTTAGAGACATGTAATACCACAGTTGAAAGAAACTTTATTCTTGTGAAATGTATGGCTCATCATTTAAAATGTCATCTTCTTAAAGACATGTAATCCCACAGGTGAAAGAAACTTTATTCTTGTGAAATTTATGGCTCATCATTTAAAATTTCATCTTCTTAGAGACATGTAATCCCACAGTTGAAAGAAACTTTATTCTTGTGAAATTTATGGCTCATCATTTAAAATTCCATCTTCTTAGAGACATGTAATCCCACAGTTGAAAGAAACTTTATTCTTGTGAAATTTATGGCTCATCATTTAAAATTTCATCTTCTTAGAGACATGTAATCCCACAGTTGAAAGAAACTTTATTCTTGTGAAATTTATGACTCATCATTTAAAATTTCATCTTCTTAGAGAAACGCAATCCCACAGTTGAAAGAAACTTTATTCTTGTGAAATTTATGGCTCATCATTTAAAATTTCATCTTCTTAGAGACATGTAATCCCACATTTGAAAGAAACTTTATTCTTGTGAAATTTATGGCTCATCATTTAAAATTACATCTTCTTAGAGACATGTAATCCCACATTTGAAAGAAACTTTATTCTTGTGAAATTTATGGTTCATCATTTAAAATTTCATCTTCTTAGAGACATGTAATCCAACAATTGAAAGAAACTTTATTCTTGTGAAATTTATGGCTCATCATTTAAAATTTCATCTTCTTAGAGACATGTAATCCAACAATTGAAAGAAACTTTATTCTTGTGAAATTTATGACTCATCATTTAAAATTTCATCTTCTTAGAGACATGTAATCCCACAGTTGAAAGAAACTTTATTCTTGTGAAATTTATGGCTCATAATTAAAAATTTCATCTTCTTAAAGACATGTAATCCCACATTTGAAAGAAACTTTATTCTTGTGAAATTTATGGCTCATCATTTAAAATTACATCTTCTTAGAGACATGTAATCCCACATTTGAAAGAAACTTTATTCTTGTGAAATTTATGACTCATCATTTAAAATTTCATCTTCTTAGTGACATGTAATCCCACATTTGAAAGAAACTTTATTCTTGTGAAATTTATGGTTCATCATTTAAAATTTCATCTTCTTAGAGACATGTAATCCAACAATTGAAAGAAACTTTATTTCTTGTGGAATTTATGGCTCATCATTTAAAATTTCATCTACTTAAAGACATGTAATCCAACAGTTGAAAGAAACTTTATTCTTGTGAAATTTATGGCTCATCATTTAAAATTTCATCTTCTTTGAGACATGTAATCAAACAGTTGAAAGAAACTTGATTCTTGTGAAATTTATGGCTCATCATTTAAAATGTCATTTTCTTAGAGACATGTAATCCAACAGTTGAAAGAAACTTTATTCTTGTGAAATTTATGGCTCATCATTTAAAATGTCATCTTCTTAGAGACATGTAATCCCACAGTTGAAAGAAACTTTATTCTTGTGAAATTTATGACTCTTCATTTAAAATCTCATCTTCTTAGAGACATGTAATCCCACAGTATGAAGAAACTTTATTCTTGTGAAATTTATGACTCATCATTTAAAATTTCATCTTCTTAGTTACATGTAATCCCACAGTTGAAAGAAACTTTATTCTTGTGAAATTTATGGCTCATCATTTAAAATTTCATCTTCTTAGAGACATGTAATCCCGCAGTTGAAAGAAACTTTATTCTTGTGAAATTTATGACTCATCATTTAAAATTTCATCTTCTTAGAGACATGTAATCCAACAGTTGAAAGAAACTTGATTCTTGTGAAATTTATGGCTCATCATTTAAAATGTCATCTTCTTAGAGACATGTAATCCAACAGTTGAAAGAAACTTTATTCTTGTGAAATTTATGGCTCATCATTTAAAATGTCATCTTCTTAGAGACATGTAATCCCACAGTTGAAAGAAACTTTATTCTTGTGAAATTTATGACTCATCATTTAAAATTTCATCTTCTTAGAGACACGTAATTCCACAGTTGAAAGAAACTTTATTCTTGTGAAATTTATGGCTCATCATTTAAAATTTCATCTTCTTAGAGACATGTAATCCCACAGTTGAAAGAAACTTAATTCTTGTGAAATTTATGATCATCATCTAAAATTTCATCTTCTTAGTTACATGTAATCCCACAGTTGAAAGAAACTTTATTCTTGTGAAATTTATGGCTCATCATTTAAAATTTCATCTTCTTAGAGACATGTAATCCCACAGTTGAAAGAAACTTTATTCTTGTGAAATTTATGACTCATCATTTAAAATTTCATCTTCTTAGAGACATGTTATCCCACAGTTGAAAGAAACTTTATTCTTGTAAAATTCATGAGTCATCATTAAAAATTTCATCTTCTTAGTTACATGTAATCCCACAGTTGAAAGAAACTTTATTCTTGTGAAATTTATGGCTCATCATTAAAAATTTCATCTTCTTAGAGACATGTAATCCAACAATTGAAAGAAACTTTATTTCTTGTGGAATTTATGGCTCATCATTTAAAATTTCATCTACTTAAAGACATGTAATCCAACAGTTGAAAGAAACTTTATTCTTGTGAAATTTATGGCTCATCATTTAAAATTTCATCTTCTTTGAGACATGTAATCAAACAGTTGAAAGAAACTTGATTCTTGTGAAATTTATGGCTCATCATTTAAAATGTCATTTTCTTAGAGACATGTAATCCAACAGTTGAAAGAAACTTTATTCTTGTGAAATTTATGGCTCATCATTTAAAATTCCATCTTCTTAGAGACATGTAATCCCACAGTTGAAAGAAACTTTATTCTTGTGAAATTTATGGCTCATCATTTAAAATTTCATCTTCTTAGAGACATGTAATCCCACAGTTGAAAGAAACTTTATTCTTGTGAAATTTATGACTCATCATTTAAAATTTCATCTTCTTAGAGACATGTAATCCCACAGTTCAAAGAAACTTTATTTCTTGTGAAATTTATGGCTCATCATTAAAAATTTCATCTTCTTAGAGACATGTAATCACACAGTTTAAAGAAACTTTATTCTTGTGAAATTTATGGCTCATCATTTAAAATTTCATCTTCTTAGTGACATGTAATCCAACAATTGAAAGAAACGTTATTCTTGTGAAATTTATGGCTCATCATTTAAAATTTCATCTTCTTAGAGACATGTAATCCCACAGTTGAAAGAAACTTTATTCTTGTGAAATTTATGGCTCATCATTTAAAATTTCATCTTCTTAGAGACATGTAATGCAACAATTGAAAGAAACTTTATTCTTGTGAAATTTATGGCTCATCATTTAAAATTTCATCTTCTTAGAGACATGTAATCCCACATTTGAAAGAAACTTTATTCTTGTGAAATTTATGGCTCATCATTTAAAATTACATCTTCTTAGAGACATGTAATCCCACATTTGAAAGAAACTTTATTCTTGTGAAATTTATGGTTCATCATTTAAAATTTCATCTTCTTAGAGACATGTAATCCAACAATTGAAAGAAACTTTATTCTTGTGAAATTTATGGCTCATCATTTAAAATTTCATCTTCTTAGAGACATGTAATCCAACAATTGAAAGAAACTTTATTCTTGTGAAATTTATGACTCATCATTTAAAATTTCATCTTCTTAGAGACATGTAATCCCACAGTTGAAAGAAACTTTATTCTTGTGAAATTTATGGCTCATAATTAAAAATTTCATCTTCTTAAAGACATGTAATCCCACATTTGAAAGAAACTTTATTCTTGTGAAATTTATGGCTCATCATTTAAAATTACATCTTCTTAGAGACATGTAATCCCACATTTGAAAGAAACTTTATTCTTGTGAAATTTATGACTCATCATTTAAAATTTCATCTTCTTAGTGACATGTAATCCCACATTTGAAAGAAACTTTATTCTTGTGAAATTTATGGTTCATCATTTAAAATTTCATCTTCTTAGAGACATGTAATCCAACAATTGAAAGAAACTTTATTTCTTGTGGAATTTATGGCTCATCATTTAAAATTTCATCTACTTAAAGACATGTAATCCAACAGTTGAAAGAAACTTTATTCTTGTGAAATTTATGGCTCATCATTTAAAATTTCATCTTCTTTGAGACATGTAATCAAACAGTTGAAAGAAACTTGATTCTTGTGAAATTTATGGCTCATCATTTAAAATGTCATTTTCTTAGAGACATGTAATCCAACAGTTGAAAGAAACTTTATTCTTGTGAAATTTATGGCTCATCATTTAAAATGTCATCTTCTTAGAGACATGTAATCCCACAGTTGAAAGAAACTTTATTCTTGTGAAATTTATGACTCTTCATTTAAAATCTCATCTTCTTAGAGACATGTAATCCCACAGTATGAAGAAACTTTATTCTTGTGAAATTTATGACTCATCATTTAAAATTTCATCTTCTTAGTTACATGTAATCCCACAGTTGAAAGAAACTTTATTCTTGTGAAATTTATGGCTCATCATTTAAAATTTCATCTTCTTAGAGACATGTAATCCCGCAGTTGAAAGAAACTTTATTCTTGTGAAATTTATGACTCATCATTTATAATTTCATCTTCTTAGAGACATGTAATCCAACAGTTGAAAGAAACTTGATTCTTGTGAAATTTATGGCTCATCATTTAAAATGTCATCTTCTTAGAGACATGTAATCCAACAGTTGAAAGAAACTTTATTCTTGTGAAATTTATGGCTCATCATTTAAAATGTCATCTTCTTAGAGACATGTAATCCCACAGTTGAAAGAAACTTTATTCTTGTGAAATTTATGACTCATCATTTAAAATTTCATCTTCTTAGAGACACGTAATTCCACAGTTGAAAGAAACTTTATTCTTGTGAAATTTATGGCTCATCATTTAAAATTTCATCTTCTTAGAGACATGTAATCCCACAGTTGAAAGAAACTTAATTCTTGTGAAATTTATGATCATCATCTAAAATTTCATCTTCTTAGTTACATGTAATCCCACAGTTGAAAGAAACTTTATTCTTGTGAAATTTATGGCTCATCATTTAAAATTTCATCTTCTTAGAGACATGTAATCCCACAGTTGAAAGAAACTTTATTCTTGTGAAATTTATGACTCATCATTTAAAATTTCATCTTCTTAGAGACATGTTATCCCACAGTTGAAAGAAACTTTATTCTTGTAAAATTTATGAGTCATCATTAAAAATTTCATCTTCTTAGTTACATGTAATCCCACAGTTGAAAGAAACTTTATTCTTGTGAAATTTATGGCTCATCATTAAAAATTTCATCTTCTTAGAGACATGTAATCCCACAGTTGGAAGAAACTTTATTCTTGTGAAATTTATGGCTCATCATCTAAAATTTCATCTTCTTAGTTACATGTAATCCCACAGTTGAAAGAAACTTTATTCTTGTGAAATTTATGGCTCATCATTAAAAATTTCATCTTCTTAGAGACATGTAATACCACAGTTGAAAGAAACTTTATTCTTGTGAAATTTATGGATCATCATTAAAAATTTCATCTTCTTAGAGACATGTAATCCCACAGTTGGAAGAAACTTTATTCTTGTGAAATTTATGGCTCATCATTAAAAATTTCATCTTCTTAGAGACATGTAATCCCACAGTTGAAAGAAACTTTATTCTTGTGAAATTTATGGCTCATCATTAAAAATTTCATCTTCTTAGAGACATGTAATCCCACAGTTGGAAGAAACTTTATTCTTGTGAAATTTATGGCTCATCATTAAAAATTTCATCTTATTAGAGACATGTAATCCAACAGTTGAAAGAAACGTTATTCTTGTGAAATTTATGGCTCATCATTAAAAATTTCATCTTCTTAGAGACATGTAATCCCACAGTTGAAAGAAACTTTATTCTTGTGAAATGTATGGCTCATCATTTAAAATGTCATCTTCTTAGAGACATGTAATAACACAGGTGAAAGAAACTTTATTCTTGTGAAATTTATGGCTCATCATTTAAAATTTCATCTTCTTAGAGACATGTAATCCCACAGTTGAAAGAAACTTTATTCTTGTGAAATTTATGGCTCATCATTTAAAATTCCATCTTCTTAGAGACATGTAATCCCACAGTTGAAAGAAACTTTATTCTTGTGAAATTTATGGCTCATCATTTAAAATTTCATCTTCTTAGAGACATGTAATCCCACAGTTGAAAGAAACTTTATTCTTGTGAAATTTATGACTCATCATTTAAAATTTCATCTTCTTAGAGAAACGCAATCCCACAGTTGAAAGAAACTTTATTTCTTGTGAAATTTATGGCTCATCATTAAAAATTTCATCTTCTTAGAGACATGTAATCCCACAGTTTAAAGAAACTTTATTCTTGTGAAATTTATGGCTCATCATTTAAAATTTCATCTTCTTAGTGACATGTAATCCAACAATTGAAAGAAACGTTATTCTTGTGAAATTTATGGCTCATCATTTAAAATTTCATCTTTTTAGAGACATGTAATCCCACAGTTGAAAGAAACTTTATTCTTGTGAAATTTATGGCTCATCATTTAAAATTTCATCTTCTTAGAGACATGTAATGCAACAATTGAAAGAAACTTTATTCTTGTGAAATTTATGGCTCATCATTTAAAATTTCATCTTCTTAGAGACATGTAATCCCACATTTGAAAGAAACTTTATTCTTGTGAAATTTATGGCTCATCATTTAAAATTTCATCTTCTTAGAGACATGTAATCCCACATTTGAAAGAAACTTTATTCTTGTGAAATTTATGGTTCATCATTTAAAATTTCATCTTCTTAGAGACATGTAATCCAACAATTGAAAGAAACTTTATTCTTGTGAAATTTATGGCTCATCATTTAAAATTTCATCTTCTTAGAGACATGTAATCCAACAATTGAAAGAAACTTTATTCTTGTGAAATTTATGACTCATCATTTAAAATTTCATCTTCTTAGAGACATGTAATCCCACAGTTGAAAGAAACTTTATTCTTGTGAAATTTATGGCTCATAATTAAAAATTTCATCTTCTTAAAGACATGTAATCCCACATTTGAAAGAAACTTTATTCTTGTGAAATTTATGGCTCATCATTTAAAATTACATCTTCTTAGAGACATGTAATCCCACATTTGAAAGAAACTTTATTCTTGTGAAATTTATGACTCATCATTTAAAATTTCATCTTCTTAGTTACATGTAATCCCACAGTTTAAAGGAACTTTATTCTTGTGAAATTTATGGCTCATCATTTAAAATTACATCTTCTTAGAGACATGTAATCCCACATTTGAAAGAAACTTTATTCTTGTGAAATTTATGGTTCATCATTTAAAATTTCATCTTCTTAGAGACATGTAATCAAACAATTGAAAGAAACTTTATTTCTTGTGGAATTTATGGCTCATCATTTAAAATTTCATCAACTTAAAGACATGTACTCCAACAGTTGAAAGAAACTTTATTCTTGTGAAATTTATGGCTCATCATTTAAAATTTCATCTTCTTTGAGACATGTAATCCAACAGTTGAAAGAAACTTGATTCTTGTGAAATTTATGGCTCATCATTTAAAATGTCATCTTCTTAGAGAAACGCAATCCCACAGTTGAAAGAAACTTTATTTCTTGTGAAATTTATGGCTCATCATTAAAAATTTCATCTTCTTAGAGACATGTAATCCCACAGTTTAAAGAAACTTTATTCTTGTGAAATTTATGGCTCATCATTTAAAATTTCATCTTCTTAGTGACATGTAATCCAACAATTGAAAGAAACGTTATTCTTGTGAAATTTATGGCTCATCATTTAAAATTTCATCTTCTTAGAGACATGTAATCCCACAGTTGAAAGAAACTTTATTCTTGTGAAATTTATGGCTCATCATTTAAAATTTCATCTTCTTAGAGACATGTAATGCAGCAATTGAAAGAAAATTTATTCTTGTGAAATTTATGGCTCATCATTTAAAATTTCATCTTCTTAGAGACATGTAATCCCACATTTGAAAGAAACTTTATTCTTGTGAAATTTATGGCTCATCATTTAAAATTACATCTTCTTAGAGACATGTAATCCCACATTTGAAAGAAACTTTATTCTTGTGAAATTTATGGTTCATCATTTAAAATTTCATCTTCTTAGAGACATGTAATCCAACAATTGAAAGAAACTTTATTCTTGTGAAATTTATGGCTCATCATTTAAAATTTCATCTTCTTAGAGACATGTAATCCAACAATTGAAAGAAACTTTATTCTTGTGAAATTTATGACTCATCATTTAAAATTTCATCTTCTTAGAGACATGTAATCCCACAGTTGAAAGAAACTTTATTCTTGTGAAATTTATGGCTCATAATTAAAAATTTCATCTTCTTAAAGACATGTAATCCAACATTTGAAAGAAACTTTATTCTTGTGAAATTTATGGCTCATCATTTAAAATTACATCTTCTTAGAGACATGTAATCCCACATTTGAAAGAAACTTTATTCTTGTGAAATTTATGACTCATCATTTAAAATTTCATCTTCTTAGTGACATGTAATCCCACATTTGAAAGAAACTTTATTCTTGTGAAATTTATGGTTCATCATTTAAAATTTCATCTTCTTAGAGACATGTAATCCAACAATTGAAAGAAACTTTATTTCTTGTGGAATTTATGGCTCATCATTTAAAATTTCATCTACTTAAAGACATGTAATCCAACAGTTGAAAGAAACTTTATTCTTGTGAAATTTATGGCTCATCATTTAAAATTTCATCTTCTTTGAGACATGTAATCCAACAGTTGAAAGAAACTTGATTCTTGTGAAATTTATGGCTCATCATTTAAAATGTCATTTTCTTAGAGACATGTAATCCAACAGTTGAAAGAAACTTTATTCTTGTGAAATTTATGGCTCATCATTTAAAATGTCATCTTCTTAGAGACATGTAATCCCACAGTTGAAAGAAACTTTATTCTTGTGAAATTTATGACTCATCATTTAAAATTTCATCTTCTTAGAGACATGTAATCCCACAGTATGAAGAAACTTTATTCTTGTGAAATTTATGACTCATCATTTAAAATTTCATCTTCTTAGTTACATGTAATCCCACAGTTGAAAGAAACTTTATTCTTGTGAAATTTATGGCTCATCATTTAAAATTTCATCTTCTTAGAGACATGTAATCCCGCAGTTGAAAGAAACTTTATTCTTGTGAAATTTATGACTCATCATTTAAAATTTCATCTTCTTAGAGACATGTAATCCCACAGTTGAAAGAAACTTTATTCTTGTAAAATTTATGGCTCATCATTTAAAATTTCATCTTCTTAGTAACATGTAATCCCACAGTTGAAAGAAACTTTATTCTTGTGAAATTTATGGATCATCATTAAAAATTTCATCTTCTTAGAGACATGTAATCCCACAGTTGGAAGAAACTTTATTCTTGTGAAATTTATGGCTCATCATTAAAAATTTCATCTTCTTAGAGACATGTAATCCCACAGTTGAAAGAAACTTTATTCTTGTGAAATTTATGGCTCATCATTTAAAATTTCATCTTCTTAGAGACATGTAATCCAACAGTTGAAAGAAACTTGATTCTTGTGAAATTTATGGCTCATCATTTAAAATGTCATCTTCTTAGAGACATGTAATCCAACAGTTGAAAGAAACTTTATTCTTGTGAAATTTATGGCTCATCATTTAAAATGTCATCTTCTTAGAGACATGTAATCCCACAGTTGAAAGAAACTTTATTCTTGTGAAATTTATGACTCATCATTTAAAATTTCATCTTCTTAGAGACACGTAATTCCACAGTTGAAAGAAACTTTATTCTTGTGAAATTTATGGCTCATCATTTAAAATTTCATCTTCTTAGAGACATGTAATCCCACAGTTGAAAGAAACTTAATTCTTGTGAAATTTATGATCATCATCTAAAATTTCATCTTCTTAGTTACATGTAATCCCACAGTTGAAAGAAACTTTATTCTTGTGAAATTTATGGCTCATCATTTAAAATTTCATCTTCTTAGAGACATGTAATCCCACAGTTGAAAGAAACTTTATTCTTGTGAAATTTATGACTCATCATTTAAAATTTCATCTTCTTAGAGACATGTTATCCCACAGTTGAAAGAAACTTTATTCTTGTAAAATTTATGAGTCATCATTAAAAATTTCATCTTCTTAGTTACATGTAATCCCACAGTTGAAAGAAACTTTATTCTTGTGAAATTTATGGCTCATCATTAAAAATTTCATCTTCTTAGAGACATGTAATCCCACAGTTGGAAGAAACTTTATTCTTGTGAAATTTATGGCTCATCATTAAAAATTTCATCTTCTTAGAGACATGTAATCCCACAGTTGAAAGAAACTTTATTCTTGTGAAATTTATGGCTCATCATTAAAAATTTCATCTTCTTAGAGACATGTAATACCACAGTTGGAAGAAACTTTATTCTTGTGAAATTTATGGATCATCATTAAAAATTTCATCTTCTTAGAGACATGTAATCCCACAGTTGGAAGAAACTTTATTCTTGTGAAATTTATGGCTCATCATTAAAAATTTCATCTTCTTAGAGACATGTAATCCCACAGTTGAAAGAAACTTTATTCTTGTGAAATTTATGGCTCATCATTAAAAATTTCATCTTCTTAGAGACATGTAATCCCACAGTTGGAAGAAACTTTATTCTTGTGAAATTTATGGCTCATCATTAAAAATTTCATCTTATTAGAGACATGTAATCCAACAGTTGAAAGAAACGTTATTCTTGTGAAATTTATGGCTCATCATTAAAAATTTCATCTTCTTAGAGACATGTAATCCCACAGTTGAAAGAAACTTTATTCTTGTGAAATGTATGGCTCATCATTTAAAATGTCATCTTCTTAGAGACTTGTAATCCCACAGGTGAAAGAAACTTTATTCTTGTGAAATTTATGGCTCATCATTTAAAATTTCATCTTCTTAGAGACATGTAATCCCACAGTTGAAAGAAACTTTATTCTTGTGAAATTTATGGCTCATCATTTAAAATTCCATCTTCTTAGAGACATGTAATCCCACAGTTGAAAGAAACTTTATTCTTGTGAAATTTATGGCTCATCATTTAAAATTTCATCTTCTTAGAGACATGTAATCCCACAGTTGAAAGAAACTTTATTCTTGTGAAATTTATGACTCATCATTTAAAATTTCATCTTCTTAGAGAAACGCAATCCCACAGTTGAAAGAAACTTTATTTCTTGTGAAATTTATGGCTCATCATTAAAAATTTCATCTTCTTAGAGACATGTAATCCCACAGTTTAAAGAAACTTTATTCTTGTGAAATTTATGGCTCATCATTTAAAATTTCATCTTCTTAGTGACATGTAATCCAACAATTGAAAGAAACGTTATTCTTGTGAAATTTATGGCTCATCATTTAAAATTTCATCTTCTTAGAGACATGTAATCCCACAGTTTAAAGAAACTTTATTCTTGTGAAATTTATGGCTCATCATTTAAAATTTCATCTTCTTAGAGACATGTAATGCAACAATTGAAAGAAACTTTATTCTTGTGAAATTTATGGCTCATCATTTAAAATTTCATCTTCTTAGAGACATGTAATCCCACATTTGAAAGAAACTTTATTCTTGTGAAATTTATGGCTCATCATTTAAAATTTCATCTTCTTAGAGACATGTAATCCCACATTTGAAAGAAACTTTATTCTTGTGAAATTTATGGTTCATCATTTAAAATTTCATCTTCTTAGAGACATGTAATCCAACAATTGAAAGAAACTTTATTCTTGTGAAATTTATGGCTCATCATTTAAAATTTCATCTTCTTAGAGACATGTAATCCAACAATTGAAAGAAACTTTATTCTTGTGAAATTTATGACTCATCATTTAAAATTTCATCTTCTTAGAGACATGTAATCCCACAGTTGGAAGAAACTTTATTCTTGTGAAATTTATGGCTCATCATTAAAAATTTCATCTTCTTAGAGACATGTAATCCCACAGTTGAAAGAAACTTTATTCTTGTGAAATTTATGGCTCATCATTAAAAATTTCATCTTCTTAGAGACATGTAATCCCACAGTTGGAAGAAACTTTATTCTTGTGAAATTTATGGCTCATCATTAAAAATTTCATCTTATTAGAGACATGTAATCCAACAGTTGAAAGAAACGTTATTCTTGTGAAATTTATGGCTCATCATTAAAAATTTCATCTTCTTAGAGACATGTAATCCCACAGTTGAAAGAAACTTTATTCTTGTGAAATGTATGGCTCATCATTTAAAATGTCATCTTCTTAGAGACATGTAATCCCACAGGTGAAAGAAACTTTATTCTTGTGAAATTTATGGCTCATCATTTAAAATTTCATCTTCTTAGAGACATGTAATCCCACAGTTGAAAGAAACTTTATTCTTGTGAAATTTATGGCTCATCATTTAAAATTCCATCTTCTTAGAGACATGTAATCCCACAGTTGAAAGAAACTTTATTCTTGTGAAATTTATGGCTCATCATTTAAAATTTCATCTTCTTAGAGACATGTAATCCCACAGTTGAAAGAAACTTTATTCTTGTGAAATTTATGACTCATCATTTAAAATTTCATCTTCTTAGAGAAACGCAATCCCACAGTTGAAAGAAACTTTATTTCTTGTGAAATTTATGGCTCATCATTAAAAATTTCATCTTCTTAGAGACATGTAATCCCACAGTTTAAAGAAACTTTATTCTTGTGAAATTTATGGCTCATCATTTAAAATTTCATCTTCTTAGTGACATGTAATCCAACAATTGAAAGAAACGTTATTCTTGTGAAATTTATGGCTCATCATTTAAAATTTCATCTTCTTAGAGACATGTAATCCCACAGTTTAAAGAAACTTTATTCTTGTGAAATTTATGGCTCATCATTTAAAATTTCATCTTCTTAGAGACATGTAATGCAACAATTGAAAGAAACTTTATTCTTGTGAAATTTATGGCTCATCATTTAAAATTTCATCTTCTTAGAGACATGTAATCCCACATTTGAAAGAAACTTTATTCTTGTGAAATTTATGGCTCATCATTTAAAATTTCATCTTCTTAGAGACATGTAATCCCACATTTGAAAGAAACTTTATTCTTGTGAAATTTATGGTTCATCATTTAAAATTTCATCTTCTTAGAGACATGTAATCCAACAATTGAAAGAAACTTTATTCTTGTGAAATTTATGGCTCATCATTTAAAATTTCATCTTCTTAGAGACATGTAATCCAACAATTGAAAGAAACTTTATTCTTGTGAAATTTATGACTCATCATTTAAAATTTCATCGTCTTAGAGACATGTAATCCCACAGTTGAAAGAAACTTTATTCTTGTGAAATTTATGGCTCATAATTAAAAATTTCATCTTCTTAGAGACATGTAATCCCACATTTGAAAGAAACTTTATTCTTGTGAAATTTATGACTCATCATTTAAAATTTCATCTTCTTAGTTACATGTAATCCCACAGTTTAAAGGAACTTTATTTTTGTGAAATTTATGGCTCATCATTTAAAATTACATCTTCTTAGAGACATGTAATCCCACATTTGAAAGAAACTTTATTCTTGTGAAATTTATGGTTCATCATTTAAAATTTCATCTTCTTAGAGACATGTAATCCAACAATTGAAAGAAACTTTATTTCTTGTGGAATTTATGGCTCATCATTTAAAATTTCATCTACTTAAAGACATGTACTCCAACAGTTGAAAGAAACTTTATTCTTGTGAAATTTATGGCTCATCATTTAAAATTTCATCTTCTTTGAGACATGTAATCCAACAGTTGAAAGAAACTTGATTCTTGTGAAATTTATGGCTCATCATTTAAAATGTCATCGTCTTAGAGACATGTAATCCAACAGTTGAAAGAAACTTTATTCTTGTGAAATTTATGGCTCATCATTTAAAATGTCATCTTCTTAGAGACATGTAATCCCACAGTTGAAAGAAACTTTATTCTTGTGAAATTTATGACTCATCATTTAAAATTTCATCTTCTTAGAGACACGTAATCCCACAGTTGAAAGAAACTTTATTCTTGTGAAATTTATGGCTCATCATTTAAAATTTCATCTTCTTAGAGACATGTAATCACACAGTATAAAGAAACTTTATTCTTGTGAAATTTATGACTCATCATTTAAAATTTCATCTTCTTAGTTACATGTAATCCCACAGTTGAAAGAAACTTTATTCTTGTGAAATTTATGGCTCATCATTTAAAATTTCATCTTCTTAGAGACATGTAATCCCACAGTTGGAAGAAACTTTATTCTTGTGAAATTTATGGCTCATCATTAAAAATTTCATCTTCTTAGAGACATGTAATCCCACAGTTGAAAGAAACTTTATTCTTGTGAAATTTATGGCTCATCATTTAAAATTACATCTTCTTAGAGACATGTAATCCCACATTTGAAAGAAACTATATTCTTGTGAAATTTATGACTCATCATTTAAAATTTCATCTTCTTAGTTACATGTAATCCCACAGTTTAAAGAAACGTTATTCTTGTGAAATTTATGGCTCATCATTAAAAATTTCATCTTCTTAGAGACATGTAATCCCACAGTTGAAAGAAACTTTATTCTTGTGAAATGTATGGCTCATCATTTAAAATGTCATCTTCTTAGAGACATGTAATCCCACAGGTGAAAGAAACTTTATTCTTGTGAAATTTATGGCTCATCATTTAAAATTTCATCTTCTTACAGACATGTAATCCCACAGTTGAAAGAAACTTTATTCTTGTGAAATTTATGGCTCATCATTTAAAATTCCATCTTCTTAGAGACATGTAATCCCACAGTTGAAAGAAACTTTATTCTTGTGAAATTTATGGCTCATCATTTAAAATTTCATCTTCTTAGAGACATGTAATCCCACAGTTGAAAGAAACTTTATTCTTGTGAAATTTATGACTCATCATTTAAAATTTCATCTTCTTAGAGAAACGCAATCCCACAGTTGAAAGAAACTTTATTTCTTGTGAAATTTATGGCTCATCATTAAAAATTTCATCTTCTTAGAGACATGTAATCCCACAGTTTAAAGAAACTTTATTCTTGTGAAATGTATGGCTCATCATTTAAAATTTAATCTTCTTAGTGACATGTAATCCAACAATTGAAAGAAACGTTATTCTTGTGAAATTTATGGCTCATCATTTAAAATTTCATCTTCTTAGAGACATGTAATCCCACAGTTGAAAGAAACTTTAATCTTGTGAAATTTATGGCTCATCATTTAAAATTTCATCTTCTTAGAGACATGTAATGCAACAATTGAAAGAAACTTTATTCTTGTGAAATTTATGGCTCATCATTTAAAATTTCATCTTCTTAGAGACATGTAATCCCACATTTGAAAGAAACTTTATTCTTGTGAAATTTATGGCTCATCATTTAAAATTACATCTTCTTAGAGACATGTAATCCCACATTTGAAAGAAACTTTATTCTTGTGAAATTTATGGTTCATCATTTAAAATTTCATCTTCTTAGAGACATGTAATCCAACAATTGAAAGAAACTTTATTCTTGTGAAATTTATGGCTCATCATTTAAAATTTCATCTTCTTAGAGACATGTAATCCCACAGTTGAAAAAAACTTTATTCTTGTGGAATTTATGGCTCATAATTAAAAATTTCATCTTCTTAAAGACATGTAATCCCACATTTCAAAGAAACTTTATTCTTGTGAAATTTATGGCTCATCATTTAAAATTACATCTTCTTAGAGACATGTAATCCCACATTTGAAAGAAACTTTATTCTTGTGAAATTTATGACTCATCATTTAAAATTTCATCTTCTTAGTTACATGTAATCCCACAGTTGAAAGAAACTTTATTCTTGTGAAATTTATGGCTCATCATTTAAAATTACATCTTCTTAGAGACATGTAATCCCACATTTGAAAGAAACTTTATTCTTGTGAAATTTATGGTTCATCATTAAAAATTTCATCTTCTTAGAGAAATGTAATCCAACAATTGAAAGAAACTTTATTCTTGTGAAATTTATGGCTCATGATTTAAAATTTCATCTACTTAGAGACATGTAATCCCACAGTTGAAAGAAACTTAATTCTTGTGAAATTTATGGGTCATCATTTAAAATTTCATCTTCTTAGGGACATGTAATCCCACAGTTCAAAGAAACTTTATTCTTGTGAAATTTATGGCTCATCATTAAAAATTTCATCTTCTTAGAGACATGTAATACCACAGTTGGAAGAAACTTTATTCTTGTGAAATTTATGGCTCATCATTAAAAATTTCATCTTCTTAGAGACATGTAATCCCACAGTTGAAAGAAACTTTATTCTTGTGAAATTTATGGCTCATAATTAAAAATTTCATCTTCTTAAAGACATGTAATCCCACATTTGAAAGAAACTTTATTCTTGTGAAATTTATGGCTCATCATTTAAAATTACATCTTCTTAGAGACATGTAATCCCACATTTGAAAGAAACTTTATTCTTGTGAAATTTATGACTAATCATTTAAAATTTCATCTTCTTAGTTACATGTAATCCCACAGTTTAAAGGAACTTTAGTCTTGTGAAATTTATGGCTCATCATTTAAAATTACATCTTCTTAGAGACATGTAATCCCACATTTGAAAGAAACTTTATTCTTGTGAAATTTATGGTTCATCATTTAAAATTTCATCTTCTTAGAGACATGTAATCCAACAATTGAAAGAAACTTTATTTCTTGTGTAATTTATGGCTCATCATTTAAAATTTCATCTACTTAAAGACATGTAATCCAACAGTTGAAAGAAACTTTATTCTTGTGAAATTTATGGCTCATCATTTAAAATTTCATCTTCTTTGAGACATGTAATCCAACAGTTGAAAGAAACTTGATTCTTGTGAAATTTATGGCTCATCATTTAAAATGTCATCGTCTTAGAGACATGTAATCCAACAGTTGAAAGAAACTATATACTTGTGAAATTTATGGCTCATCATTTAAAATGTCATCTTCTTAGAGACATGTAATCCCACAGTTGAAAGAAACTTTATTCTTGTGAAATTTATGACTCATCATTTAAAATTTCATCTTCTTAGAGACACGTAATCCCACAGTTGAAAGAAACTTTATTCTTGTGAAATTTATGGCTCATCATTTAAAATTTCATCTTCTTAGAGACATGTAATCCCACAGTATAAAGAAACTTTATTCTTGTGAAATTTATGACTCATCATTTAAAATTTCATCTTCTTAGTTACATGTAATCCCACAGTTGAAAGAAACTTTATTCTTGTGAAATTTATGGCTCATCATTTAAAATTTCATCTTCTTAGAGACATGTAATCCCACAGTTGAAAGAAACTTTATTCTTGTGAAATTTATGACTCATCATTTAAAATTTCATCTTCTTAGAGACATGTAATCCCACAGTTGAAAGAAACTTTATTCTTGTAAAATTTATGGCTCATCATTTAAAATTTCATCTTCTTAGTTACATGTAATCCCACAGTTGAAAGAAACTTTATTCTTGTGAAATTTATGGATCATCATTAAAAATTTCATCTTCTTAGAGACATGTAATCCCACAGTTGGAAGAAACTTTATTCTTGTGAAATTTATGGCTCATCATTAAAAATTTCATTATCTTAGAGACATGTAATCCCACAGTTAAAAGAAACTTTATTCTTGTGAAATTTATGGCTCATCATTTAAAATTACATCTTCTTAGAGACATGTAATCCCACATTTGAAAGAAACTATATTCTTGTGAAATTTATGACTCATCATTTAAAATTTTTATCTTCTTAGTTACATGTAATCCCACAGTTGAAAGAAACGTTATTCTTGTGAAATTTATGGCTCATCATTTAAAATTCCATCTTCTTAGAGACATGTTATCCCACAGTTGAAAGAAACTTTATTCTTGTGAAATTTATGGCTCATCATTTAAAATTTAATCTTCTTAGAGACATGTAATCCCACAGTTGAAAGAAACTTTATTCTTGTGAAATTTATGACTCATCATTTAAAATTTCATCTTCTTAGAGAAACGCAATCCCACAGTTGAAAGAAACTTTATTTCTTGTGAAATTTATGGCTCATCATTAAAAATTTCATCTTCTTAGAGACATGTAATCCCACAGTTTAAAGAAACTTTATTCTTGTGAAATGTATGGCTCATCATTTAAAATTTCATCTTCTTAGTGACATGTAATCCAACAATTGAAAGAAACGTTATTCTTGTGAAATTTATGGCTCATCATTTAAAATTTCATCTTCTTAGAGACATGTAATGCAACAATTGAAAGAAACTTTATTCTTGTGAAATTTATGGCTCATCATTTAAAATTTCATCTTCTTAGAGACATGTAATCCCACATTTGAAAGAAACTTTATTCTTGTGAAATTTATGGCTCATCATTTAAAATTACATCTTCTTAGAGACATGTAATCCCACATTTGAAAGAAACTTTATTCTTGTGAAATTTATGGTTCATCATTTAAAATTTCATCTTCTTAGAGACATGTAATCCAACAATTGAAAGAAACTTTATTCTTGTGAAACTTATGGCTCATCATTTAAAATTTCATCTTCTTAGAGACATGTAATCCCACAGTTGAAAGAAACTTTATTCTTGTGAAATTTATGGCTCATCATTTAAAATGTCATCTTCTTAAAGACATGTAATCACACATTTCAAAGAAACTTTATTCTTGTGAAATTTATGGCTCATCATTTAAAATTACATCTTCTTAGAGACATGTAATCCCACATTTGAAAGAAACTTTATTCTTGTGAAATTTATGACTCATCATTTAAAATTTCATCTTCTTAGTTACATGTTATCCCACAGTTGAAAGAAACTTTATTCTTGTGAAATTTATGGCTCATCATTTAAAATTACATCTTCTTAGAGACATGTAATCCCACATTTGAAAGAAACTTTATTCTTGTGAAATTTATGGTTCATCATTAAAAATTTCATCTTCTTAGAGAAATGTAATCCAACAATTGAAAGAAAGTTTATTCTTGTGAAATTTATGGCTCATCATTTAAAATTTCATCTACTTAGAGACATGTAATCCCACAGTTGAAAGAAACTTTATTCTTGTGAAATTTATGGCTCATCATTACAAATTTCATCTTCTTAGAGACATGTAATCCCACATTTGAAAGAAACTTTATTCTTGTTAAATTCATGGCTCATCATTTAAAATTTCATTATCTTAGAGACATGTAATCCCACAGTTGAAAGAAACTTTATTCTTGTGAAATTTATGGCTCATCATTAAAAATTTCATTATCTAAGAGACATGTAATCCCACAGTTGAAAGAAACTTAATTCTTGTGAAATTTATGGCTCATCATTTAAAATTTCATCTTCTTAGGGACATGTAATCCCACAGTTCAAAGAAACTTTATTCTTGTGAAATTTATGGCTCATCATTAAAAATTTAATCTTCTTAGAGACATGTAATACCACAGTTGGAAGAAACTTTATTCTTGTGAAATTTATGGCTCATCATTAAAAATTTCATCTTCTTAGAGACATGTAATCCCACAGTTGAAAGAAACTTTATTCTTGTGAAATTTATGGCTCATAATTAAAAATTTCATCTTCTTAAAGACATGTAATCCCACAGTTTAAAGGAACTTTATTCTTGTGAAATTTATGGCTCATCATTTAAAATTACATCTTCTTAGAGACATGTAATCCCACATTTGAAAGAAACTTTATTCTTGTGAAATTTATGGTTCATCATTTAAAATTTCATCTTCTTAGAGACATGTAATCCAACAATTGAAAGAAACTTTATTTCTTGTGGAATTTATGGCTCATCATTTAAAATTTCATCTACTTAAAGACATGTAATCCAACAGTTGAAAGAAACTTTATTCTTGTGAAATTTATGGCTCATCATTTAAAATTTCATCTTCTTTGAGACATGTAATCCAACAGTTGAAAGAAACTTGATTCTTGTGAAATTTATGGCTCATCATTTAAAATGTCATCTTCTTAGAGACATGTAATCCAACAGTTGAAAGAAACTTTATTCTTGTGAAATTTATGGCTCATCATTTAAAATTTCATCTTCTTAGAGACATGTAATCCCACAGTTGAAAGAAACTTTATTCTTGTGAAATTTATGACTCATCATTAAAAATTTCATCTTCTTAGAGACACGTAATCCCACAGTTGAAAGAAACTTTATTCTTGTGAAATTTATGGCTCATCATTTAAAATTTCATCTTCTTAGAGACATGTAATCCCACAGTATAAAGAAACTTTATTCTTGTGAAATTTATGACTCATCATTTAAAATTTCATCTTCTTAGTTACATGTAATCCCACAGTTGAAAGAAACTTTATTCTTGTGAAATTTATGGCTCATCATTTAAAATTTCATCTTCTTAGAGACATGTAATCCCACAGTTGAAAGAAACTTTATTCTTGTGAAATTTATGACTCATCATTTAAAATTTCATCTTCTTAGAGACATGTAATCCCACAGTTGAAAGAAACTTTATTCTTGTAAAATTTATGGCTCATCATTTAAAATTTCATCTTCTTAGTTACATGTAATCCCACAGTTGAAAGAAACTTTATTCTTGTGAAATTTATGGATCATCATTAAAAATTTCATCTTCTTAGAGACATGTAATCCCACAGTTGGAAGAAACTTTATTCTTGTGAAATTTATGGCTCATCATTAAAAATTTCATCTTCTTGAAGACATGTAATTCCACAGTTGAAAGAAACTTTATTCTTGTGAAATTTATGGCTCATCATTTAAAATTACATCTTCTTAGAGACATGTAATCCCACATTTGAAAGAAACTATATTCTTGTGAAATTTATGACTCATCATTTAAAATTTCATCTTCTTAGTTACATGTAATCCCACAGTTGAAAGAAACTTTATTCTTGTGAAATGTATGGCTCATCATTTAAAATGTCATCTTCTTAGAGACATGTAATCCCACAGGTGAAAGAAACTTTATTCTTGTGAAATTTATGGCTCATCATTTAAAATTTCATCTTCTTACAGACATGTAATCCCACAGTTGAAAGAAACTTTATTCTTGTGAAATTTATTGCTCATCATTTAAAATTCCATCTTCTTAGAGACATGTAATCCCACAGTTGAAAGAAACTTTATTCTTGTGAAATTTATTGCTCATCATTTAAAATTTCATCTTCTTAGAGACATGTAATCCCACAGTTGAAAGAAACTTTATTCTTGTGAAATTTATGACTCATCATTTAAAATTTCATCTTCTTAGGGAAACGCAATCCCACAGTTGAAAGAAACTTTATTTCTTGTGAAATTTATGGCTCATCATTAAAAATTTCATCTTCTTAGAGACATGTAATCCCACAGTTTAAAGAAACTTTATTGTTGTGAAATTTATGGCTCATCATTTAAAATTTAATCTTCTTAGTGACATGTAATCCAACAATTGAAAGAAACGTTATTCTTGTGAAATTTATGGCTCATCATTTAAAATTTCATCTTCTTAGAGACATGTAATCCCACAGTTGAAAGAAACTTTATTCTTGTGAAATTTATGGCTCATCATTTAAAATTACATCTTCTTAGAGACATGTAATCCCACATTTGAAAGAAACTTTATTCTTGTGAAATTTATGACTCATCATTTAAAATTTCATCTTCTTAGTTACATGTAATACCACAGTTTAAAGGAACTTTATTCTTGTGAAATTTATGACTCATCATTTAAAATTTCATCTTCTTAGAGAAACGCAATCCCACAGTTGAAAGAAACTTTATTTCTTGTGAAATTTATGGCTCATCATTAAAAATTTCATCTTCTTAGAGACATGTAATCCCACAGTTTAAAGAAACTTTATTCTTGTGAAATTTATGGCTCATCATTTAAAATTTCATCTTCTTAGTGACATGTAATCCAACAATTGAAAGAAACGTTATTCTTGTGAAATTTATGGCTCATCATTTAAAATTTCATCTTCTTAGAGACATGTAATCCCACAGTTGAAAGAAACTTTATTCTTGTGAAATTTATGGCTCATCATTTAAAATTTCATCTTCTTAGAGACATGTAATGCAACAATTGAAAGAAACTTTATTCTTGTGAAATTTATGGCTCATCATTTAAAATTTCATCTTCTTAGAGACATGTAATCCCACATTTGAAAGAAACTTTATTCTTGTGAAATTTATGGCTCATCATTTAAAATTACATCTTCTTAGAGACATGTAATCCCACATTTGAAAGAAACTTTATTCTTGTGAAATTTATGGTTCATCATTTAAAATTTCATCTTCTTAGAGACATGTAATCCAACAATTGAAAGAAACTTTATTCTTGTGAAATTCATGGCTCATCATTTAAAATTTCATCTTCTTAGAGACATGTAATCCCACAGTTGAAAGAAACTTTATTCTTGTGAAATTTATGGCTCATCATTTAAAATGTCATATTCTTAAAGACATGTAATCCCACATTTCAAAGAAACTTTATTCTTGTGAAATTTATGGCTCATCATTTAAAATTACATCTTCTTAGAGACATGTAATCCCACATTTGAAAGAAACTTTATTCTTGTGAAATTTATGACTCATCATTTAAAATTTCATCTTCTTAGTTACATGTAATCCCACAGTTGAAAGAAACTTTATTCTTGTGAAATTTATGGCTCATCATTTAAAATTACATCTTCTTAGAGACATGTAATCCCACATTTGAAAGAAACTTTATTCTTGTGAAATTTATGGTTCATCATTAAAAATTTCATCTTCTTAGAGAAATGTAATCCAACAATTGAAAGAAAGTTTATTCTTGTGAAATTTATGGCTCATCATTTAAAATTTCATCTACTTAGAGACATGTAATCCCACAGTTGAAAGAAACTTTATTCTTGTGAAATTTATGGCTCATCATTACAAATTTCATCTTCTTAGAGACATGTAATCCCACATTTGAAAGAAACTTTATTCTTGTGAAATTCATGGCTCATCATTTAAAATTTCATTATCTTAGAGACATGTAATCCCACAGTTGAAAGAAACTTTATTCTTGTGAAATTTATGGCTCATCATTAAAAATTTCATTATCTTAGAGACATGTAATCCCACAGTTGAAAGAAACTTAATTCTTGTGAAATTTATGGCTCATCATTTAAAATTTCATCTTCTTAGGGACATGTAATCCCACAGTTCAAAGAAACTTTATTCTTGTGAAATTTATGGCTCATCATTAAAAATTTCATCTTCTTAGAGACATGTAATACCACAGTTGGAAGAAACTTTATTCTTGTGAAATTTATGGCTCATCATTAAAAATTTCATCTTCTTAGAGACATGTAATCCCACAGTTGAAAGAAACTTTATTCTTGTGAAATTTATGGCTCATAATTAAAAATTTCATCTTCTTAAAGACATGTAATCCCACAGTTTAAAGGAACTTTATTCTTGTGAAATTTATGGCTCATCATTTAAAATTACATCTTCTTAGAGACATGTAATCCCACATTTGAAAGAAACTTTATTCTTGTGAAATTTATGGTTCATCATTTAAAATTTCATCTTCTTAGAGACATGAAATCCAACAATTGAAAGAAACTTTATTTCTTGTGGAATTTATGGCTCATCATTTAAAATTTCATCTACTTAAATACATGTAATCCAACAGTTGAAAGAAACTTTATTCTTGTGAAATTTATGGCTCATCATTTAAAATTTCATCTTCTTTGAGACATGTAATCCAACAGTTGAAAGAAACTTGATTCTTGTGAAATTTATGGCTCATCATTTAAAATGTCATCTTCTTAGAGACATGTAATCCAACAGTTGAAAGAAACTTTATTCTTGTGAAATTTATGGCTCATCATTTAAAATGTCATCTTCTTAGAGACATGTAATCCCACAGTTGAAAGAAACTTTATTCTTGTGAAATTTATGACTCATCATTAAAAATTTCATCTTCTTAGAGACACGTAATCCCACAGTTGAAAGAAACTTTATTCTTGTGAAATTTATGGCTCATCATTTAAAATTTCATCTTCTTAGAGACATGTAATCCCACAGTATAAAGAAACTTTATTCTTGTGAAATTTATGACTCATCATTTAAAATTTCATCTTCTTAGTTACATGTAATCCCACAGTTGAAAGAAACTTTATTCTTGTGAAATTTATGGCTCATCATTTAAAATTTCATCTTCTTAGAGACATGTAATCCCACAGTTGAAAGAAACTTTATTCTTGTGGAATTTATGACTCATCATTTAAAATTTCATCTTCTTAGAGACATGTAATCCCACAGTTGAAAGAAACTTTATTCTTGTAAAATTTATGGCTCATCATTTAAAATTTCATCTTCTTAGTTACATGTAATCCCACAGTTGAAAGAAACTTTATTCTTGTGAAATTTATGGATCATCATTAAAAATTTCATCTTCTTAGAGACATGTAATCCCACAGTTGGAAGAAACTTTATTCTTGTGAAATTTATGGCTCATCATTAAAAATTTCATCTTCTTGAAGACATGTAATCCCACAGTTGAAAGAAACTTTATTCTTGTGAAATTTATGGCTCATCATTTAAAATTCCATCTTCTTAGAGACATGTAATCCCACAGTTGAAAGAAACTTTATTCTTGTGAAATTTATGGCTCATCATTTAAAATTTCATCTTCTTAGAGACATGTAATCCCACAGTTGAAAGAAACTTTATTCTTGTGAAATTTATGACTCATCATTTAAAATTTCATCTTCTTAGAGAAACGCAATCCCACAGTTGAAAGAAACTTTATTTCTTGTTAAATTTATGGCTCATCAGTAAAAATTTCATCTTCTTAGAGACATGTAATCCCACAGTTTAAAGAAACTTTATTCTTGTGAAATGTATGGCTCATCATTTAAAATTTCATCTTCTTAGTGACATGTAATCCAACAATTGAAAGAAACGTTATTCTTGTGAAATTTATGGCTCATCATTTAAAATTTCATCTTCTTAGAGACATGTAATCCCACAGTTGAAAGAAACTTTATTCTTGTGAAATTTATGGCTCATCATTTAAAATTACATCTTCTTAGAGACATGTAATCCCACAGTTGAAAGAAACTTTATTCTTGTGAAATTTATGACTCATCATTTAAAATTTCATCTTCTTAGTTACATGTAATACCACAGTTTAAAGGAACTTTATTCTTGTGAAATTTATGACTCATCATTTAAAATTTCATCTTCTTAGAGAAACGCAATCCCACAGTTGAAAGAAACTTTATTTTTTGTGAAATTTATGGCTCATCATTAAAAATTTCATCTTCTTAGAGACATGTAATCCCACAGTTTAAAGAAACTTTATTCTTGTGAAATGTATGGCTCATCATTTAAAATTTCATCTTCTTAGTGACATGTAATCCAACAATTGAAAGAAACGTTATTCTTGTGAAATTTATGGCTCATCATTTAAAATTTCATCTTCTTAGAGACATGTAATCCCACAGTTGAAAGAAACTTTATTCTTGTGAAATTTATGGCTCATCATTTAAAATTTCATCTTCTTAGAGACATGTAATGCAACAATTGAAAGAAACTTTATTCTTGTGAAAATTATGGCTCATCATTTAAAATTTCATCTTCTTAGAGACATGTAATCCCACATTTGAAAGAAACTTTATTCTTGTGAAATTTATGGCTCATCATTTAAAATTACATCTTCTTAGAGACATGTAATCCCACATTTGAAAGAAACTTTATTCTTGTGAAATTTATGGTTCATCATTTAAAATTTCATCTTCTTAGAGACATGTAATCCAACAATTGAAAGAAACTTTATTCTTGTGAAATTCATGGCTCATCATTTAAAATTTCATCTTCTTAGAGACATGTAATCCCACAGTTGAAAGAAACTTTATTCTTGTGAAATTTATGGCTCATCATTTAAAATGTCATTTTCTTAAAGACATGTAATCCCACATTTCAAAGAAACTTTATTCTTGTGAAATTTATGGCTCATCATTTAAAATTACATCTTCTTAGAGACATGTAATCCCACATTTGAAAGAAACTTTATTCTTGTGAAATTTATGACTCATCATTTAAAATTTCATCTTCTTAGTTACATGTAATCCCACAGTTGAAAGAAACTTTATTCTTGTGAAATTTATGGCTCATCATTTAAAATTACATCTTCTTAGAGACATGTAATCCCACATTTGAAAGAAACTTTATTCTTGTGAAATTTATGGTTCATCATTAAAAATTTCATCTTCTTAGAGAAATGTAATCTAACAATTGAAAGAAAGTTTATTCTTGTGAAATTTATGGCTCATCATTACAAATTTCATCTTCTTAGAGACATGTAATCCCACATTTGAAAGAAACTTGATTCTTGTGAAATTCATGGCTCATCATTTAAAATTTCATTGTCTTAGAGACATGTAATCCCACAGTTGAAAGAAACTTTATTCTTGTGAAATTTATGGCTCATCATTAAAAATTTCATTATCTTAGAGACATGTAATCCCACATTTGAAAGAAACTTTATTCTTGTGAAATTTATGGTTCATCATTTAAAATTTCATCTTCTTAGAGACATGAAATCCAACAATTGAAAGAAACTTTATTTCTTGTGGAATTTATGGCTCATCATTTAAAATTTCATCTACTTAAATACATGTAATCCAACAGTTGAAAGAAACTTTATTCTTGTGAAATTTATGGCTCATCATTTAAAATTTCATCTTCTTTGAGACATGTAATCCAACAGTTGAAAGAAACTTGATTCTTGTGAAATTTATGGCTCATCATTTAAAATGTCATCTTCTTAGAGACATGTAATCCAACAGTTGAAAGAAACTTTATTCTTGTGAAATTTATGGCTCATCATTTAAAATGTCATCTTCTTAGAGACATGTAATCCCACAGTTGAAAGAAACTTTATTCTTGTGAAATTTATGACTCATCATTAAAAATTTCATCTTCTTAGAGACACGTAATCCCACAGTTGAAAGAAACTTTATTCTTGTGAAATTTATGGCTCATCATTTAAAATTTCATCTTCTTAGAGACATGTAATCCCACAGTATAAAGAAACTTTATTCTTGTGAAATTTATGACTCATCATTTAAAATTTCATCTTCTTAGTTACATGTAATCCCACAGTTGAAAGAAACTTTATTCTTGTGAAATTTATGGCTCATCATTTAAAATTTCATCTTCTTAGAGACATGTAATCCCACAGTTGAAAGAAACTTTATTCTTGTGAAATTTATGACTCATCATTTAAAATTTCATCTTCTTAGAGACATGTAATCCCACAGTTGAAAGAAACTTTATTCTTGTAAAATTTATGGCTCATCATTTAAAATTTCATCTTCTTAGTTACATGTAATCCCACAGTTGAAAGAAACTTTATTCTTGTGAAATTTATGGATCATCATTAAAAATTTCATCTTCTTAGAGACATGTAATCCCACAGTTGGAAGAAACTTTATTCTTGTGAAATTTATGGCTCATCATTAAAAATTTCATCTTCTTGAAGACATGTAATCCCACAGTTGAAAGAAACTTTATTCTTGTGAAATTTATGGCTCATCATTTAAAATTACATCTTCTTAGAGACATGTAATCCCACAGTTGAAAGAAACTTTATTCTTGTGAAATTTATGGCTCATCATTTAAAATTTCATCTTCTTAGAGACATGTAATCCCACAGTTGAAAGAAACTTTATTCTTGTGAAATTTATGACTCATCATTTAAAATTTCATCTTCTTAGAGAAACGCAATCCCACAGTTGAAAGAAACTTTATTTCTTGTTAAATTTATGGCTCATCAGTAAAAATTTCATCTTCTTAGAGACATGTAATCCCACAGTTTAAAGAAACTTTATTCTTGTGAAATGTATGGCTCATCATTTAAAATTTCATCTTCTTAGTGACATGTAATCCAACAATTGAAAGAAACGTTATTCTTGTGAAATTTATGGCTCATCATTTAAAATTTCATCTTCTTAGAGACATGTAATCCCACAGTTGAAAGAAACTTTATTCTTGTGAAATTTATGGCTCATCATTTAAAATTACATCTTCTTAGAGACATGTAATCCCACAGTTGAAAGAAACTTTATTCTTGTGAAATTTATGGCTCATCATTTAAAATTTCATCTTCTTAGAGACATGTAATCCCACAGTTGAAAGAAACTTTATTCTTGTGAAATTTATGACTCATCATTTAAAATTTCATCTTCTTAGAGAAACGCAATCCCACAGTTGAAAGAAACTTTATTTCTTGTGAAATTTATGGCTCATCATTAAAAATTTCATCTTCTTAGAGACATGTAATCCCACAGTTTAAAGAAACTTTATTCTTGTGAAATTTATGGCTCATCATTTAAAATTTCATCTTCTTAGTGACATGTAATCCAACAATTGAAAGAAACGTTATTCTTGTGAAATTTATGGCTCATCATTTAAAATTTCATCTTCTTAGAGACATGTAATCCCACAGTTGAAAGAAACTTTATTCTTGTGAAATTTATGGCTCATCATTTAAAATTACATCTTCTTAGAGACATGTAATCCCACATTTGAAAGAAACTTTATTCTTGTGAAATTTATGACTCATCATTTAAAATTTCATCTTCTTAGTTACATGTAATACCACAGTTTAAAGGAACTTTATTCTTGTGAAATTTATGACTCATCATTTAAAATTTTACCTTCTTAGAGAAACGCAATCCCACAGTTGAAAGAAACTTTATTTTTTGTGAAATTTATGGCTCATCATTAAAAATTTCATCTTCTTAGAGACATGTAATCCCACAGTTTAAAGAAACTTTATTCTTGTGAAATGTATGGCTCATCATTTAAAATTTCATCTTCTTAGTGACATGTAATCCAACAATTGAAAGAAACGTTATTCTTGTGAAATTTATGGCTCATCATTTAAAATTTCATCTTCTTAGAGACATGTAATCCCACAGTTGAAAGAAACTTTATTCTTGTGAAATTTATGGCTCATCATTTAAAATTTCATCTTCTTAGAGACATGTAATGCAACAATTGAAAGAAACTTTATTCTTGTGAAATTTATGGCTCATCATTTAAAATTTCATCTTCTTAGAGACATGTAATCCCACAGTTGAAAGAAACTTTATTCTTGTGAAATTTATGGCTCATCATTTAAAATTTCATCTTCTTAGAGACATGTAATGCAACAATTGAAAGAAACTTTATTCTTGTGAAAATTATGGCTCATCATTTAAAATTTCATCTTCTTAGAGACATGTAATCCCACATTTGAAAGAAACTTTATTCTTGTGAAATTTATGGCTCATCATTTAAAATTACATCTTCTTAGAGACATGTAATCCCACATTTGAAAGAAACTTTATTCTTGTGAAATTTATGGTTCATCATTTAAAATTTCATCTTCTTAGAGACATGTAATCCAACAATTGAAAGAAACTTTATTCTTGTGAAATTCATGGCTCATCATTTAAAATTTCATCTTCTTAGAGACATGTAATCCCACAGTTGAAAGAAACTTTATTCTTGTGAAATTTATGGCTCATCATTTAAAATGTCATTTTCTTAAAGACATGTAATCCCACATTTCAAAGAAACTTTATTCTTGTGAAATTTATGGCTCATCATTTAAAATTACATCTTCTTAGAGACATGTAATCCCACATTTGAAAGAAACTTTATTCTTGTGAAATTTATGACTCATCATTTAAAATTTCATCTTCTTAGTTACATGTAATCCCACAGTTGAAAGAAACTTTATTCTTGTGAAATTTATGGCTCATCATTTAAAATTACATCTTCTTAGAGACATGTAATCCCACATTTGAAAGAAACTTTATTCTTGTGAAATTTATGGTTCATCATTAAAAATTTCATCTTCTTAGAGAAATGTAATCTAACAATTGAAAGAAAGTTTATTCTTGTGAAATTTATGGCTCATCATTACAAATTTCATCTTCTTAGAGACATGTAATCCCACATTTGAAAGAAACTTTATTCTTGTGAAATTCATGGCTCATCATTTAAAATTTCATTGTCTTAGAGACATGTAATCCCACAGTTGAAAGAAACTTTATTCTTGTGAAATTTATGGCTCATCATTAAAAATTTCATTATCTTAGAGACATGTAATCCCACATTTGAAAGAAACTTTATTCTTGTGAAATTTATGGTTCATCATTTAAAATTTCATCTTCTTAGAGACATGAAATCCAACAATTGAAAGAAACTTTATTTCTTGTGGAATTTATGGCTCATCATTTAAAATTTCATCTACTTAAATACATGTAATCCAACAGTTGAAAGAAACTTTATTCTTGTGAAATTTATGGCTCATCATTTAAAATTTCATCTTCTTTGAGACATGTAATCCAACAGTTGAAAGAAACTTGATTCTTGTGAAATTTATGGCTCATCATTTAAAATGTCATCTTCTTAGAGACATGTAATCCAACAGTTGAAAGAAACTTTATTCTTGTGAAATTTATGGCTCATCATTTAAAATGTCATCTTCTTAGAGACATGTAATCCCACAGTTGAAAGAAACTTTATTCTTGTGAAATTTATGACTCATCATTAAAAATTTCATCTTCTTAGAGACACGTAATCCCACAGTTGAAAGAAACTTTATTCTTGTGAAATTTATGGCTCATCATTTAAAATTTCATCTTCTTAGAGACATGTAATCCCACAGTATAAAGAAACTTTATTCTTGTGAAATTTATGACTCATCATTTAAAATTTCATCTTCTTAGTTACATGTAATCCCACAGTTGAAAGAAACTTTATTCTTGTGAAATTTATGGCTCATCATTTAAAATTTCATCTTCTTAGAGACATGTAATCCCACAGTTGAAAGAAACTTTATTCTTGTGAAATTTATGACTCATCATTTAAAATTTCATCTTCTTAGAGACATGTAATCCCACAGTTGAAAGAAACTTTATTCTTGTAAAATTTATGGCTCATCATTTAAAATTTCATCTTCTTAGTTACATGTAATCCCACAGTTGAAAGAAACTTTATTCTTGTGAAATTTATGGATCATCATTAAAAATTTCATCTTCTTAGAGACATGTAATCCCACAGTTGGAAGAAACTTTATTCTTGTGAAATTTATGGCTCATCATTAAAAATTTCATCTTCTTGAAGACATGTAATCCCACAGTTGAAAGAAACTTTATTCTTGTGAAATTTATGGCTCATCATTTAAAATTACATCTTCTTAGAGACATGTAATCCCACAGTTGAAAGAAACTTTATTCTTGTGAAATTTATGGCTCATCATTTAAAATTTCATCTTCTTAGAGACATGTAATCCCACAGTTGAAAGAAACTTTATTCTTGTGAAATTTATGACTCATCATTTAAAATTTCATCTTCTTAGAGAAACGCAATCCCACAGTTGAAAGAAACTTTATTTCTTGTTAAATTTATGGCTCATCAGTAAAAATTTCATCTTCTTAGAGACATGTAATCCCACAGTTTAAAGAAACTTTATTCTTGTGAAATGTATGGCTCATCATTTAAAATTTCATCTTCTTAGTGACATGTAATCCAACAATTGAAAGAAACGTTATTCTTGTGAAATTTATGGCTCATCATTTAAAATTTCATCTTCTTAGAGACATGTAATCCCACAGTTGAAAGAAACTTTATTCTTGTGAAATTTATGGCTCATCATTTAAAATTACATCTTCTTAGAGACATGTAATCCCACAGTTGAAAGAAACTTTATTCTTGTGAAATTTATGGCTCATCATTTAAAATTTCATCTTCTTAGAGACATGTAATCCCACAGTTGAAAGAAACTTTATTCTTGTGAAATTTATGACTCATCATTTAAAATTTCATCTTCTTAGAGAAACGCAATCCCACAGTTGAAAGAAACTTTATTTCTTGTGAAATTTATGGCTCATCATTAAAAATTTCATCTTCTTAGAGACATGTAATCCCACAGTTTAAAGAAACTTTATTCTTGTGAAATTTATGGCTCATCATTTAAAATTTCATCTTCTTAGTGACATGTAATCCAACAATTGAAAGAAACGTTATTCTTGTGAAATTTATGGCTCATCATTTAAAATTTCATCTTCTTAGAGACATGTAATCCCACAGTTGAAAGAAACTTTATTCTTGTGAAATTTATGGCTCATCATTTAAAATTACATCTTCTTAGAGACATGTAATCCCACCTTTGAAAGAAACTTTATTCTTGTGAAATTTATGACTCATCATTTAAAATTTCATCTTCTTAGTTACATGTAATACCACAGTTTAAAGGAACTTTATTCTTGTGAAATTTATGACTCATCATTTAAAATTTCATCTTCTTAGAGAAACGCAATCCCACAGTTGAAAGAAACTTTATTTTTTGTGAAATTTATGGCTCATCATTAAAAATTTCATCTTCTTAGAGACATGTAATCCCACAGTTTAAAGAAACTTTATTCTTGTGAAATGTATGGCTCATCATTTAAAATTTCATCTTCTTAGTGACATGTAATCCAACAATTGAAAGAAACGTTATTCTTGTGAAATTTATGGCTCATCATTTAAAATTTCATCTTCTTAGAGACATGTAATCCCACAGTTGAAAGAAACTTTATTCTTGTGAAATTTATGGCTCATCATTTAAAATTTCATCTTCTTAGAGACATGTAATGCAACAATTGAAAGAAACTTTATTCTTGTGAAATTTATGGCTCATCATTTAAAATTTCATCTTCTTAGAGACATGTAATCCCACATTTGAAAGAAACTTTATTCTTGTGAAATTTATGGCTCATCATTTAAAATTACATCTTCTTAGAGACATGTAATCCCACATTTGAAAGAAACTTTATTCTTGTGAAATTTATGGTTCATCATTTAAAATTTCATCTTCTTAGAGACATGTAATCCAACAATTGAAAGAAACTTTATTCTTGTGAAATTCATGGCTCATCATTTAAAATTTCATCTTCTTAGAGACATGTAATCCCACAGTTGAAAGAAACTTTATTCTTGTGAAATTTATGGCTCATCATTTAAAATGTCATTTTCTTAAAGACATGTAATCCCACATTTCAAAGAAACTTTATTCTTGTGAAATTTATGGCTCATCATTTAAAATTACATCTTCTTAGAGACATGTAATCCCACATTTGAAAGAAACTTTATTCTTGTGAAATTTATGACTCATCATTTAAAATTTCATCTTCTTAGTTACATGTAATCCCACAGTTGAAAGAAACTTTATTCTTGTGAAATTTATGGCTCATCATTTAAAATTACATCTTCTTAGAGACATGTAATCCCACATTTGAAAGAAACTTTATTCTTGTGAAATTTATGGTTCATCATTAAAAATTTCATCTTCTTAGAGAAATGTAATCTAACAATTGAAAGAAAGTTTATTCTTGTGAAATTTATGGCTCATCATTACAAATTTCATCTTCTTAGAGACATGTAATCCCACATTTGAAAGAAACTTTATTCTTGTGAAATTCATGGCTCATCATTTAAAATTTCATTGTCTTAGAGACATGTAATCCCACAGTTGAAAGAAACTTTATTCTTGTGAAATTTATGGCTCATCATTAAAAATTTCATTATCTTAGAGACATGTAATCCCACATTTGAAAGAAACTTTATTCTTGTGAAATTTATGGTTCATCATTTAAAATTTCATCTTCTTAGAGACATGAAATCCAACAATTGAAAGAAACTTTATTTCTTGTGGAATTTATGGCTCATCATTTAAAATTTCATCTACTTAAATACATGTAATCCAACAGTTGAAAGAAACTTTATTCTTGTGAAATTTATGGCTCATCATTTAAAATTTCATCTTCTTTGAGACATGTAATCCAACAGTTGAAAGAAACTTGATTCTTGTGAAATTTATGGCTCATCATTTAAAATGTCATCTTCTTAGAGACATGTAATCCAACAGTTGAAAGAAACTTTATTCTTGTGAAATTTATGGCTCATCATTTAAAATGTCATCTTCTTAGAGACATGTAATCCCACAGTTGAAAGAAACTTTATTCTTGTGAAATTTATGACTCATCATTAAAAATTTCATCTTCTTAGAGACACGTAATCCCACAGTTGAAAGAAACTTTATTCTTGTGAAATTTATGGCTCATCATTTAAAATTTCATCTTCTTAGAGACATGTAATCCCACAGTATAAAGAAACTTTATTCTTGTGAAATTTATGACTCATCATTTAAAATTTCATCTTCTTAGTTACATGTAATCCCACAGTTGAAAGAAACTTTATTCTTGTGAAATTTATGGCTCATCATTTAAAATTTCATCTTCTTAGAGACATGTAATCCCACAGTTGAAAGAAACTTTATTCTTGTGAAATTTATGACTCATCATTTAAAATTTCATCTTCTTAGAGACATGTAATCCCACAGTTGAAAGAAACTTTATTCTTGTAAAATTTATGGCTCATCATTTAAAATTTCATCTTCTTAGTTACATGTAATCCCACAGTTGAAAGAAACTTTATTCTTGTGAAATTTATGGATCATCATTAAAAATTTCATCTTCTTAGAGACATGTAATCCCACAGTTGGAAGAAACTTTATTCTTGTGAAATTTATGGCTCATCATTAAAAATTTCATCTTCTTGAAGACATGTAATCCCACAGTTGAAAGAAACTTTATTCTTGTGAAATTTATGGCTCATCATTTAAAATTACATCTTCTTAGAGACATGTAATCCCACAGTTGAAAGAAACTTTATTCTTGTGAAATTTATGGCTCATCATTTAAAATTTCATCTTCTTAGAGACATGTAATCCCACAGTTGAAAGAAACTTTATTCTTGTGAAATTTATGACTCATCATTTAAAATTTCATCTTCTTAGAGAAACGCAATCCCACAGTTGAAAGAAACTTTATTTCTTGTTAAATTTATGGCTCATCAGTAAAAATTTCATCTTCTTAGAGACATGTAATCCCACAGTTTAAAGAAACTTTATTCTTGTGAAATGTATGGCTCATCATTTAAAATTTCATCTTCTTAGTGACATGTAATCCAACAATTGAAAGAAACGTTATTCTTGTGAAATTTATGGCTCATCATTTAAAATTTCATCTTCTTAGAGACATGTAATCCCACAGTTGAAAGAAACTGTATTCTTGTGAAATTTATGGTTCATCATTTAAAATGTCATCTTCTTAGAGACATGTAATCCAACAATTGAAAGAAACTTTATTCTTGTGAAATTTATGGTTCATCATTTAAAATTTCATCTTCTTAGAGACATGAAATCCAACAATTGAAAGAAACTTTATTTCTTGTGGAATTTATGGCTCATCATTTAAAATTTCATCTACTTAAATACATGTAATCCAACAGTTGAAAGAAACTTTATTCTTGTGAAATTTATGGCTCATCATTTAAAATTTCATCTTCTTTGAGACATGTAATCCAACAGTTGAAAGAAACTTGATTCTTGTGAAATTTATGGCTCATCATTTAAAATGTCATCTTCTTAGAGACATGTAATCCAACAGTTGAAAGAAACTTTATTCTTGTGAAATTTATGGCTCATCATTTAAAATGTCATCTTCTTAGAGACATGTAATCCCACAGTTGAAAGAAACTTTATTCTTGTGAAATTTATGACTCATCATTAAAAATTTCATCTTCTTAGAGACACGTAATCCCACAGTTGAAAGAAACTTTATTCTTGTGAAATTTATGGCTCATCATTTAAAATTTCATCTTCTTAGAGACATGTAATCCCACAGTATAAAGAAACTTTATTCTTGTGAAATTTATGACTCATCATTTAAAATTTCATCTTCTTAGTTACATGTAATCCCACAGTTGAAAGAAACTTTATTCTTGTGAAATTTATGGCTCATCATTTAAAATTTCATCTTCTTAGAGACATGTAATCCCACAGTTGAAAGAAACTTTATTCTTGTGAAATTTATGACTCATCATTTAAAATTTCATCTTCTTAGAGACATGTAATCCCACAGTTGAAAGAAACTTTATTCTTGTAAAATTTATGGCTCATCATTTAAAATTTCATCTTCTTAGTTACATGTAATCCCACAGTTGAAAGAAACTTTATTCTTGTGAAATTTATGGATCATCATTAAAAATTTCATCTTCTTAGAGACATGTAATCCCACAGTTGGAAGAAACTTTATTCTTGTGAAATTTATGGCTCATCATTAAAAATTTCATCTTCTTGAAGACATGTAATCCCACAGTTGAAAGAAACTTTATTCTTGTGAAATTTATGGCTCATCATTTAAAATTACATCTTCTTAGAGACATGTAATCCCACAGTTGAAAGAAACTTTATTCTTGTGAAATTTATGGCTCATCATTTAAAATTTCATCTTCTTAGAGACATGTAATCCCACAGTTGAAAGAAACTTTATTCTTGTGAAATTTATGACTCATCATTTAAAATTTCATCTTCTTAGAGAAACGCAATCCCACAGTTGAAAGAAACTTTATTTCTTGTTAAATTTATGGCTCATCAGTAAAAATTTCATCTTCTTAGAGACATGTAATCCCACAGTTTAAAGAAACTTTATTCTTGTGAAATGTATGGCTCATCATTTAAAATTTCATCTTCTTAGTGACATGTAATCCAACAATTGAAAGAAACGTTATTCTTGTGAAATTTATGGCTCATCATTTAAAATTTCATCTTCTTAGAGACATGTAATCCCACAGTTGAAAGAAACTTTATTCTTGTGAAATTTATGGCTCATCATTTAAAATTACATCTTCTTAGAGACATGTAATCCCACAGTTGAAAGAAACTTTATTCTTGTGAAATTTATGGCTCATCATTTAAAATTTCATCTTCTTAGAGACATGTAATCCCACAGTTGAAAGAAACTTTATTCTTGTGAAATTTATGACTCATCATTTAAAATTTCATCTTCTTAGAGAAACGCAATCCCACAGTTGAAAGAAACTTTATTTCTTGTGAAATTTATGGCTCATCATTAAAAATTTCATCTTCTTAGAGACATGTAATCCCACAGTTTAAAGAAACTTTATTCTTGTGAAATTTATGGCTCATCATTTAAAATTTCATCTTCTTAGTGACATGTAATCCAACAATTGAAAGAAACGTTATTCTTGTGAAATTTATGGCTCATCATTTAAAATTTCATCTTCTTAGAGACATGTAATCCCACAGTTGAAAGAAACTTTATTCTTGTGAAATTTATGGCTCATCATTTAAAATTACATCTTCTTAGAGACATGTAATCCCACCTTTGAAAGAAACTTTATTCTTGTGAAATTTATGACTCATCATTTAAAATTTCATCTTCTTAGTTACATGTAATACCACAGTTTAAAGGAACTTTATTCTTGTGAAATTTATGACTCATCATTTAAAATTTCATCTTCTTAGAGAAACGCAATCCCACAGTTGAAAGAAACTTTATTTTTTGTGAAATTTATGGCTCATCATTAAAAATTTCATCTTCTTAGAGACATGTAATCCCACAGTTTAAAGAAACTTTATTCTTGTGAAATGTATGGCTCATCATTTAAAATTTCATCTTCTTAGTGACATGTAATCCAACAATTGAAAGAAACGTTATTCTTGTGAAATTTATGGCTCATCATTTAAAATTTCATCTTCTTAGAGACATGTAATCCCACAGTTGAAAGAAACTTTATTCTTGTGAAATTTATGGCTCATCATTTAAAATTTCATCTTCTTAGAGACATGTAATGCAACAATTGAAAGAAACTTTATTCTTGTGAAATTTATGGCTCATCATTTAAAATTTCATCTTCTTAGAGACATGTAATCCCACATTTGAAAGAAACTTTATTCTTGTGAAATTTATGGCTCATCATTTAAAATTACATCTTCTTAGAGACATGTAATCCCACATTTGAAAGAAACTTTATTCTTGTGAAATTTATGGTTCATCATTTAAAATTTCATCTTCTTAGAGACATGTAATCCAACAATTGAAAGAAACTTTATTCTTGTGAAATTCATGGCTCATCATTTAAAATTTCATCTTCTTAGAGACATGTAATCCCACAGTTGAAAGAAACTTTATTCTTGTGAAATTTATGGCTCATCATTTAAAATGTCATTTTCTTAAAGACATGTAATCCCACATTTCAAAGAAACTTTATTCTTGTGAAATTTATGGCTCATCATTTAAAATTACATCTTCTTAGAGACATGTAATCCCACATTTGAAAGAAACTTTATTCTTGTGAAATTTATGACTCATCATTTAAAATTTCATCTTCTTAGTTACATGTAATCCCACAGTTGAAAGAAACTTTATTCTTGTGAAATTTATGGCTCATCATTTAAAATTACATCTTCTTAGAGACATGTAATCCCACATTTGAAAGAAACTTTATTCTTGTGAAATTTATGGTTCATCATTAAAAATTTCATCTTCTTAGAGAAATGTAATCCAACAATTGAAAGAAAGTTTATTCTTGTGAAATTTATGGCTCATCATTACAAATTTCATCTTCTTAGAGACATGTAATCCCACATTTGAAAGAAACTTTATTCTTGTGAAATTCATGGCTCATCATTTAAAATTTCATTGTCTTAGAGACATGTAATCCCACAGTTGAAAGAAACTTTATTCTTGTGAAATTTATGGCTCATCATTAAAAATTTCATTATCTTAGAGACATTTAATCCCACAGTTGAAAGAAACTTAATTCTTGTGAAATTTATGGCTCATCATTTAAAATTTCATCTTCTTAGGGACATGTAATCCCACAGTTCAAAGAAACTTTATTCTTGTGAAATTTATGGCTCATCATTAAAAATTTCATCTTCTTAGAGACATGTAATACCACAGTTGGAAGAAACTTTATTCTTGTGAAATTTATGGCTCATCATTAAAAATTTCATCTTCTTAGAGACATGTAATCCCACAGTTGAAAGAAACTTTATTCTTGTGAAATTTATGGCTCATAATTAAAAATTTCATCTTCTTAAAGACATGTAATCCCACAGTTTAAAGGAACTTTATTCTTGTGAAATTTATGGCTCATCATTTAAAATTACATCTTCTTAGAGACATGTAATCCCACATTTGAAAGAAACTTTATTCTTGTGAAATTTATGGTTCATCATTTAAAATTTCATCTTCTTAGAGACATGTAATCCAACAATTGAAAGAAACTTTATTTCTTGTGGAATTTATGGCTCATCATTTAAAATTTCATCTACTTAAAGACATGTAATCCAACAGTTGAAAGAAACTTTATTCTTGTGAAATTTATGGCTCATCATTAAAAATTTCATCTTCTTAGAGACATGTAATCCCACAGTTGAAAGAAACTTTATTCTTGTGAAATTTATGGCTCATCATTAAAAATTTCATCTTCTTAGAGACATGTAATCCAACAGTTGGAAGAAACTTTATTCTTGTGAAATTTATGGATCATCATTAAAAATTTCATCTTCTTAGAGACATGTAATCCCACAGTTGGAAGAAACTTTATTCTTGTGAAATTTATGGCTCATCATTAAAAATTTCATTTTCTTAGAGACATGTAATCCCACAGTTGAAAGAATCTTTATTCTTGTGAAATTTATGGCTCATCATTTAAAATTACATCTTCTTAGAGACATGTAATCCCACATTTGAAAGAAACTATATTCTTGTGAAATTTATGACTCATCATTTAAAATTTCATCTTCTTAGTTACATGTAATCCCACAGTTGAAAGAAACTTTATGTTTGTGAAATTTATGGCTCATCATTTAAAATTACATCTTCTTAGAGACATGTAATCCCACATTTGAAAGAAACTTTATTCTTGTGAAATTTATGGTTCATCATTTAAAATTTCATCTTCTTAGAGAAATGTAATCCCACAGTTGGAAGAAACCTTATTCTTGTGAAATTTATGGCTCATCATTTAAAATTTCATCTACTTAAAGACATGTAATCCCACAGTTGAAAGAAACTTTATTCTTGTGAAATTTATGGTTCATCATTTAAAATTTCATCTTCTTAGAGACATGTAATCTCACAGTTGAAAGAAACTTTATTCTTGTGAAATTTATGACTCATCATTTAAAATTTCATCTTCTTAGAGACATGTAATCCCACAGTTGAAAGAAACTTTATTCTTGTGAAATTCATGGCTCATCATTTAAAATTTCATCTTCTTAGAGACATGTAATTCCACATTTGAAAGAAACTTTATTCTTGTGAAATTTATGGCTCATCATTAAAAATTTCATCTTCTTAGAGACATGTAATTCCACATTTGAAAGAAACTTTATTCTTGTGAAATTTATGGCTCATCATTTAAAATTTCATCTACTTAAAGACATGTAATCCAACAGTTGAAAGAAGGTTATTCTTGTGAAATTTATGGCTCATCATTTAAAATTCCATCTTCTTAGAGACATGTAATCACACAGTTGGAAGAAACTTTATTCTTGTGAAATTTATGACTCATCATTTAAAATTTCATCTTCTTAGAGACATGTAATCCCACAGTTGGAAGAAACTTTATTCTTGTGAAATTTATGACTCATCATTAAAAATTTCATCTTCTTAGAGAAACGCAATCCCACAGTTGGAAGAAACTTTATTCTTGTGAAATTTATGGCTCATCATTAAAAATTTCATCTTCTTAGAGACATTTAATCCCACAGTTGGAAGAAACTTTATTCTTGTGAAATTTATGGATCATCATTAAAAATTTCATCTTCTTAGAGACATGTAATCCCACAGTTGAAAGAAACTTTATTCTTGTGAAATTTATGGCTCATCATTTAAAATTTCATCTTCTTAGAGACATGTAATCCAACAGTTGAAAGAAGGTTATTCTTGTGAAATTTATGGATCATCATTTAAAATTTCATCTTCTTAGAGACATGTAATCCCACAGTTGGAAGAAACTTTATTCTTGTGAAATTTATGGCTCATCATTAAACATTTCATCTTCTTAGAGACATGTAATCCCACATTTGAAAGAAACTTTATTCTTGTGAAATTTATGGCTCATCATTTAAAATTTCATCTTCTTAGAGACATGTAATCCCACATTTGAAAGAAACTTTATTCTTGTGAAATTTATGGATCATCATTAAAAATTTCATCATCTTAGAGACATGTAATCCCACAGTTGAAAGAAACTTTATTCTTGTGAAATTTATGGCTCATCATTAAAAATTCCATCTTCTTAGAGACATTTAATCCCACAGTTGGAAGAAACTTTATTCTTGTGAAATTTATGGCTCATCATTAAAAATTTCATCTTCTTAGAGACATGTAATCCCACAGTTGAAAGAAACTTTATTCTTGTGAAATTTATGGCTCATCATTAAAAATTTCATCTTATTAGAGACATGTAATCCAACAGTTGAAAGAAACGTTATTCTTGTGAAATTTATGGCTCATCATTAAAAATTTCATCTTCTTAGAGACATGTAATCCCACAGTTGAAAGAAACTTTATTCTTGTGAAATGTATGGCTCATCATTTAAAATGTCATCTTCTTAGAGACATGTAATCCCACAGGTGAAAGAAACTTTATTCTTGTGAAATTTATGGCTCATCATTTAAAATTTCATCTTCTTAGAGACATGTAATCCCACAGTTTAAAGAAACTTTATTCTTGTGAAATTTATGGCTCATCATTTAAAATTTCATCTTCTTAGTGACATGTAATCCAACAATTGAAAGAAACGTTATTCTTGTGAAATTTATGGCTCATCATTTAAAATTTCATCTTCTTAGAGACATGTAATCCCACAGTTGAAAGAAACTTTATTCTTGTGAAATTTATGGCTCATCATTTAAAATGTCATCTTCTTAGAGACATGTAATGCAACAATTGAAAGAAACTTTATTCTTGTGAAATTTATGGCTCATCATTTAAAATTTCATCTTCTTAGAGACATGTAATCCCACATTTGAAAGAAACTTTATTCTTGTGAAATTTATGGCTCATCATTTAAAATTACATCTTTTTAGAGACATGTAATCCCACATTTGAAAGAAACTTTATTCTTGTGAAATTTATGGTTCATCATTTAAAATTTCATCTTCTTAGAGACATGTAATCCAACAATTGAAAGAAACTTTATTCTTGTGAAATTTATGGCTCATCATTTAAAATTTCATCTTCTTAGAGACATGTAATCCCACAGTTGAAAGAAGGTTATTCTTGTGAAATTTATGGCTCATAATTTAAAATCTCATCTTCTTAAAGACATGTAATCCCACATTTGAAAGAAACTTTATTCTTGTGAAATTTATGGCTCATCATTTAAAATTACATCTTCTTAGAGACATGTAATCCCACATTTGAAAGAAACTTTATTCTTGTGAAATTTATGACTCATCATTTAAAATTTCATCTTCTTAGTTACATGTAATCCCACAGTTGAAAGAAACTTTATTCTTGTTAAATTTATGGCTCATCATTTAAAATTACATCTTCTTAGAGACATGTAATCCCACATTTGAAAGAAACTTTATTCTTGTGAAATTTATGGTTCATCATTTAAAATTTCATCTTCTTAGAGAAATGTAATCCAACAATTGAAAGAAACTTTATTCTTGTGAAATTTATGGCTCATCATTTAAAATTTCATCTACTTAGAGACATGTAATCCCACAGTTGAAAGAAACTTTATTCTTGTGAAATTTATGGCTCATCATTACAAATTTCATCTTCTTAGAGACATGTAATCCCACATTTGAAAGAAACTTTATTCTTGTGAAATTTATGGCTCATCATTTTAAATAACATCTTCTTAGAGACATGTAATCCCACATTTGAAAGAAACTGTATTCTTGTGAAATTTATGGTTCATCATTTAAAATGTCATCTTCTTAGAGACATGTAATCCAACAATTGAAAGAAACTTTATTCTTGTGAAATTTATGGCTCATCATTAAAAATTTCATCTTCTTAGAGACATGTAATCCCACAGTTAAAAGAAGGTTATTCTTGTGAAATTTATGGCTCATCATTAAAAATTTCATCTTCTTAGAGACATGTAATCCAACAATTGAAAGAAACTTTATTCTTGTGAAATTTATGGCTCATCATTTAAAATTTCATCTTCTTAGAGACATGTAATCCAACAATTGAAAGAAACTTTATTCTTGTGAAATTCATGGCTCATCATTAAAAATTTCATCTTCTTAGAGACATGTAATCCCACAGTTGAAAGAAACTTTATTCTTTTGAAATTTATGACTCATGATTTAAAATTTCATCTTCTTAGAGACATGTTATCCCACAGTTGAAAGAAACTTTATTCTTGTGAAATTTATGGCTCATCATTTAAAATTTCATCCACACTGACGTGAAACATTTTTGTTGTGAAATTTGTGGTAAATCATTTACTACAAAACCTGATGTAAAAATACACATGCATACTCACACTGGAGAGAAACCTTATTCATGTGAAATTTGTAGTAAATCGTTTACTACAATTTATAATCTAAAAAAGCACACACGAACCCACACAAGCCTCATACCCAAACAAAAGAGACGCAGTGCCCGAATAAATACAGACTAATATGCTGTTTCAGTACCACCTACAAGCTCTTTACTGGCCTGGTAGCTGATAGCACCTATGACCATCTCTCCTCTGGGAACTACCTAGAAGATCAACAAGCTGGCTGTAGGAGAAGATGCTTTGGTACCAAGGACCAGTTATTGATTGACAAAACAATTTTAGAGGACTGTAGGAAGCGGCATATAAATCTGAGCATGGCATGGATTGATTATCAGAAGGCCTATGACAGCGTGCCCCACTCATGGCTACTACGGTGCCTTGACCTGTATAATATCAACCCAATAATTGGCATCATTGATTGGCCTCAACAAACCATCAACAGGCTAGATGTAAAGACTCGAGAAATGTTAACCCTCCATTCTATAGAAATCAGTGTCTGCCAAGACTGTACTTGCCCAAAAGAGAGGGAGGATGTGGTCTATCAGAGATAAACCACCAGCATAGAGCCACTATTGTCAGCATTGGCCAGTACCTAAGAATCTCCTTAAACCCCAGCCTAGCAATGGTACGTTAACATGAAGGGTCAAGAGCCACAAAACAAATTCCATCACAAAGTTGGCCAAGCATTTTGGACAAGGCTGTCATATAGATGAGGCAGAAACACCAAACAATCCTGCCACAGAGATAGCCCAAAAGAGCCGCAAGAGATACACCCAGACTTTTAAGAACAGGTGCATTGATGAGTAGTCAGGACAGAAACATGCCACATACTTCCTCAATGAACTATCTATGGACTATATTGATAAGGAAGGATCCTTGGACTGGCTAAGAAGAGGAGCCCTCCACTACAGCCAGGAAAGACTTATAATGGCCGCACAAGACCAGGGCCTGATGACAAATGCATTTAAAAAGATGGCTGGTCTCAGTCAGGACAAGTGCAGGTTTTGTCACACTGAAGTGGAGAGTGTGAGCCACCTGATATCGAGTTGCAAAATCATGTTGGCAGATGGCTCCTATACAGCACGACATAATGGAGTGTGCAGGGACCTCAACTGGACCATCTGTAAGAAACTGAATATCAGATGTAGCAGCAGGCACTGGGAACATCTACCTGAGAGAACTGTGGGGAATGAGACATACACCATCCATTATGACCATGAAATCCCCACAGCTACCTATCTGGAAAACGCAGCTGTCAAACCTGACATTGTAATATGGAACACGAGAGAGAGAGAGTGGCAACTTTGGTTGAGGTCAGTGTCCCTAATAATGGGGGCCTAAATAGAGCTGAAAGGGAGAAAATAACAAAATATCAGGGTCTAATGTATGATATGAAAAGAAACTGGAACCTCAAAGAGATCTCAATCATTCCAGTTATCATAGGAGCACTGGCGTAGCTAGGGGGGGGCGAGGGGGGCGGGCCGCCCCGGGCGGCACACCTGAGGGGGCGGCATTTTGAGAGGGTAAAAATAGAAAGTAGAGAAAAAAATGAAAAAAAACAAAAGTTAACAAAAAATATGAAATTTTATACTATAATTTTATATAATAATAAATTTAAATGAGAACATTTGAAAACCTGAAAATGTTATGAAATGATAAAATCATTTTTATTTACTTTTTTGTCGTTGTTGTTAAAGTCCGAATTTTCGCCAAATAACATGGATGTATCAAGGAGAGAATAGTCCGATGTAGTTTTCTTTTCTTTGTCTTCATAATGTTATTATTAAGAGGGCGAGCCCTCCGAAGAGAAAAAACGTCTTGTATCGGTGCTTTTTTAAATCCGTGTGTGTAATCGCTCGGTTTTCAGAAATTTGTTGTTGTTAATAACGTTTCAACTCTTTTAAAAATAGTTTTAATATATTTTAAACAAATGTATTTATGAATGGCAAATAAGGCTATAAATTTATTTTTTGTGAGAGAACTGTCGCAAGACATCAAGTCGGTTGAAAATTTACAAACAGATTTTTCGCGCCTTTTTTTCGGCAAAGTTATCAATGACTATCAAAATTCACTTCCTCGACAAGTTCCCTCTCTATTGAGAGGATTGCCAAGTCTGTAAGTCTTGTCTGGCTCATTGCTGATCTAAGGTAGTTTTTTATGAGCTTCAGTTTTGAGAAAGAGCACTCACAGCTAGCAACGCTAATAGCTCTGGTGAGGAAAATTCTCAGCAAGATCACAATATTAGGGACGGAATCCCCAAGTTGGTATCTTTGTATAAAGTTCAAAAGTTCAAGAGGTCCATCGATTTTGTCTTTTTCTGAAGCTTTTACAACATACTGTAACCTCTTCTTTTCAGCAAAGAATTTCTCTTTTTCTATATCTTCGTCAAATCCACCAAGCTGACAATCATAATTATCATCAAGCAGATTTGACGGTATAAGAAAAGCGTATTTATTTGCAAGATTGTGAACTTGTTGAAATCTGCAAGATATTTCTTCAGTCAATCTGTCTATGACAGACAGCATTTCCCGTCTCAACTCAGTATCAAAACTCAGCGCTGCATCAGTCAATCCTTCACCATCCACTCGTTTCTTTTTGCGAATACGACGCTCCATGCTTATCCCCATTTCAGAGCAGAGTGTTTTTGACTCGTCTATTGCAGTGTCCACTATCTTTTCTCTATTCTGAAGAAGGAAATCTTTCAACGCCGTCAGCCTGACAGAACTTTGTTGCAGATCCAGCCCTTTTTTTTGAAGATATTTCTGGGCATCATTGATTTCTGGGAGAATAGTTTTCCAAAGGTTCAGAAATAAAAGAAACGGAAACGATAGTACCGAGTTGAGAATTAAAGATGCATCTGATCTTGTGGTTGCATTTTCTCCTTCTTCTGTGAGCTGTTCCAGGGCAATGACGACTTCCACTATTGTTTTTATCACAACATCTACAGCATCTGCTCGACTACTCCATCTAGTATCCACAGTCCGTTTGATACTTAGACCGGTCAACTGAATCAAGATGTCCCAGCGATGTGTAGATGCAGAAAAGAACGAGAATAACCGGTCCAGTGTGCCAAAAAATGTAACAGAGTGAACCGTTACTGAAGTTATATATTTTTATACATTCGCAACCTTAGCTATAAGCTCTTTATTATTCATATTATTATATGAATGAATCGCCCTAACTTTTTGGACGCATTTAATTTAATTATGTTTTTACGTGCATAAAATAAAATAAACTAAAATAAATGTTATGCACGTAAAAACATAATTAAATTAAATTACATATATATATATGTGTGTGTGTATAATAGTTATTCACACACAGGACTGTTTCGCTGTTTACAGCTCATCGGTGCGGCTAGACTTTAGCAACTACTTCCAGCTAGGAACGAAATCCGATCATCTGAGAGAGCGAGGGAGAAATATTTTAACAACAATTAGCAGCCTTTGGGCTGATATCACAGTGTAGTATCTGTTCTAATGATACACTTCTCCTTTTCTGTCGTTGGTCAGTATGGGGAAATCGTTCATAACTGAGAATTTTTATTTTTGTTCCTATCCAGAGTGCCCCTTTTTGTGGAGCTGGATTTTCCCCACATTAAAAACCGGCCTTGTGTCTAACTCTGCCCTCGTGGAGAGGCAAGTAAATGGGAACAATCGGCAGTCGTTGCCAAACCGACCTCAGCTCTAATTGTACACAAGATCTAATTTTAAACAAGACCATTGCTATATTCGCTTACGGCCGTTTGCCATTTTCGGCTCTCATTATGCTCAACATTATGGGAGCATTATAATAAATACGTATTTATTTTATAACTATATATGTGCATATATACATATATATGTGCATATACACATATATTTATACATACATATACATATATACATACATACGTACATATATACATATATACACACACATACACATATAAATACGCATATATATACATACATATATATGTATATATATATATATATATATATATATATATATATATATATATATATATGGCTAGTTTTAATTCTTGAACAAAATTTCCATTAATTGAGAATAAATTGCTTTAATTCATTTCAATCACTAAGTTTAAAAAATGCAAGCATTAATTATTTCTGGAGATATACTCAGTGACCGGCTGACCTAACAGGATAGGGCCAAGCCTAGGCTTCGGCCAAGCACCAAAAAAACAAAATGACCTCAGAAAGATTTCATACTTAAAGGGGAACTTTCATATAATTTTTTATCGAATAGGTGCGAAAAGAAAGTTGGATATTTGGGTGTATATACACCGACATCAAAGAGGAAATAACATTAGATGCGAAAGTTTGAATTCATTAATTTTATTACTGTCCAAACGTTTGTTTTTGTAGCATACTTTTTATAACTCCTTGTAAACTTTACAATTGCTAGCTGGGGGATCGGACAAAATCACCCCGGGCAACCCCCACCATCTACTTAAAACAAAAGGAAAACAGATAAAATCTCAAATGAATAAAAAATATTAAAAATCAGTTTTCATATTTTAATTTTAATTTAATTGAATTTAGGAAAATTAGATACCGTAGAACTAATTTTCGCAAGGTATGAAAATTAAGAATAATGTTAACTTAATAATAATGGACCAGTTTTCCTACCTAGCAAAAAATTTTCCATGGACGAATTATCCATGGGCGAATTATCCATGGACGAATTTTCCGGGCACCCAAATGCCGGGGGGGGGGGGGCGGCAAATTTTACTACCGCCCCGGGCGGCAAAAGGTCTTGCTACGCCACTGCATAGGAGCCATTGCACTCATGAAGAAGAACTTGAAAAAGTATTTAGCAAGTATACCTGGTGAACCAAGTGCAAGAAAAATCCAAACAACTGCACTCAAGGGAACAGCCAGAATCCTGAAAAGAGCTCTCGGTTGTAGTCTGTAAATAGCGGGTGATCGTATGGCATTTGGAAGAATGCCCCGTCCCCAGCAAATGAATGAAAAGAAAAATGAAAAAAAAAAGAGAAGGATACTCCCAATTAGAATAAAAATTGAGCAAAGATTCAAAGAAAAATAAGAAAGTTTTCAATGGCAAATATAATATATTTTGTATGTCTACACACTTGCTCATATGATGAAAGTAGTGGTGTAACTTCTAGTTGTGCTACCACAACTTACAACAGTAAGCTCAGTACTTAACTAGTCTAGCACAATTCAAGTCCTGTAATCCAACAAAAGAAACTATAACATAGTTAAGTGGCCCAGTGAATTGAAGAACATTTTTATTCTATGCTGCTTTATTGAATAAAACTTGTATTTATCCTAAAATAATAACAAACGTAAGATCGATACTTTACTAGCTCAGCACAATTCTAGTCCTGTAATCCGACAAAAGAAACTATAACATAATTAAGCAGAAGAAAATTAGCATTAAGTACTGCTTAATTTAATCAAAGTTTAAGAAGTAGGGAAGTTCCTTATATGAACATTCAGATATGTGTTATGGTGTGATGTTGATCTACCCTATTTCAGAAATAGACAATTCCAGACACTATAGACTTCTGATGAAATGTGGTAGTCATAGTAACAATATCGGACGTTTTCGTTTCTTGTTTTCGGAAATAGATGGACTCTTCTAGACACTATATATAGAGTTACAATGAAGTTTTGTGGCAGTTATAGTCACAGTATCAGACGCACATCTTCTGTAACCTTCTATTATGTACTTCTGTAAATACACACTTGTAAATATACCACCGTGTTATCTTAATTATCATCGGCCCTATTAAGGTGACGAAAATATTGAACTCATAATTTGATTTAAAAAGACATGAGGACACAATACCTATTAGACACTATGCTCGGATAACTTTGTCTCACTGAAAAAGGAGAGAGTTTATAAGTACACCCTGATGTGAGGAGATTTAACCATACAGGTAAACCTTGATAGTCCAGTTAAATCAAAGCTCAAAATAATTGCAGCACAAGTGTCATGAACCATGCATTGCTATGAGGTTTTTATATGAACATATTACAACTCTAGTAGACTCGATTGATCCAAAATATGTATTTTATTTTAATTATACATCTGAAATGCAGCATGTTTTTATGTCAAAGAAATGTAAACAACCTCGTTTTCGTTTCTTGTTTCTAAACAGTAAATACATGCTCAATAGTTTGTTTTAACTTATTGACGTGCAGTTACCTTTGTCAAATTTAATATATATTTTAAATAAATTATCAGATGAACTTCAATAGCTTTTTATCTTGTTAACGCTTGGTTAACTTTGTCAAATAAATTGCTGAAAGACATATATTTTAATTAATCAGGTTAACTTCATGAGTAAATTTTATTAATGAAGTTTATGAGTTCTCAGTTAAACCATATAGTTACATTCAAATAATGTAATTCACATATTACTAATAATTTTAATGATAAAAATGATTGAAACTGATCATTCTTTTTTTATTTTTTCGTCACAAGAAAGTATTGTAGTGGTAAATACGTGTCACACCAGTCAGACGTTGACGCTTTGAGTTTGTGATTTTCGAAATGCACTGATGAATATAAATACAATTCTATACACAATGTTTTGTCCCGTTTTTTTTATCAAGTGTTCAATTTTCAGCTGCTATGGTACCGGTTCCCGAAGTCAAGCTAATTCTTTGCACATAATTAACGACAAACGCGTTATGTTACTATTTATTACTTGTTCAGCTAAACAGCAGACATCATGGCTGAAGACAATGGTAACCACCTGCCCAAAAGGAACTGTGACCATCGTATTCCATTGTAAGCACAGCAACACCAAATATACACTTTTGGGCCATGATAGTACTACAGTTTGGTTGATTTTGTTTACTTTTTTATGAAAATTGTTTTAATTTACATTGGAAAAATTCTACATTCTTCACCAAATAAATGGTAAATTGTAAATAATAAATTATTGTGGGCAAAATTCTTTTTTTTTAACTTAGTTAACCTCAAACAAGGCAAGTTGACACTGTAGACGTAAGGGGCTACTGAGAATTAGGGTGAAAGTTTTTTGGGAAGAGATCATCCTAAATTTAGAAGCTTTGCAGCAAGATGTTTGTTGACATTAGTTTTAAATTTCTGCATGTCGGCACAGTCGGGGAAACAGGGAGGGAGTTCCAAAAGTCGGCAGCTTGAAAAAAAGAGGCTATTGGAGTAGAAGGCTTTCCGGCAATGAAGGACCTCCACAGTAAATAGATGGGATTTAGCTGATTAGCGGGTTAGTCGAATGTATTTACATCGAGAGGGCACCAGCGCAGCAAGTTCATCTGAGAACATTCCATTGAAGTACTTGTAAAACGAGCAGAAAGATGCGACGATGAGACGATGGGACAAGGGTTGGAGCTTGGTTGATAGTGATGGACGTATTGATTAGATACTTTTTCGGATCTTGTCTAAAATGGAGAGATGGGTCGACGATGCACTAGCCAAGGTGTGACAACAATACTCCATGCATGGGTGGATTGTGGCTTTGTAAAAATATAGGATACTATCATGTGTGAGAAGAGGGAGCTCACATTCGTTGCAGCAGACTTGGCAATGTCTTCTATGTATTTGTTCCAATTCATGTTACCTGTGAATATAAGGCCGAGGAGTTTGGACGTTGGACTCTCAGGTAGGGTGTTATTTGTCATGCCAATCGGTGGTTGAAGAGGTTTCTTGTAATTGTTGAAGGAAAGGATCTTTGCATTAAATGTCACCTTCTAGTTATGACCTTACTCCACTAAAGACTGGTAGTAACTTTCTAAAGAATGCAGCCATTTCTTCGGATATGTGCTCGTCTGTGTTACGAAAGTAGAGCGTAGTGTCGTCAGCAAATATACCAATATCAGACACAATATAAATAAATTGTCAATAAACAATTCAAAGATCCACTTATTGTCTTAAAATTTCATATAAAATATCTCTCCTAGATCTTGAGAGTTGAAAAAATATCGGGTCAAATTTTCCGGTGGTAGGACAAAACCCCACCAAAATAAGTCAAACCCGGACCAACGTCAAAATAAATTAATTATTAAAAAATATTTTAAAATATTTTGATATTTATTATTTTTACAATTATCAATAAGTCTTTGTAATTTTCTTTTCTTGACAAAATTTTTTCCATTTAATTTTTTAACATTTTTCCGGTACTTTTTGAATACTGCATTCTTAAAGATTGCATCATAAAAAAATAACACAACCTTTTTACTACTAACCCCAAATCTGGGTGGTAAAACGAAAAATACATTTTAAAAGAAATTGTGTATAGTATTACCCATCTTTCGGTGGAAGAAAAAACAACAATTATGTAAGATTGAAATTGGGGGATCAGTTTTGCATATAATTTTAACATAAAAGGATCCACCATTTCTGGACCATTCTAACTTTTTAGGGCAGTTAATTATTTTTCTTTTGCAATGGAATATAAATTCTTAGTGTTAGTGAGTTAGAATGGCCCGGAAAGGGGAGATCATTTTACGTTAAATTTATATGTGCAACTCATCCCCTACTCTAAATTTTAAAAATAATTGGGTCCTTTTTTTCAGTGTTCAGTCATCGCATAAAAAAGTTAGAATCACATTTTTTTTTGAGGGGGGGGGGGGCGTACTTTTATTTTTTCCCTTTACGTATTGTTCTCAAGATTTTGCTTGACTCATTGTGAGATTTTCATCTATATTTTTCTCTTGTACCATCTTTTCCTATTTATTAACTTGTGCCATTTTTACCGGTGCCATTTTAACTAAATTAGGTGAAAAACAACGCACATAATTTATCTCTCATCTCAAAAAAATGGTTAATGCCCTAAAATGTTAGTTATGTTAAAATTATATGCAAAACTGATCGCCCAATTTCAATCTAAAATAATTGTTTTTACTTTCCGCAAAAGATGAGTAAAACATTATAATTTTTAAATGTATTTTTCGTTTTACCACCGGACTTAGGGTTAGTAGTAAAAAAGGTACGTGTTTTTAATGATGTAATCTGTAAAAAAATGCAGTATATATAAACTACCGGAAATACGTTTAAACATGAAATTTTAAAAAAATTGTCACAAAAAAGAATTGCAGATAAAGAGTTATTGATAATTGTAAAAAAGTTAAATATAAAAAAATATTTTAATTTTTAATAATTAATTTATTTTTACGTTGGGTCCGTGTTTGACTTATTTTGGTGGGCTTTTGTCCGGTGGGCTTTTGTCCAAATTTTCCTCCCCCGAATATTGAATTACCTACTAGACACTATACTCGAGTGCCTTCGGTCTCTCTGTACAAGGGTCTGTCAGGACAACCTGGCATGAAGATACTCTACCAGACTAGATTTACTCTTGTCCTGGAATCTGGTAAGACCAAGAGACCACAAGAAAGATATACTATAACATACTTTAAGAAAAAGGAATGTTCTTCCCTTCTTTACTAAGTCAACGTTTGACAGATAAATGAGAATTTTAATAGAATATTCGAATATCTATGTATCTCATATAGAGATCAAGTGTTAGCCCCAGGAAGGGGCCCCTCTATTTCTGAGAACTTCGACTGAAGTAAAATGAAACAAAAAGGTAATTCTGGAGAGCTTGAATTACCTACTAGACACTATCCTCGAGTGGCTTCGGTCTCTGTGTACAAGGGTTTGTCAAGACAAGCTGGCATGAGGATACTTCCCCCTACAAGTAAACTTTGACCAAATATTCAAAATAACATAGTATTCGAAGCCTATGTAAGATCCCCTCGACTCGACTAAATACAGGGTGTTTCAAAAGTCTTGGGAACATTACAAATGCGTATATCTCATGAACTATTCCAGGTAGAAAAATGAAACTGGTGCCATTTTAAAGCTTGCTTAATCAAGTTTTTGGTCATACTAATGATTTTCGTGTTATCTTTCCAGGTGCAGTAATGGCGTTCTCTAAACAAGACAAGGCATTTTGCGTCCTCCAATTTGCAAAGACTGAATCGTGGACATGTGTTCAACGTGCATTTCGCAGGAAATTTAAAAAAGAAGCCCCTGAAAGGAAATCCATTGTCAGATGGCATGCTAAATTTGTGAAAGATGGGTGTTTGTGCCCAAGTAAGCGAACAGGTCGCCCTTCAATATCAGAAGATGCAGTTGAGCAAGTTCGGACAGCCTTTCAGCGGAGCCCCCGTAAATCAGTGAGAAGAGCCAGCAGGGAACTTCAGCTTGCTCCAGCAACTGTCTGGCGTGTCTTAAGGAAACGACTGCAAATGGTACCTTACAAGCTCAAGTTGGTCCAAAAGTTGAAGGACACTGATAAGCCACTTCGCCGTGACTTTTGCATTGCAATGCAAGAGAAGTTGGAAGATAACGGCTTTGATGACCGGCTTGTTTTTAGCGATGAGGCGACCTTCTATCTGAATGGCAAAGTTAACAAGCATAACACTCGCATATGGGGTACTGAGAATCCTCATGAACTTCTTGAGCACGAGCGAGATTCACCAAAAGTGAACGTGTTTTGTGCAATTTCCAAGAAAGGTTCTATGGACCGTTCTTCTTTGAAGAGGCAACTATCACTGGTGAATCCTATCTCAACATGCTGGAAGACTGGTTAATGGCTCAGTTGGAACAAGCAGAATCTGATGACTTCATTTTTCAACAAGATGGTGCACCACCACACTGGAGTCTTAGAGTAAGGCAGTTTCTTAACACAAGGCTGCCTGGTAGATGGATTGGGAGATCTGGGCGAGGTGATGACGTTCTCATGCCCTGGCCTCCTAGGTCTTCAGATCTTACCCCGTGTGACTTTTTCCTTTGGGGCTTTGTCAAGCAACAAGTCTATGTGCCGCCCCTTCCAAGAGATATTGACGAACTAAAGGCTCGAGTAACGGCAGTTGTGGGAACCATTGACGTCAAGATGCTGGAACGCATTTGGCAGGAAATGGACTATCGACTAGATGTCTGCCGTGTGACGAATGGTGCTCATATTGAGCAACTTTGAAGATTCCCCACAAAACTTGAAACTTTAACCTTTCCAACGGTATCAATTTCATTTTTCAACTCCTAATAGTTTTTGAGTTATTAAAAATCGTTATGTTCCCAAGACTTTTGAAACACCCTGTACTATCTCATTAGAGTAATAATGCACCTCCTCCTAGTGATGTTACCTCAAATAACAGCACTTAAGTGAATACTCCACCAGACAAGATTAACTCTCGTCCTGGAATCCGGTAAGACCAAGAAACCATCAGCAAGGTATACTATAATATAGTTAACTGGTCAATTGGGAAGAGGACATTTAATATTCTTCACTAATTTACTAACTCAACGTCTGAGAGATAAAGAAGAACTTTAATTCAACACTCAGATATCAATGTATCTCATATAGAGATCAAGTATTAGCCCCAAGAAGGGGCCTGTGATTTCTGAGACTTTAAACTGAAGTAAAATGAAGAAAAGGGGTAATCCCCACATCCATGTATCTGGAAAGTATTCCCGGAAAATTAAGTGTGAAAGAAATCCAAATAATTGCAATTCATACCCCATCCTTATGAAAAAAGAAATAAGAAAAGGAAAAACGTCTGTGTGACTCATCATTACTTCTGCTAAGGAGGTTATGTTTTCAGTTAGGTTTGTGTACATCCAAGCGTTCACATCGCTTGACTTATCGTTAGCATACTTGGTCAAAATTCTGGTCATGGTCTAACTTAGAACTGATTTAATATCTAGGTCAAAGGTGACTTATGTTGTTGTTTCCAATGTGATCTACTTTAAAGTTTCATATGTGATCCAACATCGAAGAAAAGCCTTATTCTTCTGAAGTTTGTTGCTCTTCAGATGATTTAAAGAAATATGTGTGGACCCAGAACCGGCGACACAGTTATAAAAATGTGTGTGTGGGGGGGGGGGGGCTCTCCTAAGAAGTGTGGGGGGGGGCGGTTAAACACATGCATATATAACTTCATTATTGATGACCGTAAAGTGAGGAGACAAGTCAAAAAGTGGGGGGATTGAGCCCCCCCCCCTCTCCGGTGCCGTCGTCCATAGGACCTACATTTGAGTATATTTTTTTTACTATTAGTGAAAGTAAAAATAAAAAAGCCGCCAAAAACAAAGTTGACAAAAATATATTGTGGATTTTTTTTTACTATTAGTGAAAGTAAAAATAAAAAAGCCGCCCAAAACAAAGTTGACAAAAATATATTGTGAATTTTTTTTTACTATTAGTGAAAGTAAAAATAAAAAAGCCGCCCAAAACAAAGTTGACAAAAATATATTGTGAATTTTTTTTTACTATTAGTGAAAGTAAAAATAAAAAAGCCGCCAAAAACAAAGTTGACAAAAATATATTGTGGATTTTTTTGTTGCGTTTACACCTGTCGAAATATCTCATTTCAGATTTGGCCACCATGACACAGTTGGGAATTTCATTTAACCAAATGATCCCGTATTACCGAGCAACTCTAGTGTTTTCGGGAAGATAACTGCTAAAATCTTTTGCAATAAGAGAAGTGTAGAAGATAACTGCTAAAATCTTTTGCAATAAGAGAAGTGTAGAAGATAACTGCTAAAATCTTTTGCAATAAGAGAAGTGTAGAAGATAACTGCTAAAATCTTTTGCAATAAGAGAAGTGTAGAAGATAACTGCTAAAATCTTTTGCAATAAGAGAAGTGTAAGAGAAGTGTAAGAGAAGTGTAAGAGAAGTGTAGAGGTGATAATGATTAGCATTTCTTTTTGTTGCAGAGAGCATCGACTTTGAGTAGATTGGGTCACACGATCAGTAATCATCCTTCAAGGCGACTAATTTCAACTGAACTATTGAAAAACAACTTGCAGACTCTTAGGGAATTACAGAGAATAGACGGAGCGCTTCCTGCCACTAACGAAGAAAGATGCCCTCACCCCTCCTGCATCCGTCGCTTAGGTGCTGAGCAAAAGGTATATTCGTTTGAAGATATATTGCTTCAAGAAGACTTTCGGCATTAAACTATATTGGCCACTCTTCCAAACTTTCGACAACCTACACCCAACGGTGGAAGTCACTTAAATAAATACATATATTGCTGTTTAGAGAAAGGTATTGTTTACCTTACATTTGACAACTGTTGGATAAGCAATCAGGTTTTAGGGTCTACTAATTTCGATTGTATTATTAGAGGACAACTTCCAGACCCTTACAGAGAGTAGACAGAGGGCGTCTTGGCATCAACGAAGAAAGGCGTCCTCTCTCATTTTCTCGTCACTTAGGTGCTGAGCAAAGCTATATTCGTTTTAAAATATATTGTTTCGAGAGGACTTTCGGCAGAAAACTGTCTTGGTCCATCTTCTAAACTTTTGACAACCTACACCCAACGGTGTTGGTCACTTTAATAAATACAAATGTTTTATTCCAAAATATTACAGGGGTTCGTCTTGTTACTCAGATTTATGGTTAGTGGTAAAAAAAACTGTTAACTGCTCTAAAGGCTTAAATTGCAGGGAAATGGGTGATCATTTGATGTTAAATTAATAGATGAAACTGACTCCTTGCTCTAAATTGTTATTTTTGGCTAAAAACAATATTTCATTAAAAAAAATTTCAACAAAAAAATAATAATTTTCGAAAAAAAAAATTTTTTTTCTAAGATTAGCACTTATATGAACAAAAAAATACATTTAATAACATATTACAGTTTTTACATTGAGTAAACAAACGTTAAGACGACAGTGCGGAAAGAGTGAAGCTTTGTTCCACACCTATCTATACGAGCACGCCTGGCGATGGAGTATGCTTGGTACGGACGTATTTGCAGCATTGATATTCTGGTGAGAATATCCAATGTAAAAACGGTAGTATGTGATTAAATGTATTTATAAATTGTTCAAGTACTAATTTTATACAAAATTAAAAAGAAATTGTTAAAATATTTTTGGTGCTTCTGCTGTTTAGCCAAAACATTGAAATATTTAAAGAAATGTATAAACTTTGTAATTTACTTACGTGTTAGCTTGAAAATAAGATTGTACAGAAAAAATTACGCAAATTCATTTAATATTTATTAAATAATAAGTAAAAGAAAAAAAAACGAGTTTACGTTTCGCTACACATTTTCACTGATGAAATAGACAAGGGAGATAACTCAAATTTTGTTTACTGGTTAAATAAAAATGACAACCGAAAGATCAAATCGTTTTTTTATTTAAATTCTGGATGAATTTGCGGCATTTTTGGTGTACAATCTTATTTTAAGCTACCACGTAAGTACATAAAAAAGAAATCTTTTTTTACATCTAATAAAAATCTATATATTACGGAAAAATAAAACAAATGTCATGGGTAAGTAGGAAAATATATATTCTCGACGTTGGTCACCTTCACTTCTTGCATATTTATTTTTTCACCCCGTTCTCGTTCGTTTTTTGGACCCCATTGGCGACTCTGCGGATTATTGTAAAAGATACCCAAAAAAGGTTTATACATTTCTGTAGCTATTTTCTAAAAAGAGAGGCCAAACACGTCGGGGCTAAAAAGCAGAAGCACCAATTTTGTCTCTAAATTATTATTTTTTACGTTGAAATAAATAAATACGTTGGATCTTTTTAAGAAGGTTTTCTTTCATTTGACGACTGTGTGTTTTTACGACTTTGCTACTCAGATTCATTGTTAGTTGTAAAAAAAAACAGTTAACCGCTCTACAAAGCTCGGGAATCTTTTACTACAATCAACTGAACGAGTGAAAAAAACAAATGTGCAACAAATAAATGTTAGCAAAGGCAAGTTAAGTTACCCATCTACCTACCTGGATAATTGTATTTGTGTATTCATCGTTAGGTGTAAAAATTAACAATTTGTTCTTGGCCTTTTGGCTAAGATCAAAGTGTAGTATCTGTTCCGATGGATACTGCACCCCATAGACTGGTATTGTCTTGGCCTTCGGGGCTTGATTTATGCCGGTCTATGAGTCTGTCCTGTGCAGTTCTAGGAGGTCCACCCTCCCAGGCCAGGAGTAAGTTTATTGCTTACTGCCTGAGGCGCCCCTACCGGGGAATGCCGACGGCGCTGCCCAGGCAATTTTTGATGGTCAGAGTGCTCACCTCTCGAGCGCTGGCTTTTCAACCCCCACTTTTCAACCCGACCTTGGGTCACATCTTACTTGTGGGAGTAGGATAAAACTGGCCTTGTGCCTAACTCCTGGAGAGGAGTAAATAATACAATTTGTTCTTGGCCTTTTGGTTAAGATCAAAGTGTAGTATCTGTTCCGATGGATACTGCACCCCATAGACTGGTATTGTGTTGGCTTTCGGGGCTTGATTTACGTCGGTCTATGGGTCTGTCCTGTGCAGTTCTAGGAGGTCCACCTTCCCAGGCTTTGCCTCCCCTCTTTGAGGAGGAGTAAGTTTATTGCTTACTGTCTGAGGCGCCCCTACCGGGGAATGACGACGGGGCTGCCCAGGCAATTTTTAAATGACCAGAGTGCTCACCTCTCGAGCGCTGGCTTATCTAATCCCACTTTCCCGACCTTGTGTCAAATCTTACCTTGTGGGAGGTAGATAAATAACAACAATTTGTTCTTGGCCTTTTGGCTAAGATTAAAGTGTAGTATCTGTTCTCAGTTGCGACACTTTCATTTTACCCGAAGTCCAGTGATCAGCTACCGGGCCTTTGGCCAGGTTTAAAGCTTTTTATCATTGACCAAGCCCCCTTTTGGGGCTTTTTGTCACTTTTTTTCTCCCCCTCTTGGGGATTTTTCTCTTTTCTCTCTTTTTTTTTCGCCCCTCTTGGTCAATTGATTCGTTTAATCATTATTTTGTTCTTTTTTCAGCGTCTTATTGAGTGGCACACTTAAGCAGGTTTCGGGGAGACTAACGTACCGGTCTTCGGTGACAGTCTCATCGACTCCGAATCGGCGGGTGTTGCACCTCTTTAGGACCCGATTTTTAGATGGAAGCCAGCCAGGCTTTGCAAACCGGAGTTGTCACCGTGGCTGACAATGACCAGGGTGTGACCGCCGAGGGCACCCTTTTGGACCTAGTCAGTCGTACTCCCGAGTACGACCTGATGATGGTGCCTGCGAAGGGGGTTGCACACACGAATGCGCCCAGTCGTAATGGAGGGGGGTTGCACACCCGAGTGCGCCCCGGTCGTAATGGAGGGGGGTTGAACACCCGAGTGCGCCCCGGTCGTAATGGAGGGGGGTTGCACACCCGAGTGCGCCCCGGTCGTAATGGAGGGAGGTTGCACACCCGAGTGCGCCCCAGGAGGTGTTGCCACCAAGGGCACCTCATTGTCGGGGACTGTTGCACCGAGCGGCACTCCAGCTCCGTTGTTTTCTGTATCGGGAGGTTACACATCCGAGTGTGCCTCAGATTTTAGTTTCGGGGATTTTTCCGCGGATATACCATGTAGGATGGTATCTGAAAAGGAGTTTTTTGCCGGAGTCCCAAACATCCTGTTCGGCAGCTCCCAAAGATCCCAAATTGACAAACGACCTCTTAAGAAGAGCCATTCTCTTGATTTAGAGGTGGCGCAGAGACGCTACAGGCCCAAAATTTTTCTAGGGTTCTCCTCGGGGGGGGGGGAGGGGTCATCGTCAGACCTTTCAGAGGGAGAAAACTATGGACCTGCAAAACTAAAGACAAGGAGGGGGGCCAAAAGAATTTTTTCTCCTGACTTTGGATCCCCAATTCCGGCTGGACAAAGGCCCCAAATAATGAAGACTGTAGAAGTTCCTAGAAATTTCCAGGGAAATGTGGCATCATGGGGACCCCAGGCCCAGAAAACTCCAGAGGAGTATCGACAACTTTTTAAAACCAAGTATGCAGAGCTTACGGAGGGTACCAAAATAACACCAACCCCGGGTACTCTTGAAGGCATTAACAAGAGGACGGTGTCTTTGGTTACCACAGATGCAAAGACTAAGGGGCTTACTGGGGTCCTCAAGGATAAAATGATACAGATGTTGGGAGATTTGAAGATCCCGGCCACTTACGTGGTACGTAGATCATACGCCATGTATGATATTTTACTCCCCAACATACGAGCAGCCGAGAAAGTTGCCAGCAGTGAAAGGACATGGAGGGGCCTTAAAATCACGTCCGAATATATGCAAATGAGGAGGACAACCGTGACGATTCTTGGCGTCCCATGCTGCATCTCGTCTGACAAGTTGAGAGCTGTATGGCAACGTCGAGGCAGTTGTTCCAGTCAGGGGTGCCCGGAACATCCAAACGGGCGATTACACTATCAAAATGCGGCTCAATCGAGCAGGATTCTTGGGTATCCCTGCTCAGCTCCAGTGCGAAACATGGGTGATGTCCATAATAGTGGAGGGGAGAAGGCCGGTTTGTTGGGATTGCCAAAAATCAGGACACATGGCAAAGGTGTGCCCCAAAAGAATCCCGACGAAGAAACCGGTAACAGCACCAGCAGCTCCGAAGGCAGCAACACAGAAGGCAGCAACACCAGTGCCGGTAGTTCCAAGAGAGGCAGCTCCAACGGAAGACACAGAGGGATGGAATACGGTAGTGGCCAGAAGGGGGAAGAAACCGGCCCCTAGCCCCATTTCGGAACTGGCTAAAGAAAAAAATGATGAGGTGAACCAGCCAACAGCAGCCATTAAGAGAAAATTCGCTGTCCCCTCTTCAGAGTTGGAAGAGAAGGAGGAAAAGATGGCTGTGGAAGGTGAAGCCCTAAAGACCCCAAAGGATCCTAGGGCAAAGAAAAGCAGGGAGGCTAAGCCCAGCCAACAGCCAGAAACAGTCCCTGAAGTGGTCACTATATTTGCTCCTACTTCAAAACCCCAATCTCCAGCCCCAGTAGATATGGATTCAGATATGGATTCAGAGGAGCAAAATACTCCCGTGGAGACTCCCAACACAAAAACACCTGAAGAGGGCATAGAGGAGTCCGGGAAAGCCAGAATGTTAGTTAGAAGAGGCGACATAGATTTTAGATCTTGTCCCACGTTCACTTGGTTAGGTCATTCGGACCATAAATTGGTTATGGCCCGTTTGAGTTTAAGTGATAGGCCTAGGTTGGCTGGGTACTGGAAGTTGAATACCTCCTTACTGGAGATACCCGACTTCCGGGACAAGCTAACATTTAGTGGGGGCAGTTATCGGGAGTAGATGGTGGGTTAAAACTAAGGCTCATGTTAGACGCTTTTGTGTCCGCTATAGCCAGCGCCTCGCTCAAGATAGGGCTAGGACACAGAAGCGTGTAGATGATAAGATGACCCGGGCGGTGGCTGGGGGGGGGGGATCCCCTAGAGATAGCCTTAATTAAGGGGGACCTCAATCGCTTGGCTAGCGAGCGATATGAAGGTCAAGTAGTTCGAGCTAGATTAAAGAAAGTCTCTAACGAAGCTGTGAACGTTGACGCTGTTGAGTGTAAGGCTGCTTTATGTCGTGGCTCGGATGGGTACATTCGGAAGGTGAATAACCTGGAAGGACATACCCTAGTATCTACTCGTGAGATTTGCGAGGGGTTCCGCGAGCATTTGGAGGATCGCTTCACCCAACTACCCAGACTCCGCGGCCAGGAATTTGGCAGCTATTTGGCTGACTCGCCCCGCCTAGAGGCGGCTTGAGCAGCTGGCTGTGATGGGGACGTTACAGAGGGTGAGATCATTACTGCGTTGAAGCAGGTCGGCTTGAACAAATCTCCAGGACTCGATGGTCTGCCATACGAAGTTTATTTGAGGCTGTCGCCCATGTTTCTTCCTCTTCTGAAGGATGTGTTTAACCACTGGTTTGCTCAGGGCTCGATCCCTGGGCAGGTTACCAAAGGAGTGGTCACATTGTTGAAGAAGGGGGTCCAATGTGGAGTGGGGATTTCGATAGTTATAGGCCCATAACTCTGCTAAACACACAGTTAAAGATTTTGGCCCGTGTTCTTGCGAATTGTTTGCAGGTTGTTATCGCTGACTTGAGCAAGCCTGAGCAGAACTATGCTGTGAAGGGGAAATCAATTCAAAACAATTTGCATCTGATTCGCACGATCCTAGCGGGTATAGAAGATGACACTGAAGCCGCGCTGATCAATTTAGATCAGTCCAAGGCTTTTGATAGGATCGACCATGGTTTCTTGGAATCTGTTCTAGAGGCTGCCGGTTTTAATCCTGACTTCTGCAAGTGGGTCTCTATTCTGTATCGTCTGCCGACGGTAGCGGTGCAAGTAAACGGTAGGCTTTCGGAGTCGTTCGTGGTTTCTCGTTCGGTACGTCAGGGTTGTCTGCTGTCGCCCCTGCTTTATGTCCTGGCTTTGGAGCCCTTCCTTCGCAAATTAAGGCATGGGGCGGCTACACCAGTCCTGCGCGGAATCGCTATCCCTCCTCACTATGCGCGAGTCAGGGTTTCCGCATATGCCAATGATGTCACCGTTTTTGTGTCCAGCCGTGAAGACATAGAAGCGGTGACTAAGGCGCTCGCTCAGTATGAAGAAGTGGCAGGGGCCATTGTCAACCGCAGCAAGTCCAACGGCCTGTGGTTGGCTGCCTGGAGCAGAGAGACCACACTTCCAGGTGATTTCAGCTGGACCGATGGCCCAGTTCGGATCCTTAGCTTTTGGTTCGGACCAGGTCTCCAGCTGGAAAAGAATTGGTCGGAAGTACAGGCAAAGGTCGAATCGTCTGAGGGCTTGGATTCGAAAGAAACTTTCCTTGAAGGGGAGAGTGGAGGCGTGCGCCACTTACGTCTTTCCTCTCATCCTTTACCGACTGTCTGTACTCCCTCTGCCTGCTGGCCGCCTTCTTGCTTTCACGCGCTTGCTCTTTTCACTTCTGTGGAAGGGGCGGAAAGCATACGTCCACAGACAGGTCTGTATGCAACGTCCGTGTGATGGAGGCTTGGGGATGCCTGACTTGGCAAGTCATCGACATGCCGAGAGACTGGCTTTCCTGAGTCGTACTTTGACGGAGGACGCTCCGTGGGTCCCTGAGGTTGAGAGCGCCTTTCTCAACCTCATACCCAACCACCGGGTCGAAGGTCGACGTAGACTGAGAGGGGAGTCCATGTTCGTCGCCGAATGCCGAGCCGCGCTTAAGGCGTTGCCAGGGTCCAGTGACCTTGCCCGGTCTAGGAAGAGACTATATCGGGATCTAGTGGAGGGGTCCGCTTCGGATCCGCTTGGGAGGCGGCTTGGATTGTCGAGTGAGGAGGCTCACTCCCAGTGGAGTTGGGCGCCAGGCCAGAGTTATCTCAACAATTCTGAGTATTCTCTGACCTGGCGACTGGTTCGAAGTGCACTGCCCCTCTATGGCAGATTACGCAGGGATGGCATAAGGGATGTTCCCTTGTGCCTACGCTGTGCAGACAATGAGGAAGAAACGGTTGAGCACGCCTTCTTCACTTGCAGCAAAGTTCGTCGTCTCTGGGAGTATGTTAGAGAGGTAACGGCTCGCATCGATGCCGAGCAGCCGATGGTACTTGATGTAGCATACGTCATCAACAACGTGGCACCGCCATGATCTAGGGAGAAAAGAATGTTTTTTCTGGCGATCCTAGCCACAGCGAGGTTAGTGACGTGGGTTACACGTCTAGATGAGGTTCATGGGGTTGGGTCTGTTTCGGATCGTGATCTGGTTCTTTACTTTAAGCATCAGCTTAAAGTGAAAATCAGATGCGATTGGAAACGACTACATCGCATGGAGTTCAATAGAAGATGGGTGCAAAACACTAGTTTGTGCATCCGACAAAGGTCCAGGTTTGAATACTTTTCCCGCCTTAGAATGGCGCAGACGGTACTGGGTCCTACGGAACCCAGCCCAATTTAAATGCAAAGTATTAGCCTAGTTGAATCTTTGCTAGTAGGTATAAATGATGTCCTGTCCCGATTTTATTTTTGCCGGCACTAGAGAGCTTCCAAAGATGCCCATTCCACATATTTATTTTATCCCCGGCTGATGAAACCCTTGGCAATATTATCTTGGAAGACGCCATCCATTCCCGTACCCAGATCCTGATTAATTTATTTTCAGAACGCCCCACTTTATTCCCACTCCCATTTAGGGGTTGACCTGCTTGTTTTCGGCCTTGAGCCGGAAAACAGTGGGCGGTCCACACTTAGCAAGAGGGCCCTACTAACCACCCCTTATCATTTTATTTGGTTCTTTATTTTTCTTTCTTTTTGGGTGTTTTTAATGTGTTATCCACCTCCCACGTTATTTCATATTTTCATGTTTCATTTCGGGGATATTTTAAGTAGGATTAAGCCATAGAGTGACTGCGAATTTTTTAATTTTTTTTTTAGTGTGAATGTCTAGCTTAGGGTAGATTAGGTTTTTTCATTGTGCCTTTTTGTTTTTTGAAAAAATAAAAAAATGCCATTGTCTTTGTTTTTTGCAAATGTAAAATAAAAAATGTTTAAAAAGTGTTGTAAAAATGTCACAATGACCCCCCGACCCCTACCTTCCCCCTTCCACAGTGGGCTTTTTATGCCTAAGGTGGTATGCATTCTGGGAATGTAATTTTAACTCTAGGAGTTAATGTTTTCCAGGATGCATCCATCTAAATCAATTTTGGCTAAGATCAAAGTGTAGCATCTGTTCCGATGGATACTGCACCCCATAGACTGGTATTGTTTTGGCCTTCGGGGCTTGATTTACGCCGGTCTATGGGTCTGTCCTGTGCCGTTCTAGGAGGTCCACCCTCCCAGGCTTCGCCTCCCCTCTTTGGGTAGGAGTAATGTTATTGCTTACTGCCTGAGGCGCTCCTACCGGGGAATGCCGACGGGGCTGCCCGGGCATTTTTTGTAGGCCAGGCAATTTTTAAACCCCACTTTTTCCGACCCGACCTTGGGTCATATCTTACTTGTGGGAGTAAGATAAAAACTGGCCTTGTGCCTAACTCCTGGAGAGGAGTAAATCAATACTCAGATTCATGGTTATTTTTTAAAAAAAAACAGTTAACCGCCCATCAAATCTAAAATGGCAGAGAAATGGGTGTTCATTTTATGTTCAATTTATAGACGAAACTGATTCGCTGCCCTTAATGTTTGTCTTCTTTCAACCAAATGTATCAGACTGTATACACGTAATCCTCAAAATATCTAGCTGAGTTTAACTATTTTTAAGCCGTTCTAAAACAAAATACTAACTCAACTCGCATCACTGACCTATAATTCCAATTTATTAATGTATATTCACAGAACAATGGAGATTCATTTCAATTATCTCCCTTGTTGACTTTAGATTGAATTATCTCCCTTGTTGACTTTAGATTCAATTATCTCCCTTGTTGACTCTTATATTTCTTTGTTAGCAAAAGAAGAAATTTAGATTTAAAATCTTTACTGTAATTAACATCCGATTATTTTATCAATTTCATTTTGCCAACAAAACAAACGAGACGAAATAATTATATAAAGGTAAGTTCAATCACAACCGAATTTTTTCATTGTGTTTATTTTACGATTGAATTTTAAATTCGTGTTTAAAAAAGCCTTTCAGGTGTAAGAACAGAATAGTTAACAAATGTTAAGAATGGGTTTTTAAATAAGACCATTTATTTTAACTTTGTATACTATTCTCATTTTACGACTGAATTTTACGTCCGAGTTTTAAAAAAACAAACTTTTCATTGTTAATGTTTAAATTTGATTCAACTGAATTCAATTTAATTTGTTTTTATTGTTTTTAATTCTCGGATTTCCGCACACTAAGAAAAACTGAGTAAACTTAATTAAATATATTTTCGGTATTATTCTATCACTGGACCCTTTGCTAGTTCAGACAAAAATGAAAAAAACTACTTTGGCGACATGAATTATTTGAAAAGAAATACAGTAGGGCAATTAGTAAAAAAAAATTATTATTGTTTACCTACTCATCCGTGACCTATTTGTGTTCAAAAATGTAATACTTACTATTTGAAAAAAGTTATATGCAATTTAATTTACTTACTCATTTGTGACCTATTTGTGTTAAAGGGTTTAATATTTAAAATAAGGTACGAGCAATTTAATTTACCATAAGTTGAGAATAATACTTCTTTTAAATATTAAAAAACATAAAAATCTTTGAACAAATAATGGTTACACATGAGTCGCCAATAATAACGTTTACAGCTAAACTAGATATCGCTTTGAGGACATGTATAAAAAAAACTGCACTTTTTCCTAATTTCTTAGCAATCAATTGGGGAGGTTTGGGGGAGATTTTCTGGATATTATTGTAGATGAAGACCCTCAGTTAAATCACCTCCACAAACTCAAATATGATTTTATTTGGTTAAGACAATTAAGTGATGAAACCCTAAAAAACTTTTGGGAAGAAAAAAATTTTTTTAGAATGAGAGATCAGTTTCTGATATAATTTTAACGTAAAAGGATCACCCACTTTTAAACCAGATATCATTTGAGCCAATTGTAACCGTTTTAGTTAAATCTTAGATGTAACCATGTTCATTTTTCATTTCTGAGTGCAGTTCACACCAAAACTTACGTATGGGGACTTGTTGCCACGTGTTCTTGGGGTTAAGGGAGATTTTGGTGGGAGGATCTGTTGTCAACCGGACAGAATTACTTGTAGTGTTTACAAAGGCGAGGATGTTTATGAGGGTCCTCATCTACAAAAGAGAGGGGGTTGTTTTTCTTTTTGTTTTGTTTTTCTTTCCATCTGTGTTTGTTTTTTCCTAAAAATGTACATTAAAAGAGGTTCCTTTGCCTTTTAACTAGGAACAAAGTGTAGTATCTGTTCTGATTTTACATTTAGTCTATTCTGTCTTCCGTCAGAAAATTAGAAATCTTTCCAGACTGAGGCATTTTAATTTTTTTTTCCAATCCAGATTGCCCACATTAAAAACCGACGTTGCATCTAAATGTTGCCCTCGTGAGGAGGTTAAGTAAATAGTAAAACATGTTATAAATAAAATAATCATTTTTGGGTGAATCAATATTATCGATGGTGCTTGCTCCACTCTATCATTCTTTCAGAATTACTGCCCATCCAGCACAAAATTACATTCGTTTGTCCATCCATTCACTAGTATGTTTCTCAGATGGAGAGATGACGCCCCACCCGCGGCTTTCTCTGCTAAACTCTAAGTGCCATGTCTTTAAGCATTTTTTTCAATTCCTAGAGCTCAATGGGCTGCCATGTATAATTTTCAATCAGAAATTACTTATGCACATTATTTAGTCATACACATACGTTCAATATTAGTGTCAACTCTTTAGAGGTAAAATGACAGAATATTTTTTTTATAATAATAACAACTTGTTAAATGTAAGAAATTTATAAAATTATTCTTTTATGCTTATTCAGCATAAAAATGCCCTAACTTCCCCCCGATAACACTTATAAATTGTATCTCTCTTTAAAGAAATATTTGTCATATATGCTTGAAAATGTTATCAACTGCAGAAATGGATGAACTATTTAAATTAAAATAATTTGTAAAACTGATCCCCAGCCTAACTTCTAAAATAAGTGTTTTTTTCCTACAATGTTTTCAGACTTGCGTACCAGATGCTGACATTGATTTCGCAAGTATTCTTGATATTTGCCTGATAATCCACTGTTCTCTCTCTACTGCAATTTTCTGATTACTCGGTTGTCTCAAATAGATGCTTTGAAGACAAAATTGTGTTTATGACTGCTTGCAACCACTGCAAAAGAGTCATTAAAATGCAAAAGATTCATATGGCCGATGCATTAAATCTAGAGTTGCTGAGCAGAGACTTGGTTCTCAAGAGTTTTGGTGAATAACAAACATGGTAATGAACAGATGTAATACCACTGTTCCAACCATGATAAATTGGTCAGAGGTGATTTCCTAAGCATCTGATAAGTCTAACATTATTACAAAGAATTTACATCAAATTCAATTCTATGTGAACAGGGCCGCCTAGCTCCTTAATTTCCAACTATGATTGTAAGCACACTGAGTGACATCCATATATCTGTCTAGAATGTTGCTAAACTTATCAAGAATCTTAATTGTATCAATAAAGAAGAAATAATTTCTATAGCCTTACATACAATAAATGACAACAAGCTATCATCAGCTCACTCTATGTTCAGTTTATATTGCAGGTTGGGCAGTTTAATATTACACATATATTTTCCTTTTTTTTCTATCTCTGATTGTCTTGTTTGTGAGTGTGTAAAAGAGAGGCAAACCATGCAGAGGTGTGTGTCAGATAAGACTGGTGAAATAACGTTGTTAGTGTTTACTTCCAAAATTATGATGACACTCTTCCTGTACAGGTTAGAACTGGCATTACTAGTTAAGCTAAACACTAAGTGGGAAAATAGAGTTTCTGGTCTCAGACACATTTGTACTCATCTATTTAGTATTTTTGCTGAGATTTGTTACCTTAGACATATGTGTCTTCATCTGTGTAGCATTCGTTCTAAATTGCTGTTAGCTCAGACATATGTATTTTTATTGGGGTAGCATTCATCCGAGGACTGTTAGCTCAGACATATATGTCATCATGGGCATCGAAATGGAAAATAGAAAATGCAATTTAACCTTCACCCTACAAAGCCTGCCACAGAGGTCATATTCTCTCAAAAACAAAATAAACCTACTCACCCCCAAATTGTCTTCAACGGTGTCCTTGTTAACAGAGACAAGCTAGTTAAGCATCTAGAAATGGTCCTGAACAACAAACTTAATTTTCACAAATATATTGTTAGAAAAAATCGGTGTGTTTAAATTTTTTGCAAGATTTGTCAATAGGGAAACTTTGGGTACATTATATAAATTGGATGTCAGACCTCATCTCGACAATGGAGATATAATTTACCATGACCAAATTTGTTGGAATCGGTTCAATATAATGCTGCGCTAGTGGTATCTGGATGTTGGAAAGGAACAAACAGACTTAAGTTGTATTCTGAGTTAGGATGGGAATCACTTTATAATGGACGACATTGTCGTAGACTTTGCCTCTTTTATAAAATTCTGTATGGTATTGCTCCTTATTTAAACTACGTCCATCAACATTTGCAAACTTCCCCAACACAACGGTATTCTAAGTCCTTTTATCCATACTGTATTTCACATTGGTTTGCTCTTCCAAATTTTATTTGTAGCAGAGGGAGCTTCCCACTTTTCAAAAAGCATATCTTTCATCTCTATCGCTCGCAGAGGAGCCTAACTTACGATGTTTCCGACAATACAGGCCTTAAGCTCCTTACCTATCTGCAATGCGATTTTAGCGACTTATGTGACCATAGTTTAAGACATCACTTTAACTGCACATCCGCACTTTGTTCATGTGGAATTGAGAATGAAATAACAACGCACTTCATTATAAAATGCCGGAACCATTTACAAGCACGCCACTTATAGTTTGTTAATATTTTTAATATAGCTAATGTGGACAACACCCAACTTGACGATACCGAGCTAACCTCAACATTACTTTACGGAGACCCTAAATTTAGCCACGCCCCAAACCATAATATTTTATTGGAAACAATATTTTTTTTTAAATAAAACAGAGCGCTTTAAATAAATTGAAGCCTACTATAATGCTAAAAACTGATCCAGTCTCACCCTTTCACTCCCTCAACTGTCATGTCGCAGTGGCCAGCCTCTCTCACTCTTTCTCTCGCATTTTCCCTCTTGACATGCACTTATGTCGTACATATCGTTTCCCCCAAACATTTGTCATTCTTTTTTTTTCTTAATAAGTTTTTTTTATAAACCTAAATGTAAAATTGCAGCATCGACGATCATTTTCCTAGTGGCATGTGGTAGCAGAACTGGACCAGGTGACATAGTTCTTTCCAGTCCTGCTTATTGTTTTTCTTTAATATGATGTATTTTCTTGTTGTTTCTATTTTGATCTAACCACTTTCTTTTCTTTTGCCATTGTAAATATCTATGATAAATAAAAAAAATCTATGTAATATTCTCACTTTACACCTGCCCTATTTAAAGGGTAAAATCTTATTATTTGTGATTATAAAAAGCTACCTCAGAAATATGTCTTCATCTGTGTAGAATTCGTTCCAAAATGATGTTAGCTCAGACATATGTATTCTTATTGGTGTAGCATTCATCAGAGGACTGTTAGCTCAGACATATATGTCCTCATCTGTTTAGCATTCGTTCTAAACTGCTGTTAGCTCACACATATGTTTTCGTATTGGTGTAGCATTCATCAGAGGACTATTAGCTCATACATGTGTCCTCATCTGTTTAGCATTCATTCTAAAATGCTGTTAGCTCACACATATGTATTCGTATTGGTGTAGCATTCATCAGAGGACTATTAGCTCATACATATGTCCTCATCTGTTTAGCATTCGTTCTAAACTGCTGTTAGCTCACACATATGTTTTCGTATTGGTGTAACATTCATCAGAGGACAATTAGCTCATACATGTGTCCTCATCTGTGTAGCATTCATTCTAAAATGCTGTTAGCTCACACATATGTATTCGTATTGGTGTAGCATTCATCAGAGGACTATTAGCTCATACATGTGTCCTCATCTGTTTAGCATTCATTCTAAAATGATGTTAGTTCACACATATGTTTTTATATGTGTAGCATTCATCTTTAGAATCTGTTAGCTCAGACATGTATTCTTATTTGTGTAGCATTCATCAGAGGACTGTTAGCTCAGACATATGTGTTATCTGTGTAATATTCATCCTTAGAATATATATGTTCTCATCTGTGAAATATTCTCACTTTACACCTTCGCTACTTTAAGGGTAAGATCTTTACAAATTATTTGTGATGATAAAAAGCTATTAAAAATTAAACCCTGTAACATTCTGGAAGTTTTAAACTACTGTTTTTACATGTGTGATTTTTTAACAAATTCTGTATATTAAATCCAATTTCTATATGGTTTAAAGTGAAAAGTTATAGTCTGTAAGGTAATGCTTGGAACCACTTAAGTTCTACGCAATTTCATACTACATTTATTTTTGTATACAATACTGTTGATATTTTTTTATGTTTTTAAAAACGATCATATTTGCTCAGGTGCAAAAAATCTGCACCTGTAAGTTGAATTATGAAACGAAAATGTTATTGTCAATTGAAAAGGTCAGATTAATACTATAGAAATTTTTAAGCAGGTCACCAAATCATGTTTACAATTTACATTTACCTACATCACTTACCCCATATCTCACAATTACCTATTTTTAAAGATTGTTGCAGGAGGAAACTGTTCTGAGATATTTGGATATAATTGATATATCTATTTTCATTACTGCATGAATTGTTAAATAACATTTCTTATTCATTCACAGGTAACAGCCACAGTGGAGGAAAATGAAAGTATCCCATACACATATATAGAATAGAAGTGTTAGTCTTCTGAATTGTGTGAATTCATGAGAATAAATGTAATTTCAAACGAACACACTGGAAGGAAAGCTCATGTTTGTGAAATTTGTATCACATCATTTATGTAACATCTTTAAAATACATAAATTAATGTCCTCCACTGGTAAGACTTTGAGTATCTACTAAACATGAGAGACTTTGAATGCATACTAGACATGGAAGAATTTTAATGCTTACTAGACACTATCCTCGAGTGTCTTCGGTCTCTCTTTACAGAGTTTTGTAAAGAACACCTGGCATGATGATTCTTTATTCTACAAATATATGCTGACCAAATATTCCCAATAACAGTATTCGACGCCCAAATAAGATACACTCAGCATTTATTCACACTGGTTTATACAAGGACTGAAATCCGACAAGACCAAGAGACTATAAGAAAGATATATTATAATATAGTAAACTAGTCGATTGGAAAGAAGAACATTAATGAAGTGTAACATTGTAAAGTCACCTTATTCTTGTAAAATGTGTGATAAATCATTTTCTAAAAGTTATGTAAAAATATGCATGTCAATCCACACTGTGTAGAAACCTTATTCTTGTAAAATTCGTGGTAAATCATTTCCTAAAATATATGTAAAAATATGCGTGTCTATCCACACTGTGTCGAAACATTATTCTTGTGAAATTTGTGGTAATTTAAAAGAATATTTATAAGTCAAACTGCACATACGGACCCATCCTTCCGAGCATCCTTATTCCTGTAAAAATACACATACATACACACACTGAAGAGAAACCTTTTTCTTGTGAAATTTGTGGTAAATCATTTGCTACAAAAACTGATGTAAAAATACACATGCGTACCCACACTGGGGACCATCTGTAAGAAACTGAATATCAGATGTAGCAGCACTGGGAACATCTACCTGAGAGAACTGTGGGGAATGAGACATACACCATCCATTATGACCATGAAATCCCCACAGCTACCTATCTGGAAAACGCAGCTGTCAAACCTGACATTGTAATATGGAACAAGAGAGAGAGAGTGGCAACTTTGGTTGAGGTCAGTGTCCCTAATGATGGGGGCCTAAATAGAGCTGAAAGGGAGAAAATAACAAAATATCAGGGATATGAAAAGAAACTGGAACCTCAAAGAGATCTCTATCATTCCAGTTATCATAGGAGCCACTGGACTCATGAAGAAGAACTTGAAAAAGTATTTAGCAAGTATACCTGGTGAACCAAGTGCAAGAGAAATCCAGACAACTGCACTCAAGGGAACGGCCAGAATCCTGAAAAGAGCTCTCGGTTGGAGTCTGTAAATAGCGGGTGATCGTATGGCATTTGGAAGAATGCCCCGTCCCCAGCAAATGAATGAAAAGAAAAATTTAAAAAAAAAAAGGGAAAAACCTTATTCTTGTGAAATTTGTGGTAAATCATTTTCTACAAAAACTAATGTAAAACTACACATGCATACTCACAGTGGGGAGAAACCTTATTCTTGTGAAATTTGTGGTAAGACATTTGCAACAAAATGTGAAGTAAAAACCCACACACGAACCCACACTGGGGAGAAACCTTATTCTTGTGAAATGTGTAGTAAATCATTTACTCAAAGCTATAATGTAAAAATACACATGCGTACCCACACTAGGTAAAAACCTTATTCTTGTGAAATGTGTAGTAAATCATTTACACAAAGCTATAATCTAAAAATACACATGCGTACACACACTGGCCAGAAACTCTATTCATGTAAAATTTGTGGTAAATCGTTTACTACAAGTGATCATTTAAAAATACACATGCATACACACACTGGGGAAAAACCTTATTCCTGTGAAATTTGTGGTAAATCGTTTACTACAAAACGTGAAGTAAAAATACACATGCATACACACACTGGGGAGACACCTTATTCTTGTGAAATTTGTAGTAAATCGTTTACTACAAAACGTGAAGTAAAAATACACATGCATACACACACTAGGGAGAAACCTTATTCTTGTGAAATTTGTAGTAAATCGTTTACTACAAAACGTGAAGTAAAAATACACATGCATACACACACTAGGGAGAAACCTTTTTCTTGTGAAATTTGTAGTAAATCGTTTACTAGAAGTGATCATTTAAAAATACACATGCGTACACACACTGGCCAGAAACCTTATTCTTGTGAAATTTGTGGCAAATTATTTGCTAAAAAAACTGATGTAATAAAACACGAACCCACACTGGGGAGAAACCTTATTCGTGTGAAATTTGTAGTAAATCGTTTACTGCAAGTGATCATTCAAAAATACACATGCGTACACACAGTGGGGAGACCCCTTATTCTTGTGAAATTTGTGGTAAATCATTTACTAGAAGTGATCATTTAAAAATACACATGCGTACACACACTGGAGAGAAACCTTATTCTTGTGAAATTTGTAGTAAATCGTTTCCTACAAAAACTGACGTAAAAAGACACTACCTACTAGACACTATCCTCGAGTGTCTTCGGTCTCTCTGTACAAGGGTTTGTCAGGAAAACCTGACATGAGGATACTTACCCCTACAAGTAAACCCTGACCAAATATTCAAATTACATAGTACCTGCAGCACAAATAAGATCCCCTCGTACGAGGAATAGTGCATCTTCTCCTTGTGATGTTACCTCAAGTAACATCACGTGCTGGATACTCCACCAGACTAGATGAATTATTGTCCTGGAATCCGGTAAGACCAACAGACCACAAGAAAGATATACTATGACATATTGACTGGTCAGTTGGGGAGAAAAGAAATTATTCTTAACTTTTTTACTAACTCAATGCTTGAGAAATAAAAGAGAATTTTAATAGAATACTCGGGTATCTATGTATCTCATATAGAGATCAAGTGTTAGCCCCAGGAAGGGGCCCCTTGATTTCTGAGAACTTCGACTGAAGTAAAATTAAACATTAAGTGAGTAAGGAAAAACCTTATTCTTGTGAAATTTGTGGTAAATCATTTACTCAAAGCTGTAATGCAAAAATACACATGCGTACACACACTGGAGAAAAACCTTATTCTTGTGAAATTTGTGTTAAATCATTTACTACAAAACGTGAAGTAAGTATTCACATGTTTACTCACACTGGGGAGAAACCTTATTCTTGTGAAATTTGTAGTAAATCATTTACTACAAGTTATCATTTAAAAATACACATGCGTACACACACTTGAGAGAAACCTTATTCTTGTGAAATTTGCAGTAAATTATTTACTAAAAAAACCTGAAGTAAAAATAAACATGTATACTCACACTGGTGAGAAACCCTATTCTTGTGAAATTTGTAGTAAATCGTTTACTACAAGTGATCATTTAAAAATACATATGTGTACACACACTTAAGAGAAACCTTATTCTTTTGAAATTTGCATCTGAAGTAAAAATACACATGCATACACACACTGGTGAGAAACTCTATTCTTGTTAAATGTGTGGTAAATTTTTTACTCAAAGGAATCAAATTAAAAGACACATGCGAATCTACACTCATGAGAAACCTGATTCTTGTGAAATTTGTGGTAAATCATTTACTACAAGTTATAATGTAAAAATTCACACATGCACCACTACTGCGGAGAAACCTGGTTCTTGTGAAATTTGTGGTAAATCATTTACTACAAGTTATAATGTAAAAATTCATACATGCACCCCTACTGCGGAAAAACCTGATTCTTGTGAAATTTGTGGTAAATCATTTACTACAAGTTATAATGTAAAAATTCACACATGCACCCCTACTGCGGAGAAACCTGATTCTTGTGAAATTTGTAGTAAATCATTTACTACAAGTAATCATGTAAAAATACACATGCGTACTCACACTGGGAAGAAACCTTATTCTTGTGAAATTTGTGGTAAATCATTTGCTACAAAAACTGATGGTAATAGACACACACGAACCCACACTGGGACAACACTAAACTGGACACTCCACCAGACAAGCCTAATGCTGGTCCCGGAATCCGGCAAAACTATACAATGACCACCAGAAAAAGAAACTGTAATCAAGTCAAGTGGTCAATTGAGAAGAAAAGAATTATTCTCCACTGTTTTGCCTATTCAAGGTATGAGAAGTGGGGAAGAAAGAAAAAAAGATGTATTCAAGGCTCAAATAAGACTGTGTGCACTACTGAGAGGAAAAATATCAAACATCTCCCAAAAGATGTGAAAAGTACAATCGAAGCAGAAGCTGTTGGTGAAGCGATGATTGACTTCACAAAGACCAACAGTACTGAATTTGCCCAAACTCTATAGAGCAGGGAGGAAAAATGGGTGCTCATCTGGGCAATGGAGTATGCCAAAACAAAACATCAAAAACTGTCAGAAAGATGCCAAGAATGGCTAAATATTTTCAGACACCACTGCCCAAGCAAGAAAGACATTGTGAAGGAAAAACTCACATGTCAAAAGTACAATTTCTTGAAAAGCAACGCCTTCTCCACGGACCAAATTTCCAAGATGAAACTAGATATCTGTGAAATGGTTGAAGACAAGCTTTGCCTAATAAGCAACCCCTTCCCTGTTCCGGGGTATTGTGAGACCCAATCAAAGGACAGTAGAACAGGATCTCTGCTGACCCAACTACCTGACATAAAAACACCGAACCTAAGCCTACAAGCAACAAAGCAGATGCACCCCAAAGAAAGCACACCACTAAACAATGTGCCTTAGTTCTAGGGGTTGCTCCCTACAGGCATGCGTGAAGACAAACACCAACCTGGGCAAAAGAGCCAACACAATGCCCCACCTGAGCAAGAGACACTGGATACAGACCAGATGGACATGGAGGAAGAGCTGACAAACATGATAGAAGTAGCTCGAGGCCTGGTTGTTGGAGGTCGACCCAGACTGGTAAAAATCAATAGTAGTAAAGCCTTCAAGACACTTTCCACAAAGGTTAATGATGCCCTTAAGGATCGTCCAAAGAATGCGTCTCTAAGGAAGATAAACCATGCCACTTTTGGGGTAGCATGGTTCATGCAATCAAAACGTTTACCCCAACACCAAGAAGGAAAAAAAGAGGGAAATTTGAAGAGCAAAGCTTATGAGCCAGTCTGGAAGAGAAAACTCCAACAGAAGATTTATAATCTGAGAAAAGAAACCACTCAAATATCTACCTTTCTGACAGGTAAACACTCAGGCGAAAAATAGTAAAAGAAGGTAAAGAAACTTAAAACAAAGTATTCCCTTCAAAACCCACCGCAGCTTAGAGCTAAGATAGCAGAACATCAAGCTGAAATAAAATCCTTAGCTGCACAAATAAAAAACAAACAAAAAAATATGAGTCAAAAAGAATAAATCAACTCTTTGCGACTAATCCTAGGATGGTGTATCAGAGCCTCATAGGAGACAAAATCAAAGTCTGCTCTCCGCCTACCCGAGAAGAAGTGGAAAACTACTGGATGCCACTCTATGAGGACCCCAAACGACATCAGGAAAAAGAATGGATCAACACTATTAAAGAGGATCACAAGGAGAAACCAAAGATGCCAGCCCTGGAAATTACCAAAGAAGTTGTCTACAGGAAAGTAGCCCAGTACAGTAATTTCAAGACCCCAGGAATTGACAATGTCCCAAATTTCTGGCTGGAAAAACTGACAGCACTTCATCATCACTATGCCAAGGCATTCAATAGAATCATCACTGGTGATGAGGAGCCACCGGAATGGCTTACTGTAGGCAACACGTCCCTTATTCCCAAAAGTGAGGAGACCCATTTGGTTAACAAATACAGGCCTATCTGCTGCCTAACTACAACCTACAAGCTGCTAACAGGGATTATTGCTGATGCAACATATGAAAATCTAGCTGCCGGCGACTACCTTGAAAGTGAGTAGAAGGGATGTACCAGGAAAAGACTTGGCACAAAAGACCAACTTGTAAACAGAACAATCCTGGAGGACTGCAAAAAGAGGCAGAGAAACCTCTCAATGGCCTGGATTGATTACAAAAAGCCTTTGATAGTATACCTCACTCCTGGATACTCCGCTGTTTGGACATGTACAATGTCCACAAAGATATTAGGTCATTCCTCCAACTGCAAATGACCAGATGGCGTACATCAATCACGCTACACCATATGGAAGGAAAAATTCAGACTCCAAACGTTAAGATTCAGAGAGGAATATTCCAAGGAGACAGCCTCTCACTGCTTCTTTTTTGCCTCCCAATGGATACACTGAGTAAGCTACTTAAACGATCCAATGCTGGATACAACCTTAGCCGAGGCAGAAAGAAGGATGAAAATAAAAAATAAATCATCTCCTCTTTATGGACGATCTCAAACTCTATGCAGAATCTGAGAAACAACTGGTCTCTCTGATAGAAATTGTAAAAAATTACACAGAAGACATCTGTATGGAGTTTGGATTCGAAAAATGCGCTAAATGCACAATAAAGAAAGGGAAAAAGACAGCATCAGAACATCTTAATATTAACACTGGCTCTATTGAAGACCTAGGAGAAGATGCTGTCTATAAATACTTTGGAGTAGAAGAGAATGAGATGCTAGAGCCCGGAAAGATGAGAGAGAAGGTACAGAGAGAATATATTAAGCGCCTGAAAAAAATCATCACATCTGAACTCTCATCAAAAAATAAAATAACTGCCATAAACCGACTGGCAATACCTGTCGTCTCCTACGGGTTCGGCATTATCGATTGGCCACAAGGCTACATCAACAAACTAGACACATCAGTGTATGGACAGACTTTACTTACCAGGAAGAGAAGGTGGTCTGGGCCTCATTGAGATCAATCATGCCTACCGAGCCTCAATGGTCAGTGTGGGACAATATAGAAAGAGCTCCTGTGATCAAAAAATGAGAATGGTGAATGAACATCACACCAAATACCTTCCTCAGCAGACCTCAACAACAAAACTCGTCGATAATTTCAGTGGAAACACACTGGAAAACACTAGCGAAGATGATAACAACCCAGCAACCCTGATCGCGTGCAAAAAGAGGGAGGAGTACACGAAAAAGGAGCTGAAGACCAGACTAGAAGGATGGCGAAATAATAAAAGAGCAGAAAAGTTCATTGAAGAACTTAACCAGAGCTATATCGACAAGGAGGCTTCACTACAATGGCTTAAGAGTGGCAACTTCCCGTTCAATGAGGAACGGATACTAATAGCAGCACAAGACCAAGGCCTACTTACTAATGGATTTAAGAAAATGGCGAGTCTACAAAAAACTGACCAGTGCAGGTTCTGCCACTCTGCCATCGAAAGTCCAAGCCACTTAATGTCTGGATGCAAGATCCTTTTGGCTGATGGCCATTACACTGCCCGCCACAACAAAGTATGTAAATACATACATTGGAGGATCTGCGGACAGATGCAGCTAGAAAGATCACTGCACATCTGGGAACATGAACCCCCACCCATAACATCGAATGGAAAAGTGACAGTGTTCTATGATAAAGACATACAGGTGGGCAGATACATAAAAGACAAGGCCATCAAACCAGACATTTTTATCTGGAACAAACCAGAAAAAAACTGCTCTCATCATTGATGTAACCGTCCCAAATGACTACGGCCTCAATAGAGCCGAACGGGAAAAAATAACAAAATACCAAGATCTCAAAAATGATCTAAAAATAACATGGTCCCTCGATGAAATAAACATCATATCGGTTGTAGTGGGGGCAACTGGTCTGGTGAAAAAAAATCTAAGTAAATACTTAGAAACAATCCCCGGAAAACCAAATTGTAGGGATCTGTAAGTACAGATAGCAGCCCTAAAAGGAACAACATCTATCCTTAAGAGAGCCCTCGGTTATAAATTTTACTCATAGGGAAATCAAGTGTTAGCCTCAAGAGTAGGCCCCTTGATTTCTTTAGATAAACTAAATTAAAATGAAAAAAAAAGTGAGAAACTCTATTCATGTGAAATTTTTTGTAAATCATTTACTGCCAAACATGAAGTAAAAATACACATGCGAATCCCCACTGGGTAGAAACCTTATTCTTGTGAAATTTGTGGTAAATTATTTACTTCAAAACCTGATGTAAAAAGGCACATGCGTACTCACACTGGGGAGTTTGAATTACCTACTAGACACTATCCTCGAGTGTCTTCGGTCTCTCTGTACAAGGGTTTGTCAGGACAACCTGACATGAGGATACTTACCCTACAAGTAAACCCTGACCAAATATTCAAAACTACATAGTACCTGCAGCACAAATAAGATCCCCTCGTACGAGGAATAGTGCATCTGCTCCTTGTGATGTTACCTCAAGTAACACCACGTGCTGGATACTCCACCAGACTAGATGAATTCTTGTCCTGGAATCCGGTAAGACCAACAGACCACAAGAAAGATATACTATGACATATTGACTGGTCAGTTGGGGAGAGAAGAAATTATTCTTAACTTTTTTACTAACTCAATGCTTGAGAAATAAAAGAGAATTTTAATAGAATACTCGGGTATCTATGTATCTCATATAGAGATCAAGTGTTAGCCCCAGAGAACTTCGACTGAAGTAAAATTAAACATTAAGGGAGAAACCTTATTCTTGTGGAATCTGTTGTAAACAATTTACAACGAGTAATATTTTAAAAGTACACATGCAAACCCACACTATCAAATAACGGGTTAATCAAAGAGACTCAAATTTGGCACAGACAAATGTGCTAAGTGCACACACAATGCTGGGTAGAGGATCCATGCAGAAATCTTCCAATTAGAGGGGAATAATAACATCAGAAATATAGAAAAGCTGAAGACATACCTTGGCGTTGAGGAGAAAGATTGCATCTTACATGCCCAGGTGAGGGGAAAATAGGCCAAGAATACATAGTGTCGATGATTCACGTTTTGTAAGTTTTAAAATGCAGTAAGTTAAATAAATACTATTTTATGAAAAAAGGTTTTGTCCACTTTCTTATCAACTGTTAAAATTTCAGTTGCTGTTTTACTTTTTCGCAAAGTCAAGGTAATTCTCTGCACATAAGGACTAACAGCTAATGCGATTGTTTATTACTAGTTCAGCCAGATAGCAGACAACATGGGCTCAAGACAATGGTTAATTACTGCTCAGGATGTTGTGACGCTTTGCCAGGACAATTAGATTTTTTCACAATAATTTACTATGAACAAAGCACATTGCCACTGAGACCGTAAGGCTTACTGTTAATTGGGGGTCTTATTTATAGAAGCATATTATTGGAGAGTCGTATAGCGATATATTTCTTCACATTACATTTAAATTTCTGCATTTTGGTACGATCAATGAAAAAGGGAGCAGGGGGGGATTCCACAGGCTAGCAGTTCCAGGAAAAAAGCATTTTGACAAGAAGCCTTCACACATCTGGAACTTTTACAGTGAAGGAGTGAGATTTAGTTGAGTGTCGAGTAAGGTAGGCATAGTTTCGTTGGGGGAAGGGGTCAGAAATTTCATGGAAGCACATTACATTGAAGTACTTTTTTGGATTTGGTCTAACAAGGAAATATAATTGGTTGATGTACCAGCCCAGATGTGACCACAATACTTCATTCATGGGCGAATGGAAGCTTTGTAGAGATATAGGATACTGGCAAGTGTGAGAAGTTTTCTAGATCGCTAATAAAACACAACCTTCCTTCCAGCAGCCTTGGCAGTATCCCCTATGTATTTTGTGCAACCACACACTAAGATATACTCGTCAGGTCATGATGGTTAATCAGTATGGTTTGTTTAGTGCCGATTCAAGGTTCAATCCTCAGTGTGTGCAATACTAAGAATACAATTGTTAATTACTGGCAATGGTTTACACAATGAGAGCGAGCTACCCCAGTTGGTCCGTTCAAAATTCCGTACAGATTCCAGTGTATGACAGAAACATCTCCGAATTCGACAAGATGCACCTGAAGAAGGTTGGAGATTACATTGGCCGAAAAGTTGTGATAATAACAGGCAAAATGAGAACAGTATTCCGTATAATCTTTATTAATATTAAAAGAATTCCTTAAAATATTTATCATGGGTCAAATATTTAGAATGACTATTGTGGCCTGGAGAGTCATACAGTGTTGCATTTTGGTTAACTCTACTAAATATAGTCCGATGATCTGAAGATCGCATGCATTTTGACTAAACTGTTTCACACTAATTCTGTGTTGAACATCTGCAGAATATAATTTTATTATTAATTTTTATCTTTGCAAATATACACAGCTAGTGAGGAACAGAAAATAATAACAACACAACTGTTATCACATTGGACCAGCCCCGTATTGAAAAGCTCAAACTAATATAGCTAATTAGACATCTTGTATCCATATGAAAATTGTAATGCTGTATATAGGAGGACGACACATGGGACATTTTAGTAGAAAGTTGTATAATGTCAGCTAAAGATATTTACACAATTCATTGCAGATAGAGATACAATGGTAGATAAGAATTTATGATAGCAGTTATGGCAATTCATGAAAAATTTAACTAACCCTATTTGCTGCTTGTGGTTGCAATATATTAAAATGGTAGATATGTTGAAGCATTTTTTCCTGACTGAAAGGACAGAAAATTGCAATCTCCATCTTGCTTAGTTGTATGACATCCTTTGCAGCTGAAGGTCACAATTTGTTTGCTAAAACAATATTTGTATATCTTTATCAAATGGCAACCTTTTCAAAACACCATCCTGACTTCTATTCTGTTTTCAAGAAGGGGTCACATGTTATTTGCCATAGTGATAAATACTGGATAGAAATTTTCATTAAACAGATTTTGATGTAAAGTATGAAATCCACTGGCGGATTACAATGGGAATGAGATAAAAGCAATAAATGATGTGGATTAACTCAATCCATTGCAAAATAGCAAAATAGATTGCAATACGTCAGGTGCCTATGCAAAAAGTGTTGATTGATTCATCTGAAGTAGTTAAATAATATACTACATGTCAAAATTTAAAGTAATGCTAAATCTGTATTAGATCCAGTTTAAATTTTATGTGATTATATGCAATTCTATCTGGTACCCATGTTGTTAATTTTAAAAAGATTGACAACAAATTGACTGAGATATGAATTTTTACAATTTGTCTTTGATAAGGATGTAATGATTTAAAAAAAATACGTGAAAGATTCTTGAATTGTGTCACATCCAGAATACAATTCGATAGGGCAAAACCCACTTTTGGTAAAAAAAAGTAATTGAAATTAGTTGCTAACAAACAGACAAATAAATTAAAAACAAATAAAAATTGATGATTACATCATAACCTTCTTGTTGGAGTAATTGATAATATATTTATTAGTTAAATAAAATTATCTTTAAAAAATTTACTCTAAAATAAATTTTATATAGGTTAATTCTTACTGTGAAATTAAAGAACTGTAGAGAAAAGGTTATGCTTGTTCGAGATAGACATTTTGTAGTAGTATCGCTGCGTCTATATTCATCTAATTGGGCTTGTTTTAGATGAAGGAGAGAAAAGGATCACCAAGTTTCACTTATAAGACAAACATCTACTCTACAATTCACATCCACTTTCTGTAACAGTCATCAACACAGAATAGGGTCTAGAAAGAGTTAGGAATATAAGAATATAAGGCGGGTTGGTTTAACCAGCAGGCATGTACTATAGAAAAAGAATTGAGTCCAATGTTTAATTGGATATTCGATGTCACAATTATGATATGCAATCCTATCTGGTATTCAAAAAAGAATCGACAACAAATTGACTGAGATGTGAATTCTAATAATTTGACTTTGATGATGGTAATTGTTGAAGTAGTTGATAATAAATCTATTAGTTAACAAATAAAATTGTCTTTAAATTTTAGATTTACTCTAAAAAACTTTTTATATAGGTTAATTCTTTTTGGGAGATTACAGAACTGTCGAGAGAGTGTTAGCAATGTTGTAAGAGCGTTGCTGCATCTGTATTCAATCTGACTGGGCTTTTTAAGTGTGTTGTTAAACATTTGCAACAAGCCATTTAAAGATACACATGCAAAGCCAATTATGTTTGTGGGGAGGGAAGTAATTTTAACATTCACCAATTTAGAAAATACATCAGTCACAACCTGACATTTTTATATTAAATAAAAACGAAAGAGTGGCAACTTAGGTTGAGGTGAATGTTCCTAACGACATTGGTCTAAACAGAATGGAAAGGGAGAAGATGACAAATACTAAATCCTCGTGTGATATGAACATAAAAAAAACATTAACATTATCCCAGTTATAGTAGGAGCTAAAGGTCTCATGAAGAAGAATTTCAAAAAGTATCTGGAAAGTATTCCTGGAAAATCCAGTGTGAAATAAAACCAAATAATTGCAATTGATGAAAATACATTCTGTTAGAATAGTTGGTTATTTTCTGGCATTTCGAAGAATGTCCCTTCCCCATGAAAAAAAGAAATAATGAAAATAATAAAAATGAGAAACCTTATTTTTGTTAATTATGTAATTTATCATTACTTTCACCAAGGAGGTTATGTTTTCAGTCGAGTTCGTGTACAGCCTTGCATCCACATCGCTTGACCAAATGTTACTATACTTAATCAAAATCTGAGTCATGGTCTAACTTAGAACTGATTTAATATCTATGTCAAAGGTGATTTATGTTGTTGTTTTTAATGTGATCTACTTTAAAGATTCTTATGCGATCTAACATCGAAGAAAAGTCTTATTATTCTGAACATTGTTGCTCTTCAGATGATTTAAGGAAACATGTGTGCACCTATATTTGAGTATTTGTTTTGCGTTTACACGGATCAAAATATCCGATTTCAAATTTGAGTATTTTATTTTCTATAAAGGGTTCGTCTAGCTACTCAGATTTATTGTTAGTGGTAAAAACAAACAAACTGTTAACTGCTCTACAAAGCTAAAATGGCAGGGAAATGGGTGATCATTTTATGTCAAATTTATAGACGAAATTGACCCCCTGCTCTAAAGAGTAAATTTTTTCGGCTAAAAATCATATTCCATGAATAAAATTAAAAACAAACAAACTTTTTTTTCAACAAAAAATACATTTAATAACATATTACAGTGTTTACATTGAGTAAACGAAAGTTGAGACGACAGTGCGGAGAGAGTGAAGCTTTGTTCCACACCTATCTATACGAGCACGCCTGGCGATGGAGTATGCTTGGTACGGACGTATTTGCGGCATTGATATTCTGGTGAGAACATCCAATGTAAAAACGGTAATATGTTATTAAATGTATTTTTTAATTGTTCAAGTAATAATCTTATAAAAAATTAAAAAAACTTGTTAAAATATTTTTGGTGCTTCTGCTGTTTAGCCACGACATAAAAATATTTAAAGAAATGTATAAACTTTGTTATTTACTTACTTGTTAGCTTGAAAATAAGATTGTACAGAAAAATTACGCAAATTCATCCAATATTTATTAAATAATAAGTAAAAGAAAAAAAAACGATCTTACGTTTCGTTACACATTTTCACTGATGAAATAGACAAGGGAGATAACTCAAATGTTGTTTACTGGTTAAACAAAAATGACAACCGAAAGATAAAATCTTTTTTCATTTAATAAATACTGGATTAATTTGCGTCATTTTTTGGTGTACAATCTTATTTTAAGCTACCACGTAAGTACATAAAAAAGTTTATACATTTCTTCAGCTATTTTTTTTTTAAATTAGAGGTCTAACACGTCGGAGAGCAGAAGAATCAATTATTTTATCCAAATTATTATTATTTTCGATCATTTTAACAAGGTTTTCTTTCATTTGACGACTGTGTGTTTTTACGACCTTGCTACTCAGATTCATGGTTAGTTGAAAAAAAACAGTTAACCGTTCCACAAAGCTCGGGAATCTTTTACTACAATCAACAGAACGAAAAAGGACTTGAACATCGATAAAAAATCGAAAACTAAACAATATACTGATAGAAACGCATACAATAAATGTCAACACTCATGCGAGAATGTAATGTCATATCAGTTTCTATCAGTATATTGTTTAGTTTTCGATTTTTTAAATCGATTTTCAAGTCCTAGCCTTGAGCGAGCCTCTATTTTTCTATTTCTTTTCGATCAGTCAACATCGACTGTTTTGAACAAGAAAACCACCCTTTAAAATAAGTTAACACCAATAAATTATCCAGGTCGGTAGATGAGTAACTTAACTTGCCTTTGGTAACAATTATTTGTTTTACATTTGCTTTTTCACCCTTTTTTCGTTGCAAAATATCTAGCTGAGTTTAACTATTTTTAAGCCATTCTATTATTGTCCTTTCTTCTATGTCTTCGTGACTCATAGTCGACCACGATGTTACGCTCTACCTCTCAAAGCTTAACAACGTTTCTAAACAAAATACTAACTCAACTTGCATCACTGCCCTATAATTCCTATTTATTAATGTTGTCTATTCAAAGAACAATGGAGATTATTATTACTTTTGTTTTACTTTGTACTGAATTATCTCCCTTGTTGACTTTAGATTGAATTATCTCCCTTGTTGACTTGAGATTGAATTATCTCCCTTGTTGACTCTTCTATTTCTTTGTTAGAAGAAATTTAGATTTAAAATCTTTACTGTAATTAACGTCCGATTATTTTATAAATTTCAATCTGAAAAGAAAACAAATAAGACGAAATAATTATATAAAGGTAAGTTCAATCACTACCGACTTTTTTCATTGCGTTTATTTTACGATTCAATTTTAACTTCGAGTTTAAAAAAGTCTTTCAGGTGTAGGAACAGAATAGTTAACACATTTTAAGAATGGGTTTTTAAAGACCATTAATTTTACGTCCGAGTTAAAAAAAAAAAACAACTGATCGTTGTTAATGTTTATATTTGATGTAATCAAAATAGAATTCAAATGAATTTGTTTTTATTGTTTTTAATTGTCGGATTTCCGCACATGAAGAAAAACTATGTTCGTTATTATTCTATCACTGGACCCTTTGCTAGTTCAGAAAAAAAAGAAAAGAAAATGAAAAACTACTTTGGTAAACGTTAGTATTGGCGACATGAATTATTTGGAAAAAAATACAGTAGGGCAATTAGTAAAAAAAAAAATTGTTTACCTACTCATCCGTGACCTATTTGTGTTCAAAAATTGAATACTTACTATTTGAAAAAAGTTATATGCAATTTAATTTACTTACTTATTTGTGACCTATTTGTGTTAAAGGGTTTAATATTTAAAATAAGGTACGAGCAATTTAATTTACCATAAGTTGAGAGTAAAACTTTTTTTTAAATATTAAAAACATAAAAATCTTTGAACAAATAACGGTTACACATGAGTGGCCAATAGTAACGTTTACAGCTAAACTAGATATCGCTTTGAGGACATGTATAAAACAACTGCCCCTTTTCCTTATTTCTTGACAATCAACTGGGGAGATTTTCTGGATATTATTGTAGATGAAGACCCTTAGTTAAATCATCCCCACCCCAAACACAATGAGATTTTATTTGGTTAAGACAATTAAGTGATAACACCCTGAAAAACTTTTGGGAAGAAAAAATATTTTAGAATGAGAGATAAGTTTCTGATATAATTTTAACGTAAAGGGATCACCCACTTTTCAACCAGACATCATTTGAGCCAGTTGTAACCGTTGTAGTTAAATCTTAGATGTAATCATGTTCATTTTTCATGTCTGAGGGCAGTTCACACCAAAACTTACATATGGGGAGTTTTGTTGGGGGCTGTTGCCACGTGTTCTTGGGGTTAAGGGAGGTTTTGGTGGGAGGAGCTGTTGTCACCCCGACAAAATTAGTTGTAGTGTTTACAAAGGCGAGGATGTGTATGAGGGTCCTCATCTACAAAAGAGAGGGGGTTAGGTTAAGGTCCTCATCTACAATTTTAATGTTTTCTGTTGAATTATACATTTTAAAATAATTGTTGTTTTCTTTTTGTTTTGTTTTTATTTCCATCATTTTGGTCTTGTGTTTTTCATGCTGAAAATGTACATTAAAACAAGTTTTTTTTGCATTTTTGCTAGGTACAAAGTGTAGTATCTGTTCTGATTTTACATATAGTCTATTCTGTCTTCTGAAGGAGAAATCCTTATTGACTAAAATATTTTAATATTTGTTCCAATCCAGATTGCCTCCTTTCCAACATTAATAATCGATGTTGTGTCTAAATTTTGCCCTCGTGGGTAGGTAAGTAATTAGGAAAACATGTTATAAATAAAATAATCATTTTTGGGTGAATGAATATTATCGATGGCGCTTGCTTCACTCTGTCATTCTTTCAGAATTACTGCCCATCCAGCACAAAATTGTATTCGTTTGTCCATCCAGCACAAAATTGCATTCGTTTGTCCATCCAGCACAAAATTGCATTCCTTTGTCCATCCAGCACAAAATTACATTCGTTTGTCCATCCATTCACTAGTATGTTTTCCAGATGGAGAGATGACCCCCCCCCCCCCCGGCTTTCTCTGCTAAACTCTAAGGGCCATGTCTTTAGGGTATTTTTCAATGAAGTAATTCCTGGAGCTCAATGTATAATTTTCAATCATAAATTACTTATGCACATTATTTAGTCATACACATAGATTCAATATTGTTATCAACTCTTTAGAGGTTAAATAACAAAATATTTTTTGATAATAAAAACTACTTGTTAAATGATTAAAAGTAAGAAATTAATAAAATTATTCTTTTATGCTTTTTCAGCATAAAAATGCCCTAAATTCCCCCCCCCTCTATAACACTTATAAATTGTATCTCTCTTTAAAGAAAGATTTCTCATATATGCTTGAAAATGTTATCCACTGCAGAAATGGATGAGCTATTTAAATTAAATTAATTTGTAAAACTGATCCCCAACCTAACTTCTAAAATAAGTGTTTTTTTTCCTACAATGTTTCCAGACTTGCATACCAGATGCTGACATTGATTTTGTAAGTCTTTTCGATATTTGCCTGATAATTCGCTGTTCTCTCTCTACTGCAATCTTCTGATCACTCGGTTGTCTCAATAAAGATCAAAACAAAGTTCAACAAAATCTTTGATACCCATTTCAATCAGAGTGTATAGATACTCTATAGCTGAGTGAGACAGTATGAGATCGTTCATAGCAGAAATTCCTGTGCACTCCATTTTTGCAAAGAATTAGTCCTGTATCGCATCTTCTATAACTGATTGGTTATTTTTGGTATTGAGAGCTTCATATTCTGCAAGAAATTCCAACAAAGCAAACAGCCAACTTTAGTACACAATGGAATTTCTGTTTCCATTTCTCACAAAAATCAGTATTTCAATTGCTTCCAACAAAATAGATGCTCTGAAGACAAAACTGTGTTTATGACTGCTTGCAACCACTGCAAAAGAGTCATAAAAATGCCAAAGAATCTAGAGGTGCTGAGCAGAGACTTGGACCTCAAGAGTTTTGGTGAATAACAAACATGTTAATGAACAGATGTAGTATTACTGTTCCAACTATGATAAATTGGTCTAAGTATCTGATAAGTCCAACATTATTACAAAGAATTTACATCAAATTACATCCTATGTTAACAGGGCCGCCTCGCTCCTTAATTTCCAACTATGATTGTAAACACACTGAGTGACATCCGTATATCTGTCTGGGATGTTGCTAAACTCATCAATAATTTTAATTGTATCAATAAAGAAGAAATAATTTCTATAGACTTACATACAATAAATAACAACAATAAGCAGAAGTTCTGAGTGTGTAACATTCAGTTATATAGGATTCTTCTCTTTCCTACTTGTTACATGAAAGCATGTAGTAGAGGTGCATACAGACTAGTCAAATTTGTTTGTACAAAGTCTTTTTGCAGGTGAGTTGTGTTGATTGTTTGCTCTGTTAACCTTGGTCTAAGACATTCAGAGAGCAAGTAAAGAACTGACCTCTGACAAGAGATTAAGTTCTGACACCCAAAATGTGCTTTCATCATGATTGTTTTGTTTGTGAGTGTGTAAAAGAGAGGCAAACCATGCAGAGGTGTGTGTCAGATAAGACTGGTGAAATAATGTTGTTATAATTTCCTTCCAAGATTATGATGACACTCTTCCTGTACAGGTCTTGACTGGCATTACTAGCTAAGCTAAACACTAAGTAAAAAAGAGTTTCTGGTGTCAGATACATTTCTTCTCATCTATTTAGTATTTTTGTTGAGATTTGTTACCTCAGAAATATGTGTCCTCATCTGTGTAGGATTAATCCTAAAATCTAAAATGGTGTTAGCGCAGATATATGTATTCTTATAGGTGTAGCATTCATCAGAGGACTGTTAGCTCAGACATATGTGTTTTCATCTGTGTAGTATTCATCCTTAGAATCTGTTAGCTCAGACATATATGTTCTCATCTTTGTAATATTCTCACTTTACACCTGCCCTATTTTAAGGGTAAAATCTTTACTAATTATTTGTGATGATAAAAAGCTTCTAAAATTAGAATCTGTAAAATTCTGGAAGTTTTTAACTACTGTTTTAACATGTGTGATTTTCTAACAAATTCTGTATATTAAATCCAATTTCTATGTGGTTTAAAGTTAAAAGTTATAGCCTGTAAGGAAATGCTTGGAACAACTTAAGTTCTACTAAATTTTATTTCATCTTACTACATTTATCTTTGTATACAATATCGTTCATATTTTATTTTTTATGTTTATAAAAACGATCATATTTGCTCAGGTGTAAAAAATCTGCACCTGTAAGTTGAATTATGAAAAGCAATTTTATTCGTCAATTTAAAAGGTCAGATTAATTCGATGGAAAGTTTTAAGCAGATCACGAAATCGTGTTTACAATTTGAATTTACCGACATCACTTACCACATATTCTATTTTTAAAGATTGTTGCTCAGACATATGTATGCTTATTAGTATAGCATTCCTCAGAGGAATATGTTCAAAGATTGTTGCAGTAGGAAACTTGTCTGTAATCTTTTGATATAATAGATATATCTATTTTCATTACTGCATGAATTATTAAATGAAATAACTTGTTCATTCACAGGTAACAGCCACAGTGGAGGAAAATGAAAGTATCCCATATACATATATAGAGAAGTGTTAGTCTTCTGAAATGTGTGAATTCACGAGAATAAATCTAATTTCAAAACGAACACACTGCAGAGAAAGCTCATATTTGGTATCTCATCATTTTGTAAAATCTTTAAAATACATAAATTAATGTCCTCTACTGGTGAGACTTTGAGTACCTACTAAACATGGGAGACTTTGAATGCTTACTAGACATGAAAGAATTTTAATGCTTACTAGACACTATCCTCGAGTGTCTTCGGTCTCTCTTTACAGAGTTTTGTTAAGAACACAAGGATTCTTGGCCCTACAAATATATGCTGAGCAAATATTCAAAATAAGATATGATCAGTATTTAAAGCCTAAATAAGATAACATCTACATGGATGCACACTGATTTATACATGTACTGGGCATCTTCTCATAGTAATTTTACCTCAACTAACTGTACTAAGATCGATACTCCACCAGACCAGATAAATTCTTGTCCTTAAATCCGGCAAAACCAAGAGACTACAAGAAATATATATTATGATATAGTAAACTGGTCGATTGGAGAGAAGAAAATTAATGATATGTAACAGTTTAGAGAAACCTTATTCTTGTAAAATTGTGGTAAATCATTTTCAAAAAGTTATGAAAAATATGCATGCCGACCCATACTGTGTAGAAACCTTATTCTTGTGACATTTTTGGTAATTTAAAAAAAATATTTATGATGTCAAACTGCACATGCTGACCCATAATTTGGAGCAACATTATTCCTGTAAAAATTGTTATATTAAAATACACATGCGTACCCACACTGAAGAGCAACCTTTTTATTGTGAAATTTGTGGTAAATCATTTACTCAAAGCCATCAGGTAAAAATACACATGCGTACACACACTGGAGAGAAAACTTATTCTTGTGAAATTTGTGGTAAATCATTTACTCAGAACCATGATGTAAAAATACACACTCGAAGCCACACTAGGGAAAAACCTTATTCTTGTGAAATTTGTGGTAAATCATTTACTCAAAGCCATGATGTAAAAATACACACTCGAACCCACACTGGGGAGAAACCTTATTCTTGTGAAATTTGTGGTAAATCATTTACTACAAAATATAAAGTAAAAATACATATACGAACCCACACTAGGGAGATACTTTATTCTTGTGAACTTTGTGGTAAATCATTTACTACAAAATATGAAGTAAAAGAACACACACGAACCCACACTGGAGCGAAACCTTATTCTCGTGAAATTTGTGGTAAATCATCTACTAAAAAATCTGAAGTAAAAGGACACACACGAACCAACACTGGAGAGAAACCTTATTCTTGTGAAATTTGTGGTAAATCATTTAATCGAAGCCATGATGTAAAAATACACACTCGAACCCACACAGGGGAGAAACCTTATTCTTGTGAAATTTGTGGTAAATCGTTTACTACAAGTAATCATGTAAAAAGACACATGCGAATCCACACTCGTGAGAAACCTTATTCATGTGAAATTTGTAGTAAATCGTTTACTACAAGTGATAGTGTAAAAAAGCACACACGAGCCCACACTGGAGAGAAACCCTATTCCTGTGAAATTTGTGATAAATCATTTTTTACAAGTCAAAATGTAAAAGTACACATGCGAACACACACTGGGGAGAAACCTTATCCTTGTGAAATTTGTAGTAAATCGTTTACTACAAGTGATAGTGTAAAAAAGCACACACGAACCCACACTGGGGAGAAACCTTATTCTTGTGAAATTTGTAGTAAATCGTTTTTTACAAGTGCTAATGTAAAAGTACACATGCGAACACACACTGGGGAGAAACCTTATTCTTGTGAAATTTGTGGGAAGTCATTTCCTACAAAACATGAAGTAAAAGTACACATGCGTACACACACTGGGTAGAAACCCTATTCTTGTGAAATTTGTAGTAAATCATTTGCCCATTTTTATCAAGTAAAAATACACATGCGAATCCACACTGATAGCAGCCGTAAAAGAAACAACATCTATCCTTAAGAGAGCCCTCGGATATAAATTTTACTCAGAGGGAAATCAAATGTTAGCCTCAAGTGTAGGCCCCTTGATCTCTTTAGATAAACTAAATTAAAATGAAAAAAAAGGGAGAACCTTATTCTTGTGAAATTTGTGGGAAATCGTTTACTGCAAAACATGATGTAAAAATACACATGCGTACTCACACTGGTCAGTTGGGGAGAGAAGAAATTATTCTTAACTTTTTTACTAACTCAATGCTCGAGAAATAAAGGAGAATTTTAATAGAATACTCGGGTATCTATGTATCTCATATAGAGATCAATTGTTAGCCCCAGGAAGGGGCCCCTTGATTTCTGAGATCTTCGACTGAAGTAAAATTAAACATTGAGAGCAACCTTATTCTTGTGGAATCTGTTGTAAACAATTTATAACGAGTAATAATTTTAAAGTGCACATGCTAACCTATCTAATAGCACGTGAATCAAAGAGAATAATTTGGCATAGACAAATGTGCTAATTGCACACACAATGCCGGGTAGAGGATCCGTGCAGACATCTTCCAATTAGGCGTGAATAAAAACATAAGAAATGTGGAAAAGCTGAAGACATATAAGTACCTTGGTGTTGAGGAAAATTATACCATCTTACATGCCGAGATGAGGGAAACAATAGGCCAAGAATACATGCGACATGTGAATAAGATATGAAAACAGCTCACAGATAAAAATAAGATTATTACGATCAACCAGTTTGCCATGTTTGTAATTATGTAGAGTTTTTGCATCATAGATTGGCCTCAACAAAGAATCAACAGGCTGGATGTAAAAACAAGAAAGAAATTTACACTCTATCGAGCCATATACAGAACTTAATGTTTGTCAAGGCTGTACTAACCTATAAGAGAATGAGGACTGGCACTTTCAGAGATCAACCATTAACATAGTGATACTATTGTTAGTAATAAACAGTATCTGATAAGCTCCATAAACCCAAACCTTATAAGAAATAAGAGCATTAAAGAGTAGGCAGAAGGTTCTTTAAACTGGCTTTAAAAGGAAACCCTTCACTATGATCAGGAAAGGCTTATAATGACAGCCCGAAACCGAGACCTTTTGACAAATGCCTTTAAAAACATGGCAGGACTCAGTAATGATAACATGTGCAGATTTTGCCACATTGAATTTGAGAGTCTGAATGAGATTTTAAATTATGTTATCAGATGGCAGCTACACAACACGTCATGATGATGTTTTCCAATACATACACTAGACCATTTGTAAAAACCTTAAAATCCAGTGTAGCACTAAGTCAAAAGGGTCCATGGGAAACAATTAGTACACCATACATCATGAATATGTGGTTCTCACATTTGCCTACATGGAAAATGCAGCAGTAAAATCAGCCATTGTAATATTAAATAATGCAGAAAGAGTGGCAACACTGGTTGAGGTGAGTGTTCCAAATGACAGTGGCTTGAACAGAGCAGGAAGGGAAATGGTGACAAAATACCAAGGCCTGATGTATAACATGAAAAGGAAGTGGAACCTCAAAAACATCAACATTATCCCAGTTATAATAGGAGCTAAAGGCCTCATCGAGAAGAATTTCCAAAAGTATATGGAGAGTATTCCTGGAAGACCAAGTGCGAAAGAAATCCAAATAATGTCACTAAAGGGAACGGACAAAATCCTTAAAAGAGCCCGCGGTTGGAGCCTCTAAATAGCAGGCAATAGTCTGGCATTTGGAAAGAATAATCTGTACCTGTTCTAATATAAAAGAAATAACAAATATCTGTTTAAAAAGTGTAAAAACCTTATTCTTGTGAAATCTGTTGTAAACCATTTACAATAAGTAATCATTTAAAAATACACATGCGAACCCACAATGAGGTTGGCTGAAAAAAACTGACAGCACTTCATCATCACTGCACCAAGGTGCTCAATTGATTCATCAGTAGTGATGAAGAGCCACCTGAATGGCTTACTGTAGGCAACACGTCCTTTATTCATAAAAGTGGGGCGACCAATTTTGTTAACAAATACAGGCTTATTTCTTCCTAACGACAATCTACAAGTTGCTAACAGAGATTCTCACTGATGCAACATATAAACATCTAGCTGCTGGCGACTACCTTCAAAGTGTGCAGAACGAATATACCAGGAAAATACTTGGAACAATAGACCAACTCCTTGTAAATAGAACAAATCACAGAGAACTTTAAAAAGAGACCGAGAAACATGTCAATGGCCTGGTGACTCTGAGAAACAACTCATCTCTGATAGAAATTGGAATAAAAAATACAGATTGCTGAAAATATATGTTAAAAGAAATAATCTGATCAAATTTATGAGTCAATTTATTGCTGAAGTTTATGATTTTTTAGTCAAAGGAAATCGTTACATTCAAATAATTGAATTTGTTTTTTGCTAATAATTGTATTAAAATGTTATAATTGAACAAAAAAGACTGAAACTGGATAGTTGTCATGGCCCCATTAAAGTTACAAACTAAAAGGAAAATAAAATATTGTTTCAACTTTTATTTAAATAACTTATAAGCAAATGACTATCTTTTATTATTGCTTATTAATATAATATGCAAACAGGTAGACATAGGATTTGGCCAACAGTGAATTTCATCAAGAAGAATCTCTAACCAGACAATTTGGCACAGTTGATACTTTTACAAGCTGAAATGTTTTGTTAAACAACCACAAGTGACTTTTGTTCTTTTTCTCTCTTTTTCTAAATATTTTCTATTAATTGAACATTTTTTTCATTTTATCATTACAAGAAAGTACTGTAGTCGTTAATTCCTGTCACCTAGAAAAGACATGCTTTGCGTAGCGTCGATGATTCGAGTTTTGTGATTGTCAAAAAGCAGTAATTTAAATAAATACTATTTAATGCAAAAGGTTTTGTCACTTTCTTATCAAGTGTTCAAATTTTTGCTGCTGTTTTAGCTTTTCGCAAAGTCAAGCTAATTCTCTACACAAAATGACTAACACCTAATGTGACTGTTTATTACTAGTTCAGCCAGACAGCAGATAACATGGGCTCAAGACAATGGTCAATGACTGTTCAAAATGGAGTGTGACTATCGTAGTCCAGGATGTTGTGACGCCTTGCCAGGACAGTTAGAGTTTTTCACATAAATTTACTATGAACAAAGCACATTGCCACTGGGACTGTAGGGCTTACTGTTAATTGGGGATATGGTGTATAGAAACATACTTAGTGGGGAGTTGTACAGCGATATATTTTTCACATTACATTTAAATTTCTACATTTTGGTACGATCAAGGGAGCAGGGGGGATTCTACAGGCTAGCAGTCTGAGGAAAGCAGCATATTGACTAGAAGTCTTAAGACATCTGGACTTGTTACAGTGAAGGGGTTAGATTTAGTTGAGTGCTGAGTTGGGTGGGCGTATTTACGCCGGGTAAGGGGTCAGACAGTTCATGGAAGCACATTACATTGAAGTACTTTTTTGGATCTGGTCTAAGAGAGAAAGATAATTGGTTGATGTACCAGCCCAGATGTGACAAATATACTTCATTCATGGGAGAATGGTAGCTTTGTATATATATAGTATACTGGCAAGTGTTAGAAGTTTTCTAGATCGCAAATAAGACAACCTTTCTTGCAGCAGCCTTGGCAGTATCCCCTATGTATTTTGTTCAACCACACCAAGATACACTCCTCAAGTCATGATAGTTAATCAGTATGGTTTGTTTAGTGCCGGCTCAAGGTTCAATCCTGAGTGTGGGCAATACTAAGAATACTATTGTTAATTACTGATAATGGCTGACATACTGAGAGCGAGATACCCCGGTGGGTCCGTTCAAAATTCCGAACAGATTCCAGTGTATGACAGAAACATTTCCGAGTTCGACAAGCTGCACCTGAAGAAGGTTGGAGGTGACATCGGCCGAAAAATTGTGATAATAACATACAAAATGTGAACAGTTGTCCGTATAATCTTTATTGATAATCTGAGAATTCTTTAGAATATTTATGATAGGTCAAAAGTTTGGAATAACTCTTGTGACCTGGAGAGTGATACAGTGTTGCATATTGGGTAACTCTCTACTAAATATAGTCTAATTATCTGAAGATCGCATGCATTTTGACTAAACTGTTTCACACTAATTCTGTGTTGAACATCTGCAGAATATAATGTTATTATTAATTTTTATCTTCTTTGCAAATATACACAACTAGTGAGGAACAGCAAATTATAACAACACAAGTGTTATCACATTGGACTAGTCCCCGTATTTAAAAGCTCAAACTAATATAGCTAATGAGACATCTTATATCCATATGAAAATTGTAATGCTGTATATAGGAGGACGACACATGGGAAATGTTAGTAAAAAGTTGTATATTGCAGATAGAGATACAATGGTAGATAAGAATTTATGATAGAAGTTATTGCAATTCATAAAAAATTTGACTAACCCTATTTGCTGCTTGTAGTTGCAATATATTAAAATGGTAGATATGTTGAAGCGTTTTTTTCCTGACTGAAAGAACAGAAAATTGCAATCTCCATCTTGCTTAGTTGTGTGACATCCTTTGCAGCTGAAGGTCACAATTTGTACGTTAAGACAATATTTGTATATCTTCATCAAATGGCAACCTTTTCAAAACACCATCCTGACTTCTATTCTGTTTTCAAGAAGGGGTCACTTGTTTTTTGCCATAGTGATAAATACTAGATAGGAATTTTCATTAAACAATTTTTGATGCAAAGTATTAAATTGACTGGCCGATTACAATGAGAATGAGATAAAAAGCAATAAATCATGTGGATTTACTTGATCCAGTGCAAAATAGCAAAATAGATTGCAATAAAGTCAGGTTCACATGCAAGAAGTGTTGGCTTAATTGCTCAACCTACATGCAGAGTATGTTCTTGTTACTGATTGTGCTAATTCCTTAGTGCCGTAAGATAACATTGAGTTAGATAATGATAAAATAATTGAATAATAAATACACTCTGAGAGCACAAATCTACACCAATACTTATTGCGTAATCCTACCATTGACATGGAACTGTGCAGTTATTTCGAACTTACATATACAAAGCAAGTTTACTTTTACACACATTGATTCATCGAAAGTAGTTAAATGATATACTCCATGTTAAAATTTAAAATGATGCAAAATCTGTATTTGATCCAGTTGAAATTTTATGTGATTATATGCAATCCTATCTGGTACCCATGTTTTTAATTTTAAAAAGATAGACAACAAATTGACTGAGATATGAATTTTTACAATTTGTCTTTGATAAGGGTGTAACGATTTAAAAAAAATATTTGAACAATTCTTGATCCAGACATTGAATTGCGTAACATCCAGAGTTCAATTCGATGGGGCAAAACCCACTTTTGGTAAAAAAAGTAATTGAAATACAAATAAATTAAAAAACAAATAAAAATACAAATAAATTAAAAAACAAATAAAAATAGATGATTATACCATAACCTTCTTGTTATAGTAATTGATAATATATCTATTAGTTTAATAAAATTATCTTTAAAAAATTTACTCTAAACTAAATTTTATATAGGTTAATTCTTACTGTGAAATTAAAGAACTGTAGAGAGAGGGTGATGCTTGTTCGAGATAGAAATTTTGTAGTAGTGTTGATGCATCTATATTCATCTGATTGGGCTTGTTTTAGATGAAGGAGATAAAAGGATTACCAAGTTTCACTTATAAGACAAACATCTACTCTACAATTTATATCCACTTTCTGTAACAGTCATCAACACAGAATAGGGTCTAGAAAGAGTTAAGAATATAAGGTGGGTTGGTTTAGCCAACAAGCATGTACTATAGAAAAAGAATTGAGTCCGATGTTAAATTAGATATTCGATGTCAAAATAAAAATGATGCCAAATCTCGAATCTGTATCAGATCCAGATTAATTTTATATTGGTGATATGCAATCCTATCTTGTATTCAAAAAAGAATCGACAACAAATTGACTGAGATGTGATTTTTTTAAATTTGACTTTGATGATGATAATTGTTGAAGTAGTTGATAATAAATCTATTAGTTAACAAATAAAATCGTCTTTAAATTTTAGATTTACCCTAAAAATACATTTTATATATGGTAATTCTTTCTGGGAGATTACAGAACTGTCGAGAGTTTTTGTAATTTTGTAAGAGCATTGCTGCATCTATATTCAATCTGACTGGGCTTTTAAACTGCGTTGTCCAACATTTGCAACAAGCCATTTAAAGATACACATTCAAAGCCATTATGTGTGTGGAGAGGGGAGTAATTTTCACATTCACCAATTTAGAAAATAAAACCTGACATTTTCATATCAAATAAAAACCAAAGAGTGGTAACTTTGGTTGAGGTGAAAAAGCCTCATGTATGATATGAACCTAAAAGAATTAACATTATCCCTGTTATAATAGGAGCTAAAGGCCTCACGAAGAACAATTTCAAAAGGTATCTGGAAAGTATTCCTGGAAAATCAAGTGTGAAAGAAATTCAAATAATTGCAATTCATGGAAAGATATTCTGTTAGAATAGCAGATGATTTTCTGACATTTCGAAGAATGTCCCTTTCCCATGAAAAAAGAAATAATAAAAAGGAGAAACCTTATTTTTGTTAATTATGTAACTCATCATAACTTTCACCAAGGAGGTTATGTTTTCAGTCGAGTTTGTGTACAGCCTTGCATCCACAACGCTTGACCAAATGTTACTATACTTAATCAAAATCTCAGTCATGGTCTAACTTAGAACTGATTTAATATCTATGTCGAAGGTGATTTATGTTGTTGTTTTTAATGTGATCTACTTTAAAGATGATTATACGATCTAACATCGAAGAAAAGTCTTATTATTCTGAACATTGTTGCTCTTCAGATGATTTAAGGAAACATGTGTGCACCTATATTTGAGTATTTGTTTTGCGTTTACACGGGTAAAAATATCCGATTTCAAAATTGAGTATTTTTTACTATAAATGAAACTAAACATAAAATATCTGCCATATCTTTTGTTTTCCACTGGTCGAAATATCTGATGTCAGATTTGGCCACCATGACACATTAAGAAATTACTATTTAACCATATGATCCCGCATTTCAGGGCAATTCTAGTGTTTTATGGACGATAACTTCCCAAATCATTCGCTGAGGAGAACTGTAGCAGAGATTAACATGTTCTTTTTCTTGTGGACAGCAGCCCCTGTGGGGTTGTTAGGTCACACGATAACCAATCAGCCTCCAGGACGTATTAATTTTAATGGGCTACTATCAGATGCTTTGCGAGTTACAGAGAGTAGACAGAGAGCTTTCTGAAAATATATTGCTTCAAGTAGACTTTCGGCATAAAACTCTCTTGGTCACTCTTCCAAACTTTTGACCACCTACACCCAACGGTGGAAGTCACTTAAATAAATACACATATTGTTGTTAAGAGGAAGGTTTTGTTTACCTTTCATTTGACAACTGTTGGATAAGCAATCAGGTTTTAGGGCCTACTAATTTCGATGGTATTATTAGAGGACAACTCCCAGACCCTTACAGAGAGTAGAAAGAGAGCGTGTTGGCATCAACGAAGAAAGACGACCTCTCTCATGTTCTTGTCGCTCAGGTCTGAGCAAAGGTATCTTTGTTTTAAAATATATTGTTTCGAGTGGACTTGGTCCCTCTTCTAACCTTTCGACAACCTACACTCAGGGTAGTAGTGGAGCACGTAAAGACGTGCTCCACTACTACCGGAGTTGCTCCCGCTCATGCTCCAACGCCCAAAATTGGAGCTGGCTCCTTATTTTCAAAAAGAAGCCGCTCCAGCTCAAACTCCTATAAAAAAGGAGCGGCTCTTTTTTAGTGCTCCATAATGAAAATGTATCTTCTTTCATAAACTTTCTATTTTGCCAATGAGCGGTCGAAGCATGGAGGATAGGGGTGGGCGTTAAAGGATCTCGTCAATATGGGTGGGGATGTCACTTTAAGTGTAAGACCGTAAGATATTATTTGACAAAATCTCGCTAATATTTTGAGATGTGCAGTAAGGGTTATAGGAGAACATGTCGAGCGAAGCATACGTAAATTTTCGTTTCCTGAGGTATAAAATAGAAATAGAAAAATCTCTGAAGTATTTTAAAACAATTTTAATTTTCATTACATAACCTATTTTTTCCAGGGGAAGAAAATTTGACCCGATATTTTTTTCTATTTATTTTGGAAGGGAATTTAGATTTGTTTTAAGTAAATAAAGTTTTACTTTTAAACATCATTAGTGATTATTTTGTTTTTAAAGAAAATATTTCCCTGTGAGAGGCGAGACAGCCAGGGCAACATTAATCGTCGTGTTGTTGTTTAATATGTGGGGGTCGTCATACCCTTTTGGTCGGGGTTACCAACTTCCTCCACAAATAAAAATAATAAGAAGAATATTTACATGCACAATTAACGGAAGTTTATTTACTGAAATAAACATATTAACAAATAGAATATATTACTTTGTGTAATGAGTTCATGAGTCCTTTCTTTAGTTTCATGTAAGTAAAAAGAAGAATGTCTTTTCTTTTGTTGAAGTGTTCATTTGTTATAAACATGTTAAAAGAGGCAATAGTGAATGTTCGCCTGTGAAATTGTATGAAGCGCGCGAAATGGTGAACTGGAAGAGTGATAGTGAGATGCGTGTAAGCTCCTGATGAAAGTCAGTTGAAAAAGAGAAAGTTTGATGTTTGTATGTGCTTATATACTATTGGGTCGGCTCCAGCGAGCTTATTGAGAAAAGTTTAGAAAAATATGTCTTTGGAGAAATCTCATTGGACAAAAATATCACGTGGTGTGCTTGCAAATACGTCCGCTCGTTTTGAGTTGATTTAATATAAAAAAGGCACATCGGAATGTGCGTGGGCGTTATTTTATATTTGTCACGCGCCAATACAACAATTTTCACTCTGCGCGCCTAAATTGTATTTATTTCAAACAACAATTTTTATTCGAATCTTAACCGTGTCAACTGGCACAAATATTTGTTTGTTGTAAGAACGTCACTATATTGTATAATGTATATTATTATTTACAACAGAGAAATGCGCAAGTACTTTCAAACAAATCTATTTATCCATTTTTTTTTCTATAGTACAATTTGGGGCGAAAAAAATCAATGAAGTTTATTTTTTAAAGATTGAAGAAAAAAATATATTTCATAAATTGGCCAAAAAATATCAATACATTGTCAATAAACAATTCAAAGATCCATTTCATGTCTTAAAATTGCATACAAAATATCTGGCCTAGACATTGGGAGTTAAAAAAATATCGGGTCTGTAGTGTCGGACATTTAGAAACGACAACAAGTGTATCCTAATTACCTCCCATACATTCTGTTGTTATCTCCCTTGTATATTTCTCATTCTATATATAAACGAATGCTTACGTGGCCCAACTCTCTTAGGAAGGACCGCAGTATGCACATCATGTCTCTCTCTTGTTTATTCTTGTGTTTTCACTTGCATTGTTATGTATATGAAACTATTATGTCGCGAGCCGAATACTCATAGATTCACATAACAATCGACAAGGTAGCAACGCTACAAATGACGACAAGAATTTTAAACAAACTCACGTTTAAAAAAGAAGAAAAGAACACTACAAATGAAAGTCGCTACAAACGAAAGAACAGAACACACGGAGTGAATGGGGAGACAGTTTTGACCAAACTTTGACGTTGCTCGAGAACCTTTCGAAGAGCCCGTGCCCCTCCCCTAAAAAAAAACGATGAAAGTTTTGCACGGAAACCTTCAGATACTGAAAAGGCAAAACAAGTCCCGAAACGAAAGAGGGGAACATAGACAATTTCGGCCAAACTCTGGTGTCGCCCCAAAATCATTCGAAGAGTCCGTATCAGAGACAAAGAACAGAATAAGGTTTTACTCGAAAAAAAAAACTTTCAGATATTGAAGCCCAGACCAAATTCTACTACATAAGAAGAGAGCTGGCAAAGTCCCAAAAGGTGTCACGTACCTTGCAGAAAGGACAATAACGAAAGCAACATGAAGGATACAGATAGTCTCTATACAGTACCCACGTGCAGACAACGACTAGTTGATCAGCAGGGAATGCTATCAACACTTCGAATGAAACGAAATAACCCACGTGCAGACAACGACTAGTTGATCAGCAGGGAATGCTATCAACACTTCGAATGAAGCGAAATAACCCACGTGCAGACAATGGACTAGTTGATCAGCAGGGAATGCTATCAACACTTCGAATGAAACGAAATAACCCACGTGCAGACAATGGACTAGTTGATCAGCAGGGAATGCTATCAACACTTCGAATGAAACGAAATAACCCACGTGTAGACAATGGACTAGTTGATCAGCAGGGAATGCTATCAACACTTCGAATGAAACGAAATAACCCACGTGCAGACAATGGACTAGTTGATCAGCAGGGAATGCTATCAACACTTCGAATGAAGCGAAATAACCCACGTGCAGACAATGGACTAGTTGATCAGCAGGGAATGCTATCAACACTTCGAATGAAACGAAATAACCCACGTGCATACAATGGACTAGTTGATCAGCAGGGAATGCTATCGACACTTCGAATGAAACGAAATAACCCACGTGCAGACAATGGACTAGTTGATCAGCAAGGAAAGCTATCAACACTTTGAATGAAACGAAATAACCCACGTACAGACAATGGACTAGTTGATCAGCAGGGAATGCTATCAACACTTCGAATGAAACGAAATAACCCACGTGCATACAATGGACTAGTTGATCAGCAGGGAATGCTATCAACACTTTGAATGAAACGAAATAACCCACGTGCAGACAACGACTAGTTGATCAGCAGGGAATGCTATCAACACTTCGAATGAAACGGAATAACCCACGTGCAGACAACGACTAGTTGATCAGCAGGGAATGCTATCAACACTTCGATTGAAACGAAATAACCCACGTGCAGACAATGGACTAGTTGATCAGCAGGGAATGCTATCAACACTTTGAATGAAACGAAATAAAGCACGTGCAGACAACGACTAGTTGATCAGCAGGGAATGCTATCAACACTTTGAATGAAACGGAATTACCCACGTGCAGACAACGACTAGTTGATCAGCAGGGAATGCTATCAAAACTTTGAATGAAACGAAATAACCCACGTGCAGACAATGGACTAGTTGATCAGCAGGCAATGCTATCAACACTTTGAATGAAATGGAATTACCCACGTGCATACAACGACTAGTTGATCAGCAGGGAATGCTATCAACACTTTGAATGAAACGAAATAACCCACGTGCAGACAACGACTAGTTGATCAGCAGGGAATGCTATCAACACTTTGAATGAAACGAAATAACCCACGTGCAGACAACGACTAGTTGATCAGCAGGGAATGCTATCAACACTTTGAATGAAACGAAATAACCCACGTGCAGACAATGGACTAGTTGATCAGGAGGGAAGAGGTAAACCTGTATTTTCAAGGGATTAACAGAGGTTCTCTGTTATATCCCAGTAATGTAACAAAGAATTTTGTTATTTATAATTATATTGTTAATGTAAACTTGTTAAAAATTCTTCCTTTCTTAAGTCAGTCCATCAGAGAAAATTAGCTATGTTTATAACATTGAATGTTTTGGCAGATGCTAATCTTCTTTTTCTTGTTGACTCTTGTGATGAGGGTCACAATATTGAAAAAATAGAAAGAATGATTATCTGGACTTCCTCCAATTCTATACTGAACATTTTTTTGTGATATGAAAAGTGATCACATCAGTAAGCAAAAGCTAAACAGAAAAAGAAAATTAGAAACATTCTACTAAATATTTTCTATAAGTTTGACTTTAAAAAAATAATATTTCTGCACTAGTTACTTTTTTTGTTTGTTTTTACATTATTTGTTTGAATTTATTTTGTTTTATTTTTTATCGTTTGTTTTCATTTTTAAAACTAACTTATCGTTTGTTTTTATTATTGGTTGTTTACATTTTTAACATTATTCATTGTGTATTTTTAATTTGTTAGTTTATTTAATTGTTTGTTCCCGAAATTCATAATTTAGTTTTTTGCAGCATTTATCGTGAATTATTATTTTCTTTAAATTTATATTGAATAAAGATCAGTTTCAGGATGAATCGAATCGTGTTCCTTTCTTTTCTTTTTTTACATGCAATTTTCAAAGTTTTTTTGTTCACAGGAAATAATACATTTGCACCAAGCTTTCTAATAAAGTAATGGATTTATTATATTCCGTGATCATTAATTAATAAATACTGAAAATTTAATTAAAATTGGTTGATTTCCTGAATTTTGATGGATTATTTAGTGAATGGAGAAGTCGAAATGCTTTATTATTATTACGACGGCCATTGTTTGACACGCAATGCAATGACGTCATTTTCGAGCCAGAAGGCCTGTAGTAACTCTCGGTGGCCAGGGCTGCACTCAATTTTTGTCTTCTTTCAACCAAGTTTATCAGACTGTACACACGTAATTCTCTTCTTAAAGAAAAATAAAATCTCATTCTTTGGATGGGGAGTAAGTGATTTAGCGCATTGTGTGTTACTCTGCAATTTACCCCCAACATATCTAGCTGAGTTTAACTATTTTTAAGCCGTTTCTAAACAAAATACTAACTCAACTTGCATCACTGCCCTACAATTCCCATTTATTAATGTTGTCTATTCAAAGAACAATAGAGATTATCATTACTTTTATTTTACTTTGTACTGAATTATCTCCATTGTTGACTTTAAATTGAATTATCTCCCTTGTTGACTTTAAGTTGAATTATCTCCCTTGTTGACTTTAAATTGAATTATCTCCCTTGTTGACTCTTATATTTCTTCTGTAGAATAAGAAGAAATTAACATCCGATTATTTTATAAATTTCATTTGGCGCTTGTAATGATGGTGTCCGGACCGAAAATAAATAATGAAGACATAATTGTAGTATGTATGTGACCGAGATGGAACAAAAATATCATACACCAAAAATTACGAAAATTGATCAAGTAGTTTTTTTTTTATCACAAAAACAAAGATTTTGTTTTTCTGTTTCGATGTTCGATTTTCAAGATGCATCACCGCTAAACAACGGAGATAAAAGAGCCAAAACTTGTGGATTTGGCCTTTTTCAAGCATTCTTGACTTTTACCTATATTTTTTGGGAGAGTTACGCTAAGGGGCCATAACAAATCTTCTACTGTTCGTAGTAAAACTGCTCAAAAAAGCCAAATCCACTAAATTTGACGGGTTTCTGGCGGCTTTTTAGCGGTTTTTTTCTAACGCTCGGTTGCCTGCCCTTAGTTGCAGCACTTTGACGTATGGTGGCGTATGTGTAATTGCCAAGATGGCGTCTCGAACAACAAGAATCGTAAAATGTGGTTTTTCTGTGATGAAAAAAAAAACTACTTGATCAATTTTCGTCATTTTTGGTTTCCGATATCTTTGTTCCATCCCAGTCACATACACAATGCAGATCGAAATAACTTTATAAAGGTAAGTTCAATCACTACCGAATTTCTTTCATTGCGTTTATTTTACGATTCGAGTTTAAAAAAGCTTTTCAGGCGTAAGAACAGAATAGTTAACAAATTTTAAGAATGGGTTTTTAAATGAGACCCTTTATTTTAACTTTGTATACTATTCTCATTTTACGTCCGAGTTTAAAAACAAAAACTTTTCGTTGTTAATGTTTAAATTTGATGTAGTCAAAATAGAATTCAACTGAATTCAATTTAATTTTTTTAATTGTTTTTAATTCTCGGATTTTACCACATGAAGAAAAACTGAGTAAACTTAATTAACTATATTTTCAGTATTATTCTATCACTGGACCCTTTGCTAGTTCAGACAAAAAAAAATGAAAAAAACTACTTTGGTAAACGTTAGTATTGGCGACATGAATTATTTGAACAAAAATTAAGTAGGGCAATTAGTAAAAAAAATTGTTTACCTACTCATCCGTGACCTATTTGTGTTCAAAAATTGAATATTTACTATTTAAAAAAAGTTATATGCAATTTAATTTGCTTACTGATTTGTGACCTATTTGTGTTAAAGGGTTTAATATTTAAAATAAGGTACGAGCATAGGTTCAATATTTGTATCAACTTTTTAGAGGTTAAATGAGAAAATATGTTTTTGGTAGTAATTACTACTTGTTAAATGAGAAAAAGTAAAAAAAATTATAAAATTATTCTTTTATGCTTATTCAGCATAAAAAATGCCTTAAATATTATAAATTGTATCTTTCTTTAAAGAAAGATTTGTCATGTATGCTTGAAAATGTTATCGACTGCAGAAATGGATGAGCTATTTAAATTAAATTAATTTGTAAAACTGATCCCCAGCCTAACTTCTAAAATAAGTTTTTTTTTCCTACAATGTTTTCATACCAGATGTTGACATAGATTTTGCAAGTCTTCTCGATATTTGCCTGATAATCCACTGTTCTCTCTCTACTGCAATCATCTGATCACTCGGTTGTCTCAATTAAGATCAAAACAAAGTTCAACAAAATCTCTGATACCCATTTCAATCAGAGTGTATAGATACTCTATAGCTGAGTGGGACAGTGTGAGATCGTTCATAGCAGAAATTCCTGTGCATTCCATTTTTGCAAAGAATGAGTCCTGTATCGCATCTTCTATAACTGATTGGTTATTTTTGGTATTGAGAGCTTCATATTCTGCGAGAAATTCCAACAAACCAAACAGCCAACTTTAGTACACCCTGGAATTTGCTGTTTCTATTTCTCACAAAAATCAGTATTTCAATTGCTTCCTACGAAATAGATGCTCTGAAGACAAAACTGTGTTAATGACTGCTTGCAACCACTGCAAACGAGTCATAAAGATGCCAAAGTTTACTGTTGTCGATGCATTAAATCTAGAGGTGCTGAGCAGAGACTTGGTTCTCAAGAGTTTTGGTGAATAACAAACATGTTAATGAACAGATGTAATACCACTGTTCGAACCATGATAAATTGGCCAGAGGTGATTTTCTAAGCATCTGATAAGTCCAACATTATTACAAAGAATTTACATCGAATTAAATCCTATGTGAACAGGGCCGCCTAGCTCCTTAATTTCCAACTATGATTGTAGACACACTGTGTGACATCTGTATATCTGTCTGAGATGTTACTAAACTCATCAAGAACCTTAATTGTATCAATAAAGAAGAAATAATTTCTATAGCCTAACATACAATAAATGACAACAATAAGCAGAAGTTATGAGTGTGTAACATTCAGTTATATAGTATTCTTCTCTTTCCTACTTGTTACATGAAAGCATATAGTAGAGGTGCATACAAACTAGTCAAATTTGTGCGTACAAAGTCTTTTTGCAGGTGAGTTGCATTGATTGTTTGCCCTGTTAACCTTTGTCTAAGAAATTCAGAGAGCAAGTAAAGAATTGACCTTTGACCTACTACAAGAGTGGAGAGATGAAGCCGTGACACCCAAAATGTGCCTGCATCTTGAGGCCAAACAGGGTTTATTGTGGTTTCTTGAAGAGTGAGACAATAAATGTGTTCTCCCTCAAAAGCCACATTAAATCCAGGACCTTCTGAAATTCATGATCAATTATTAAATATTTCCCATCTGTAGTAGGTATCATCAGCTCATACAATGTTTAGTTTATTTTGCATGTTGGGCAGTTTACTGTTATACATATATTTTCCTGATTGTCTTGTTTGTGAGTGTGTAAAAGAGAGGCAAACCATGCAGAGGTGTGTGTCAGATAAGACGTGAAATGATGCTGTTGGTGTTTCCTGTCAGGATTATGAAGACACTCTTCCTGTACAAGTATTGACTGGCATTACTAGTTAAGCTAAACACTAATTAAAAAGAGTTTCTGGTCTCAGACACATTTCTTGTCATCTATTTAGTATTTTACATGAGATTTGTTACCTCAGAAATATGTGTCCTCATCTATGTAGCATTCGTTCTAAAATGCTGTTAGCTCAGACATATGTATTCTCATCTGTGTAGCATTCATCGTTAGAATCTGTTAGCTCAGATATATGTATTTTTTATTGGTGTAGCATTCATCAGAAGACTGTTAGCTCAGATATATGTATTCTCATCTGTGTAGCATTAATCCTTAGCATCTGTTAACTAAGACATGTATTATTATTGGTGTAGCATTCATCAGAGGACTGTTAGCTCAGACATATGTGTTCTCATCTGTGTAGTATTCATCCTGCCCTATTTTAAGGGTAAAATCTTTACAAATTATTTGTGATTATAAAATGCTACTAAAAGGTAGACCCTGTAAAATTCTGGAAGTTTTGAACTACTGTTTTAAAATGTGATTTTTTTACAAATTCTGTATATTAAATTCAATTTCTATATGGTTTAAAATGAAAAGTTATAGCCTGTTAGGAAATGCTTGGAACAACTTAAGTTCTACTAAATTTCATTTAATCTTACTACATTTATTTTTGTATACAATATCGTTGATATTTTATTTTTTATGTTTATAAAAACGATCATATTTGCACAGGTGCAAAAAATCTGCACCTGTGAGTTGAATTATGAAACGAAAGTTTTATTGTCAATTTAAAAGGTCCGATTAATAGTATGGAAATTTTTAAGCAGGTCACCAAATCGTGTTTACAATTTAAAGTTAAAGACATCACTTGCCTATTTTCAAACATTGTTGCAGGAGAAAACTTTCTGTAATATTTGGATATAATTGATATATCTATTTTGATTACTGCATGCATTATTAAATAAAATTACTTATTCATTCACAGGTAACAACTACAGTGGAGGAAAATGAAAGTATCCCATACACATATATAGAGTAGAAGAGTTCGTCTTGTGAAATGTGTGAATTTATAATAATAAATCTAACAAACACAGTGGAGAGAAAGCTAATGTTTGTGAAATTTGTATCTAATCATTTATGTAACATCCTCTTTAAAATACATGAATTAATGTCCTTCACTGGTAAGACTTTGAGTACCTACTAAACATATAATTTGGATATAATTAATATATCTATTTCATTACTGTATGAATTGTTAAATAAAATTACTTATTCATTCACAGGTAACAGCCACAGTGGAGGAAAATGAAAGTATCCCATACACATATATAGAATAGAAGTGTTAGTCTTCTGAAATGTGTGAATTCACGTGAATAAATCTCATTTAAATACGAACACACTGGAGAGAAAGTTCATGTTTGTGAAATTTGTATCTCGTCAGTTATTTAACATCTTCTTTAAAAATATTTTCAAACATTGTTGCAGGAGGAAACTTTCTGTAATATTTGGATATAATTAATATATCTATTTTTATTACTGCATGAATTCTTAAATAATTTTTTTTATTCATTCACAGGAAACAGACACAATGGAGGAAAATGAAAGTATCTCATACACATATATAGAGTAGAAGTGTTAGTCCTGTGAAATATGTGAATTCATAAGAATAAATCTAATTTCAAAACAAACACAGTGGAGAGAAAGCCTATTTGTATCTCAGAATTAATGTAACATTTTCTTTAAAATACATGAATTAATGTCCTCCACTGGTAAAACTTTGAGTACATGGGAGACTTTGAATACTTACCAGACAGGGAAGAATCTTACCTCGAGTGTCTCTGGTCTCTCTTTAAAGAGTTTTGCTAAGAAAACCTGGCATGAGGATTCTTCCCCCTAAAAATATACCCTGACCAAATATTCAAAATAACATAGTATTTGAAGCCCAAATAAGCTACAATAAGCATGGATTCACACTAGTTTATATAAGGACTGGGTACCTTCTCATAGTGATTTTTACCTCAATAACTGCACTAAGCTTTATAGTCCACCAGACCAGATAAATTCTTGTCCTGAAATCCGGCAAGACCAAGAGACTACAATAAAGATATATTATAATATAGTAAACTGGTCGATTGGAGAAAAGAAAATTAATGAAGTGTGACATTGTAGAGAAACCTTATTATTGTAAAATTTGTGGTAAATCATTTTCAAAAAGTTATGAAAAGTATGCATTTCGACCCACACTGTGTAGAAACGTTATTCTTGTGAATTTTTTTGTAATTTAAAAAAAATATTTATGATGTCAAACTGCCCATGCAGACCCATACTTTGGAGCATCCTTATTCCTGTAAAAGTTGTTATATAAAACTACACATGCATACCCACACTGGAGAGAAACCCTTTTCTTGTGAAATTTGTGGTAAATCATTTAATACAAAACCTAAAGTTAAAATACACATGCATACCCACACTGGGGAGAACCTTTTCTTGTGAAATTTGTGGTAAATCATTTCCTCAAAGCTATCATATAAAAATACACATGCGTACACACACTGGAGAGAAACCTTATTCATGTGAAATTTGTGGTAAATCATTTAATACAAAACCTGAAGTAAAAATACACATGCATACCCACACTGGGGAGAAACCTTATACTTGTGAAATTTGTAATAAATCATTTACTCAAAGCTATCATGTAAAAATACACATGCGTACACACACTGGAGAGAAACCTTATTCATGTGAAATTTGTGGTAAATCATTTGCTACAAAAACTGAAGTAAAAAGACACACACGAATCCACACTGGTGAGAAACCTTATTCTTGTGATATTTGTGGTAAATCGTTTACTACAAGAGATATAGTAAAAATTCACACACGAACCCACACTGGGGAGAAACCATACTCTTGTGAAATTTGTGGTAAATCATTTACTACAAAATATGAACTCAAAATACACATGCATACTCACACTGGTGAGAAACCCTTTTCATGTGAAATTTGTGGTAAATCATTTACTACAAAACGTGAAATAAAAATACACATGTGTACTCACACTGGTGAGAAACCTTATTCTTGTGAAATTTGTAGAAAATCGTTTACTACACGTTATACTGTAAAAATGCACACACGAACTCACACTGGAGAGAAACCTTATTCTTGTGAAATTTGTAGTAAATCTTTTACTACAAGTGATAATGTAAAAATACACATACGTACACACACTGGGGAGAAACCTTATTCTTGTGAAATTTGTGGGAAATCATTTCCTACAAAACGTGAAGTGAAAATACACATGCGTACTCACACTGGTGAGAAACTCTATTCTTGTGAAATTTGTAGTAAATCATTTGCCCATCTTTATCATGTAAAAATACACATGCGTACACACAGTGAGGAGAAACTTTATTCTTGTGAAATTTGTAGTAAATCATTCACTACAAAAACTGAAGAAAATAAACACACACGAACCCACACTGGTGAGAAACCGTATGCATGTGAAAGTTGTGGTAAATCTTTTACTAAAAGTCATCATTTAAAGATACACATGCGAATACACACTCGTGAGAAACCTTATTCTTGTGAAATTTGTAGTAAATCGTTTGCTACAAGTGATAATCTTAAAACGCACACACGAACCCACACTGGTGAGAAACCCTATTCATGTGTAATTTGTGGTAAATCTTTTATTCAAAGTAGTCATGTAAAAAAACACATGCGTACACACACTGGCGAGAAACCTTATTCTTGTGAAATTTGTGGTAAATCATTTACTACAAAATATGAAGTAAAAATACACAGACAAACCCACACTGGAGTGAGACCTTAATCTTTTGAAATCTGTGGTAAATCATTTACTGCCACACATGAAGTAAAAATACACATGCTTATGACAAATCTGTCAAACATCAAACTGTCGCTCATGCCACCAAACACCACCAGTCTCATTCAAACTTTGGATCAAGGCATCATTTGTTCATCCAAAGCGTATTATCGTCAGGAACTTGTTTGAATGCAAATACCAGCGATTGATGCTACACTGCCAGTGCCGCTGTCCGAAGTGGCCCAGCAGATCACTGTTTTGAAGACCATGCACATGATTAAACGAGAACTTTTCATGGTCAAACTGTCAACAATTCAAAATTGTTTTTAAAATGCCGGTTTTGTCATTGAAACACTGCATTGAATGCGCTTGAAACTTTGCAGGAAAAAACAGTAATCCTGATGGTGGATTTAAAATTATTTACGGACTGTATGAAAGTGTTCGTGATTTTAACAAAGAGATTTCTGTACAATAAAAAATGACTGACTTTTTTAAGAAAACGTTAATTTTGACTGAATTATTTGTGAAAACTGATCGAAAATATATTTCTGTCTGTATTTTTGTGTTTTTTATGTCTATAACTGTTAAATAAACTAGTGTTCTGGACGTAAAAAGCGTTATATGAAGTATTCCCATACTTACCTAAACAAAATAGACCACACCCGGATATAAGATTTCTTCTCCTGGCCAATGACAGCTCTCTTATATCCGGGGTACACTGTAGTTTAAAATAAGTTAGATATTTTCGGATATTTGTAGAGTAACACCCTCCGCTTAATTACTCTCCCAAAAAATGAGATTCTACTTTTATTTTTTACTTTTTTTGCTTGAAATTAACTTTGCCCCTCAAATGTAGAGACTTTGAAGACCAACGCAGGACGATTACCCACTTGATCTAATCACAATGTTGGAATAGTTGTAATTGAAGGACTTTTGAACACTGACGGTTTTCATCAGTACAGCAACCTTTCCGAAAACAAGTACCGAGTGACCAACTGTAAACAACGAACGGCTAACTTTGGGACGTCACGAGATGGTGGGGTACATGGTGTTGTGGGCGACCATTGTATCTTATTGTGGGAGAAAGGGGCTCATTCTGGTGCACAACCACAAGGCCCTCATGATCTAATGTAGCAGGCTGAATATACCTCTTCACATCCCTCATGTTATGTCGCTTTCAGAGGCGAGTTGTCTGTATCAGGTGTCAGTGTTCATCTGAAGTATAGGCATTAGTTTTGGATCTTTTTCTATGCAGAACAGCTGGTGTAACAGAGTTTTGAGGATCACCAAATGATCTCTGCATGTGAAGTCCTAAATACGATGGCTTCTACAATAATGCCAAGCGAGTGCATTCAGGATTATTACACCTGGAAAAATCTATATATATATAGTTTTGATGATCGCCAGATGATCTCTGCATGTGAAGTCCTAAGGGAGTTTTGCGATGCACCACTCGCCATGCCATGTCATGAAAGAACCAGAATAGAACGAAGATATACCGGAGAAGGCATGCCTCCCACCTATACTACACTTCCCATCTCCCCTCATAGTCAGACTAGAGTAAAGCTCAACAGGGTCTCCTTTCCTAACTTGAATATTTGCTACCACCTGTTATGGTATCTCCATGTTAATTGAAAGACAACTCAGTAAGACGTAGTGGATTTTACGTGTGCCCGTTTAAGCATCCTTTATTGAACCACCGAGAGAGAGGAGTACACTTTATTCGTCCTTCCTCAAACGGAGAGTTCCACCAAGGGGACCTCATTATCAATAACAGCACATCCACTTTTCCAAACAAATGTTGGATCACCCTTAATGATTGTTCATTCCCTAAATCGTTGAGGTGGCCTGACAGTGCGGCCAGATCGAGATGTGTGATTAGGAGTGGTGTTATCCTCTTGATTTGTGTCAGGTGCTGTGGCTGTGTGTGGGATGTGGTTGTCATGTTGTTTGTGTGTTGTTTGTGTGTTTGATCGTCTGGTGGGAAGGCTTTCTGTGGGTTTAGTTCACATAAAAACATCCGGATGACTAATCATGTTTTTTCTGTCTTTTATTCATATTCTAATTTCCGAAAACGTCGGAGGTAGTCTGTAACAGTGTATACTTACGTTATGCATGTACGCATACACACACACACATACATATATATACATAAATATATATATATATATATATATATATATATATATATATATATATATATATACATAGACATATATAGGTCACTTATTTTAAATATATTATTAAAAGCTATTTAACATAAAGATTAAAGTATAAGCATTGTAGAAAGTTAAAAAGTAGACATTCACTTAAAGCTCACCTACAAGAATCCGACTCTGCCGTTAAGTAGTATCGAATAAATTTATATGTATGCTCGCCCCAATCAGTATGAATATAACTTAATTACTCAGTTATCACTTAACAATATTTCGTAGCGTGTGCCACAAAAGCGAACGTTTACATTTTAGTCAAGAAAACTGAGGACTGAGGTTGTTTCTGCGCTGATAAAAACCGTAACCTTAAAACGACGTCGTACGTAGGTTTCCACTCTGGGTGTGAGGCTTCCAAGGGAACCCTGTGGGGTGTCAGGCGGGTAACCCTGGAGTCTCATGGAGGCCCGAGATGAGTCTTCCCTCAAATGTAGTCTATTCCTGCGGATTACTTTTCCTGATGGAGTCTGCACCACGTATGACCTGGGTTCTAGGCATGCTTGCGTGACAACTGCGGGATACCATGTGCCCGCGTCCTTCTCCAGTATTCGGACATGCTGTCCCACCTGCAGATTGGGAAGATCTCTAGTGTGCTGGTCGTAGTATCTCTTTTGTTCCGCTTGCCTGTTGTAGAGGCGAGTTGTGACTTCCTCTCTTTGTGGAATGTGGTTGGCACATCTGACGGGGAGGTTCCCTACCAACTTTTTATTGTACATTAGTTCACCAGGGGACGGGACTGTATAATCCAGAGGAGTTGTTCGAAGGCATAATAATACTATGTCCAGGTCACGCCCACTTGAGGTGGCTTTCTTCATCGCCGATTTGATTGCCTGTACACACCGCTCGGCCAAGCCGTCTGATTGCGGGTATCTTGGCGATGATGTGTGATGCTCAAAACCCCATTCCTTAGCGAACTGCTTGAAGAGGACGGAGCTGAAATGTGGGGCATTGTCACTGATGATCCTCTCTGGGATCCCTTGTTCCCCAAATATTTTTTGGTTAGGCCTATGACCTCCTGGCTAGAGAAACTGCTTAACTTCCAAATGAATGAATATTTGGAGTAGTAGTCCACTACTACCATGAAATCAGACCCGTTGAAATGGAACAGGTATGTGGCCACTATCTGCCATGGTCTCACAGGGATCTCGTGTGGCGTCAGTGATTCCGCACTCTGTGATTTCTGGTTTTCCTGGCATATATCACATAGTTGGACTGCTCTGTCTATGTCCTTATTGATGGTGTGCCAGAATACGCAGCTTTTAGCCCTCAGTTTGCACTTCTCGATCCCTTGATGTCCATAGTAGATCTTGTGAAGTACCTCTGGTTGCATGGACTGGGGTATGATAATACGATTGCTTTTGGTAAAGATTCCATTCTCAATGGCCAGCTCATCCCGGTAGGGCCAGTATGGTCGCATTCTTGTTCCAATCTCTCTGCTCGTATCAGTCCAGCCTCGCAGAATCAAGTCCCTCAGCTCACACAGGGTGACATCAGCATTTGTTGCCTGATGTATTTGTGTCAATTTCTCTGCTGAGAATTGTACGAAGTCAACCCTGAGGTCGAGATCGATTGTTTCCTTTGCTGAGCTTATGCATGTTGGAGTCTTTTGAATGACACAGTGCAGAGTTACCAAGCCCAAGTCTCTGAGAGAAGGTAGTCCTGTGATAATAGGTCCCTCTGAGGCAACCACAAAGAATTTTAGGGTTTTCCATGTCCCCTTGTAGGCACACTGTATCTGTACGGATCATTGAGTGATGCTGGAGCCGTTGTACACAGTCAGTAAAGGTGGCTCACTGCGATATGCACCGGGGAGTGGTTGCCCCACCGAGTCGACTTGCTCTGGGAACATCTTCCAGAACGTACATAAGGGGAAGGTGTTGCCCTCTGCTCCGGTGTCCACCTTGGCTTTTAGTTTGTGGGTGCCTTCTTGGTTGGGAAGCCTTATACGATAGTCCGTAAAAGCCTCAGTCCGAGTGTCCCTCTGTCACTGAATCATATCGAATGACAGTTCCTCGAAGCTTTCATAGAGCTCATCGTTTTCTCTCAGGCGGGTATTTACTGCGTGGACTCGGTTGCTGCACTTTTTGTCCTGGTAACTTCGCTGGTGCTTACCCTGGGCTACCGGATGTCCGGTATTATCTCGGGAATATTTTGACGTCGTGTAGGTGTGTGTGGAGTACCTGTCCGTGCTTTCCTTTCTGTTGGTGCACACTTTTTTCAAATGATTTTTCTGTCCACATGCTGAGCATGTGATACTCCATGCCGGGCATTTTCCGTTTCTGTGGGGCTGGGTGCTGCCACATCCTTTGCAGTTGTTTCATCTGATGGCGTCTACGTCCTGGCTCCCTCCTTCCTGGAGTTCGGCCAGTTGCTTCATATGGCTTATGGAAGCCTCGTGTACTCTGCCACTACTCAGAGCTTCTTGGAGTGTGAGTCCCTCACCCCTTGACTGGAGCTGCTTCTGTAGTTCCGGGTGCCTCGTTCCAGTCGTTATTTGCTCTATCAGCCTTTCGTCGGTTTCCTGGGTGTCTCGGAATCTGCATTTCTTTGCCTGCAACTTGCCCCTTGCTAGAAAGTCATCTATGCTTTCCTCGTCCGTTTGCGTATACCGACGCCGGTAGAAACGTGCGATGCGGAAATTTACATGGGGCTCCAGTCGTTCCTCGAATTTACTCCAAATAATTTTTGGGTCATTTCGGTCCGCATCGTTTTCAAACGTCCACGTATTAAACCTTCTCAGGCCTTCTTCTCCAGTCAGCAACAGAATGTGGTCAACCTGTTTTTCTACTGGGATATTTTTAACCGAAAAGTAAAGGTTGCACCGTTGTTTGAAAAAACGGAAAGAGTCATCCATGTTTGTCGACGTCCAACATAATATAGGCGCACACGTGTTCATCGCCATGGTAAATAATAAAATAGATTTGACACAAAATACAGTGGCGTTGGATATTAATATCGTAATTCACTTACTTTTAAAACACAGTATTTTTTTTTCAAGATGGCGTCGTCCATGCCACACGTGCTGTATTTCAATACGCTCCTTATCGCTTCTCTGCGTTTCTTTCTCTTTGTGTTTTCATTCTATTAGTTGCCGTTTCCTGTAGGCGTGCGTGGTTTTCGTTTTATTTCCGTTCGCTGCCACCATGTTAAGGTATCTCCATGTTAATTGAAAGACAACTCATACAACGTTGTGGGTTTTACGTGTGACCGTTTAAGCATTCTTTATTGAACTAACAGGGGAGAGGGGTACACTTTATTCGTTCTTCCTCAAACGGAAAGTTCCACCAAGGGGACGTTATTATCAATAACATTACACTTACTGCCTGAGGCGCCCCTACCGAGGAATGCCGATGGGGCTGCCCAGGCAATTTTTAATGGCTAGGGTACTCACCTTCTCGAGCGCTGGCTTTTCAAATCCCACTTTCCGACCTTGTGTCACATATTCCTATCGTGGGTAAGAGTTGGATAATCTCTTTGTTTTCTGTCGCACGAGACGCCTCTTCTCTCCTTTTCCTTCTTTGTCACTGCCAAACACACGTCCCCTTCTCTGGGGACACAACAGACATTTTCTCGAGCATTTGGCCCTGGGGTTGACTTTGACAAGAACACAAGAAGCCAAAATGGCTACTGCCTCATACATGTGGACTTGTTATAACACCCACATAACTGCTGACATATGAACTGACTTTCACATAGGACTGTACAGCCACACATATTTGCATACACATATGGACACGTGGACTTGTTATAACACCCACATAACTGCTGCCATATGAACTGACTTTCACATAGGACTGTACAGCCACACATATTTGCATACACATATGGACACGTGGACTTGATATAACACCCACATAACTGCTGCCATATGAACTGACTTTCAAATAGGACTGTACAGCCACACGTATTTGCATACACATATGGACACGTGGACTTGATATAACACCCACATAACTGCTGACATATGAACTGACTTTCAAATAGGACTGTACAGCCACACATATTTGCATACACATATGGACACATGGACTTGATATAACACCCACATAACTGCTGACATATGAACTGACTTTCAAATAGGACTGTACAGCCACACGTATTTGCATACACATATGGACACGTGAACTTGATATAACACCCACATAACTGCTGACATATGAACTGACTTTCACATAGGACTGTACAGCTACACATATTTGCATACACATATGGACACGTGGACTTGATATAACACCCACATAACTGCTGACATATGAACTGACTTTCACATAGGACTGTACAGCCACACATATTTGCATACCCATATGGACACGTCCTAACTCTGTACAAACATTCAATATCATAAACAATTCTCTTTTCTCCACTGGGAAATTCCTAGCTTTTACCTTCATCCATACTTATATACATAATTACTCTCTTTTGTTTTTGTTCACGTACTAACAAAGACGAGCCAATAAAGTTGTTATTAAATGTTAGAATGAGAGTTTGTAACTTCCATCCTACAGGTTTCGACTTTAACATTTGTTGAAGCCAGCGTCAGCTAACAGTTGTGTTGACCTTTGTCCTTTCTGCTGCACCCGTCAACCAAGCTTTTTGAAAAGAGACTCTCAACTCTTAGTGCATAGAAGGTTGATTGACGCCATGCTTTACTGCAAACAAAATAATGTATCTACTTATTTCGGCAACTTGGGCTAGGAAGAAAGTGTAGTATCTGTTCCGATGGATACTGCACCCTATAGACTGGTATTGTCTTGACCTTCGGGTCTGGATTTACGCCGGTCTTTTACTTGTCTGTCCTGTGCAGTTCTAGGATGTGCATCCTCCCAGGCTTTGCCTTCTCACCCTTTGAGAAGGGGTTAGTTTATTGCTAATCGCCTGAGGCGCTCCTACCGGGGAATGCCGACGGGGCTGCACAGGCATTTTTTAATGTCCAGAGTGCTCACCTCTTGGGCGCTGGCTTTTCAACCCCTACTTTCCCGACCCGACCTTGGGTCACATCTTACTTGTAGGAGTAAGATAAAACTGGCCTTGTGCCTAACTCCTGGAGAGGAGTAAATAAATTACTTATTTGCCTCCCCCTTCTTCCGGGGGCAAAGTTAGGCACAAGGTCGGCTTTTAAAGTAGGGAAATTCAGCTTTTAACAAATATATTAACCTTTCTACCGGGTTAGAAAACCTTTTACACCTGCCAGTATGCAATGTATCTATAAAGTCATCATTCGCAAATGCATCGAGTATTGTTGTCACATCTGGGCTGGTGCATTAACCACTTATCTCTCTCTCTGTCTGTCTCTCTCTCTCTCTCTCTCTCTCTCTCTCTCTCTCTCTTAGGCAGGGTACAAAAAGTGTCTACCCTAATAAATTCTGCACTGTCCACCAAGCTCCAATCCAAGCTGTCTAATCGCCACAGTGCTGCACCCGATGTTGCACACAATGCTGCAATTGTTTTACAAGTACTTCCAAAGAATGTGCTGCAACGAAATTACTGCACTTGTACCCCCACCCACGTAAATACCCCAACCAACCCGACCAGCAGCAAAAGGACCCTAAATACTGGAAGCGTTAGGGTTAGGACCTTAAATACTGGGAGATTTTCTAAAAGCGTCTTTCCTCTTACTTTTTGCCTTTTGAATACCTTTTTATGCTCCGTTTTCATCGACTAAATGACCTCGCAGAAATGTAAATGTAACGTGAACAAACATCTTGCCGCACAACTCCCTATTTAGTATGTGCCCTATAAATCAGGTCCGTAATATCACGTCTCACTTTGTTACGTACACACGAGTTATCTCCCGTTGACTTAGCAACCTCCCACCGTCACTCTTGACTGCTACCTCCCACTACTTGTACTAGTGGTAAACTGCTATGTATTCAGTGTAAATAAATTGCTCGTTACGTTCACACGTGTGTCTCGCCTCTGTTAATGAATGCTTCAATAACAAGTTACTAACTTGGCTTTATTTAATACTCACCTGTATCAACGCATAATATAAAATGGTGTCAGAATAAAACATCGAACCGTCAACACTCACAGCCGTATATCAATATTTTCAACAAAAAAAAAAAAAAATGGAATTTTTACCACATCCAAAAGAATTAAATTTCTCTTCGGATAATCTCGGACAGGAATGGGAAACTTGGAAAAACCAATTTCAATTGTTCCTGCAAGCTACAGAGTCGGACAAGAAACCGGAGAAGGTGAAAACTTCAATATTGCTGACCTGTATAGGAACCGAGGGAAGGAAAATATATTATACGTTTAACTTTGAAAATGACGAAGAGAAGCTAAACTTGAAAAAAGTTATAGAAAAATTTGACGTGCACTGCCAACCAAGAAAAAACCTGACGTTTCTCACATATCAATTTCTCACGTGCAAACAGAAAGAAACACAGAGATTTGATGAGTACGTCACAGAACTACGGCAAAAGGCAAACAAATGTGAATTCGGTGACCTCACTGAAAGACTAATAAAAGACATTCTAATTTGTGGCGTTAATGACAACATGTTGAGAGAAAGAATGCTCAGATAACCTTCACTGGATTTACAAAAGGCGATACAAGCAGGCCTGAGTGCTGAAGAAACGAAGAGACACTCCAAGATAATGGCTACATGCGAAACAGAAAATATCTCAACAATTCGCAATCCAAAGAAAAACAGGCTGTCGTCCAAAGTCATGTTCAAACGTGAAGACAAAAAGCCCGCGAAAACACAACAATGGATTGAGACATGCACCTACTGCGCTGGGTCACATCAGAAAGGAAACTGTCCAGCATACAATAAAAACTGCACAAATTGCGGCAAAAAAGGACACTTCGCTCGAATATGTCGAACGAAAAAGAAGAAACTATATAATGTCGGACACTCACACAATTCAGACCACGTGGAGCAAAATCAGTTTAACATGGACGCCATATTGAAAAAAAATGTAGACGCACTACAAACTGACAAATGGAAAGTAAAGATTCGAGGCAACGAAACACTCATCAACTTCAAAATCGATACAGGTGCTGAAGTAAATGTATTACCAGCAAAAATATATAGAACTATTGAACCAAAGCCAAAATTAAATAAAACGTCTATAAAATTAACCGCCTACAACTGTACGCAAATTCTCACGATAGGGAGCTGTGTTATACAATTACAAAATAAAAATATAAAAGTAAGTTCGCATTTCATTGTGGCAAACACAAATGCAAACGCAGTAATCGGCGCAGAAACAGCGGAAGAACTAGGACTGATAAAAAGAACTTATGAAATAAACAAGACGGACATAGAAGCATTAAAAGAAAAATATAAAGATTGCTATGGTGACATCGGAAAATTACCAGTCACACATCATATAACAATAACTCCGGACATAAAACCCGTCATAAATCCGTTTGGGATGAAACCAAAATTAAAAAAGGAGTTAGAAAAAATGACAAAAATGGGAATAATAAAACCCGTTGAAGAACCGACAGATTGGGTAAATTCTCTGGTAATAGTGGAGAAACCGAACGGAAAATTAAGACTATATTTGGACCCTAGAGACCTAAACAAGGCCATAAAAAGAGAACACTACAAATTACCCACCGCCGAAGAAATATTTGCAGAAATGGAAAATCCAAAATATTTCACGAAATTAGACGCTTCAAATGGATATTGGCAAATACTCGTTGATGAAGAAAGCTCTAAGCTATTAACATTTAATTCGCCATTTGGTCGTTATTCGTTCACGCGCCTGCCATATGGAATACATAGTGCCTCTGAAATTTTTCAAGCACAAGTTGCAAAAATAATAGAAGGCATACATGGAACGAAGAACTCACAAGACGACATAATAATATGGTCAAAAACATTAGAGGACCATATAAAAACATTAGACAAAGTATTCAGTCAACTACGCAAAGCTGGATTAAAATTAAACAAAAATAAATGTGAATTTGCAACAAAGCAATTAACATATTTAGGTCATTTGATCACTGATGAAGAAATAAAACCAGACCCTTCTAAAATAAAGGCAATAACACACATGCCTCTACCCGAAAATAAAAAAGATATCCAACGATTTTTGGGAATGACCAACTATCTGTGCAAGTTCATGCCAGAGTACTCAGAGGTAACTACACCGTTGAGAGTACTGCTACACAACGATACGCTGTGGTCATTTGATAAACCTCAAATAGAGGCTATAGAAAAACTAAAACGGATAATAACTAGCCTACCAGTTTTAAAATTTTATGATCCCAGCAAAGAAATTAAAATCACCACCGATGCCAGCAAACATGGATTGGGTGCAGTGTTACAACAGAAACATGATGAAAAATGGTTACCCGTGTCATACGCGTCACGATCGACAACCTCAGCAGAACAAAATTACTGCCCGATAGAATTGGAAACGCTCAGCATAGTGTTCGCCTGCAACAAATTCCACCAATATATCTATGGAAGAAAATTTCTCATAGAAAATGATCACCAACCATTAAGCCAAATTTTTAAAATATCCATTACAAAAAGCCCTCCGAGAATACAAAGATTCATACTCGCGCTTCAGAAATACGAATTCGAAGTAATATACATTCCAGGGCGAGAATCCGTAATTGCTGATGCATTATCACGTGCATACATATCAGACAGCGAACAAGAAATATTGGATACAGAAATGGACAAATATATTCATACCATTATAAAACAATATCCAATGAGCGACCAAAAACTCAACATATACCGTGAGGAGACTGGGAAAGACCCAACACTAAAAATGCTCATGAAATATGCGACATCAACTTGGCCAGAAAAAATGGACGTGCCACCCACAATAGCACCATATATGCCAGTCCGCGATGACATATCGGTTGTGAAAGGACTAGTATTTGTGATGTCCCCAATCAAAGGGACATAACTCTATGAGTTATCTACCTTTAGGTATGTGCGCTCTTCAATAAATATATGTTTGGACGGCAGTCTATCTGCGACCAAGCTGTTGTTAACACGTTACATTCTGAGTTGTTGTTCTTTCATATTGTTTGATACCCGCGAGACGGGAAGCCCCGACATTATACTGGCGACGAGAATTTCGTGACGAGCTCACGTTACTTTTCGGAATTTAATACAAAAATAAATCTTTTTTTTTTCCGGAATTAATACAAAAAAAAAAAAAATAGCCAGCGTTAGATTACCAGTTTTTCCAAGTTTAGCGTACATGCGGACCAAAACACGACTACCGTTCGCTGGAAAAAATGGATAGACAGGTTAGAAAATTTATTTATTGCTATGGACATTTGCGACGACAAAAAGAAGAAAGCAACACTTCTTCACTACGCAGGAGACGAAATCTTTGATATCTTCCATGACTTCACGGACCAGCAAAAGGGCATAGGTGCAACAAACATTTTGGACGACGGCTCTATAGTTTCGGGCGAGTATGAAACTGTGAAAAAATCGATAACGGATCATTTCACGCCGCAGAAAAACACGTCATATGAACTTTTCAAATTTCGACGGGCTATGCAAAACATGGACGAAAGTCTAGATCAGTACCATGCCCGACTACGGACTCTAGCCACCACGTGCGAGTTTGAAGATAAAGACAGAGAGATCCTAGCCCAAATTTTGCAGGGGTGCACATCCTCTAAAGTCAGAAGGAAGGCGCTAAGAGACAACTCTACGCTGAAACAAGTCCTGGACGAAGCTAGGGCAATAGAACTTGCTGATACGCGTGCTGCAGACATGGAACGAAATGAATTGCAAGCTATTTACAGCAACGAGAACCGCACGCGTCTCACACGTAGAAATAATGAAAATTTCAACGTCAACGACAGTAAAGACATTTGCTGTGGACACTCACGGCAAAATAGTCGCCATGACACCTCGAACAACAGACCACGAGGTGGACAAAAAAAAGATGGCGGACAGCGCGGCAAAATAGTCGCCATGACACCTAGAAGAACAGACCACGAGGTGGACAAAAAAAAAGATGGCGGACAGCAAACATGTCACTATTGTGGATATTCTGCTACACACCCGACTTGTCCAGCCCGAGGAAAAGAATGCATGAATTGTCACAAAAAAAACACTTTGCAAGAGCATGTAAAGCAAAGCCGGTAAGAGTAATTCGTTTCACCAATCCTCCTCCGATATCTCCCTATACGTCCAGTGACGAATCTATTTACTCGGTAAAATATACACGTCCAACTAAGACACCAGGAGTCACCGCCCTTGTCAATAATCCAACTAAGACACCAGGAGTCACCGCCCTTGTCAATAATCCGAATAAGACACCAAAAGTTACCGCCCTTGTGAATAATTCCCCTGTAATGTTTGTGGTAGACACGGGAGCTAGCGTAAACATAATTGCTGGACACGTATATGATGATTTAAAACACAACCCACGTATAAACAAAACAACGACCCGGATATTTGCATACAGGTCAAAACATGCCATACCCATCCGAGGATTTATCAATGCGTGCATAAAATTTCAGGATAAATCCTGTAAGGCTAAAATATTTGTGGTCGACAGCGAAAATACTTCAGTTGGACTGCAGAACCTCTTGAGCAGTAATTCTGCTGAAGCATTGGGAATGATAACGTTTAACTTCACGTTCCATGTGACGGTCCCAATTCAAGACGAGTTCCATGCACTGTTTGATGGAAAGATGGGAAAAATTTCTGGAGTTACCATTAAGCTCCACATTGACTCATCGGTTTTCCCCGTAACTCAGCGACACCGCAGGATACCCTTCCATGTGAGAAAAGATGTGAAGACAGAACTCAAACGTCTCATGGAAACGGATGTGATTGAGGAAGTCACGGGACCTACCCCATGGGTTAGCCCGATTGTCGTAGTTCCCAAGAAAAATGGTAGCGTACGAATTTGCGTCGATATGAGAAAGGCAAATGAAGCCATTCAACGGATTAAACATCCAATGCCAACCGTAGACGACCTAATAGCGGACTTAAATGGGTGTACAGTTTTCAGCAAACTAGACCTCTCTAATGCGTATCATCAATTAGAACTGGAAGAGCCCAGCAGATATATAACGACATTTGCCACGCATGAAGGTTTATTTCGTTACAAGCGACTAAGTTTTGGTGTGAATGCATCCTCAGAACTATTTCAAAAAGCTATATCAGACCTCCTCGGAGACATCCCTGGAGTGAAAAACTTATCAGATGATATAATAATATATGCACGTGACCAGTCATCTCATGACATCAGCTTGAGGAACACCCTGAAACGTCTACAAAAAGAAGGAGCCAAGCTGAACAAAGAAAAATGCCTTTTTTCTGTACGGAAACTGACTTTCTTCGGACACATTTTCAGTGAGAATGGAGTGTCCCCTGACCCAGAGAAAATCTCGGCTATTACAAAATGCAAGTCTCCAGGGAACATCAGTGAAGTCAGATGATTCTTGGGCATGACACAGTATGTGGCTCGATTTATTCCACATTATGCCACTATTAGTGAACCACTGAGACGGCTCACAAAAAAAGATACAAACTGGAGATGGACAGAGGAGGAAGAAGCAGCTGCAAACAAGTTAAAGGAAGCGTTGACTGGAGCTGAGGTGATGGCGTATTTTGACCCGAAGAAAGACACCGACATACTGGTAGATGCAAGCCCAGTTGGATTAGGTGCAGTTCTGACACAAGATGGGAGGGTGCTATGTTATGCCAGCCGTGCCCTCACAGATGAGGACAACGATACTCTCAAACTGAGAGAGAAATGTTAGCCGTGGTATATGCAGCTGAGCATTATCATCTCTACTTATATGGAGCGAGATTCGAAATCACCACCGACCATCGACCTCTTCTAGGGATTGTGAAAAGTCTCAAACCGACAACAACAAGAATGGAACGCTGGCGTCTTCGTCTCATGCCCTACCAGTACAACCTGGTATACCGTCCCGGGAAAGATGACAAAAACCCTGCGGACTATCTGAGTCGTCACCCACAACACATACCATATAAAGACAATGTAGCAGAAGCCTACATAAGATATATAGCTAAGAATATCATACCAAAATCTTTAACTCTTGAGGAAGTCAAACAAGCCACAGAACAGGACCCCCAGTTACAAAAAGTCAAGGGTGCGGTTAAAGATGGACGATCGAATGACCCCCAGCTGTCAAGTTTTTCCCTATTCAAGGACGAAATTTCAACACACAATGGTCTCGTCCTTCGAGGACACCGGCTTGTAATTCCCTCAAAATTGAGGAAGAGATCCGTCGATTTAGCGCATCAATCTCACCAGGGCATGGTCAAAACCAAACAACTGATAAGGGAAAAAGTATGGTTCCCAGGAATCGATAGACTGGTGGAGGAAACAGTACACGGATGCATTCCCTGCCAAGCCTCAGACCCAAGGCACATGAGCCGCGAACCCATACACTCCTCACCACTACCAGTTGCACCATGGACTGAAATCTCAGTCGATTTTGCAGGTCCGTTCCCATCAGGTGACTATGCTTTAGTCATAATCGACGATTACAGCCGATTCCCTGAGGTGGAGGTAATACCCTCAATAGCTGCGGGTACAGTTATTCCCCGTTTAAACATGATCTTTGCTAGACAAGGATATCCAACCATTCTAAAATCTGATAACGGTCCACCATTTCAAGGACAAGACTTTAAAGACTTAGCGGCACAAGCAGGTTTCAAACATAGACGCATTACACCTCTATGGTCGGAGGCAAATGGTGAAGTAGAGCGTTTTATGCGCACCTTAAAAAAATACATTCTTGCAGCCACGGTGGAAGGCCACAACTGGAAGACCCAGTTACCACATTTCCTAAGGCAATATAGAGCCACCCCCCATACCACCACTAAAATATCACCATTTGAAGCTTGTACGGGCCGAAAAATGAACATCGGAATACCAAATGGTATCGAAAGCCCAGTAACAGGGCCGACACATAAAAGAATTTAAAAAAATGACTCCAAAGGAAAAGAGAAGATGAAGGGGTACGCTGATAGAAAGGCAAAAACAACAACTCTCAGCCTGGGTGATATGGTTTTGGTCAGACAGAAGAGACAAAACAAACTGTCAACACCATACAATCCTAAACCATATACCATTACAAAAATGAAGGGAAGTATGATAACGGTGCAGAGAGGAGATCACAAAATGACTAGAAACTCTTCTTTGCTAAGACGCATAACACCTAGGAATGAGAACCGTGACTCTGATTCAGACTGGGAAAGTGAGTACAATTCACACACCTCAGAAGACCTGGAAATACCCAAAACACAAATAGCTGACCAGTTACCGAGACGAAATCCATCTCGGGAAAGACTGCCCCCAGCCAGATTCAAAGACTACATAATGTAAAATAAATAAAAAGAAATAATAAATAAATAAATAAATAAAATAAGACAAGTTGTCCCACCAAGATGGGGAGGGATGTGATGTTCCCAATCAAAGGGACATAACTCTATGAGTTATCTACCCTTAGGTATGTGCGCTCTTCAATAAATATATGTTTGGACGGCAGTCTATCTGCGACCAATCTGTTGTTAACACGTTACCTTCTGAGTTGTTGTTCTTTCATATTGTTTGATACCCGCGAGACGGGAAGCCCCGACATTATAAATACCACTGAGTAAGTACGTAATATTGTTTTCATAAATAAATAATTTGTCCTACTTTTTTCAACATTGAACAATAAAATACCACTGAGTAAGTACGTAATATTGTTTTCATAAATAAATAATTTTGCCTACTTTTTTCAACATTGAACAATAAAATACCACTGAGTAAGTACGTACTATTGTTTTCATAAATAAATAATTTTTCCGTATGGCCGAAGCACTGAACAAGCACCAATTTTCTTTCATTGCAATGAAAACAAATAAAACGAACGAAATACATAAAGGTAAGTTCAATCACCACCGAAATTGTTTCCATTTCATCGACGGAATTTAAGTTCGAGTTTAAAAAATCGTTGTAAATGTTTAAATTTGATGCAATCAAAAATGAATTCAACTTTATTCAATTTAATTTGTTTTTATTCTTCGAATTTTCGCACATTACTATCAACTGATAAAACTTAATTACATTTTTTTTAAAAAAGTAATTTTAATGTCGTGGGTGCTTCTGCTGTTTAGCCGCGATATAAAAATATTTAATATGTATAAACTTTGTTAGCTGGAAATTAGATTGTACAGAAAAGATTACGCAAATTCATCCATTATTTATTAAATTATAAGAAAACTCAGAAAAAACGATATTACGTTCCGTTAGATATTTTCACTTATGAAATAGACAAGGGAGATAACTCAACATTTGTTTACTGGTTTAACAAAAATAGCTACCGAATGATAAAATAAATTTTTATTTTTAATTTGATAAATACGGGATGAATTTACGGAATGTTTGGTGTACAGTGGGGACCTCCAAGGCTAACCATAGAATTTACCCCCTATATGTAACCCGATTTAACTATGTTTATATTATTATCATAACTTTTTACCATTCAAATGAAAAAGCATTCAAAAGAAGAAACATAAAATAAATAATTTTTTTAAAGTTTTTCAGCGAACGAAAATAATTAAAATGAGAAACTAAAAACGTGTGTATAAAAATTGGTCACTACATAGGAACATTGTTTTAAGGCGTAAATAAAACGCATTAAAACAATGTTCCTATGTAGTGACCAATTTTTATGCGCTAACACCCGTGTGTTTAATAAATCTAGCAAACATAAAGTAATGGTCAGATTCTCACGAAATTTTCGATACTTATGCATTATTGGACTAATTTATCTTTAATATGTTGTTTTCGTAAAATATATTAGGGAAAATATTTTTTCTACGTGATTTTCCGCCTATTTGATTTTATGAAATCTGATCGATCGAAATTTTAATGTTATATAAAGAAAAGGAGTCTTTAAAAAAAGTACATCCGATTTACTTTATTATATTTCATGGTGGCGTAATTTGGTAAACTGGTCCGTAAATTCACAACTAAAAAGTGGAAATAAATGCAATATTATTATGTTTTAACATTTTTACAACGTTTTCTCAATAAAATATACTGTGATCTATTGCATTGTGAAGAAAACAATTGTTCTACAAAATAAATCATTTTTCAGAGATTTTAATCCATTTAAACGAATACATCATTTAGCCAAAGCAGAAGTTTAAACATCTATTTTGAAAATATGCCTTTCCAATTTTTCTAAATATTTTAATATGTCATTAATCATAAAAGACCAACATTGATATCAACTTAATAATATTTACTTTCGAAAAGTATACTTATTTGCGAGTAGTAATTTAGCATTTTTCGTCATTCCTTTGGAGATACGAAACTATGGAAGCCTAAATACATCCGTGATTAGCGAGTCAATTGTTGAAGTGAAAGTGACGTGTGGTCTTGTGTTTACATTCTAAAAAAAAGTATTTGTCGACAAAAGTATTATGTATATATTTATTGTTATAATTATTATCAGTATATATTTATATTATTTATTATATCTTTTTTTCTTTTTCCAATTTAAATTGTTATCTATTCAGAATTTTCGAGAATCTTTTACTATAATCAAGTTGTGTTTTGCCTTACTGCGTTGAATATTTTATTGTTAGGGTCAGATGTTTCACATGAGAAATACCTTGCACATTTTTTCAAACAATGTATTATGTATCGCCTCCATTATAACTGATAGGTTAATCGTTGATATTGCGAGTTTCATACCTTCCAAGAAATTCCAAAAGCGACCAAACAGGAAGCTTTCGGTACACCCCTGAATTTGCCACTTTCCCTAAATGTCCCTCTATGACAGGAGACACTCCGAGCGACATCCATATATATGTTTGGGATGTTGCCAAATTTTCAAGAAACTTGATGCCAGCATGTCAACTGCTCTTGAACATTCCAATCATTGTGCTTAAGAAGCTACAACCATAACTAGCTCTGTTCAAAGCTATTCAATTGTTGCTTAAAAAAGAAATGCTTCCTATCAATTTGGAAAAAATTGTCGGTCTTCCCAGTATTTGAAAATACTGGAGATGAGTCTTCTGCATCTCAGTACAGACCAATCAGTCTCTTGTGTGTCATAAGTTGTTTGAATTTGTAATAAATCAAGAAGGGTTACCACAAACGCTCAAGTCCTCATTTTCCCCCAATTTGTAATGAATGTCTAAGATAAAGTACTTTTTCCACATCTTGAAAAATGCTGATCAGAGTTTTGACATCGATTTCGAAATCTCGTGGGGTGTCTTCTCTTCTCTACAGCTACACAACAACAACTTGTCAAGCTACAACAACTCTAAATAATTTTCATGCCTTTCTTGTGATTTGTAGAACTAAACAGTACTTCAATTAGCAAAGTTTCGATCCAATAAATATATGTCTGTAGAACACAATACGACGGACATGCTTCCCAGCTTACTACAACACGATCGTTTTCAAGTCCAATGTTAACATATTCTTAGTGAGGCATCCTCTGAAATAATCGAATTCAGCCCGGTTTCAACTATCATCTCAAATCCTTATGTAGTTGTCTCACTGTCCTCCTTACAAACTTCATCCTTCAGTGGCTTTTGGGCCTTGATAATCGGTGACTGGTTAGTACATAAAAATGTCATCGTTTAAAAAAAGTAGAAACTCATTTGGGTGGGGGGTTGCATAAGATATGGATATAAAAGATTACCATATTTCATTCAGATCACATTTATTTCAAATTTAACACAGGAAAAGAGGCCGCAAGCATTTCGAAAATCACAAATAAATGACCTTCATTTATTTCGGAATGACAATTCAACTAAGAAGAAATAAATTATATTTACAATAAATGAAATTATGCAAAATTTAAACTTGAACTTAATACAAATGTGACTTTTACATTAACTTCTTAGAACTTATCTATGAGTCCAGTTGAAATTCTTTATTCTTGTTTAAAATTGTTGCATATTTCTAAATAAAAAGATAACCTTCAATGTTAGGAATATTATTGGAAATTCAGATTTGCTGATTTTGTAGTTTGAAGATAAAAAGACAGGAGACACGTACACAAGAGTTATATTTCTTTTCAGATGACAGGAAACATTGGTGAAAAACTATATTGAGGTGTGAAATCAAAGTTTTCTGATTCAAGTAACCTTGCATCAGGAATTTTCATGGAGCTCACTTCCATGGAGTTCTATTCATTTCAGATGATCGTAGATCGACGTCAGACACTTTTCACTCCTCTCAGCTCAAGATACAATCGTGAAGAACAATGTTGAAGTGTCAAATGTGTCTATACAAATAATTTTGGGGTAAATTCTATGGAGATTCCTAACGAATAGTAAATAAATCTTATTTTTTATTAAAATTTTACTCGATAATTGTCTGTAATTTTTGGTTTACACTAATACTTTTCACTGATAAGTAATTATATATATATATATATATATATATATATATATATATATATATATATATATATATATATATATATATTAACTACGTGCAAAATCAATGGCAGCACCCAAAATTTAAAAACATTCTGACCCTTCCTTCACTTCAGGAAATCAACAAATTTTAATGAAATTTTCAATATTTATTACTTAACAATCAAGGAATATAATGAACTTATTATTTTAAAAAAAATCTTAGTGAAAGTGTATTATTTTGTTAAAACAAATCATTTTAACTCGAAGAAAAATTATTTTTTGAATTAGCGATATTGTTATTGAATAAAGCATAGTTTAATCAATATTTTCACCAAAAAATAATATAATTGAAAAAAAAATGTTTCTTGTGATTTTAATGATTAGAGTTTTTGGAAAATAAAAAATGTGACATAATTATATTTCCCTTCCACACATGTACGTGTCATCATCAGCGCAATAAATTTTTTTATAATCTTGAAAATAAACAAAAAATAGGCAAATCTGAGACAGGAAAATAACGAAAAAAAGAATTATAAAAATTGAATAATTTCTACTAACGATCGATTTGCAGCGCTATGGAAGCCAGGTTCTGTAATAAACAGGCGCGATTAGACTTCCCACCACTCACTCACACTACTCCCCTCAAAATGTTATTTTCATAGATTAAACAATTTCGTTAATTTCGCAATATATCGTCATTTATTTGAAAGATAAAACGTAAGTTTGTATTTGCTTTGTCATTTTTTCATTAATAAATATTATTTAAATAGGTTAAAATAATTATTATAAATAAAATTAAAATATTACATTTTCTTTCAAAATTGAATTCTCTTTAATTATTAATAAATATTTGTTAATGTTTTAACTTTTTTTAAATGAATATTGTCAGTGTCTTTAATTTACTTTTTCACACTTAAAATAAAAAAATACTCTTAGCTTTATTTTAAAAGAATTAATGTAATTTATCGTTACGACACATGTAAGAAATTCTTACATGTGTAGTAACAATAAATTAGTTATTTATTCCTTAAGAATTAATGTAATTTAAAATTACATTAATTCTTAAAGAATAAATATAATTGTTCAAGATTTTAATCAATCATCATGTAAAGGTAATTAATAAAATTGACGCAGTTCGTAACGTAAAAATTAAAAAAAAATACCATCACGGCAGTTTGAGCCTTCCATACTTTGAGATTTTGTAGCCGCATTCTGTTTACAAAGATTCCGGACATGTTTTAGATAACTTTCACTTTTGTTTTTGATAATTAAGCCATTTTTAGTAAAAAAAAAACGGTACATTCTTTTGTAATTCACTCTCTTAAGACTTTAATTTAATAATTATATTTGAAATAGTTCCAGAAATCTGATATTTACTTTTCCAGCGATTTTTAAACATGTTTTATTGAATCTTCAGTTTTAACTGATTTTCAGCTGTTTTGATAACATTTTTAATTCTACTTTTTTTTTCACACGTAAATATACATTTGTTTCCTTTTATATATTAACATTATGCTTTCATCTTTCAAACGCAATCAAATGTTAAACGAAAACTGCTTGAAAAATTAAGAAAATACACTTTTAAGAACGAGAGTCAGTACAAGCGGCGGCCATTTTTGCACATACCTAATATATATATATATATATATATATAGTTTCGGTGCAACTTCGGAAAAGCCTCAATACGGAAAACCGATAATATATAAAAATGAAGACATACTGGTATCATGTATGTGACCGTAACAGAACAAAGATATTGTACACCAAAAATTACGTAAATTGATCAAGTAGTTTTTTTTATCACAGATAATCAAATGTTGTCATTTTTTCCATGCTTGCTGCTTAGCCATCTTGAAAAACAAGGGACGTTATTCAGCCCAGCATTATAAAAAAAAAGTCCAAATCGCTACCAAAAAAGGGTAAAATTTTATGCATTTGGCCTTTTTGTGTTGGATAATGGCCCTGTGGGGCCGGACACATTTTGAAGTTTACGTATGTGCGAGATCGTTTGGTTTGGCTTGCGCGATTTAGTGCGGGTGGACCCATACGGTCGAGTGCAAAATAAACTGGTTCTCACCGTAGGAACTCAAAAGCGTTGACAGGACCACTACGTTGACGAGACCTCAGGTCAAGGGTCAAGGTGCACCTGCGCATAGGGGTTCTGTGACGTCACGGGGGTTTGTGTGGGACACGCAGTTTTGGCAGTCTGGGTTTTGGAAGCAAGCCGAACAGACGATTTCTCTATGAAGTCTTCAAATGATTAGGGGAATTAAATTTCCTAAGAGAATACAGGCATGATATTCCTTCTTCCCCCCTCCTCGAATTGCTAAGGACTTAAGCTAGGAATTAACAACGATAGAGTAGTAAGTTGGTCTCCCCCTTAACGTTAATGAAACATCTCCAAGATCGACGGTAGACTGACGCCTGAAATAAAATTGAAATAAACAAATCAAAGTAAAAGATTTTTGCCTCGTGAATTTTGTTGGGAAGTTTTTTGTTGTAGACGACATCGAGACGGCGATGTTCACGGCAGTACAGAAGTGAAGAAAGAACCCAACCACTAGACGACATCGAGACGGCGATGTTCACGGCAGTACAGAAGCGAAGAAAGAACTCAAACACTAGACGACATCGAGACGGCGATGTTCACGGCAGTACAGAAGCGAAGAAAGAACCCAACCACTAGACGACACCCCTCCACCAGGAGGAAGAGAAGGTACGAGAAATTTAAAGACTATGCTACGAGAAATTAAAGGGTATGCAACATTTGAAGCAGTTTGGCCCTAATGACAACGATATAAGAAAAACATTTTTTTATTAAAATAACGTGAAAACTTTCAAAGGGCAACGAAGACGTAACGATATAAGCAAAAAATAAAATATTTTATTGAATAACGTTAAAATTTTCAAATGAACATTGTAATAAAATAATTTAATGTATGCCTTGAAGATTGTAATTTACTTTCAAAGGAAAAAGTTGAAAAAGTTGAGAAATAAAAAGTCATGCTTTGAAGATTGTGATTTAAGTAATTTAAGTATTAACCGGATAAATGCTGCTAAACTAAACTACTTTAAAAAGCCAAATCCACAACATTTGGCCCTTTTTTAGCTATCATTTGCAAAGGTCGCGTCTTGACAAGCGAGCGTGGAAAAAAAAAATTTGATTTTCTGTGATTAAAAAAAATTACTTGATCAATTTAACTAATTTTTTTTGTACGATATCTTTGTTCCGTCCCGATCACATACATAATACAGATATGTATTTATTATCGGTTTTTCGTATTGAGGCTTTTCTGAAGTTGCACCAAGTTTTCTTGTTTTTATTTTGAACTGTCCCATTTTTGTTTTAGTTTATGCTGAATTACCTCCCTTGTTGACTCTTCTATTTCTTAGAAAACAAATCAATGTATATCTCAATGAAGAAATTTAAATTTAAGATGTTTACTTTAATTAACATCCGATTATTCATAACGAGCATGGTTGATGGTCGAAAACGTTTGTGTCAAATATGGAGATTTCCTACACTCCATGGTTAATAGTACAAGATTGATCGTTCGACGAATAGAAAGATTAGATCACAAAAGGAATAAACATAAGTTGGCACTCCTGTTCAACCAGATATGTATAAAAGAAGGAATGTTGCCTAATTATACAATATATATATATATATATATATATATATATATATATATATATATATATATATATCCTGTCATTTAGAGTAGACCACACAGTAAGATCACTTGAGAATTATTGGCTCTTTAATCTTTTGACAAGTAGGATTAAAAAGATGCACATAAAAACAGAAATTTTGGCACTTCAAATTCTTATAACTTTGAATCACTGATGGTAATTGCATAACTTTAAAATCTTATAACTTTGAACCACTGATGGTAATTGCATAACTTTAAAATCTTATAACTTTAAAATCTTATAACTTTGAACCACTGATGGTAATTGCATAACTTTAAAATCTTATAACTTTGAACCACTGATGGTAATTGCATAACTTTAAAATCTTATAACTTTGAACCACTGATGGTAATTGCATAACTTTAAAATCTTATAACTTTGAACCACTGATGGTAATTGCATAACTTTAAAATCTTATAACTTTGAACCACTGATGGTAATTGCATAACTTTAAAATCTTATAACTTTAAAATCTTATAACTTTGAACCACTGATGGTAATTGCATAACTTTAAAATCTTATAACTTTGAATCACTGATGGTAATTGCATAACTTTAAAATCTTATAACTTTGAATCACTGATGGTAATTGCATAACTTTAAAATCTTATAACTTTGAACCACTGATGGTAATTGCATAACTTTAAAATCTTATAACTTTGAACCACTGATGGTAATTACATAACTTTAAAATCTTATAACTTTGAATCACTGATGGTAATTGCATAACTTTAAAATCTTATAACTTTAAAATCTTATAACTTTGAACCACTGATGGTAATTGCATAACTTTAAAATCTTATAACTTTGAACCACTGATGGTAATTGCATAATTTTAAAATCTTATAACCTTGAACCACTGATGGTAATTGCATGTCTTTAAAATCTCATAACTTTGAACCACTGATGGTAATTGCATAATTTTAAAATCTCATAACTTTCAACCACTGATGGTAATTGCATAATTTTAAAATCTTATAACCTTGAACCACTGATGGTAATTGCATGACTTTAAAATCTTATAACTTTGAACCACTGATAGTAATTGCATAACTTTAAAATCTTATAACTTTAAAATCTTATAACTTTGAATCACTGATTGTAATGGCATAACTTTAAAATCTTATAACTTTGAACCACTGATGGTAATTGCATGACTTTAAAATCTTATAACTTTGAACCACTGATGGTAATTGCATGACTTTAAAATCTCATAACTTTGAACCACTGATGGTAATTGCATGACTTTAAAATCTCATAACTTTGAATCACTGATAGTAATTGCATGACTTTAAAATCTTATAACTTTGAACTACTGATGGTAATTGCATGACTTTAAAATTTTATAACTTTGAACCACTGATGGTAATTGCATGACTTTAAAATTTTATAACTTTGAACCACTGATGGTAATTGCATGACTTTAAAATTTTATAACTTTGAACCACTGATGGTAATTGCATGACTTTAAAATCTTATAACTTTGAACTACTGATGGTAATTACATAACTTTAAAATCTCATAACTTTGAACCACTGATGGTAATTGCATGACTTTAAAATCTTATAACTTTGAACCACTGATGGTAATTGCATGACATTAAAATCTCATAACTTTGAACCACTGATGGTAATTGCATGACTTTAAAATCTCATAACTTTGAACCACTGATGGTAATTGCATGACTTTAAAATTTTATAACTTTGAACCACTGATGGTAATTGCATGACTTTAAAATCTTATAACTTTGAACTACTGATGGTAATTGCATGACTTTAAAATCTTATAACTTTGAACTACTGATGGTAATTACATAACTTTAAAATCTTATAACATTGAATCACTGATGGTAATGGCATAACTTTAAAATCTTATAACTGTGAATCACTGATAGTAGTTGCATAACTTTTAAATCTTATAACTTCGAATCACTGATAGTAATTGAATAACTTTAAAATCTTATAACTTTGAATCACTGATTGTAATGGCATTACTTTAAAATCTTATAACTTTGAATCACTGATTGTAATGGCATAACTTTAAAATCTTATAACTTTGAATCACTGATGGTAATTGCATAACTTAAAAATCTTATAACTTTGAACCACTGATGGTAATGGCATAACTTTAAAATCTTATAACTTTGAACCACTGATGGTAATTGCATAATTTTAAAATCTTATAACCTTGAACCACTGATGGTAATTGCATGACTTTAAAATCTCATAACTTTGAACCACTGCTGGTAATTGCATGACTTTAAAATCTTATAACCTTGAACCACTGATGGTAATTGCATAACTTTAAAATCTTATAACTTTGAACCACTGATGGTAATTACATAACTTTAAAATCTTATAACTTTGAATCACTGATGGTAATTGCATAACTTTAAAATCTTATAACTTTAAAATCTTATAACTTTGAACCACTGATGGTAATTGCATAACTTTAAAATCTTATAACTTTGAACCACTGATGGTAATTGCATAATTTTAAAATCTTATAACCTTGAACCACTGATGGTAATTGCATGTCTTTAAAATCTCATAACTTTGAACCACTGATGGTAATTGCATAATTTTAAAATCTCATAACTTTCAACCACTGATAGTAATTGCATAATTTTAAAATCTTATAACCTTGAACCACTGATGGTAATTGCATGACTTTAAAATCTTATAACTTTGAACCACTGATAGTAATTGCATAACTTTAAAATCTTATAACTTTAAAATCTTATACATTTGAATCACTGATTGTAATGGCATAACTTTAAAATCTTATAACTTTGAACCACTGATGGTAATTGCATGACTTTAAAATCTTATAACTTTGAACCACTGATGGTAATTGCATGACTTTAAAATCTCATAACTTTGAACCACTGATGGTAATTGCATGACTTTAAAATCTCATAACTTTGAATCACTGATAGTAATTGCATGACTTTAAAATCTTATAACTTTGAACTACTGATGGTAATTGCATGACTTTAAAATTTTATAACTTTGAACCACTGATGGTAATTGCATGACTTTAAAATTTTATAACTTTGAACCACTGATGGTAATTGCATGACTTTAAAATTTTATAACTTTGAACCACTGATGGTAATTGCATGACTTTAAAATCTTATAACTTTGAACTACTGATGGTAATTACATAACTTTAAAATCTCATAACTTTGAACCACTGATGGTAATTGCATGACTTTAAAATCTTATAACTTTGAACCACTGATGGTAATTGCATGACATTAAAATCTCATAACTTTGAACCACTGATGGTAATTGCATGACTTTAAAATCTCATAACTTTGAACCACTGATGGTAATTGCATGACTTTAAAATTTTATAACTTTGAACCACTGATGGTAATTGCATGACTTTAAAATCTTATAACTTTGAACTACTGATGGTAATTGCATGACTTTAAAATCTTATAACTTTGAACTACTGATGGTAATTACATAACTTTAAAATCTTATAACATTGAATCACTGATGGTAATGGCATAACTTTAAAATCTTATAACTGTGAATCACTGATAGTAGTTGCATAACTTTTAAATCTTATAACTTCGAATCACTGATAGTAATTGAATAACTTTAAAATCTTATAACTTTGAATCACTGATTGTAATGGCATTACTTTAAAATCTTATAACTTTGAATCACTGATTGTAATGGCATAACTTTAAAATCTTATAACTTTGAATCACTGATGGTAATTGCATAACTTAAAAATCTTATAACTTTGAACCACTGATGGTAATGGCATAACTTTAAAATCTTATAACTTTGAACCACTGATGGTAATTGCATAATTTTAAAATCTTATAACCTTGAACCACTGATGGTAATTGCATGACTTTAAAATCTCATAACTTTGAACCACTGCTGGTAATTGCATGACTTTAAAATCTTATAACTTTGAACCACTGATGGTAATTGCATGACTTTAAAATCTTATAACTTTGAACTACTGATGGTAATTGCATGACTTTAAAATCTTATAACTTTGAACTACTGATGGTAATTACATAATTTTAAAATCTCATAACTTTGAACCACTGATGGTAATTGCATGACTTTAAAATCTTATAACTTTGAATCACTGATGGTAATTGCATAACTTTAAAATCTTATAACCTTGAACCACTGATGGTAATTGCATAACTTTAAAATCTTATAACCTTGAACCACTGATGGTAATTGCATAACTTTAAAATCTCATAACTTTGAACCACTGATGGTAATTGCATGACTTTAAAATCTTATAACTTTGAATTACTGATTGTAATTGCATGACTTTAAAATCTTATAACTTTGAATCACTGATGGTAATTGCATAACTTTAAAATCTTATAACCTTGAACCACTGATGGTAATTGCATAACTTTAAAATCTTATAACTGTGAATCACTGATGGTAATTGCATGACTTTAAAATCTCATAACTTTGAACCACTGATGGTAATTGCATGACTTTAAAATCTTATAACTTTGAACTACTGATGGTAATTGCATGACTTTAAAATCTTATAACTTTGAACCACTGATGGTAATTGCATGACTTTAAAATCTTATAACTTTGAACTACTGATGGTAATTGCATGACTTTAAAATCTTATAACTTTGAACTACTGATGGTAATTACATAACTTTAAAATCTCATAACTTTGAACCACTGATGGTAATTGCATGACTTTAAAATCTTATTACTTTGAACTACTGATGGTAATTGCATGACTTTAAAATCTTATAACTTTGAACTACTGATGGTAATTGCATGACTTTAAAATCTTATAACTTTAAACCACTGATGGTAATTGCATGACTTTAAAATCTTATAACTTTGAACTACTGATGGTAATTGCATGACTTTAAAATCTTATAACTTTGAACTACTGATGGTAATTACATAACTTTAAAATCTCATAACTTTGAACCACTGATGGTAATTGCATGACTTTAAAATCTTATAACTTTGAACTACTGATGGTAATTGCATGACTTTAAAATCTTATAAGTTTGAACTACTGATGGTAATTGCATGACTTTAAAATCTTATAACTTTCAATCACTGATGACAGTTGCATAACTCAACCGGTTTTGAGCTTATACGCAGCTCTATTGATCCGAGTTATTAAAATAACAATTAATTAAAAAATAAAAATCAACTGGTAATGCTATATATTTTCTTATCTGTGTCTTAACATTCTCTTAGCTCAGACATATATTTTCTAATATATGTAGTATTCACCCTAAGTCACTTTTATCTACACATCTGTCTAGTATTTGTTTGCAGATTTTGTTAGCTCGGACATATATTTTCACATATGTGTAGTATTCGTCCGAAGAATCTATTAGCTCAAACATATTGTTGTGGACCTGTTTAGGGGCTGGAATTAAAACATAAACATGGGGTTTAGCAAAAACAAGTAAATTGAAGAAAAGTATAATACAACAGAAACAAGAGTAGTGGTACGTCAGTCTTGACTGCCAGTATCGACTGGGCTTTACTCAACACTGAGAAGCATTTATTGTGAATGGGAGAGTCAAAAGTCCGTTATAGGTACGGTACCCTAACACATATTTTCTCATTTTTGTAATATTCAACCTAAGACCCTGTTTGCTCTGAGTACATTATCTTATATTTTTCTGTAAGGTTAGGGTTAGAGTTAGAAAAACTTAAGTTCTTCTAAAGTTTACTAAATCTTATTACATTTATTTTTGCATCAAACATTGCCGATATTCTATTTTATATGTTTATAAAATTAAGAAAGGTTATGTCGTTTGTACACATGCAGAAAGTCTGCACCTGTAAGTGTAATTATTAAAATAAGATTTATTTTTAACTGAAAAGGTCAGATCAATCCTAGAGAAATTATTAAGCAAGTGGCTTAATAGTGTTTACGAATTAACATATTACAGACATCACTTGCCCCATATCTCACAGTTACTTATTTAAAGTAAAAAATGCGCAATATTTGGATATAATTGATATCTGCTTTCTATTTTAATTAATGCATGCATTGTTAAATCAAATCTTTTATTCATTCACAGGTAACAGCCACAGTGGAGACTAATAAAATAATACTATACATATAATCATTCGAAGTTTAGTCTTCTAAAATGATTTAAAAAGATACAAACACATGAGAGAGAAACGTTATTCTACTAAAGTATGCTATTTGAATGTCATCTGCTGAAAAAAGAGTGATCTCCAAGAACTTATTGAACTAAAGTAGTGAGAGGGATTTTATTCTTGCTGTTTGTTACAAATTATCTACAACTTAATCTAATTAAAAGAAACACATGCAAGCCTATACTGTGGGGAAACCATGTGAATTTTTTTTAACACTATCTGAAAAAAAAACTTAACTAAATTAAAGGGAAAACGTATTTCGTGTGAAATTTATGGCTCATCATTTAAATGTTCATCTTCTTAGAGACATGTAATCCCACAGTTGAAAGAAACTTTATTCTTGTGAAATTTATGGCTCATCATTTAAAATTTCATCTTCTTAGAGACATGTAATCCCACAGTTGAAAGAAACTTTATTCTTGTGAAATTTATGGCTCATCATTAAAAATTTCATCTTCTTAGAGACATGTAATCCCACAGGTGAAAGAAACTTTATTCTTGTGAAATTTATGACTCATCATTAAAAATTTCATCTTCTTAGAGACATGTAATCCCACAGTTGAAAGAAACGTTATTCTTGTGAAATTTATGGCTCATCATTTAAAATTTCATCTTCTTAGAGACATGTAATCCCACGGTTGAAAGAAACTTTATTCTTGTGAAATTTATGGCTCATCATTTAAAATTTCATCTTATTAGAGACATGTAATCCAACAATTGAAAGAAACTTTATTCTTGTGAAATTTATGGCTCATCATTTAAAATTTCATCTTCTTAGAGACATGTAATCCCACAGTTGAAAGAAACTTTATTCTTGTGAAATTTTCAGTGCTTCATTTTAATTTTAAGTTACACCTACGGACCCATAAATGCGACTTACACTGGAGAGAAATCTTGTTCTTTGTTGAGTACGGTGGTTTTTCGTGTGAAGTAATATTTTGAAAAATACATATAAAGTCCCATAGTAGGAAAGCAGGGGTGAATTTTAATGCTTACTACATAGAGGATAATTTGAATGTATACTAATTTGAATGTATACAAAGAGACTGAAGACACTCGAGGATAGTGATCCTCGAGTGTCTTCAGTCTCTTTGTACAAGGGTTTGTCAGGACAACTGTGCATAGGGACACTTCGATACAAGTAAACCCTGACTAACTATTCAAAATAAAATAGTATTCAAAGCCAAAGTAAGATCCCCTCGACGACGACACACTGGCTCATACAAAGAATGATGAACCTTTTCCAAGTGATGTTGCCTCACTAAGATGAATACTTCACCAGACTAGATGAATGTCCTGAAATCTGCTAAGAACAAGAAATCACAAAAAAGATATACTATAACATAACTGGTCAATTTGGGAGAGGAACTAAAATATTCTTCACTTCATGACTAACTTTACATTTGAGAAGTAAAGGAGAACTTTAATTCGACAGGTGGATATCTATGTATCTTATATAGAGATCAAGTGTAAGCCTTAGGAAGAGGCCTCTGCATTTCTGAGAACACTGAAGTAAAATTTAAAAAATGGAGAAACTTTATTCTTGTGAAATATGTGATGAATCATTCACAACCAAACCTGATGTGAAAATGCACATGCGAACCCACAAAACCAGACATTGTCATCTGGAACAAACCAGATAAAACTGCTCTCATCATTGATGTAACCGTCCCAAATGACTACGGTCTCAATAGAGCCGAACGGGAAAAAATAACAAAATACCAAGATCTCAAAAATGATCTAAAAATAACATGGTCCCTTGATGAAATAAACATCATACCGGTTGTAGTGGGGGCAACTGGTCTGGTGAAAAAAATCTAAGTAAATACTTAGAAACAATCCCCGGAAAACCAAATTGTAGGGAAGTACAGATAGCAGCCCTAAAAGGAACCACATCTATCCTTAAGAGAGCCCTCGGATATAAATTTTACTCATAGGGAAATCAAGTGTTAGCCTCAAGAGTAGGCCCCTTGATCTCTTTAGATAAACTTAATTAAAATGAAAAAAAAAAAGGGAGACAAAGTTTATTCTTGTGAAATTTGTGGTAAATTATATACAAGAAAATCTGAAGTAACATGTCACATGCGTACTCACACTGGTGAGAAACCTTATTCTTGTGAAATTTGTTGTAAATCATTTGCAATAAGTCATCATTTAAAAGTGCATGTGCGAACCCACACTGGTGAAAAACCTTATTCTTGTGAAATTTGTGGTAAATCATTTATAACAAAACCTGAAGTACAAATACACATGCGTACCCACACTGGAGAGAAACCGTATTCTTGTCAAATTTGTGGTACATCATTTACTACAAGTGACAATGTTAAAAGACACATGCGAACCCACACTGTACAAGGGTTTGTCAGGACAACCTGACATGAGGATACTTACCCCTACAAGTAAACCCTGATCAAATATTCAAATTACATAGTATCCGCAGCACAAATAAGATCCCCTCGTACGAGGAATAGTGCATCTTTTCCTAGTGATGTTACCTCAAGTAACACCACGTGCTGGATACTCCACCAGACTAGATGAATTCTTGTCCTGGAATCCGGTAAGACCAACAGACTACAAGAAAGATATACTATGACATATTGACTGGTCAGTTGGGGAGAGAAGAAATTATTCTTAACTTTTTTACTAACTCAATGCTTGAGAAATAAAAGAGAATTTTAATAGAATACTCGGGTATCTATGTATCTCATATAGAGATCAAGTGTTAGCCCCAGGAAGGGGCCCCTTGATTTCTGAGAACTTCGACTGAAGTAAAATTAAACATTGAGAGAAACCGTATTCTTGTCAAATTTGTGGTACATCATTTACTAAACGTTATAATGTTAAAAGACACATGCAAACCCACACTTGGGAGAAACCTTATTCTTGTGAAATTTGTGGTAAATCATTTAGAACAAAACCTGAAGTACAATTGCACATGCGTATGCACACTGGAGAAAAACCCTTTTCTTGTGAAATTTGTAGTAAATTATGTTCAAGAAGTTCCGATGTAATAAAACATATGCGAACTCACACTGGAGAAAAACCGTATTCTTGTGAAATTTGTGGTCAATCATTTATAATAAGTAACCATGTAAAAATACACATGCGCACTCACATTGGCGAGAAACCTTATTCTTGTGAAATTTGTAGTAAATCGTTTACAACAAAATCTGAAGTAAAAGTCCACATGCGAACCCACACCGGGGAGAAACCTTATTCTTGTGAAATTTGTGATAAATCATTTGCAAGTAGTTCTGTTGTAAAAAGCCACATGCGAACCCATACTGGGGAGAAACCTTATTCATGTCAGGTGTGTGGTTCATCATTTACAATGTTATCATCTTTAAACAAGCACATTCAAAGACACAATAAGGATACTTTAAATTAGAAGTAAAACTTGAGAAAATTATTTTAAAAAATAAGAAAATTTAAAAGCACAGATAGGATCTCCTTGGCATGGCTACACACTTTCTCATATGATAAAAGTAGTGTTGTAACTTCTAGTTATGCTACCACAACATACAACTGTAAGCTCAATACTTAACTAGTCTAGCACAATTCCAGTCCAGTAATCCAACAAAAGAAACTATAACATAGTTAAGTGGCCCAGTGAATTGAAGAACATTTTTATTCTATGCTGCTTTATTTAATAAAACTTGTATTTATCGTACAATAATAACAAACGTAAGATCGATACTTTACTAGCTCAGCACGGATAGAAATTGCAAAAGATTACACAGAAGACATCTGCATGGAGTTTGGATTCGATAAATGCGCTAAATGCACAATAAAGAAAGGGAAAAAGACAGCATCAGAACATCTTAATATTAACACTGGCTCTATTGAAGACCTAGGAGAAGATGCTGTCTATAAATACTATGGAGTAGAGGAGAATGAGACACGAGTGCGGAAGGATGAGCGATAAGTTACAGAGAGAATATAAGCGCCTAAAAAATCCTCACATCAAAAAATAAAATAACTGCCATAAACCAACTGGCAATACCTGTCGTTTCCTATGGATTCGTCATTATCAATTGTCCATAAGGCTACATCAATAACCTTGACAAAAATATGGACAGGCTGTACTTACCGGGAGAGAAGGTGGTCTGGGCTTCAGTGAGATTAACCATGCATATAGAGCCTCAATGGTAAGTGTTGGGCAATATATAAAGAGCTCTTGTGATAAAAAATGAGAATGGTGAAAGAACATAACAGCAAATACCTTCCACAGCAAACCTCAAAAAACAAAACTAGCTGATAATTTCAATGGAGAACACTGCCGAAGAATATGACAACCAAGCAACCCTGATCGCACGAAAGAAGAGGGAGGAGTACACAAAAAAGGAGCTAAAGACCAGACTAGAAGGAGGGCGAAATAATAAAAGAGCAGGAAGGTTCATTGAATAACTTAACCAAGGATGCTTCACTACAATTTCCCGTTTCATAGGGACCAGACTAGAAGGATGGCGACAGAATAAAAGAGCAGAGAAGTTCATTGAAGAACTTAACCAGAGTAATATCGACAAGGAGAATTCACTACAATGGTTCAAGAGTGACAATTTCCCGTTTGATGAGGAATGGATACTAATAGCTGCACAAGACCAAGGCTTACTAACGAATGGATTTTAGAAAAATGGCTGGTCTACAAATAACTGACCAGTGCAGGTTCTGCCATTCGGCCATTGAAAGTCCTAGCCACCTATGCAATATCTTTTTGGTAGATGGTCATTACACTTTTGAGAAATGAAACTTTAAAGATCGCTGAAATTCTGAGAACAAGAACCCTCACCCATAACATCAAATAGAAAAGTGACAGTGTTCTATGATAAAGACATACAGGTGGGCAGATACATAAAAGACAAGGCCATAAAACAAGACATTGTCATCTGGAACAAACCTGAAAGGATTGCTCTCATCATTATCGTAACCGTCCGAAACGAATATGGCTCAATAGAGACAAATGCGTAAATAATAACCAAATACCAGGACCTCAATAATTATTTAAAAACAACGTGGTCTCTGAAAGAAAAAACATCATACCAGTTGTGGTAGGATCAGTTGGTCTAATGAAAATAATCTAATAAATTACTTAGATACTAAACTGTAGGGAAGTACAGATAGCAGCCCTAAAAGGGACAATATCTATCCTAAAGAGAGCCATCGGACATTAGTTTAACTCATAGGGAAATCAAGTGTTAGCCTCAAGAAGGGGCCCCTTGATCTCTTCAAATTAACTAAACTAAAATGATAAAAAAATGCTTACTAGCTGATGGACACCACACTGCATGCTACAACAAGGTATGCAAATCCCTCCATTGGAAGATCTGCGGAGAGATGTAGCTTGACAAATGGTCGAACATCTGGGAACATCAAACTTCGCCCATAACATCCAAAAGAAAGGCGATAGTGTTCTATGATGAAGACATTTAAGCAGGCAGATACATGAAAGACAAAACCATCAAGCCAGCGATTTTAATCTGGAATAATCCTGTAAGAATTAATCTTATTATAGATGTAACCATCCCGAATGACTATAGCATCAATAGAAACGAACCTGGAAAGATCACCAAATGTCATGACATCAAGAATAAATTAAAAGCAGCGTGGTCTCAAAATTAAATAAACATAATAACGGTTGTGGTAAACTCAAGTGACCTAATGAAAAAAAAATATTAAGACAATCTCTGGAAGACCAAGCTGTTGCAAAATACAGATATTAGTCCTAAAACAGACAACCCCTCGGTTATAAATTAAAATCAATAAGTAACTATGTAAAAATGCACATGCGAACCAAGACTTATTGATGTAAATCATCAACTTAAAACTAGCAGATGCAAAGGCACGCTGAAGATACTTCCAATTTGAAACCTTAATTTAAATGATAAAAAAGATATTTCCAATTTGAAGTAAGCCTTAAGCAAATCCTCAAAGAAAAATGAGAAAGTTTTTGAAGTGCAAATAAGATGCCAACTTCTAGTTATGCTACCACAACATACAACAGTAAGCTCAATACTTAACAAGTCTAGCACAATTCAAGTCCTGTAATCCAACAAAAGAAACTATAACATAGTTAAGTGGCCCAGTGAATTGAAGCAAATTTTTATTCTATGCTGCTTTATTTAATAAAACTTGTATTTATCCTACAATAAATAACAAACGCAAGATCGATACTTTACTAGCTCAGCACAATTCTAGTCCTGTAATCCGACAAAAGAAACTATAACATAATTAAGCAGAAGAAAATTAGCATTAAGTACTGCTTAATTTAATCAAAGTTTAAGAAGTATGGAAGTTCCTTATATGAACATTCAGATATGTGTTATGGTGTGATGTTGATCTACCCTACTTCGGAAACAGATGGACACTTCCAGACTCTATATACTTCTGACGAAATGTCGTGGCAGTTATAGTCACAGTATCGGACGCATACTTTCTGTAAAATACTATTTTGTACTTCTGTAAATATACACTTGTAAATATACAACCGGGTTGTCTTAAACGTCATAAGCCCTTTAAATTCACACCAATATGTAACTTATAATTTGATTTAAAAAGACATGAGGACACTGTTTATTAGACAGCATGCTCGAATAACTTCGATCTCTCTGTACAGCAGGGTTTATAAGATATCCTAATGTGAGGATATTACATCCTAATAATTGCAACCCTAATTTCTTTGCTCTCTGCATTTTAATGGTGTGTTCAGATGAACATATTTAAAAGTTTAGTTGAATCGACTGATGTGATATATGAAAATTTGTTAATTATCGATCTGCAAAACAGCATGTGTTTATGCCAAAGAAATGTAAATCACCTTTTCGTGTTTGTTTCTTGTTTCTAAACAGTAAATACACGTTCAATAGCTTTTTAACTTGTTGATGTTAACTTTGTCAAATTAATTGCTAAAAGACAAATTAAAAATATATATAATCAGATTAACTTCATAAGTAAATCTCATTAATGAAGTTTATGAGTTTTCAGTAAAATCATATAGTTACATTCAAATAATGTAATTCCCATATTGCTAATAATTTTATTTATAAAAAATGATTGAAACAGAAAAGCTGTCATGACTCCATTTAAGTGACACACTAAAAGTAAAATAAAATTTTGTTTCAGCTTTTATTAAAAATTACTTATGGGCAAAAGTTTCTTTTGATTACTTATTAATACACAAAAAGGCAGAGGATTTGGCCACCAGTGAATTTTGCCCCAAATTATATCTAACCAAACAATTTTGTCCATTCAATATTTTTCAAATCTAACGGTTTTGTTGCCATATATTTTTGTATGAGGTTTATAGATATTAATTCGATATATGAATCAATTTGTTAAAACTATTTATTGTTATTCTTTATTTTTGTTGTTAATAACTTGGGTTGTTCAGTGACGAAGGGCTGAAAGTTAAGTAACCTGCAGCTAACAGCTAGTGATGCGTGTGTTATTCAGTGGTTTAAACTACCACAAGTGACTTTTGTTCTTTTTCTTTCTTTCCTTTTGTTGATCTTACCTTTTTATTGAAATTTTCTCTCTTTTATCATAATCATAAACTACTGAAGTCGTTAATATTTGCCACACAAGCAAGACGGTGACGATTCGAGTTTGTGATTTTCGAAATACCGTGATGAAGATGCATACAATTTTTGTACGAAATGTTTTGTCCACTTTTTATCAAGTATTTAATTCTCAGCTGCTATGGTACCTGTTTTTGAAGTCATGTTAATTATCCGTACATAATTAATGACTAACGCGACTATTTATTACCTGTTCAGTCAGACAGAAGACGGCATGGATCAAGTTAAGTGACCAGAGGTGCTCAAGAAGGAATGTATCTATAGTATTCCTCGGTTTTGTGACGCCTAACCACGCCGATTATAACTCAGAATATCTGTCTGCACAGCCACACCAATATACACTCCTCGGCCATGATAGTAAAACATCGGTTTTTGTTTTTGTTTACTGTATATTTTACGAACTTTAAATAAAATTATTTTAATCTGCATTTGTAAAGTTCTACAATCTCTACCAAATAAATGTTAAATTATAAATAAAATATTCTTAAGAATTATTGTTGGTCAAATTATTTTAGATTCATAAATAAATGGTAAATTATAAATAAAATATACTTAAGAATTATTGTTGGTCAAATTATTTTAGATTCATAAATAAATGGTAAATTATAAATAAAATATTCTTAAGAATTATTGTTGGTCAAATTATTTTAGATTCATAAATAAATGGTAAATTATAAATAAAATATTCTTAAGAATTATTGTTGGTCAAATTATTTTAGATTCATAAATAAATGGTAAATTATAAATAAAATATTCTTAAGAATTATTGTTGGTCAAATTATTTTAGATTCATGAAAACATAAACAAACATTGAAGCAAAATTCAATCAATTTTCTGTTTTCAATTTTGATATTTGAATAGGAAAATTAAACAAAATTGTAAAAGTTAAAAGCCACTTTTTAAATAAATTATCTGAACGAGTTCATTCAAAATATTTAATTCAATATCAGTTTATTTAAGATTAAGTTACATAAACAAAATTTGATCTAGTTGTTTATAGGGACCATTGGATTTTCTCGTCTATTTTTCCAGAATTTAAATAGTATGAAATGAACTGAAATACAATTCTAATTTACTTTTTAAATTTTTGAAAATCGAACTTTAGTTCAACATTTTTTTTACAAATGTTTGATAGAAAATCAACTTCGAAGATTCTTGCATTATTTGGATTATTCGGACTACTGTTCTCATCTTCAGGTCTATCTCGTTAAACTCGGGAATCTGTCTGGGATTTCGAATGGAACCATTCATTTACTCCCGTTAATAGCATGTTCTCGTCCTGTCGGCCATGACTGGATAGAAGTCTTAAGTAATTCGCAATTGTATTGTTAGTATGGCCCACACTGGCACGATAAACAAAATGAAAGGTTTCAAAGTTAAATTCCCAAAACCACCTACCTACCTACAAATCACTTTCTCCGCTGGACATTTTGCCACCGAATTTTTTTGCAATCGGACATTTGCTTGCATTCGGGCAGCGTTTTGCCTTGTTTTTTGCCCCACCATATTTATTTACTTTTTCAAATTTTTAATCTTGGCCTTTGCCAACTTATCTATCCCAGCGATTTCCTCTGATGATAAGATTTTGATCTTTGAAAAGCCTGGCTTAAGGAAAAAATTAATTGAATAAATTGCCTTTTTGCGGAATATACCTTGCTTTGAGGAACTGAATTGAAAAAGATCTGCCTTTTGCTTTTCTAATTCCTTTTCATCCTTCTACCTATCTATCTGCTCTATCCTGTATATTGAGCTGTATACTTTCACAATAGGTTTTACCTTTCCTAAAAGTTCGCTTTTAGTTGTCCACTTCATATATATATATATATATATATATATATATATATATATATATATATATATATATATATATATATATGTATATATAATATCTTTCTTTAAATTCCTTTGAGATTGATTTAATGTCCTATAATCCAGGATTTAAACACGAATTTAATTAGTGTTGTTCCTTTTAATCTCTTAAATCCTGAAACCCATTTCCTCTCCATAATTTCTTTAGAAGACACATCATTAAACCCCAAAACAGTAACGGCCAAATATACGATACTCATAATATTGGCTCACGGGATTTATATAGAACTATTTTGTATTTTTTATTTTTATTTTTTATATCTCTTTAAATCTTCTCCGGTTTAAATCTCAACTGTTACTTTTCACCCTTCCCCTTTTTTTCAAACCTCATTAAACCTTCCTTACACTAAATTCAAACAAACATACATAACACTCTAAGCAAATAACGCATCCAAACGAGAGTGATACGTGACTTCACATTTCCGAAACAGATGACAACAGAAGCTGAAGAGAGCCGGATGGCTAAGTCTTTCTGTGCTTGAAACCGACAGTACGAATGTTGTACTAATTTTTCTGTACCAACATAAATAAATATTACGCTCTTAATCTTTAAGTTTTTACTTTAATTCTTAATTAATCGAGCACTCTGTTGGGAGTTTTTCTACTATATTACAAAGAATATATATATATATATATATATATATATATATATATATATATATATATATATATAATTTATAACTAATGGTTTCCATATTGTATCAAATTCTATACTAGGTTGGCTTAATAGGCGATCGTCGTCTAAGATAGACGCTGCTTCTTTGAGTAGTTTTACTCTCTACCGTTTATCTGTCAATAATTTACCTTTTGTGACTTTTTATGTTTTTTTTCTTATTGTTACACAAACAATAAGAAAAAAACAATAAAAAGTCACAAAAGGTAAATTCGTAAAACAAAAATGGGGCATTAAGAATAAAATAACAGGAAAACTTATGGATAAACTTACTTATCAGTGACAGATATTAGTGTACCGTGTCAACCAAAGATTACGGAAAGAAAGCAAGTAGAATTTTAATTTTTTTAAATTTACATTCGGAGTCAACGAACTCCGAACGACAAGACTGCGTGGTGTCTTCATATTAGAAGAAAAGAGATAATCTACGACGCGCTGGCTTGACCTGAATGTCGTTCAGAATTCGTGGACTACGAATAGTAAATAAATTTTATTTTTTATTAAAATTTTACTCGGTCATTTTGGTGTACACTAATATTTTTCACTGATAACTAATTCTATCCATAAGTTTTCCTGTTATTTTATTCTTAACCGCCTCAGTTTTGTTTTACTTTATACTGAATTGTCTCCCTTGATTTACTTTATACTGAATTATCTCCCTTGTTGACTCTTCTCTTTATTTGATAATGAAAGAATTTATATGTCGAAGAAGAAATTTAGATTTAAAATCTTTAACATTTCATTATTTAATCAATTCATTTTGCAAAGAAAACAAATAAGAAGAACGAAATACAAAAAGGTAAGTTCAATCACTACGGAAATTGTTTTCATTTCGTTCATTTTACGATTGCATTTTAAATTGGAGTTTAAAAAAGACTTTCGTTGTAAATGTTTAAATTTAATACAATCAAAAATGAATTCAACTTATTTCAATTTCAATTGTTTTTTATTGTTTCCTTAATCTCGGTTTTCCACACATTAAGATTAACTGATTAAATCGAATTATATTGTTTTCAAAAAGTAATTAAATATTTTTTCGGTATTATTCTATCTCTGCACCCTTTGCTAGTTCAGCCAAAAAGAAAGATGAAAAACCGACTTTGGTAAACGTTACTATTGGCGACATTAATTATTTGAAAGGAAATACAGTTGTGAAATTAGTCAAAAATAAGTTATTTTTGTTTACCTACGCATTTGTGACCTAAATGTGTCTAAATAGTGGTTGTGAGTAAAGTAATCAACGGTCAGCCATCTCGATTATTCACAGGAAGTAAAGACATAACCGGATTATTTTACTCACAACCACTATTTATTGTAAATTAAATTGCTTGTAACATTTTTTTAAATATTACATTTTTTAGGAATATATTTTATGACTGTATTTTCTTTAAAATAATTTATGTCGCTAATAGTAACGTCTACACCTTCTAGATCACCAGACCAGATAGCGTTTATACGGACATATTTAAAAAACTGCATTTTCATAATTTCTTTGAACTTAATTGTATGTATAATTGTAGATGAAGACCCTTAGTTAAATCACCCCAAACACAAATGTGAATCTACTTTTTTTAAACAATTACATGTGTACACACTGAAAACTAGGGAGGAGAAAACAATTATTTTAGAATGTGGTATCAGTTTTAGCATATAAATTTAACATAAAAGGGTTCACCCAGTTTCTGACAAAATATGATTTGAGCCACTTGTCACTGTTCAAGTTAAACCTTAGATATAACTATGTTCTTGTTATATTTTTGGTCTGTTGCCACCCAAACTTAGGGTTAGTTGAGTATTCTTTGTCGAGGTCTGTTACTGTCCGGCCTAAGGGTAGAGATAGGTTTTTGGTAGGTGGGCTGGTACGATTAACAAAGGAAAGGGGGTTGATTAAAGCTTCAAGTTTTTTAAAGAACTTTGCATCAAATTCCCTCCTTTGAGATTAGGCCTGCCTACCTCGTAAATTTCCCTCTAAGACAGGAAATACTCTGAGCAACATCACTATATCTGTCTGGGATGTTACCAAATTTTCAATTTATCTTTTTCAATGATCTTCTAAGTAACATTAACAGACTATTTGATAACATTTATGTAGCATACACAACCATCTATGGCAACATTCTGAACAGCATTAATGATAAAGATCTCTCTGTTTCTCTCTCTTTCGACCTGAAGCATGTAATACAATGGGGGGAAACGTGGCTGGTTACTTTAAATACATCTAAAACCAAGCTTCTCTTTCACCACCCATGCTCGGATTCTCACTTTGCCCCAATTGAAATGAATGTCTCTCCTCTTGAGGAAGCTCCCTGATTGATAAGCTTCTAGGATTGATCTTAACTTGAGACCTGAAATGAAAGACATCAAATCTGTTGCTAATGTTGCTGCAAAAATGGTTGGATCATTCCACCGCTCGAGAAAGTATCTCACTTCTTATACAATCCTTTACGTCTATAAAAGTCAAATACATCATAAGATTGAGTACTATTGCCACATCTAGGGAAATGTTTTTTTCAAGAGCTAACTGTCTGTCGAATACAATACAACTGGGTTTGCTTCCCAGTTGTATACAACATGGTCATTTTAGAGTCCAATGTTAACAAATTCTTGTTGAGGTATCCTCTTAACTAATCAAATTCTCTCCAATTCTCAACCTCATGTTGTTTTGACAAACTCATTAACCTTTATCCTTGAGTGGCCCTTTGGCCTTGATAAGCAGTAACTCGTTAGTACAAAAAAAATGTCATCGTTTAAAAAATGAAAAACGCATTTGAGTGGGCGATGACCATAAGCTGTGGAAGTAAAAGATTACCATATTTTCTTTGGGTTTACATTTTTTTAAATTTTGCAAGAAGAATTTTAAGTAAAACCAATAGCAGAAATGTTTATTTCCCATGTCCTTTGTCAGATGATATTGCAAAGGTGGAGTTTACATTTGTATATAGATGCAATTTTAATGTAATGCCAATTTTAAGTAATGGTAGGATTCCGAATGTTCCAAGTATATTTATTGTAGTAGACATCTATAAAAAATCTTCCCACTACGAATCAGTAAGCAGAAAAACCGTAGATATTTGCATAGATGTTTCATCAGTTAAAAAAAATATTTCTATTCATTTCAAATTTTTTAAGATAAAATCTTTACAATAAGTATTTGCCTAAAATAAAGACTTGTGATTCCTTTTTATAACAAATTTCTAAATTTCGTTGTTGGCCAACCTTTTTTATGAGTTAAAATTGAATAAATTCACCCAAGTTAAAATATATATTTGACAAACACCTTTGATAATACGAATAAGACACATTTTATGAATTCCTCATCCCAAATTAGAAAAGTTACAAAGTTTCAAGATTGTAATTCCATTGGATACTGTTTTACAGCAATTTCAGTAATATATTCGTTTTGACTTATTTTTTAATCCATTTTTGCCCTATTATCAAATAGTGTTTTGGTTTTTATTTACATGGTCAAAATGTGAGTATTTATTCTGGTTTAATCTAATAATTATTGGTTCCATTATGATTATTTTTTAGTTACTACAAGATTACATTTGTATAAATGTTTCACTTGTTTTAAGCCTGCATTTCTAGTTATAAACCGTGTAAATTGGCTTCTAGACAAATATCACACAAGTCGGCAAATATTCTAATTTCCGACAAATTTTGAACAGTCATAATTTCTTGGTAATTTGTGCTGCTAAAATTACTTTTGTACCATTGTTTATGTTTTTCAAATATCTATGTGTCGACGTGATGTTTTTTAGATATAATAAAAGTACACTTTGGGTTTGGGATACCTATTACTGAATATCTTTCAATGATGAGGTCCATATTTTGGCCAAGTTTTAAAAAATGTAGTGTAGTATTTATCCTAAGACTCTGTTAGCTCAGACATACATTTTCTCATTTGTGTAGTATTCACTTTAAGAATCTGTTTTCTCAGACATATAATTTACCATCTTTGTAGTATTCATCTTAAGACTCGTTTAGCTCAGACATATATTTTCTAATCTGTGTAGTATTAGCCCTAAGACTTTGTTTGCTCAGATATATATTGTAATCAGTGTAGTGTTCGTCCTAAGACTCTATAAACTCAGGTATATATTTTCTAATCTGTGTATTATTCATCTTAAGACTCTGTTAGCTCAGACATATAATTGACATCTGCACTATTTTACTGTTAAAATCTGTACAAATTATTTGTGATAATTAAAAGCTATGAAAAATAATATTCGTGAAATTCTAAAAGTGGAACAATACCAATTTTAAGCTTTTGTAAATTATCAACAAATGTATTATAGTTTTATTTAAAGATTTGAAACAATCGAATATTTTATTTGGAAACTTGTTGCTGAATTAATTTCTTCATCTGAGATGAATAGTTTATACTAAATAAATGTAATACACGTTATCTATTATAAAAAAGCTATATTAAATAAAGCTATCTAAGTAGGGTAACAACACTTATGTGAGCTACAAATTGAAGAGAGACTGAAATGCATTAACAATGAAGGAACAATTTGAAAAAAATGTTGAGTTGATCAGAACGGACTGATTATAAATGTCTTAGTTTTATGAACGTGTCTTATTTTCCTGATAGTTATGAATCAAGAAATGTAATAATGTATTACACTTGAAAATCAGAGTTGCTTTATCAGATACTACATGGATCACCTTAATGTAAGTCGGTCAAATGTGTGATTCTGCTGTTTGGTAAATAGTTATGTAAATCAGATTAAGTTCTACTTATGTAAGGAAAGTCTTGGAACAACTTAAGTTCTACTAAATTGTTCTAAATCTTATTACGTTTATTTTTGTATTCCATATTGCTCATATTCTATTTTATATGTTTATAAAATAAGAAAGATCATATCGTTTGCACACGTTACGAAAATATTGACCTGTAAATAGAATTAACAAACTTGCATTTTATTTACAATTTTAACGGTCTGACTAATCCTGGAGAAATTATGAAAGATTTTGGCTAAATCATGTTTATGATTTAAAAAGTTACAGGGATCACCTACCCTATATGTCACAATTACTTATTCTAAATACTTTTGCCGGAGAAAAAATTGATTTCTGCTTTCTATTTTAATTAATACATGAATTGTTAAATATAATCTCTTATTCATTCACAGGTAACAGCCACAGTCGAGAAAAAGGAACATATCCTATACATATCATGAATAGAAGGCATAGTTTTCTGAATGAAATGTGTGAATTCACCAGAATAAATCTCTTTTAAACACGGACACAATGGAAATAAGCCTCATTTATGTGAATTTGAATTTCATCATTTCAAAGAAAATTTGATTTAAAAAGATACACTCAAACACATGAGATAGAAACGTTATTCTACTAAAGTATGCTATTTGAATGTCATCTAGTTGAAAAAGAGAAATCTCTATGAACTAATTGAACTAAAATAGTGAGAAAGATTTTAGTTTTGTTTGTGCCAAATCGTCTACAACTAAAAATAATTTCAAGAAACACATGCAACCTCTTCTGTGGGGAAACGTTTTTGTGAAATTTGTCGAACATCATCTGACAAATAGTGATCTCTGGGGGAAAATTTCACTAAAGTACAGACAACTTATGAAATTCATGGCTCATGATTTAACATTTTCTACTTTTTAGAGACATAGTAAACCACAGTGGAAAGAAAATTTATTCTTCTGAAATTTGCAGTGCCTAATTTATAATTTTAAGTTACAGCTACGAACCCAAACATGCGAACTCACATTGTTTAAAGTAACAACTTTAAAAATAAATATGATGTCCCACATTGAGCAAAATTTGAATGCCTACTAAACAGCATAGAATTTGAATGTCTAATAGACTCTATCCTTGAGTGTCTTCGGTATCTCTGTACAGGGTTTTTTCAGGACAACCTGGCATAAGGACACTTTCCTATAAGTAAACCCTGACTAAATATTCAAAATAGACAGTATTCAATAAGATAGTAAGCTCCCCCATCAACCTTTATACACAGTAATGTTGCTTTAAGTAACATCACTAAGCTCGATACTCCACCAGACTAGATGAATTATTGTCCTAGAATGCTCAAGGACACGAGATATCACAAGAAAGATATAGTATAACAGTTAAGTGGTCAATTCTTGAGAGAAAATATAATGTTCTTCACTTCATTACTAACTTAACATTTGACAGGTGAAGGAGAAGTTTAATTGAATACACGGATATCTATGTATCTCATATAGAGATTGTGTGTTACCCCCATGAAGAGGCCCTTTATTTCTGAGAACACTTACTATAGTAAAAAAAATGTTTAAATGGAAAACCCTGGTTCTTGTAAAATTTGTGATAAATCATTTACAACACAATATGAAGTAACATGTCACAGATGTTCTCATATTGGAGAAAAACTCTATTGTGAAATTTGTGGAAAATCATTTGCTAAAAATTATTTATTCAAATTACACATGCGAACACACACTGGGGAGAAACCTTATTCTTGTGAAATTTGCGGTAAATCATTTCTAAGGAGTTCTGATATAAAAGTACACATGCGAACTCACACTGGGGAGAAACCTTATTCTTGTGAAATTTGTGGTAAATCATTCGCTCAAAAGACTGAATTAAAAACACACATGCGAACCCACACTGCAGAGAAACCTTACTCTTGTCAAATTTGTGGTAAATCATTTTCACTAAGTAATAAGGTAAAAACACACATGCGAACTCACACTGGGGAGAAACCTTATTCTTGTGAAATTTGTGGTAAATCATTTGCAAGAAGTCATATGGTCAAACTACACATGCGAACCCACACTGGGGAGAAACCTTATTTTTGTGAAATTTGTGGTAAATCATTTGCATTAAGTAATTACATAAAAATACACATGCGAACTCACACTGGGGAGAAACCTTATTCTTGTGAAATTTGTGGTAAATCATTTCTAAGGAGTTCTGATATAAAAGTACACATGCGAACTCACACTGGTGTGCTGTCTCCTCAGGCCATCCAGCGCGTCCCTCTGATTGCGAATGAGGGTACCCCTCTTTTTGAGGGTAGCTTTGAATAACCAATAAAAAGCCGTGGACAAAGAGGAAGAAAAACATGAAAAGATGAATAAATCAAAATCTACAAACTGGCAGGCCGGCACCCAGGATAAAAAGGGCCCCTCAACTCGTTTATGCACCAGGCGGGAAGAGGTATGCAATGGTACAAACCTTTTTTCCTCTGAAAATGTCAGTATGGACATGTCAGAGACAAGACAGGGACAGCCACCAGGCCTTGATGAAAAAGACCCTGGCACCCAGACTCCACCACAAGCAACGACTAAAACAAGGAATACAAGGGGCCTAAAATCCCAAAAGTGGTCAGTTGCCCAAAAAAGGACTTTACTGCACTGCTACCATTACTCGATGTTCGAGAAATGGAGTAGGAGCTCAAACGAGATTCTTGCCGAGAGAATAAGAAACTCTGACCTTCCTGAAGATAAAAAAAAACACCCCAGTTTCCAATCTGCGCTCCTTAGTGTCCCAAGTGGGTAAATACTTAACACCTGAGGAGATCTCCAGCATAAAAACTGATGCCCTGAAGGACGCAGAAAAGGACTATCTACCACAACAAGCAGAGGAATCCCAGTGGAGACTGGAAAACAAATGGAACAAAGAGGAAAAATGGACACTAATATGGTCCATGGCATATGCGAGAACAAAACACGAAAAACAAAAAGAAATAACAAGAGCATGGAAAGAAATTTTCTTTCACTACCACCCAGCAAAACGCAATGTCCCCTCTAAGAAACTTAGTATGCAGCGCTACAACAGTCTCAAATGGGACTTCAGTGAAACAGAACTTAATTCCATGGGACTGGATGTAGCAGCACTTATAACAAATAACATCAGCCCCCTTCATAACCCTATAACAGTTCCCACCAGTAACAAAAAAATACAAAACCCAAATATATCTAGGGAAGTAAGATCGGCAGATGGTGACACTCCAGAACTGCCCCCTAGAATAGACCCTCTACATCTGCAAGCTACAGATAGATTAACAATATCCCCAACAACAGTCCCAACACAAACACACCTCCCAATACCAGCACACCCACATAACTATTCAAAAACACACCCTAAACAAAATCCCAAAGCCAAACAAAAGCCTACGGAAACTCTCACACCACAAAACTCTACACTAAATACTCCACCTGCATTATCCCCAGCACTCAGCCCACCTCCACCACCACCATCTCCACCCTTTGAGCCAGATGAGGAACAATTGGCAGTTGAGGAGAACCTCAGTAACACCATTGAGGAGGTCAAGTCCATGGGACTAGAGAACCGACCACAACTGTCAAAAATAAAACCCTACAGAACCACCAAAGCTCTCATCACTAAAGTCAACACTGCACTGCAGAGACTGGTACCAGATGCAGTGTCGCTCACGGAACTCAACCAGATCACATATGCAGCTGGGCTTTATATCGATAGGATAACATTCCCTCAAAAGAACGTTAAAAAGCGATTTAATCCCAGAGCTTCCAAAACTACACCTGAATGGAAGCTCAAGCTGCAAAAAGAATTAAACCTCCATCGGAAAGAAATAAGCCAAATAAAACAGTTCCTCGCAGCTCCCACAACAGAAGGGAGACTGAAAAACACCATCAGCAGACTCCATGCAAAGTACCACACCACCAGCAGTGAGGAACTAAACAACGTTGTCAGGGAGCTGGAAGGCAAGATACCAGCACTTGCTAAAAGAATAAAAACCGAGGAAAATAAGAAGAAGGCTCAGTCCCTGAACAAACAGTTTGAAGCAAACCCTAGAGTGTTCTATAGAACTCTAATAAGGGATACCATTACTGTAGAAAAACCACCTGAAGAACAAGACCTGGAGAACTACTGGCGACCCCTGTTTGAGTGTGAGGGAGTATACAACCAAGAGGCCCAGTGGATTGGAGACATACAGAGGATAAATGAGACCAAGCCCACAATGCCGGAGCCAGTGATTACAACAGAAGCGACTAAAAAAAAACTAGCTCTGTTTGCTAACCACAAGAAACCTGGCATTGACAATGTCTCCAATTTTTGGTTAAAGCAGTTGACTGCACTCCATGGCCACTACAGTAAATGCTTCAACAGACTACTGAGGGGTGAAGAGGCAACACCACCATGGCTCACTAAGGGAGACACAAGCCTCATACCCAAAACAAAAGAGACACAATACCCAAATAAATACAGACCCATATGCTGTCTCAGTACCACCTACAAGCTCTTTACTGGCCTGGTAGCCGATAGCATCTACGACCATCTCTCCTCTGGGAACTACCTAGAAGATCAACAGGCTGGCTGTAGGAGACGATGCTTTGGTACCAAGGACCAGTTATTGATTGACAAAACAATTTTAGAGGATTGTAGGAAGCGGCATAGAAACCTGAGCATGGCATGGATTGATTACCAGAAGGCCTATGACAGCGTGCCCCACTCATGGCTACTACAGTGCCTTGACCTGTATAATATCAGTCCAATAATTAAAAAAACAATGACAGCCCACATAAAAATGTGGCAAACCAACATCTCACTAAGCCACAGCCATGGAAAGATTACCATCCCTAACATTAATATCAGAAGGGGAATCTTCCAAGGTGACAGCCTATCCCCGTTGCTCTTCTGCATGGCAATAGACCCACTTAGTAAGCTTCTCAACAACAGAGGAGAGGCCTACAACCTGGGCCAGGGACGCCAGAGAGATCCATCCAAGAAAATCAACCACCTTCTCTTCATGGATGACCTTAAGCTGTATGCAAGCTCTGACACTGAATTGCAGCAGCTCCTGCAGGTTGTGCACACCTTTTCCAAAGACATTGGAATGAAATTTGGCTTGGATAAATGCGCCAAGTGCTCCCTCAGGGCTGGGAAAAAGATTCAGACAGACAATCTACAGCTAGATGAGGAAAATGAGATACGAGATCTCGAAGAGCAGGAGTCCTATAAATACCTTGGCATTGAGGAAAATGACACCATCCAACATGCCAGGATGAGAGAGAAAATTGGCAGAGAGTATGTACGCCGTGTCAGAAAGATCTGCAAAACACAGCTTACAAACAAAAATAAAATAACTGCCATTAACCAACTTGCAATGCCAGTAATTACGTACAGCTTTGGCATCATTGATTGGCCTCAACAAACCATCAACAGGCTAGATGTAAAGACTCGAAAAATGTTAACCCTCCATAGGGTCATCTATAGAAATCAGTGTCTGCCAAGACTGTACTTGCCCAGAAGAGAGGGAGGATTGGGTCTATCAGAGATAAACCACCAGCACAGAGCCACTATTGTCAGCATTGGCCAGTACCTCAGAAGCTCCTTAAACCCCAGCCTAGCAATGGTACGTGAACACCAAGATTCAAGAGCCAGCAAAACAAATTCCATCACAAAGTTGGCCAAGAATTTTGGACAAGGCTGTCATATAGATGAGGCAGAAACACAAAGCAATCCTGCCACAGAGATAGCCCAAAAGAGCCGCAAGAGATACACCCAGACTTTTAAGAACAGGTGCATTGATGAGTGGTCAGAACAGAAACGTGCCACATACTTCCTCGATGAACTATCCAAGGACTATATTGATAAGGAAGGGTCCTTGGACTGGCTAAGAAGGGGAGCCCTCCACTACGACCAGGAGAGGCTTATAATGGCCGCACAAGACCAGGGCCTGATGACAAATGCGTTTAAAAAGATGGCTGGTCTCAGTCAGGACAACAAGTGCAGGTTTTGCCACACTGAAGTGGAGAGTGTGAGCCACCTGATATCGAGTTGCAAAATCATGTTGGCAGATGGCTCCTATACAACACGACATAATGGAGTGTGCAGGTACCTCCACTGGACCATCTGTAAGAAACTGAATATCAGATGTAGCAGCAGGCACTGGGAACATCTACCTGAGAGAACTGTGGGGAATGAGACATACACCATCCATTATGACCATGAAATCCCCACAGCTACCTATCTGGAAAACGCAGCTGTCAAACCTGACATTGTAATATGGAACAAGAGAGAGAGAGTGGCAACTTTGGTTGAGGTCAGTGTCCCTAATGATGGGGGCCTAAATAGAGCTGAAAGGGAGAAAATAACAAAATATCAGGGTCTAATGTATGATATGAAAAGAAACTGGAACCTCAAAGAGATCTCTATCATTCCAGTTATCATAGGAGCCACTGGACTCATGAAGAAGAACTTGAAAAAGTATTTAGCAAGTATACCTGGTGAACCAAGTGCAAGAGAAATCCAGACAACTGCACTCAAAGGAACGGCCAGAATCCTGAAAAGAGCTCTTGGTTGGAGTCTGTAAATAGCGGGTGATCGTATGGCATTTGGAAGAATGCCCCGTCCCCAGCAAATCAATGAAAAGAAGAATTAAAAAAAAAAGGGAGAAACCTCATTCTTGTGAAATTTGTGGTAAATCATTTGCACGAAGTTCTAATGTAAAAATACACATGCGAACTCACACTGGGGAAAAACCTTATTCTTGTCAAATTTGTGGTAAATCATTTGCAAAGAGTAATCATGTAAAAAGACACATGCGAACTCACACTGGGGAGTAACTTTCTTCTGAAATTTGCGAATAATCATTTCTTAGAAGTTCTGCTATGAGAAGACACATGCGAACTCACACTATAGGAAATCAAGTGTTAGCCTCAAGAGTAGGCCCCTTGATCTCTGTAGATAAACTAAATAAAAATGAAAAAAAAAGGGAGAAACCTTATTCTTGTGAAATTTGTGGTAAATCATTTGCAATAAGTCATATGGTAAAACTACACATGCGAACCCACACTGGGGAAAGATCCCCTCAGAACGGCTACGCACTGGGTCATATGAGGAAAACAACGGTGCACCTTCTTCTAGTGATGTTACCACAAGCAACACCACTCAACTGGACACTCCACCAGACCAGCCCAATTCTGGTCCTGGAATCCGGCAAAACCAAACAATGACCACCAGAAAAAGAAATTATACTCAAGTCAAGTGGTCAATTGAGGAGAAGAAAATTATTCTCCACTGCTTCGCCTATTCAAGGTATGAGAAGTGGGGAAGAAAGAAAAAAGATATGTTCGAGGCTCAAATAAGAACGTCTGCCCTACCGAGAGAAAAACTAACCAAAACTACTACTAAAAATCTGCTTTCGATTGTATCACAGATATATAAATATCTCCCAAAAGATGAGAAAGATACAATCGAAGCAGAAGCTGTTGGTGAAGCGATCATTGAGTTCACAAAGACCAACAGAAGTGAATTTGCCCAAAGCCTATGGAGCAGGGAGGAAAAATGGGTGCTTATATGGGCAATGGAGTATGCCAAAACAAAGCATCAAAAACTATCAGAAAGATGCCAAGAATGGCAAAAGATTTTCAAACACCACTGCCCAAGCAAGAAGGACATTGTGAAGGAAAAACTCACATGTCAAAAGTCCAATTTCTTGAAAAGCAATGCCTTCTCCACGGACCAAATTTCCAAGATGAAAGTAGATATCCGTAAGATGGATGAAGATAAGCTTTGCCCAATCAGCAACCCCTTGCCTGTGCCGGGGTATTGTGAGGCCCAATCAAAGGGCAGTAGAACAGGATCTCCACTGACCCAGTTACCTGACATAAAAACACCGAGCCCAAGCCTAGCACCAACAAAGCAGATGCGTCCCAAAGAAAGCACACCACTAAACAATGTGCCTTCGTTTCAAGGGTCGCCCTCTACAGGCAAGTGTGAAGATGAAGAACACCACCCTGGGCAAAAGAGCCAACACAATGCCCCGCCTGAACAAGCGACACTGGATACAGACCAGATGGAACTGGAGGAAGAGCTGGCAAACATGGTAGAAATAACACGAGACCTGGCTGTTGGAGATCGACCAAGACTGGTAAAAATCAACAGTAATAAAGCCTTCAAGACCCTTGCCACAAGGGTTAATGATGCCCTTACAAGGATCGTACCAACAAATGCATCTCTAAGTGAGATAAACCATGCAACTTTTGGGGCAGCATGGTTCATGCAATCCAAACTTTTACCCCAACACCAAGATAGAAAAAAAGAGGGAAACTTGAAGAGCAAAGCTTATGAGCCAGCCTGGAAGAGAAAACTCCAACAAAAGATTGATAAGTTGAGAAAAGAAACCGCTCAAATATCTACCTTTCTGACAGGTAAACACCCAGGCGAAAAATTGAAAAAGAAGGTGAAGAAACTTAAAACCAAGTATTCCCTTCAAAGCCCACCACAGCTTAGAGCTAAGATAGCAGAAAATCAAGCTGAAATAAAAGCCTTAGCTGCACAAATAAAAAACAAAACAAAAAAATATGAGTCAAAAAGAATAAATCAACTCTTTGCGACTAATCCTAGGATGGTGTATCGGAGCCTCATAGGAGACGAAATAAAAGTCTGCTCTCCACCTACCCAAGAAGAAGTTGAAAACTACTGGAGGCCACTCTATGAGGACCCCAAACAACACCAGGAAAAAGAATGGATCAACACCATTAAAGAGGACAACAAGGAGAAACCAAAGATGCCAGCCCTGGAAATCACCAAAGAAGTTTTCTGCAGGAAAGTAGCCCAATATAGTAATTTCAAGACCCCAGGAATTGACAATATCCCAAATTTCTGGCTGAAAAAACTGACAGCACTTCATCATCACTATGCCAAGGCATTCAATAGAATCATCACTGGTGATGAGGAGCCACCGGAATGGCTTACTGTAGGCAACACGTCCCTTATTCCCAAAAGTGAGGAGACCCATTTGGTTAACAAATACAGGCCTATCTGCTGCCTAACTACAACCTACAAGCTGCTAACAGGGATTATTGCTGATGCAACATATGAACATCTAGCTGCCGGCGACTACCTTGAAAGTGAGCAGAAGGGATGTACCAGGAAAAGACTTGGCACAAAAGACCAACTCCTTGTAAACAGAACAATCCTGGAGGACTGTAAAAAAAGGCAGAGAAACCTCTCAATGGCCTGGATTGATTACAAAAAGGCCTTTGATAGTATACCTCACTCCTGGATACTCCGCTGTTTGGACTTGTACAATGTCCATGAAGATATTAGGTCATTCCTCCAAATGCAAATGACCAGGTGGCGTACATCAATCACGCTTCACCATATGGAAGGAAAAATTCAGACTCCAAACGTTAAGATTCAGAGAGGAATATTCCAAGGAGACAGCCTCTCACCGCTTCTTTTTTGCCTCACAATGGATCCACTGAGTAAGCTGCTTAAACGATCCAATGCTGGATACAACCTTAGCCGAGGCAGAAAGAAGGATGAAAATAAAAAAATAAATCATCTCCTCTTTATGGACGATCTCAAACTCTATGCAGAATCTGAGAAACAACTAGTCTCTCTGATAGAAATTGTAAAAAATTACACAGAAGACATCTGCATGGAGTTTGGATTCGAAAAATGTGCTAAATGCACAATAAAGAAAGGGAAAAAGACAGCATCAGAACATCTTAATATTAATACTGGCTCTATTCAAGACCTAGGAGAAGATGCTGTCTATAAATACCTTGGAGTAGAAGAGAATGAGACGCTAGAGCACGGAAAGATGAGAGAGAAGGTACAGAGAGAATATACTAAGCGCCTGAAAAAAATCCTCACATCTGAACTCTCATCAAAAAATAAAATAACTGCCATAAACCAACTGGCAATACCTGTCGTCTCCTACGGGTTCGGCATTATCGATTGGCCACAAGGCTACATCAACAAACTAGACACAAAAACTCGGAAAATGCTTGCCTTAAATAAAGTCATTTACCGACATCAGTGTATGGACAGACTTTACTTACCGCGAAGAGAAGGTGGTCTGGGCCTCATTGAGATCAATCATGCCTACCGAGCCTCAATGGTCAGTGTGGGACAATATATAAAGAGCTCCTGTGATCAAAAAATGAGAATGGTGAATGAACATCACACCAAATACCTTCCTCAGCAGACCTCAACAACAAAACTAGCCGATAATTTCAGTGGTAACACACTGGAGAACACTAGCGAAGATGATAACAACCCAGCAACCCTGATCGCGCGCAAGAAGAGGGAGGAGTACACGAAAAAGGAGCTGAAGACCAGACTAGAAGGATGGCGAAATAATAAAAGAGCAGGAAAGTTCATTGAAGAACTCAACCAGAGCTATATCGACAAGGAGGCTTCACTACAATGGCTCAAGAGTGGCAACTTCCCATTCGATGAGGAACGGATATTAATAGCGGCACAAGACCAAGGCCTACTTACTAATGGATTTAAGAAAATGGCGGGTCTACAAAAAACTGACCAGTGCAGGTTCTGCCACTCTGCCACCGAAAGTCCAAGCCACCTAATGTCTGGATGCAAGATCCTTTTGGCTGATGGCCATTACACTGCCCGCCACAACAAAGTATGTAAATACCTACATTGGAAGATCTGCGGAGAGATGCAGCTAGAAAGATCACTGAACATCTGGGAACATGAACCCCCACCCATAACATCGAATGGAAAAGTGACAGTGTTCTATGATAAAGACATACAGGCGGGCAGATACATAAAAGACAAGGCCATCAAACCAGACATTGTCATCTGGAACAAACCAGATAAAACTGCTCTCATCATTGATGTAACCGTCCCAAATGACTACGGTCTCAATAGAGCCGAACGGGAAAAAATAACAAAATACCAAGATCTCAAAAATGATCTAAAAATAACATGGTCCCTCGATGAAATAAACATCATACCGGTTGTAGTGGGGGCAACTGGTCTGGTGAAAAAAAATCTAAGTAAATACTTAGAAACAATCCCCGGAAAACCAAATTGTAGGGAAGTACAGATAGCAGCCCTAAAAGGAACCACATCTATCCTTAAGAGAGCCCTCGGATATACATTTTACTCATAGGGAAATCAAGTGTTAGCCTCAAGAGTAGGCCCCTTGATCTCTTTAGATAAACTAAATTAAAATGAAAAAAAAAAGGGAGAAACCTTGTTTTTGTGAAATTTGTGGTAAATCATTTTCATTAAGTAATTACATAAAAATACACATGCGAACTCACACTGGGGAGAAACCTTATTCTTGTCAAATTGGTGGTAAATCTTTTGCACTGAGTAATTATGTAAAAATACACATGCAAACTCACACTGGGAGAAACCTTATTCTTGTGAAATTTGTAGTAAATCATTTCTAAGGAGTTCTGATATAAAAGTACACATGCAAACTCACACTGGGGAGAAACCTTATTCTTGTGTGGCGTCTCCTCAGGCCATCCAGCGCGTCCCTCTGATTGTGAATGAGGGTACCCCTCTTTTTGAGGGAAGCTTTGAATAACCAATAAAAAGCCGTGGACAAAGAGGAAGAAAAACATGAAAAGAGGAATAAATCAAAATCTACAAACTGGCAGGTCGGCACCCAGGATAAAAAGGGCCCCTCAACTCGTTTATGCACCAGGCAGGAAGAGGTATGCAATGGTACAAACCTTTTTTCCTCTGAAAATGTCACTATGGACATGTCAGAGACAAGACAGGGACAGCCACCAGGCCTTGATGAAAAAGACCCTGGCACCCAGACTCCACCACAAGCAACGACCAAAACAAGGAATACAAGGGGCCTAAAATCCCAAAAGTGGTCAGTTGCACAAAAAAGGATTTTACTGCACTGCTACCATTACTCGATGTTCGAGAAATGGAGTAGGAGCTCAAACGAGATTCTAACCGAGAGAATAAGAGCGTCTGACCTTCCTGAAGAAAAGAAAAACACCCCAGTTTCCAATCTGCGCTCCTTAGTGTCCGAATTGGGGAAATACTTAACACCTGAGGAGATCTCCAGCATAAAAACTGATGCCCTGAAGGACGCAGAAAAGGACTATTTACCACAACCAGCAGAGGAATCCCAGTGAGGACTGGAAAACAAATGGAACAAAGAGGAAAAATGGACACTAATATGGTCCATGGCATATGCGAGAACAAAACACGAAAAACAGAAAGAAATAACAAGAACATGGAAAGAAATTTTCTTTCACTACCACCCAGCAAAACGCAATGTCCCCTCTAAGAAACTGAATATGAAGCGCTATAACAGTCTAAAATGGGACTTCAGTGAAACAGAACTTAATTCAATGGGACTGGGTGTAGCAGCACTCATAACAAATAACATCAGCCCCCTTCATAACCCTATAACAGTTCCCACCAGTAACAAAAAAATACAAAACCCAAATATATCTAGGGAAGTAAAATCGGCAAATGGTGACACTCTAGAACTGCCCCCGAGAATAGACCCTCTACATCTGCAAGCTACAGATAGATTAACAATATCCCCAACAACAGTCCCAACACAAACACACCTCCCAATACCAGCACACCCACATAACTATTCAAAAACACACCCTAAACAAAATCCCAAAGCCAAACAAAAGCCTACGGAAACTCTCACACCACAAAACTCTGCACTAAATACTCCAGCTGCATTATCCCCAGCACTCAGCCCACCTCCACCACCACCATCTCCACCCTTTGAGCCAGATGAGGAACAATTGGCAGTTGAGGAGGACCTCAGTAACATCATTGAAGCGGTCAAGTCCATGGGACTAGAGAACTGACCACAACTGTCAAAAATAACCAGATCACATATGCAGCTGGGCTTTATATCGATAGGATAACATTCCCTCAAAAGAACGTTAAAAAGCGATTTAATCCCAGAGCTTCCAAAACTACACCTGCATGGAAGCTCAAGCTGCAAAAAGAATTAAACCTCCATCGGAAAGAAATGAGCCAAATAAAACAGTTCCTCGCAGCTCCCACAACAGAAGGGAGACTGAAAAACACCATCAGCAGACTCCATGCAAAGTACCACACAACCAGCAGTGAGGAACTAAACAACGTTGTCAGGGAGCTGGAAGGCAAGATACCAGCACTTGCTAAAAGAATAAAAACCGAGGAAAATAAGAAGGCCCAGTCCCAGAACAAACAGTTTGAAGCAAACCTTAGAGTGTTCTATAGAACTCTAATAAAGGATACCATTACTGTAGAAAAACCACCTGAAGAACAAGACCTGGAGAACTACTGGTGACCCCTGTTTGAGTGTGAGGGAGTATACAACCAAGAGGCCCAGTGGATTGGAGACATACAAAGGATAAATGAGACCAAGCCCACAATGCCGGAGCCAGTGATTACAACAGAAGCGACAAAAAAAACTAGCTCTGTTTGCTAACCACAAGAAACCTGGCATTGACAATGTCTCCAATTTTTGGTTAAAGCAGTTGACTGCACTCCATGGCCACTACAGTAAATGCTTCAACAGACTACTGAGGGGTGAAGAGGCAACACCACCATGGCTCACTAAGGGAGACACACGCCTCATACCCAAAACAAAAGAGACACAATACCCAAATAAATACAGACCCATATGCTGTCTCAGTACCACCTACAAGCTCTTTACTGGCCTGGTAGCCGATAGCATCTACGACCATCTCTCCTCTGGGAACTACCTAGAAGATCAACAAGCTGGCTGTAGGAGACGATGCTTTGGTACCAAGGACCAGTTATTGATTGACAAAACAATTTTAGAGGATTGTAGAAAGCGGCATAGAAACCTGAGCATGGCATGGATTGATTATCAGAAGCCATATGACAGCGTGCCCCACTCATGGCTACTACGGTGTCTTGACCTGTATAATATCAACCCAATAATTAAAAAAACAATGACAGCCCACATAAAAATGTGGCAAACCAACATCTCACTAAGCCATAGCCATGGAAAGATTACCATCCCTAACATTAATATCAGAAGGGGAATCTTCCAAGGAAACAGTGTATCCCCGTTGCTCTTCTGCATGGCAATAGACCCACTTAGTAAGCTTCTCAACAACAGGGGAGAGGCCTACAACCTTGGTACAGGACACCAGAGAGATCCATCCAAGAAAATAAACCACCTGCTCTTCATGGATGACCTTAAGCTGTATGCAAGCTGTGACACTGAATTGCAGCAGCTCCTGCAGGTTGTGCACACCTTTTCCAAAGACATTGGAATGAAATTTGGCTTGGATAAATGCGCCAAGTGCTCCCTCAGGGCTGGGAAAAAGATTCAGACAGACAATCTACAGCTAGATGAGGAAAATGAGATACGAGATCTCGAAGAGCAGGAGTCCTATAAATACCTTGGCATTGAGGAAAATGACACCATCCAACATGCCAGGATGAGAGAGAAAATTGGCAGAGAGTATGTACGCCGTGTCAGAAATATCTGCAAAACACAGCTTACAAACAAAAATAAAATAACTGCCATTAACCAACTTGCAATGCCAGTAATTACGTACAGATTTGGCATCATTGATTGACCTCAACAAACCATCAACAGGCTTGATGTAAAGACTCGAAAAATGTTAACCCTCCATAGGGTCATCTATAGAAATCAGTGTCTGCCAAGACTGTACTTGCCCAGAAGAGAGGGAGGATTGGGTCTATCAGAGATAAACCATCAGCACAGAGCCACTATTGTCAGCATTGGCCAGTACCTAAGAAGCTCCTTAAACCCCAGCCTAGAAATGGTACGTGAACACCAAGATTCAAGAACCAGCAAAACAAATTCCATCACAAAGTTGGCCAAGCATTTTAGACAAGGCTGTCATATAGATGAGGCAGAAACACCAAACAATCCTGCTATAGAGATAGCCCAAAAGAGCCGCAAGAGATACACCCAGACTTTTTAAAACAGGTGCATTGATGAGTGGTCAGGTCAGAAACGTGCCACATACTTCCTCGATGAACTATCTAAGGACTATATTGATAAGGAAGGATCCTTGGACTGGCTAAGAAGGGGAGCCCTATACTACGACCAGGAGAGGCTTATAATGGTCGCACAAGACCAGGGCCTGATGATAAATGTGTTTAAAAAGATGGCTGGTCTCAGTCAGGACAACAAGTGCAGGTTTTGCCACACTGAAGTGAAGAGTGTGAGCCACCTGATATCGAGTTGCAAAATCATGTTGGCTCTTATACAGCACGACATAATGGAGTGTGCAGGTACCTCCACTGGACCATCTGTAAGAAACTGAATATCAGATGTAGCAGCAGGCACTGGGAACATTTACCTGAGAGAACTGTGGGGAATGAGACATACACCATCCATTATGACCATGAAATCCCCACAGCTACCTATCTGGAAAACGCAGCTGTCAAACCTGACATTGTAATATGGAACAAGAGAGAGAGAGAGAGTGGCAACTTTGGTTGAGGTCAGTTTCCCTAATGATGGGGGCCTAAATAGAGCTGAAAAGGAGAAAATAACAAAATATCAGGGTCTAATGTATGATATGAAAAGAAACTGGAACCTCAAACAGATCTCAATCATTCCAGTTATCATAGGAGCCATTGGACTCATGAAGAATAACTTGAAAAATAATTTGCAAGTATACCTGGTGAACCAAGTGCAAGAGAAATCCAAACAACTGCACTCAAGGGAACCGTCAGAATCCTGAAAAGAGCTCTCAGTTGGAGTCTGTAAATAGCGGGTGATCGTATGGCATTTGGAAGAATGCCCCGTCCCCAGCAAATGAATGAAAAGAAAAATGAAAAAAAAGAGAAGGATACTCCCAATTAGAATAAAAATTGAGCAAAGATTCAAAGAAAAATAAGAAAGTTTTCAAGTGCAAATATAATATATTTTGTATGTCTACACACTTGCTCATATGATGAAAGTAGTGGTGTAACTTCTAGTTGTGCTACCACAACTAACAACAGTAAGCTCAGTACTTAACAAGTCTGGCACAATTCCAGTCCTGTAATACAACAAAAGAAACTATAACATAGTTAAGTGGCCCAGTCAATTGAAGAACATTTTTATTCTATGCTGCTTTATTTAATAAAACTTGTATTTATCCTACAATAAATAACAAAAGTAAGATCGATACTTTACTAGCTCAGCACAATTCTAGTCCTGTAATCCGACAAAAGAAACTATAACATAATTAAGCAGAAGAAAATTAGCATTAAGTACTGCTTAATTTAATCAAAGTTTAAGAAGTAGGGAAGTTCCTTATATGAACATTCAGATATGTGTTATGGTGTGATGTTGATCTACCCTATTTCAGAAATAGACAATTCCAGACTCTATAGACTTCTGATGAAATGTCGTGGTAGTCATAGTAACAGTATCGGACGTTTTCGTTTCTTGTTTTCGGAAATAGATGGACTCTTCTAGACACTATAGAGTTACAATGAAGTTTTGTGGCAGTCATAGTCACAGTATCAGACGCACACCTTCTGTAACATACTATTATGTACTTCTCTAAATACACACTTGTAAATATACCACCGTGTTATCTTAATTATCATCGGCCTTATTAAGGTGATGAAAATATTTAACTCATAATTTGATTTAAAAAGACATGAGGACACATTACCTATTTGACACTATGCTTGGATAACTTTGTCTCACTGAAAAAGGAGAGAGTTTATAAGTACACTCATGTGAGGATATTTAACCATACAGGTAAATCTTGATAGTCCAGTCAAATCAAGGCTCAAAATAATTGCGGCACAAGTGTCATGCATTATGCATTGCTATGAGGTTTTTATATGAACATATTAAAACTCTAGTAGACTCGATTGATCCAAAATATGTAATTTTTTAAATTAGACATCTGAAATGCAGCATGTTTTTATGTCAAAGAAATGGAAACGACCTCGTTTTCGTTTCTTGTTTCTAAACAGTAAATACATGCTCAATAGTTTGTTTTAACTTATTGACGTGCAGTTACCTTTGTCAATTAATTTTAAATAAATTATCAGATGAACTTCAATAGCTTTTTATCTTGTTGACGTTTGGTTAACTTTGTCAAATAAATTGCTGAAAGACATATTTTTTAATTAATCAGATTAACTTCATGAGTAAATTTTATTAATGAAGTTTATGAGTTCTCAGTTAAACCATATAGTTACATTCAAATAATGTAATTCACATATTACTAATAATTTTAATTAAAAAAAATGATTGAAACTGATCATTCTTTTTTTTTTTTCGTCACAAGAAAGTATTGTAGTGGTAAATACGTGTCACACAAGTCAGACGTTGACGTTTTGAGTTTGTGATTTTCGAAATGCACTGATGAATAGAAATACAATTCTATACACAATGTTTTGTCCCGTTTTTTATCAAGTGTTCAATTTTCAGCTGCTATGGTACCTGTTCCCGAAGTGAAGCTAATTCTCTGCACAGAATAAACGACAAACGCCTTATGTTACTATTTATTACTTGTTCAGCTAAACAGCAGACAACATGGTTGAAGACAATTGTAAACAGCTGCCCAAAAGCAACTGTGACCATCGTATTCCATTGTAAGCGCAGCAACACCAAATATACACTTTTTGGCCATGATAGTACTACAGTTTGGTTGATTTTGTTTACTTCTTTTATGAAAATTGTTTTAATTTACATTGGAAAAATTCTACATTCCTCACCAAATAAATGGTAAATTGTAAATAATAAATTATTGTGGGCAAAATTCTTTTTTTGAAACTTAGTTAACCTCAAACAAGGCAAGTTGACACTGTAGACGTAAGGGGCTACTGAGAATTAGGGTGAAAGTTTTTTAGGAAGCGGTCATCCTAAATTTAGAAGCTTTGCAGCAAGATGTTTGTTCAAATTTCTGCATGCCGGCACAGTCGGGGAAACAGGGAAAGAGTTACAAAAGTCGACAGCTTGAAAAAAGAAGCTATTGGAGTAAAAGGCTCTCTGGCAACGAAGGACCTCCACAGTGAATAGATGGGATTTAGCTGATTAGCGGGTTTGTCGAGTGTATTTAAATCGAGAGGGCACCAAAGCAGCAAGTTCATCGGAGCACATTGTATTGAAGTACTTGTAAAACAAGCAGAAAGATGCAACATTGCTACGATGGGACAGGGGTTGGAGCTTGGTTGGTAGTGATAAACGTATTGACTAGATACTCTTTTTCGGACCTTGTCTAAAATGGAGAGATGGGTCGATGGTGCACTAGCCAAGATGTGACAATAATACTCCATGCATGGACGGGTTGTGGCTTTGTAAAAATATGGAATACTATCATGTGTTAGAAGAGGGAGCTCGCCTTCGTTGCAGCAGACTTGGCAATGTCTTCTATGTATTTGTTCCGATTCATGTTACCTGTGAATGTAAGGCCGATGAGTTTGGACGTTGGACTCTCAGGTAGGGTGTTATTTGCCATGCCAATCGGTGGTTGAAGAGGTTTCTTGTAATTGCTGAAGGAAAGGATCTTTGTCTTAGTAGCATTAAATGTCACCATCCAGTTATGACCTTATTCCACTAAAGACTGGTAGTAACTTTCTAAAGGATGCAGCCATTTCTTCGGATATGTGCTCGTCTGTGTTACGAAAATAGAGCGTAGTGTCGTCAGCAAATATACCAATATCAGACACAATATAAATAAATTGTCAATAAACAATTCAGAGATCCACTTATTGTCTTAAAATTTCATATTAAATATCTCTCCTTGACCTAGGGAGTTGAAAAAATATCGGGTCAAATTTTCCTCCCCCGAAAATTGAATTACCTACTAGACACTATCCTCGAGTGTCTTCGGTCTCTCTGTACAAGGGTTTGTCAGGACAACCTGGCATGAAGATACTCTACCAGACTAGATTTACTCTTGTCCTAGAATCTGGTAAGACCAAGAGACCACAAGAAAGATATACTATAACATACTTAACCGGTCAATGTAGAAGAAAAAAGAATGTTTTTCATTACTTTACTAAGTAAACGTTTGACAGATAAATGAGAATTTTAATAGAATATTCGAATATCTATGTATCTCATATAGAGATCAAGTGTTAGCCCCAGGAAGGGGCCCTTTTATTTCTGAGAACTTCGACTGAAGTAAAATGAAACAAAAAAGTTAATTCTGGAGAGTTTGAAGTACCTACTAGACACTATCCTCGAGTGTCTTCGGTCTCTCTGTACAAGGGTTTGTCAAGACAACCTGGCATGAGAATACTTCCCCCTACAAGTAAACTTTGACCAAATATTCAAAATAACATAGTATTCGAAGCCTACGTAAGATCCCCTCGACTCGACTATATACTGTCTCATTAGAGTAATAGTGCACCTCCTCCTAGTTATGTTACCTCAAATAACATCACTTAGCTGAATACTCCACCAGACAAGATGAACTCTTGTCCTGGAATCCGGTAAGACCAAGAAACCATCAGAAAGGTATACTATAATATAGTTAACTGGTCAATTGGGAAGAGGAAATTTAATATTCTTCACTAATTTACTAACTCAACGTCTGAGAGATAAAGAAGAACTTTAGTTCAACACTCAGATATCTATGTATCGCATATAGAGATCAAGTATTAGCCCCAAGAAGGGGCCTGTGATTTCTGAGACTTTAAACTAGAGTAAAATGAAGAAAAGGGGTCATTCCCACATCCATGTATCTGGAAAGTATTCCCGGAAAATTAAGTGTGAAAGAAATCCAAATAATTGCAATTCATGCCCCATCCTTATGAAAAAAGAAATAAGAAAAGGAGAAACGTCTGTGTGACTCATCATTACTTCTGCCAAGGAGGTTATGTTTTCAGTTGAGTTTGTGTACATCCTAGCGTTCACATCGCTTGACTTATCGTTAGCATACTTGGTCAAAATGCTGGTCATGGTCTAACTTAGAACTGATTTAATATCTAGGTCAAAGGTGACTTGTTGTTTCACATGTGATCTACTTTAAAGTTTCATATGTGATCCAACATCGAAGAAAATCCTTATTCTTCTGAAGTTTGTTGCTCTTCAGATGATTTAAAGAAATATATGTGGACCTACATTTGAGTATTTTTTTACTATTAGTGAAAGTAAAAATAAAAAAGCCACCAAAAACAAAGTTGACAAAAATATATTGTGGATTTTTTTTGTTGCGTTTACACCTGTCGAAATATTTCATATTCAGATTTGGCCACCATGACACAGTCAGGAATTTCTATTTAACCAAATGATCCCGTATTACCGAGCCAATCTAGTGTTTTAGGGAAGATAACTGCTAAAATCTTTTGCAATAAGAGAAGTGTAGAGGTGATAATGATTAGCATTTCTTTTTGTTGCAGAGAGAATCCACTGTGAGTAGATTGGGTCACATGATCAGTAATCATCCTTCAAGGCGTACTAATTTCAGCTGAACTATTGAAAAACAACTTCCAGACTCTTAGGGAATTACAGAGAATAGACGGAGCGCTTTCTGCCACTAACGAAGAAAGATGCCCCCGCCCTCCTGCACCCGTCGCTTAGGTGCTGAGCAAAAGGTATATTCGTTTGAAGATATATTGCTTCAAGAAGACTTTCGGCATTAAACTATATTGGTCACTCTTCCAAACTTTCGACAACCTACACCCAACAGTGGAAGTCACTTAAATAAATACATATATTGTTGTTTAGAGAAAGGTTTTGTTTACCTTTCATTTGACAACTGTTGGATAAGCAATCAGTTTTTAGGGCCTACTAATTTCGATGGTATTATAAGAGGACACCTCCCAGACCCTTAGGGAATTACAGAGAGTAGACAGAGAGCATCTTGGCATCAACGAAGAAATACGTCCTCTCTCCTTCTCCCGTCGCTTAGGTGCTAAGAAAAGCTATCAGTTTTTAGGGTCTACTAATTTCGATGGTATCATTAGAGGACAACTCGCAGACCCTAACATAACATTAATTGTATCAAATAACAGTAATTGTATTACAATTACGAATGTATTACATAAATACTAGTGTATTACATAAACACTAGTGTATTACTTAAATACTAGTGTATACCATGAATATTAATGTTTTACATAACATTAATTGTATCAAATAACAGTAATTGTATTACAATCACAAATGTATTACATAAAAATTAGCATATTACATAAATACTAGTATTTAATAATTGTATTACAGTTACTAATGTATTACATAAGCACTAATGTTTAAATGGATACTAGTGTATTACATAAATATTAGTGTATACCATGAATACTAATGTATTACATTACATCGTATCAAATAACAGTAATTGTATTACAAATACTAGTGTATTACATAAATACTAGTGTATTACAGAAATACGAATCTATTACATAAATACTAATCTATTACATAAATACTAGTGTATTACATAAATACTTGTTTATTACATAAATACTAGTGTATTACATAAATACTAGTGTATTACATGACGTTAATTGTATTAAATAACAGTAATTGTATTACTAATTTGTTACATAAATACTAATGTTTTACATAAATACTAAAGCTTTACATAAATACTAATCTATTACATAAATACTAATCTATTACATAAATACTAATGTATTACATGATGATAATTGCATCAAATAACAGTAATTGTTCGCCTTTACCAGAGACAGTCCGTGCAGTAGGCGCCGCCTGATAAACATGCGAAGGATCTCCCTAGCCTCAGCACAGTACAGCAGGTTCGAGTACAGAACCAAGACTCACGAAAATGATCCCGGCAGTCGTCAGACAAGCCTGCACTGAATAGTGGTCCTTCATTGTAAAAACACTAACCAGAAAAGTTTTATGCAGAAAACATAGACACCTGATGGAAGACTTAGGTTATGTGAATAATACACAAACCCCAATACCCAATCTCCCCCAGCATTACACCAAACAGCCTCCCCACAAATCTCCAAACACGCCTAATAATAACGATACACCAACCGGCATAGTCACCAGGTATGGACGTGTCGTAAAGGCCTCCCCAAAATACAACATATAAGTCGACATCACTTTCTATAAAAACAAGGATGTCACAGTATGACGTAGTTACTTCCCCTTAGATCCCCTATTTCCACATACAAACAAAAGCAAGCTTTACTAACATCAAATGTATAAAACATTTATATGGTGACAGCGGTAAAATAAATAAGAAAAAGGAATCATGAACACTACAGTCTAAGAGGAGGTAAATACGTCATACTGTGACACCTGCCCACGTCGCATAGGTGCTGAACAAAACAATCTTCGTTTGAAGAGATACTGCCTCCAGAAGACTTTCAGCAGCAAACTGGCTTGGTCACTCATCTAAACTTTCGCCAACCTACACTCAATGGTCACTTAAATAAATACATATATTTTTTTTATAGAAGTGTTTTTCATCCTTTTATTTGGCGACTGTTCTATTACAAAATATTATAGAGGTTAGTCTTAAAATCCATATAGAACATTCCGTCCTTATTTTTTCTTTTCTAGGTTATTACGTGTGTTATTACGACCTTGAAACTAGGATTTATGGTTAGTGGTAAAAAATCAGTTGGTGCAACTTCGGAAAACCAAAAATATATATTAAAAAATTAAGACATACTGGTATCATGTATTTGAAAAACAAGGGACGTTATTCAGCTAAGCATTATAAAAAAAGGCTAAATCGCTACCAGAAAAGGGTCAAATTTTGTGGATTTGGCCTTTATTTAAAACAGTTTGGCCTTAATGACAACGATATAAGCAAAAAATAAATTAAAATAACGTGAAAACTTTCAAAGGACAACGAAGACGTAACGATATAAGCAAAAAAATAAAATATTTTATTGAATAACGTGAAAATTTTCACATGACCATTGTAATAAAAAAAATAAATTTATGCCTTGAAGATTGTAATTTATATTCAAAGGAAAAAGTTGAGAAATAAAAAGTCATGCTTTGAAGATTGTGATTTAAGTAATTTAAGTATTAACCGGATAAATGCTGCTAAACTAAACTACTTTAAAAAAAAGCTAAATCCACAATATTTGGCTCTTTTCTAGCTATCATTTGTTAAGATGGCGTCTTGACGAGCAGGCGTTGAAAAAAATAACAAAATTTGATTTTCTGTAATAAAAAAAATTACTTGATCAATTTACGTAATTTTTTGTGTACGATATTTTTGTTCCGTCCCGGTCACATACATAATACAGATATGTATTTATTATCGGTTTTTCGTATTGAGGCTTTTCTGAAGTTGCACCAATCAGTTAACTGCTCTACAAAGCTAAAATGGAAGGTAAATGCATCACTGCCCTATAATTCCCATTTATTAATGTTGTCTATTCAAAACAATGAAGATTATTATTACTTTTAATTCAGTACAAAGTAAAAACTTTGTACTGAATTATCTCCCTTGTTCACTTTAGATTTAATTATCTCCCTTGTTGACTTTAGATTGAATTATCTCCCTTGATGACATTATATAGAATTATCTCCCTTGTTGACTCTTCTATTTCTTTGTTAACAAAAGAATTTACAACGCGAAGAAGAAATTTAGATTTAAAAATCTTTACTGTAATAAACATCCGTTTATTTTATCAATTTCATTTTGCAAAGAAAACAAATATGACGAAAGAAATACATAAAGGTAAGTTCAATCACTACCGAAATTGTTTTCATTGCGTTTATTTTAATTTCGAATTTAAAAAAAAACCTTTCAGGTGTAGGCACAGAATAGTTAACAAATGTAAAGAATAGGTTTTTAAATTAAACTGTTTATTATAATTATGTATAATATTCTCATTTTACGACTAAATTTTAAGTTCAAGTTTTAAAAAGCCTTTCGTTGTAAATGTTTAAATTTGATGTAATCAAAAAAGAATTCAACTTTATTCAATTTAATTTGTTTTTTATTGGTTCTTAATTCTCGGATTTCCACATATTAAGATCAACTCATTAAACTTAATTATAATTTTTTTTAAGTAATTAAATATATTTTCGGTATTATTATATCCCTGTATTCCTAGTCAAGCAAAAAAAAACAAAAAATGAAAAATCTTTGGTAAACGTTATTATTGGCGACATAAAAAATTTGAAATTAAATACAATTATTAAATTAGTAAAAAGTAATTTATTTTAGTTTACTTACTCATCCGTGACCTATTTGTGTTCAAAAATTTAATATTTTCTATTTGAAATAATTTATAAGCAATTTAATTTACTCATTTGTGACCTATTTGTGTTATAAAGTTTAATATGTATAAGAAGGTACGAGCAATTTGATTTACCATAAGTTGAGAGTAAAACTTCTTTTAAATATTCAAAACATTAAAATCTTTATACAAAAATAGGTTACACATGAGTAGTTAGATCAAAATAAACTGTTCCGACGAATTTCACAACTGTATTTTTTTCAGATTATTATGTCGCCAATAGTAACGTTTGCACTTAAACCAGATATTGCTTTGAGGACATGTTTATATAAAAAAAAACTAAAAAAAACTGGCACTTTTCTTAATTTCTTGGAAATCAATTGGGGAGGTTTGGGGGAGATTTTCTGGGTATTATTGTAGATGAAAACCCTCAGTTTAATCACCTCCATCCCAAACACAAATGCGATTGTATTTGGTTAAGACAAATAAGTGTAAACACCCTGAAAAACTTTAAGAAGCAAAAATATATTTTATAATGAGAGATCAGTTTCTGTATAATTTTAACGTAAATAGATCATCCACTTTTCAACCATATATCATTTAAACCAGTTGTAACCGTTTTAGTTTAATCTTAGATGTAACCATTTTCATTATTAATTTCAGAGGGCAGTTTCTACCAAAACTTTGGAGAGTTTTCTTGGGGGTTGTTGCCACGCGTTCGTAGGGTTAAGTAAGGTTTTGGCGAGAGGGGGTGTTATCAGCCAGACAGAGTTAGTTGTAGTGTTAACAAAGGAGAGGAGGGTTAGGGGTCGATTTAACTGAGTGTCTTTATCCAACAAATTGACGTTTTTATGTTGAATTATACATTTGTTGTAATAATACCTATTTGTTAACTGATTAAAAGTACGTAATTTATAAAAAATATTCTTTTATGCTCATGCACCATAAACTATGTCCCAAATGTCTTACCCTCCTCATAACAAATGTATATCTCTTTAAAGAAGGATTTGTCATATATGCTTGAAATGGATGAGCTATTTAAATTAAATTAATTTGTAAAACTGATCCCCAGCCTAACTTCTAAAATAAGTGTGTTTTTAATGTTTCTTGCAAGTTGCTTGTGTACCCGATGATGACGTAAATTTTGCAAGTCTTCTCGATATTTGCCTGATAATCCACTGTTCTCTCTCTACTGGGATCTTCTGATCACTCGGTTGTCTCAATTAGAATCAATACAAAGTTCAACAAGATCACTCATGCCCCTTTGAATCAGAGAGTGTATAGATACTCATTAGCTGACAGGGACAGTGCCAGATCTTTCAGAGCAGAAATTCCTGTAAATTCCATTTTTGAAAAGAATGTGCCCTGTATTGCATCTGCTATAACTGATTAGTTAATTGTTGGTAGTGAGAATTTCATATTCTCCAAGAAATTCAAACAATTCAAACAGCCAATTTTAGTACACCCTGGAATTTGCTGTTTCTATTTCTAACAAAACTCAATATTTCAATTGCTTTCAACGAAATAGATGCTCTGAAGACAAAGCTGCATTTAGGACTGGACACAGCCACTGCAAAAGAGTCAGAAAAAATGAAAACGAGAAAATGCAAAAGAATGGCCGATGCATTAAATTTAGAGTGGCTGAGCAGAGACTTGGTTCTCAATAGTTCTGGCAAAAAACAGGTTCAGGAACAGATGTAAGACAACTATTACAACCATGATCAATAGATGAGAGATAATTTCTTCATCATCTGTTAAGGCCAACATTTTTGCAAAGAACTTTGTATCAAATTCCAACCATAGTGAACAGGGTTGCTAGCTCCTGAATGTCCTACCTATGACGGTAAGCACACTGAGTGACATCAGTATATCTGTCTGGGATGTTGCCAAACTTATCAAGAATCTTGATTGTAGCAAGGCAACTGGTCCTGACAACATTCCAATAATAATTCAAACTTTGCATCTGTGGAACACAACCCCACGAGTCTGCTTCCCAGCACTCGGTTGTCTCAATTAAGATCAAAACAAAGTTCAACAAAATCTCTGATTCCCATTTCAATCAGCGTTTATAGATACTTTATAGCTTAGTGGGACAGTGTGAGATCATTCATAGCAGAAATTCTTGTGGAGTCCATGTTCTAAAAGAATGAGTCCTGTATCGCATCTTCTATAACTGATTGGTTATTTTTTGTATTGAGAGCTGCAAGAAATTCCAACAAACCAAACAGCCAACTTTAGTACACCCTGGAATTTGCTGTTTTCATTTCTCACAAAAATCAGTATTTCAATTGCTTCCAACGAAATAGATGCTCTGAAGACAAAACTGTGTATATGACTGCCTGCAGCCACTGCAAAAGAGTCATAAAAATGCCAAAGATTCCTATGGCCGATGCATTAAATTTAGAGGTGCTGAGCAGAGACTTGGTTCTCAAGAGTTTTGGTGAATAACAAACACGTTAATGAACAGATGTAATACTACTGTTCCAACCATGATAAATTGGTCAGAGGTGATTTCCTAAACATCTAATAAGTCCAACATTATTACAAAGAACTTTAAATCAAATTCAATCTTATGTGAACAGGGTCTTCTAGCTCCTTAATTTCCAACTATGATTGTAAACACACTGAGTGACATCCGTATATCTGTCTGGGATGTTGCTAAACATATGAAGAATCTTAATTGTATCAATAAAGAATAAATAATTTCTATAGCCTTACATACAATAAATGACAATAATAAGCAGAAGTTATGAGTGTGTAACATTCAGTTATATAGTATTCTTCTCTTTCCTACTTGTTACATGAAAGCATGTAGTAGAGGTGCATAGAAACTAGTCAGATTTGTTTGTACAAAGTCTTTTTTCAGGTGAGTTGCGTTGATTGTTGGCCCTTTTTTATCTTGATCTCAAACATTGTTAAGCTAAACACTAAGTAAAAAAAGAGTTTCTGGTCTCAGACACATTTCTTCTCATCTATTTAATATTTTTGCTGAGATTTGTTACCTCTTATCATTCGGTATGTGTTCGCATCATTCACCAGAAAATGCTGTTAGCTCAGACATATATGTCGTCATCTGTGTAGTATTTATTTTTAGAGCCTGTTAGTTAAGACATATATGTTCTCATCTGTGTAGTATTCATCTTTAGAGCCTGTTAGTTCAAACATATATGTTCTCATCTGTGTAGTAGTTATTTTTAGAGCCTGTTAGTTAAGACATATATGTTCTCATCGGTGTAGTATTCATCTTTAGAGCCTGTTAGTTCAAACATATATGTTCTCATCTGTGTACTATTTATTTTTAGAGCCTGTTAGCTCAGACATATATGTTCTCATCTGTGTAGTATTCATCTTTAGAGACTGTTAGTTAAAACATATATGTCGTCATCTGTGTAGTATTTATTTTTAGAGCCTGTTAGCTCAGACATATATGTTCTCATCTGTGTAGTATTTATTTTTAGAGCCTGTTAGCTCAGACATATATGTTCTCATCTGTGTAGTATTTATTTTTAGAGCCTGTTAGCTCAGACATATATGTTCTCATCTGTGTAGTATTTATTTTTAGAGCCTGTTAGCTCAGACATATATGTTCTCATCTGTGTAGTATTCATCTTTAGAGACTGTTAGTTAAAACATATATGTCGTCATCTGTGTAGTATTTATTTTTAGAGCCTGTTAGCTCAGACATATATGTTCTCATCTGTGTAGTATTCGACTGTAGACTGTTAGCTCAGACATATGTTCTCATCTGTGTAGTATACTTCCTGAGACTGTAAGCTCAGACATATATGTTCTCATCACTGTAGTATTCGACTGTAGACTGTTTGCTCAGACATATATGTTCTCATCGGTGTAGTATTCTCACTTGACACCTGCCTTATGTGAAAAATCTGTGATGATGAAAAGCTTCTAAAAATTTGACCCTAGAAAAATTCTTGAAGTTTTTAACTACTGTTTTAATATGTGTGTGTTTTTTTAACAAATACCGTAGGTTGAATGCAATTGATATATGGTTGAAAGTAAAAAGTGATAGCTTGTAAGAAAATGCTTTGAACAATTGAAGTTCTATAAAATTTTATTGAATCTTACTACATTTATTTTTGAATCCAATACTAATGATATTTTAGTTTTTATGAACATATAATTTACTCAGGTGCAAAGAAATCTGCACATGTAAGTTGAATTATCAAACGAAATTTTTATTTACAATTTAAAAGATCATATTAATACTAGGGAAATTTTCAAGAAGGTGGCCAAATTGTGTTAACATATTACAGTTAGACATCACTTGCCCCATATTTAACAATTACCTATTTTCAAAGATGGTTGCAGGATGAAACTTTTCTGTTATATTTGGATATAATTGATATATCTATTTTCATTACTGAATGAATTGTTAAATAAAATTTCTTATTCATTCACAGGTAACAGCCACAGTGGGGAAAAATGAAAGTATCCCATACACATATAGAATAGAAGTGTTAGTCTTCTGAAATGTGTGAATTCACGTGAATAAATGTCATTTAAGTAAGAACTTTAATAGAATATATATGCATCTCATATAGATATCAAGTGTAAGCTCCAGGAAGGGGCCCGTTGATTTCTGAGAACTTTGACTGAAATAAAATGAAACAATGGAGAAACCTTATTCTTGTAGAATTTGTGGGAAATCATTTACTACAAAATGTGAAGTGAAAATTCACATACGAACCCACACTGGTGAGAAACCTTATTCTTGTGAAATTTGTGGGAAATCATTTACAACAAAATCCAAAGAAAAAGTACACATACGAACCCACACCGGGGAGAAACCTTATTCTTGTGAAATCTGTGGGAAATCATTTACGACAAAATTCAAAGAAAAAGTGCACATACGAACCCACACTGGCGAGAAACCTTATTCTTGTGAAGTTTGTGGGAAATCATTTACAATGAGTAATAACTTAAAAATTCACATGCGAACCCACACTGGCGAAAAACCTTATTCTTGTGAAATTTGTGGGAAATCATTTACAATGAGTAATAACTTAAAAATTCACATGCGAACCCACACTGGCGAGAAACCTTATTCTTGTGAAATTTGTGGGAAATCATTTACAATAAGTAATAGTTTAAAGATGCACATGCAGACCCACACTAGCAAAGAACCTCATTTTTGTCAAATTTGTGATAAATCATTTACTACAAAATCCAAAGAAAAAATGCACATACGAACCCACATCGGGGAGAAACGTTATTCTTGTGAAATTTGTGAGAAATCATTTACAATGAGTAATAGTTTAAAAATCCACATGCGAACCCACACTGGGGAGAAACTTTATTCTTGTGGAATTTGTGGGAAATCATTTACTCTAAATTTTAGTGTGAAAGTACACATGCGAACGCACACTGGCGAGAAACCTTATTCTTGTGAAATTTGTGGGAAATCATTTACTACAAAATATATAATGAAAATTCACATGCGAACCCATACTGGGGAGAAACCTTATTCCTGTGAAATTTGTGCGAAATCGTTTACTACAAAATATGAAGTGAAAATTCACTTGCGAACCCACACTGGCGAGAAACCTTATTCTGGTGAAATTTGTGATTAATTATTTACTACAAAATATAAAGTGAAAATTCACATGCAAACCCACACTGGGGAGAAACCTTGTTCTTGTGTAATTTGTGGTAAATCATTTCAAACTAAACGTGCTATAAATATACACATGCGTACACCCACTAAGGAAGAACATTATTATTTGTGACATGTGTGGGAAATCATTTACTAAAAGACTTGAGGTAAAAATACATATGCGAACCCACACTCAGGATAAACTTGATTGTTGTGAAATCTGTTGTAAATCATTTACAATTAGTAAAAACATAAAAATACACTTCACCCTATGAGAATACTTCAACTTTAATGGAACGTTTTCATTTTTAGAAATGCATGCAGTAAAAAAGTACAAGTAAACTTTGAGCAAATATTCTACAAAATAACAAAATCTTTGAAGCACAAATAACATCTCCTCAGCTAACAGCTAGTGATGATGGCTTCGCGTGGCATGTGTAGTATGTGACGTTTGTTCTTTTACTCTCTTTCCTTTTGTTGATCCTTTCTTTTTATTAAACATTTTTTTAAGTACTATTGTTGTTAATACATGTCACATAGACAAGACGTGTTTTGCCTAGCGTCTATGATTTGAGTTTTGTGATTTAAAAAATGCAGTGATAAAAATAAATACTATTTTTATGCAAAATGGTTTGTCCACTTTCTTATCAAGTGTTTAATTTTCAGTTGTTATTGAACCTTTTCCGTGAGTCAAGCTAATTCTCTGCACAGAATAACTAACACCTAATGCGACTGTTTATTACTGGTTCAGCCAGACAGCAGATAATATGGTAACAATACAATGGTCAACCTCTGCTCAACAGGTAAAGTGATTATCGTCCTCCAGGATGTTGTGATGCCTTTCCATGAAATTTAGATTTTGTTTACATTAATTCACCCCCAACAAAGCATGTTGCCACTGAGATCTAAGGGCCTACTGTAAATTGGGGGTCAGATTTATGGAAGAATCCTAAGGGGGGAGTTGTGCAGCAAGATATTTTTTTAGTGTACACACTTGTAAAAGTAACGAAATAATGTTGACTTGCTTGTCAACATTAGAATCACAATTTATAAACATGAAATAAGACACTTGTAAAAGTAACGAAATAATGTTGACTTGCTTGTCAACATTAGAATCACAATTTATAAACATGAAATAAGACACTTGTAAAAAGTAACAAGATAATGTTGACTTGCTTGTCAACATTAGAATCACAATTTATAAACATGAAATAAGACACTTGTAAAAAGTAACAAGATAATGTTGACTTGCTTGTCAACATTAGAATCACAATTTATAAACATGAAATAAGACACTTGTAAAAAGTAACGAAATAATGTTGACTTGCTTGTCAACATTAGAATCACAATTTTTAAACATGAAATAAGACACTTGAAAAAGTAACGAAATAATGTTGACTTGCTTGTCAACATTAGAATCACAATTTATAAACATGAAATAAGACACTTGAAAAAGTAACGAAATAATGTTGACTTGCTTGTCAACATTAGAATCACAATTTATAAACATGAAATAAGACACTTGTAAAAGTAACGAAATAATGTTGACTTGCTTGTCAACATTAGAATCACAATTTTTAAACATGAAATAAGACACTTGTAAAAGTAACGAAATAATGTTGACTTGCTTGTCAACATTAGAATCACAATTTATAAACATGAAATAAGACACTTGTAAAAGTAACGAAATAATGTTGACTTGCTTGTCAACATTAGAATCACAATTTTTAAACATGAAATAAGACACTTGAAAAAGTAACGAAATAATGTTGACTTGCTTGTCAACATTAGAATCACAATTTATAAACATGAAATAAGACACTTGTAAAAGTAACGAAATAATGTTGACTTGCTTGTCAACATTAGAATCACAATTTATAAACATGAAATAAGACACTTGTAAAAGTAACGAAATAATGTTGACTTGCTTGTCAACATTAGAATCACAATTTATAAACATGAAATAAGACACTTGTAAAAGTAACGAAATAATGTTGACTTGCTTGTCAACATTAGAATCACAATTTATAAACATGAAATAAGACACTTGTAAAAAGTAACAAAGGCGATATTAGCAAACATAACAAGTGTTTATTAATTCAAAATGACCAACCAAAAGTTTTGCTCCACTCAAGGGGAGATTTTGATAGAAGGGCTGGTTTTGTTAAGACTGAGAATGGTTGATCAGTCAGGAGTAAAAAAAAAGGTTTGGCAAATATGAAAGTTTAACTTAGGACGAATTAAAAATATGTAATTTGTTTTGTTTTTTCATAGGACACATACCTTTTATAGAGATCGAGCCTTTTGGCTAAGATCAAAGTGTAGTATCTGTTCCGATGGATACTTCACCCCATAGACTGGTATTGTCTTGGCCTTCGGGGCTTGATTTACGCCAGTCTATGAGTCTGTCCTGTGAAGTTCTAGGAGGTCCACCCTCCCAGGCTTCGCCTCCCCTCTTTGGGGAGGAGTAAGTTTATTGCTTACTGCCTAAGGCGTCCCTACCGGGGAATGCCGACGGGGCTGCCCAGGCAATTTTTAAACCCCACTTTCCCGACCCGACGTTGGGTCACATCTTACTTGTGGGAGTAAGATAAAAACTGGTCTTGTGCCTAACTCCTGGAGAGGAGTAAATCAATACTCTACGACACTATTAAAAAAATGTTCATACAGGAAACGTTTCATTAATGAATATTTGTATATAATGTATGTCTGCTTTTTAATTAATGTATTTTTAAATGAAATGTTTTAATTATTACCAGCAAACAGCAATATTTGACGGGAATTTAAAGAGAGAATTTGTAAAATTTGTATCCTCATCAATTAGAAAACAATTTAATTTGAAAAGATACATTCGAACACATGAGAGAGAAACGTTATTTTTGTCAATGTGCCATTTTAATGTCATCTACAAAAAAATGGGAATCTGCAAAACACATTATCTTCTATTCTTCTGTAAAGAAATGCTGAAGTAACTTATGTTTTCCTAGATTTTAGTGAATCTTACTACATTTATTTTGTATTCATTATTACTGATATTCTATTTTATATGATTATAAAAACCACAAAAGTCATTTGCACATCAATATCAAACGTAAGTTTTATTTACAATTTTAAAGGTCAGACTAATCCTGGTGAAATTATTAAGCATGTGGCCTCATCGTATTTACGATTTAAAGTTACCGGCATCATTTGCCCCATATCTCACAATTACCGATTTTCAAAAATTGTTGCAGGAGGAAACGTTTCTGTAATATTTTGACATAATTAATGTGTGTTTTCTATTTCAATAATAACATGAATTGGTAACAAAATCTCTTATTCATTCACAGGTAACAGAAACATAAGGTAACGATAATATCAAAATAGAGTTTGTTTTAAATTAATATTTTTAAAATTCTTGTAGTTAAATTTATTTTTGAAATGATGTATACAAAAAAAATGTCTGCCTGCAAAAATTAAGCACATACAAAAATATTATATATCCATTTTAATTTAACAGACAAGAGAGAAATGTTACAATTCTCTAGTGTGCCATTTTAAAGTCATCTACTAAAAAAGAGAAACTTTATTATTCTAAAGTGTGCCATTTTTATTTAACACACGAGAGAGAAACGTTATTATTCTGAAGTGTGCCATTTTTATTTAACAGACGAAAGAGAAACATTATTATTCTCAAGTGTGCTATCTTTATTTAACACACGTGAGAGAAACGTTATTATTCTCAAGGCTGTCATTTAAATTTAACAGAGCAGATAGAAACGTGATTATTTTTAAATGTGCCATTTTAATTTAACACGCAGGAGAGAAACGTTATTATTCTAAAGCTTGCCATTTTAATTAAATACACATGGAAGGAACGTTATTATTCTTAAGTGTGCTTTTTTAAATTTAACAGACGAGAGAGAAACGTTATTATTCTTAAGTGTGCCATTTTAATTAAACATACGAGAGAGAAACGTTATTATTCCAAGTGTGCCATTTAGCTAGATACTCAACCACACTAGATGAATTCTTGTCTTGGAATCCGCTAAGTCCAAGAGACCACAAGAAATATTTACTATAACATTGTTAACTGGACAATTGGGGAGAAGAGAATTAATGTTCTTCCCTTCTTTACTAACTCAACGTTTGAGAGATGAAAGAAAACTTTAATAGAAGATTCGAATATCTATGTATCTCATATAGAGATCAAGTCTTAACCTTAGCAAGGAGCCCTTTGATTTCTGAGAACTTAGACTGAAGTAAAATAATAAAAAAAGAAAACCTTATTTTTGTGAAATTTGTGGCTTATTATTCACAACCAAATTTAATTCATAAAAACACATTCAACTCCCCTAAAAGACTTGCCATTATTCGTAGAAGCTATTGAGCTCATGAAAAAGAATTTTTAAAAATACCTAGCGAATATACTTAGTGAACCAAGTGCAAGAGAGATTTTTAAACTTGCACATGAAGAGACGGATATAAACTATACAAAATCTCTCGGTTGGAGTCTCTGAAATATTCGGTAAATATCTGTCATCGGGTAGAATGCCTTATCACAGCAAGAGCAAAAGATAAGAAAACTGAAAAAGAAAAAGAAATGAACATTATACTGTTTGTTCTAGGGAAAACTGACCTAATGACAAATCTTTGGGGAGGATTAAGTTTATTGCTTACTGCCTGAGGCGCCCCTATCGGGGAATGCCGACGGAGCTGCCCAGGCAATTTTTAATAGTCAGAGTGCTCACCTCTCGGGCGCTGGCTTTTCAAACCCCACTTTCCCGATCCGACCTTGGGTCACATCTTACTTGTTGGAGTAAGATAAAACTGGCCTTGTGCCTAACTCCTGGAGAATAGTAAATAAATACCAATTAGAATAGGCGCCTCAATGTCGCTACCGAATAGGTCAGCGACTTGGGTGCAAATCGAGGTGAAATTCGTCTGAAATAAATAAATTCTGGGAAATCTGTTGTGAAGAATCGGAACAGGTTGTTAGAGAATAGGGCAACGGGACACAGTTTAGGTAAACATTAGACAGAGTAAAAGGGCGCATTAATTTTGCAGCTTGTTAAAGAGAGACGAAGGCAATACAGTTTCAACATCTTGAGTGCATGAAGGTCATTTTTGTGTAGTCTCAAAGCTGTACAGAATGACTTTGCGTATCAGCACTTCAAATATCTTCAATGTTGTTGAGAGTTTTATCTCTTGTCAACAATCTACTACTGCAAGTGCGATTGCGGTCAATACGGATTGCAATCTCATCCTTACGCTGTCCTGTAGCTATAAACGTTGAGACAAAATACTTGAACTGCTCGAATTCCTCAACAGTGACGCCGGTTAGAATGATAGGCACTGCTGGAAAGTGGGTAGCTGGCTTACAAACTTTTGTTTTAGAGGCATTGCTCATCATACCCACGTAGTTGGTGGTGATATTCACCTTATTAAATGTCTACTGTATATCAGCATACGTTTCTCCGAATATAGCAACATCGTCTGCATATTACAGGTCGGTAATGGAACAACCACATCCAACTTGCATGCCAGCGAAGTCCATCATACACGATGAAGGATCCTATCAATAATGTAGTTGAACAAGATGAGAGAAGAACACAACCTTGGAAGGCACTGGTATGCACATTGAAAAATTCTGATTCCTCTCCCTAACGATGGATATTTGTTCGGGTTTTTTAGTAATAGGCCTTCAGCGGATTAAGCAGCATGGATGGAAATTATTTTTGACTCCTTATTTTCCAAAGATTCTCGCGATCAACAAAGTCGAATTCTGCAGTGAAGTTTATGAACTGCACAACAGTCGCCTTCTGATAGGATCAGCGCTCTTCCAAAATCCGTAAAAAATATTATATTTGTATTTTAGTTATTTTAATCATTTGATTTGCCTCATTAGTTTTTCCACTTAGCAAATCTATGCATCTCAAATCAGCATTTCTTATTTACATGAAATGTAAATATTGAATGAGCACTCGGTTGGAATAGCAAGTTATTTTCTGGTACTTGAAAGAATGATCAATCCTTATAAAAAAAGAAATAATAAAAATAAAAACAGGAGAAACCTTTCTGGGACTGATCATTACCTCTGCAAAGGAGGTTATATTTTGAGTCGACTTTGTGTACAGGCTAGCGTCCACATCACGTGACTAATCGTTACCATACTTGGTCAAAAATCTTTGTCATGGTCTAAGTTAAAACTGATTCAATATCTAGGTCAAAGGTGACTTCTCTTTTCCAATGTGATTCATATGCAATCCAACATCGGAGAAAAGTCTTATTCTTCTGAAGTTTGTTGCTCTTCACATGATTTAAGGAAATATGTGTTGACCTGCATTTCAGTATGGTTTATTATGAGTGGAACTACAAGTAAAAAATCTGCAAAAATCAAAGTAGCCAAAAATATATTGGAGAAGTTGTTTTTGTGTGTTTAACCAGTCGTGTTCGGCTGTGAACGTTTTCGGACGTACATATACGGGTGTTCGTTCGAAGTAGAGAGGTATCATAAACCTCTAGAAATGAGCAGCCTTCAGAAACTTGTGCAATTCTCAAGCGAGAAATTAGCGCAGATCTGCCAAGCAAAGAATGCGGACCCAACATTATGCAACTTGAAAGAAAAAAATTCTTGATGGTTGGCCTGAAACTCTCAGAGAATTATACAAAGACATTAGACCATATTGGTCTTATCGAGATGAACTCTCTGTTGAAAACAGCATTCTACTCAAAGGTGACGGGTAGTGATCCCCGAAACAATGAAAGCGGAAATAGTTTAAGAATTCACTATGGTCATCAAGCAAGTGAGAAATGACAGCTGAGAGCTAAAAGCTGCATTATTTGGAGTGGCATAAACACCGACATCGATGAGATAGTCCAGCACTGTGCCTTATGCCAAGAACACTAGAAATCCCAGAGTGCTGAAAATCTCATACCACATGAAATCCCAGTGCGACTATGGCAAATCGTTGCCACTGACACTTTCAACCTCAATGAACACAATTACTTACTCATTGTGGACTATTATTCGAAATACCCCTTCATCCGGACACTAAGGGATTTCTCTAGTCAGGAAGTTAACCTGACCAAACAGATCTTTGGGGAACTAGGAGTCCCAGAAAGGCTCATCAGTGATAACAGGTCACACTGCAGCTCGAATTACTTCAAGGGGTTTGCCAAGTAATAGGGTTTCGAACACATCACCTCATCTTCCAGTTACACACAGTTGAATGGCATGGCTGAACGATGCATGCAGACAATCAAGTTAGCCATGAGAAAAGCAATGTGGAGCAGCCGAGAATAGACATGAGTTAGTTGTGTGTCCGATCAACACCCATAGAGCATGTCATTCCATTCCCTGGGGAACTATTATGCTGTCTGAAGCTGATCAGACATCTCCCTGCAAAATGTACAAATATCCATGCCAGAAGGGAGGAGATTAGGGATCACCTTTATCAGAGACAGTCCGTGCAGAAGGCGCAGCATAATAAACATGCGAAGGATCTCCCTAGCCTCAGCACAGTACAGCAGGTTCGAGTACAGAACCAAGACTCACAAAAATGATCCCCGGCAGTCGTCAGAGAAGCCTGCACTGAATAGTGGTCCTACATTGTAAAAACACTAGCCAGAAAAGTGACAGAACAAAGATATCGTACACCAAAAATTACGTAAATTTATCAAATAGATTTTTTTATCACAGATAATCAAATTTTGTCATTTTTCCATGCTCGCTGCTTAGTTAGCCATCTTGAAAAACAAGGGACGTTATTCAGCCTAGCCTTATATAAAAAAGGGCAAATCGCTACCAGAAAAGGGCCAAATTTTGTGGATTAGGCCTTTTTTGAAGCAGTTTGGCCTTAATGACAACGATATATGTAAAACATATGTATAACGTGAAAACATTCAAAGGACAACGAAGACGTAACGATATAAGCAAAAAAAATAATATTTTATTGAATAACGTGAACATTTTCAAATGAACATTGTAATAAAACCATTTAATTTATGCCTTGAAGATTGTAATTTACTTTCAAAGGAAAAAGTTGAAAAAGTTGAGAAATAAAAAGTTATGCTTTGAAGATTGTGATTTAAGTAATTTAAGTATTAACCGGATAAATGCTGCTAAACTAAACTACTTAAAAAAAAAAGCCAAATCCACAACATTTGGCCCTTTTTTAGCTATCTTTTGCAAAGATGGCGTCTTGACAAGCGAGCGTTGAAAAAAATAACAAAATTTGATTTTCTGTAATAAAAAAATTACTTGATCAATTTACGTAATTTGTTGTGTACGATATTTTTGTTCCGTCCCGGTCACATACATAATACAGATATGTATTTATTATCGGTTTTTCGTATTGAGGCTTTTCTGAAGTTGCACCAATCAGTTAACTGCTCTACAAAGCTAAAATGGAAGGTAAATGCATCACTGCCCTATAATTCCCATTTATTAATAATGAAGATTATTATTACTTTTATTTTACTTTGTACTGAATTATCTCCCTTGTTAATTTTAGATTGAATTATCTCCCTTGTTGATTTTAGATTGAATTATCTCCCTTGTTGACTTTAGATTGAATTATCTCCCTTGTTGATTCTTCTATTTCTTTGTTAACAAAAGAATTTACAACGCGGAGAAGAAATTTAGATTTAAAAATCTTTACTGTAATAAACATCCGTTTATTTTATAAATTTCATTTTGCAAAGAAAACAAATATGACGAAAGAAATACATAAAGGTAAGTTCAATCACTACCGAAATTGTTTTCATTGCGTTTATTTTAATTTCGAATTTAAAAAAAAACCTTTCAGGTGTAGGCACAGAATAGTTAACAAATGTAAAGAATAGGTTTTTAAATTAAACTGTTTATTATAATTATGTATAATATTCTCATTTTACGACTGAATTTTAAGTTCAAGTTTAAAAAAGCTTTTCGTTGTAAATGTTTAAATTTGATGTAATCAAAAAAGAATTCAACTTTATTCCATTTAATTTGTTTTTTATTGGTTCTTAATTCTCGGATTTCCACATATTAAGATCAACTCATTAAACTTAATTATAATTTTTTTTAAGTAATTAAATATATTTTCGGTATTATTATATCCCTGTATTCCTAGTCAAGCAAAAAAAAACAAAAAATGAAAAATCTTTGGTAAACGTTATTATTGGCGACATAAAAAATTTGAAATTAAATACAATTATTAAATTAGTAAAAAGTAATTTATTTTAGTTTACTTACTCATCCGTGACCTATTTGTGTTCAAAAATTTAATATTTTCTATTTGAAATAATTTATAAGCAATTTAATTTACTCATTTGTGACCTATTTGTGTTATAAAGTTTAATATGTATAAGAAGGTACGAGCAATTTGATTTACCATAAGTTGAGAGTAAAACTTCTTTTAAATATTCAAAACATTAAAATCTTTATACAAAAATAGGTTACACATGAGTAGTTAGATCAAAATAAACTGTTCCGACGAATTTCACAACTGTATTTTTTTCAGATTATTATGTCGCCAATAGTAACGTTTGCACTTAAACCAGATATTGCTTTGAGGACATGTTTATATAAAAAAAAACTAAAAAAAACTGGCACTTTTCTTAATTTCTTGGAAATCAATTGGGGAGGTTTGGGGGAGATTTTCTGGGTATTATTGTAGATGAAAACCCTCAGTTTAATCACCTCCATCCCAAACACAAATGCGATTGTATTTGGTTAAGACAAATAAGTGTAAACACCCTGAAAAACTTTAAGAAGCAAAAATATATTTTATAATGAGAGATCAGTTTCTGTATAATTTTAACGTAAATAGATCATCCACTTTTCAACCATATATCATTTAAACCAGTTGTAACCGTTTTAGTTTAATCTTAGATGTAACCATTTTCATTATTAATTTCAGAGGGCAGTTTCTACCAAAACTTTGGAGAGTTTTCTTGGGGGTTGTTGCCACGCGTTCGTAGGGTTAAGTAAGGTTTTGGCGAGAGGGGGTGTTATCAGCCAGACAGAGTTAGTTGTAGTGTTAACAAAGGAGAGGAGGGTTAGGGGTCGATTTAACTGAGTGTCTTTATCCAACAAATTGACGTTTTTATGTTGAATTATACATTTGTTGTAATAATACCTATTTGTTAACTGATTAAAAGTACGTAATTTATAAAAAATATTCTTTTATGCTCATGCACCATAAACTATGTCCCAAATGTCTTACCCTCCTCATAACAAATGTATATCTCTTTAAAGAAGGATTTGTCATATATGCTTGAAATGGATGAGCTATTTAAATTAAATTAATTTGTAAAACTGATCCCCAGCCTAACTTCTAAAATAAGTGTGTTTTTAATGTTTCTTGCAAGTTGCTTGTGTACCCGATGATGACGTAAATTTTGCAAGTCTTCTCGATATTTGCCTGATAATCCACTGTTCTCTCTCTACTGGGATCTTCTGATCACTCGGTTGTCTCAATTAGAATCAATACAAAGTTCAACAAGATCACTCATGCCCCTTTGAATCAGAGAGTGTATAGATACTCATTAGCTGACAGGGACAGTGCCAGATCTTTCAGAGCAGAAATTCCTGTAAATTCCATTTTTGAAAAGAATGTGCCCTGTATTGCATCTGCTATAACTGATTAGTTAATTGTTGGTAGTGAGAATTTCATATTCTCCAAGAAATTCAAACAATTCAAACAGCCAATTTTAGTACACCCTGGAATTTGCTGTTTCTATTTCTAACAAAACTCAATATTTCAATTGCTTTCAACGAAATAGATGCTCTGAAGACAAAGCTGCATTTAGGACTGGACACAGCCACTGCAAAAGAGTCAGAAAAAATGAAAACGAGAAAATGCAAAAGAATGGCCGATGCATTAAATTTAGAGTGGCTGAGCAGAGACTTGGTTCTCAATAGTTCTGGCAAAAAACAGGTTCAGGAACAGATGTAAGACAACTATTACAACCATGATCAATAGATGAGAGATAATTTCTTCATCATCTGTTAAGGCCAACATTTTTGCAAAGAACTTTGTATCAAATTCCAACCATAGTGAACAGGGTTGCTAGCTCCTGAATGTCCTACCTATGACGGTAAGCACACTGAGTGACATCAGTATATCTGTCTGGGATGTTGCCAAACTTATCAAGAATCTTGATTGTAGCAAGGCAACTGGTCCTGACAACATTCCAATAATAATTCAAACTTTGCATCTGTGGAACACAACCCCACGAGTCTGCTTCCCAGCACTCGGTTGTCTCAATTAAGATCAAAACAAAGTTCAACAAAATCTCTGATTCCCATTTCAATCAGCGTTTATAGATACTCTATAGCTTAGTGGGACAGTGTGAGATCATTCATAGCAGAAATTCTTGTGGAGTCCATGTTCTAAAAGAATGAGTCCTGTATCGCATCTTCTATAACTGATTGGTTATTTTTTGTATTGAGAGCTGCAAGAAATTCCAACAAACCAAACAGCCAACTTTAGTACACCCTGGAATTTGCTGTTTTCATTTCTCACAAAAATCAGTATTTCAATTGCTTCCAACGAAATAGATGCTCTGAAGACAAAACTGTGTATATGACTGCCTGCAGCCACTGCAAAAGAGTCATAAAAATGCCAAAGATTCCTATGGCCGATGCATTAAATTTAGAGGTGCTGAGCAGAGACTTGGTTCTCAAGAGTTTTGGTGAATAACAAACACGTTAATGAACAGATGTAATACTACTGTTCCAACCATGATAAATTGGTCAGAGGTGATTTCCTAAACATCTAATAAGTCCAACATTATTACAAAGAACTTTAAATCAAATTCAATCTTATGTGAACAGGGTCTTCTAGCTCCTTAATTTCCAACTATGATTGTAAACACACTGAGTGACATCCGTATATCTGTCTGGGATGTTGCTAAACATATGAAGAATCTTAATTGTATCAATAAAGAATAAATAATTTCTATAGCCTTACATACAATAAATGACAATAATAAGCAGAAGTTATGAGTGTGTAACATTCAGTTATATAGTATTCTTCTCTTTCCTACTTGTTACATGAAAGCATGTAGTAGAGGTGCATAGAAACTAGTCAGATTTGTTTGTACAAAGTCTTTTTTCAGGTGAGTTGCGTTGATTGTTGGCCCTTTTTTATCTTGATCTCAAACATTGTTAAGCTAAACACTAAGTAAAAAAAGAGTTTCTGGTCTCAGACACATTTCTTCTCATCTATTTAATATTTTTGCTGAGATTTGTTACCTCTTATCATTCGGTATGTGTTCGCATCATTCACCAGAAAATGCTGTTAGCTCAGACATATATGTCGTCATCTGTGTAGTATTTATTTTTAGAGCCTGTTAGTTAAGACATATATGTTCTCATCTGTGTAGTATTCATCTTTAGAGCCTGTTAGTTCAAACATATATGTTCTCATCTGTGTAGTAGTTATTTTTAGAGCCTGTTAGTTAAGACATATATGTTCTCATCGGTGTAGTATTCATCTTTAGAGCCTGTTAGTTCAAACATATATGTTCTCATCTGTGTACTATTTATTTTTAGAGCCTGTTAGCTCAGACATATATGTTCTCATCTGTGTAGTATTCATCTTTAGAGACTGTTAGTTAAAACATATATGTCGTCATCTGTGTAGTATTTATTTTTAGAGCCTGTTAGCTCAGACATATATGTTCTCATCTGTGTAGTATTTATTTTTAGAGCCTGTTAGCTCAGACATATATGTTCTCATCTGTGTAGTATTTATTTTTAGAGCCTGTTAGCTCAGACATATATGTTCTCATCTGTGTAGTATTTATTTTTAGAGCCTGTTAGCTCAGACATATATGTTCTCATCTGTGTAGTATTCATCTTTAGAGACTGTTAGTTAAAACATATATGTCGTCATCTGTGTAGTATTTATTTTTAGAGCCTGTTAGCTCAGACATATATGTTCTCATCTGTGTAGTATTCGACTGTAGACTGTTAGCTCAGACATATGTTCTCATCTGTGTAGTATACTTCCTGAGACTGTAAGCTCAGACATATATGTTCTCATCACTGTAGTATTCGACTGTAGACTGTTTGCTCAGACATATATGTTCTCATCGGTGTAGTATTCTCACTTGACACCTGCCTTATGTGAAAAATCTGTGATGATGAAAAGCTTCTAAAAATTTGACCCTAGAAAAATTCTTGAAGTTTTTAACTACTGTTTTAATATGTGTGTGTTTTTTTAACAAATACCGTAGGTTGAATGCAATTGATATATGGTTGAAAGTAAAAAGTGATAGCTTGTAAGAAAATGCTTTGAACAATTGAAGTTCTATAAAATTTTATTGAATCTTACTACATTTATTTTTGAATCCAATACTAATGATATTTTAGTTTTTATGAACATATAATTTACTCAGGTGCAAAGAAATCTGCACATGTAAGTTGAATTATCAAACGAAATTTTTATTTACAATTTAAAAGATCATATTAATACTAGGGAAATTTTCAAGAAGGTGGCCAAATTGTGTTAACATATTACAGTTAGACATCACTTGCCCCATATTTAACAATTACCTATTTTCAAAGATGGTTGCAGGATGAAACTTTTCTGTTATATTTGGATATAATTGATATATCTATTTTCATTACTGAATGAATTGTTAAATAAAATTTCTTATTCATTCACAGGTAACAGCCACAGTGGGGAAAAATGAAAGTATCCCATACACATATAGAATAGAAGTGTTAGTCTTCTGAAATGTGTGAATTCACGTGAATAAATGTCATTTAAGTAAGAACTTTAATAGAATATATATGCATCTCATATAGATATCAAGTGTAAGCTCCAGGAAGGGGCCCGTTGATTTCTGAGAACTTTGACTGAAATAAAATGAAACAATGGAGAAACCTTATTCTTGTAGAATTTGTGGGAAATCATTTACTACAAAATGTGAAGTGAAAATTCACATACGAACCCACACTGGTGAGAAACCTTATTCTTGTGAAATTTGTGGGAAATCATTTACAACAAAATCCAAAGAAAAAGTACACATACGAACCCACACCGGGGAGAAACCTTATTCTTGTGAAATCTGTGGGAAATCATTTACGACAAAATTCAAAGAAAAAGTGCACATACGAACCCACACTGGCGAGAAACCTTATTCTTGTGAAGTTTGTGGGAAATCATTTACAATGAGTAATAACTTAAAAATTCACATGCGAACCCACACTGGCGAAAAACCTTATTCTTGTGAAATTTGTGGGAAATCATTTACAATGAGTAATAACTTAAAAATTCACATGCGAACCCACACTGGCGAGAAACCTTATTCTTGTGAAATTTGTGGGAAATCATTTACAATAAGTAATAGTTTAAAGATGCACATGCAGACCCACACTAGCAAAGAACCTCATTTTTGTCAAATTTGTGATAAATCATTTACTACAAAATCCAAAGAAAAAATGCACATACGAACCCACATCGGGGAGAAACGTTATTCTTGTGAAATTTGTGAGAAATCATTTACAATGAGTAATAGTTTAAAAATCCACATGCGAACCCACACTGGGGAGAAACTTTATTCTTGTGGAATTTGTGGGAAATCATTTACTCTAAATTTTAGTGTGAAAGTACACATGCGAACGCACACTGGCGAGAAACCTTATTCTTGTGAAATTTGTGGGAAATCATTTACTACAAAATATATAATGAAAATTCACATGCGAACCCATACTGGGGAGAAACCTTATTCCTGTGAAATTTGTGCGAAATCGTTTACTACAAAATATGAAGTGAAAATTCACTTGCGAACCCACACTGGCGAGAAACCTTATTCTGGTGAAATTTGTGATTAATTATTTACTACAAAATATAAAGTGAAAATTCACATGCAAACCCACACTGGGGAGAAACCTTGTTCTTGTGTAATTTGTGGTAAATCATTTCAAACTAAACGTGCTATAAATATACACATGCGTACACCCACTAAGGAAGAACATTATTATTTGTGACATGTGTGGGAAATCATTTACTAAAAGACTTGAGGTAAAAATACATATGCGAACCCACACTCAGGATAAACTTGATTGTTGTGAAATCTGTTGTAAATCATTTACAATTAGTAAAAACATAAAAATACACTTCACCCTATGAGAATACTTCAACTTTAATGGAACGTTTTCATTTTTAGAAATGCATGCAGTAAAAAAGTACAAGTAAACTTTGAGCAAATATTCTACAAAATAACAAAATCTTTGAAGCACAAATAACATCTCCTCAGCTAACAGCTAGTGATGATGGCTTCGCGTGGCATGTGTAGTATGTGACGTTTGTTCTTTTACTCTCTTTCCTTTTGTTGATCCTTTCTTTTTATTAAACATTTTTTTAAGTACTATTGTTGTTAATACATGTCACATAGACAAGACGTGTTTTGCCTAGCGTCTATGATTTGAGTTTTGTGATTTAAAAAATGCAGTGATAAAAATAAATACTATTTTTATGCAAAATGGTTTGTCCACTTTCTTATCAAGTGTTTAATTTTCAGTTGTTATTGAACCTTTTCCGTGAGTCAAGCTAATTCTCTGCACAGAATAACTAACACCTAATGCGACTGTTTATTACTGGTTCAGCCAGACAGCAGATAATATGGTAACAATACAATGGTCAACCTCTGCTCAACAGGTAAAGTGATTATCGTCCTCCAGGATGTTGTGATGCCTTTCCATGAAATTTAGATTTTGTTTACATTAATTCACCCCCAACAAAGCATGTTGCCACTGAGATCTAAGGGCCTACTGTAAATTGGGGGTCAGATTTATGGAAGAATCCTAAGGGGGGAGTTGTGCAGCAAGATATTTTTTTAGTGTACACACTTGTAAAAGTAACGAAATAATGTTGACTTGCTTGTCAACATTAGAATCACAATTTATAAACATGAAATAAGACACTTGTAAAAGTAACGAAATAATGTTGACTTGCTTGTCAACATTAGAATCACAATTTATAAACATGAAATAAGACACTTGTAAAAAGTAACAAGATAATGTTGACTTGCTTGTCAACATTAGAATCACAATTTATAAACATGAAATAAGACACTTGTAAAAAGTAACAAGATAATGTTGACTTGCTTGTCAACATTAGAATCACAATTTATAAACATGAAATAAGACACTTGTAAAAAGTAACGAAATAATGTTGACTTGCTTGTCAACATTAGAATCACAATTTTTAAACATGAAATAAGACACTTGAAAAAGTAACGAAATAATGTTGACTTGCTTGTCAACATTAGAATCACAATTTATAAACATGAAATAAGACACTTGAAAAAGTAACGAAATAATGTTGACTTGCTTGTCAACATTAGAATCACAATTTATAAACATGAAATAAGACACTTGTAAAAGTAACGAAATAATGTTGACTTGCTTGTCAACATTAGAATCACAATTTTTAAACATGAAATAAGACACTTGTAAAAGTAACGAAATAATGTTGACTTGCTTGTCAACATTAGAATCACAATTTATAAACATGAAATAAGACACTTGTAAAAGTAACGAAATAATGTTGACTTGCTTGTCAACATTAGAATCACAATTTTTAAACATGAAATAAGACACTTGAAAAAGTAACGAAATAATGTTGACTTGCTTGTCAACATTAGAATCACAATTTATAAACATGAAATAAGACACTTGTAAAAGTAACGAAATAATGTTGACTTGCTTGTCAACATTAGAATCACAATTTATAAACATGAAATAAGACACTTGTAAAAGTAACGAAATAATGTTGACTTGCTTGTCAACATTAGAATCACAATTTATAAACATGAAATAAGACACTTGTAAAAGTAACGAAATAATGTTGACTTGCTTGTCAACATTAGAATCACAATTTATAAACATGAAATAAGACACTTGTAAAAAGTAACAAAGGCGATATTAGCAAACATAACAAGTGTTTATTAATTCAAAATGACCAACCAAAAGTTTTGCTCCACTCAAGGGGAGATTTTGATAGAAGGGCTGGTTTTGTTAAGACTGAGAATGGTTGATCAGTCAGGAGTAAAAAAAAAGGTTTGGCAAATATGAAAGTTTAACTTAGGACGAATTAAAAATATGTAATTTGTTTTGTTTTTTCATAGGACACATACCTTTTATAGAGATCGAGCCTTTTGGCTAAGATCAAAGTGTAGTATCTGTTCCGATGGATACTTCACCCCATAGACTGGTATTGTCTTGGCCTTCGGGGCTTGATTTACGCCAGTCTATGAGTCTGTCCTGTGAAGTTCTAGGAGGTCCACCCTCCCAGGCTTCGCCTCCCCTCTTTGGGGAGGAGTAAGTTTATTGCTTACTGCCTAAGGCGTCCCTACCGGGGAATGCCGACGGGGCTGCCCAGGCAATTTTTAAACCCCACTTTCCCGACCCGACGTTGGGTCACATCTTACTTGTGGGAGTAAGATAAAAACTGGTCTTGTGCCTAACTCCTGGAGAGGAGTAAATCAATACTCTACGACACTATTAAAAAAATGTTCATACAGGAAACGTTTCATTAATGAATATTTGTATATAATGTATGTCTGCTTTTTAATTAATGTATTTTTAAATGAAATGTTTTAATTATTACCAGCAAACAGCAATATTTGACGGGAATTTAAAGAGAGAATTTGTAAAATTTGTATCCTCATCAATTAGAAAACAATTTAATTTGAAAAGATACATTCGAACACATGAGAGAGAAACGTTATTTTTGTCAATGTGCCATTTTAATGTCATCTACAAAAAAATGGGAATCTGCAAAACACATTATCTTCTATTCTTCTGTAAAGAAATGCTGAAGTAACTTATGTTTTCCTAGATTTTAGTGAATCTTACTACATTTATTTTGTATTCATTATTACTGATATTCTATTTTATATGATTATAAAAACCACAAAAGTCATTTGCACATCAATATCAAACGTAAGTTTTATTTACAATTTTAAAGGTCAGACTAATCCTGGTGAAATTATTAAGCATGTGGCCTCATCGTATTTACGATTTAAAGTTACCGGCATCATTTGCCCCATATCTCACAATTACCGATTTTCAAAAATTGTTGCAGGAGGAAACGTTTCTGTAATATTTTGACATAATTAATGTGTGTTTTCTATTTCAATAATAACATGAATTGGTAACAAAATCTCTTATTCATTCACAGGTAACAGAAACATAAGGTAACGATAATATCAAAATAGAGTTTGTTTTAAATTAATATTTTTAAAATTCTTGTAGTTAAATTTATTTTTGAAATGATGTATACAAAAAAAATGTCTGCCTGCAAAAATTAAGCACATACAAAAATATTATATATCCATTTTAATTTAACAGACAAGAGAGAAATGTTACAATTCTCTAGTGTGCCATTTTAAAGTCATCTACTAAAAAAGAGAAACTTTATTATTCTAAAGTGTGCCATTTTTATTTAACACACGAGAGAGAAACGTTATTATTCTGAAGTGTGCCATTTTTATTTAACAGACGAAAGAGAAACATTATTATTCTCAAGTGTGCTATCTTTATTTAACACACGTGAGAGAAACGTTATTATTCTCAAGGCTGTCATTTAAATTTAACAGAGCAGATAGAAACGTGATTATTTTTAAATGTGCCATTTTAATTTAACACGCAGGAGAGAAACGTTATTATTCTAAAGCTTGCCATTTTAATTAAATACACATGGAAGGAACGTTATTATTCTTAAGTGTGCTTTTTTAAATTTAACAGACGAGAGAGAAACGTTATTATTCTTAAGTGTGCCATTTTAATTAAACATACGAGAGAGAAACGTTATTATTCCAAGTGTGCCATTTAGCTAGATACTCAACCACACTAGATGAATTCTTGTCTTGGAATCCGCTAAGTCCAAGAGACCACAAGAAATATTTACTATAACATTGTTAACTGGACAATTGGGGAGAAGAGAATTAATGTTCTTCCCTTCTTTACTAACTCAACGTTTGAGAGATGAAAGAAAACTTTAATAGAAGATTCGAATATCTATGTATCTCATATAGAGATCAAGTCTTAACCTTAGCAAGGAGCCCTTTGATTTCTGAGAACTTAGACTGAAGTAAAATAATAAAAAAAGAAAACCTTATTTTTGTGAAATTTGTGGCTTATTATTCACAACCAAATTTAATTCATAAAAACACATTCAACTCCCCTAAAAGACTTGCCATTATTCGTAGAAGCTATTGAGCTCATGAAAAAGAATTTTTAAAAATACCTAGCGAATATACTTAGTGAACCAAGTGCAAGAGAGATTTTTAAACTTGCACATGAAGAGACGGATATAAACTATACAAAATCTCTCGGTTGGAGTCTCTGAAATATTCGGTAAATATCTGTCATCGGGTAGAATGCCTTATCACAGCAAGAGCAAAAGATAAGAAAACTGAAAAAGAAAAAGAAATGAACATTATACTGTTTGTTCTAGGGAAAACTGACCTAATGACAAATCTTTGGGGAGGATTAAGTTTATTGCTTACTGCCTGAGGCGCCCCTATCGGGGAATGCCGACGGAGCTGCCCAGGCAATTTTTAATAGTCAGAGTGCTCACCTCTCGGGCGCTGGCTTTTCAAACCCCACTTTCCCGATCCGACCTTGGGTCACATCTTACTTGTTGGAGTAAGATAAAACTGGCCTTGTGCCTAACTCCTGGAGAATAGTAAATAAATACCAATTAGAATAGGCGCCTCAATGTCGCTACCGAATAGGTCAGCGACTTGGGTGCAAATCGAGGTGAAATTCGTCTGAAATAAATAAATTCTGGGAAATCTGTTGTGAAGAATCGGAACAGGTTGTTAGAGAATAGGGCAACGGGACACAGTTTAGGTAAACATTAGACAGAGTAAAAGGGCGCATTAATTTTGCAGCTTGTTAAAGAGAGACGAAGGCAATACAGTTTCAACATCTTGAGTGCATGAAGGTCATTTTTGTGTAGTCTCAAAGCTGTACAGAATGACTTTGCGTATCAGCACTTCAAATATCTTCAATGTTGTTGAGAGTTTTATCTCTTGTCAACAATCTACTACTGCAAGTGCGATTGCGGTCAATACGGATTGCAATCTCATCCTTACGCTGTCCTGTAGCTATAAACGTTGAGACAAAATACTTGAACTGCTCGAATTCCTCAACAGTGACGCCGGTTAGAATGATAGGCACTGCTGGAAAGTGGGTAGCTGGCTTACAAACTTTTGTTTTAGAGGCATTGCTCATCATACCCACGTAGTTGGTGGTGATATTCACCTTATTAAATGTCTACTGTATATCAGCATACGTTTCTCCGAATATAGCAACATCGTCTGCATATTACAGGTCGGTAATGGAACAACCACATCCAACTTGCATGCCAGCGAAGTCCATCATACACGATGAAGGATCCTATCAATAATGTAGTTGAACAAGATGAGAGAAGAACACAACCTTGGAAGGCACTGGTATGCACATTGAAAAATTCTGATTCCTCTCCCTAACGATGGATATTTGTTCGGGTTTTTTAGTAATAGGCCTTCAGCGGATTAAGCAGCATGGATGGAAATTATTTTTGACTCCTTATTTTCCAAAGATTCTCGCGATCAACAAAGTCGAATTCTGCAGTGAAGTTTATGAACTGCACAACAGTCGCCTTCTGATAGGATCAGCGCTCTTCCAAAATCCGTAAAAAATATTATATTTGTATTTTAGTTATTTTAATCATTTGATTTGCCTCATTAGTTTTTCCACTTAGCAAATCTATGCATCTCAAATCAGCATTTCTTATTTACATGAAATGTAAATATTGAATGAGCACTCGGTTGGAATAGCAAGTTATTTTCTGGTACTTGAAAGAATGATCAATCCTTATAAAAAAAGAAATAATAAAAATAAAAACAGGAGAAACCTTTCTGGGACTGATCATTACCTCTGCAAAGGAGGTTATATTTTGAGTCGACTTTGTGTACAGGCTAGCGTCCACATCACGTGACTAATCGTTACCATACTTGGTCAAAAATCTTTGTCATGGTCTAAGTTAAAACTGATTCAATATCTAGGTCAAAGGTGACTTCTCTTTTCCAATGTGATTCATATGCAATCCAACATCGGAGAAAAGTCTTATTCTTCTGAAGTTTGTTGCTCTTCACATGATTTAAGGAAATATGTGTTGACCTGCATTTCAGTATGGTTTATTATGAGTGGAACTACAAGTAAAAAATCTGCAAAAATCAAAGTAGCCAAAAATATATTGGAGAAGTTGTTTTTGTGTGTTTAACCAGTCGTGTTCGGCTGTGAACGTTTTCGGACGTACATATACGGGTGTTCGTTCGAAGTAGAGAGGTATCATAAACCTCTAGAAATGAGCAGCCTTCAGAAACTTGTGCAATTCTCAAGCGAGAAATTAGCGCAGATCTGCCAAGCAAAGAATGCGGACCCAACATTATGCAACTTGAAAGAAAAAAATTCTTGATGGTTGGCCTGAAACTCTCAGAGAATTATACAAAGACATTAGACCATATTGGTCTTATCGAGATGAACTCTCTGTTGAAAACAGCATTCTACTCAAAGGTGACGGGTAGTGATCCCCGAAACAATGAAAGCGGAAATAGTTTAAGAATTCACTATGGTCATCAAGCAAGTGAGAAATGACAGCTGAGAGCTAAAAGCTGCATTATTTGGAGTGGCATAAACACCGACATCGATGAGATAGTCCAGCACTGTGCCTTATGCCAAGAACACTAGAAATCCCAGAGTGCTGAAAATCTCATACCACATGAAATCCCAGTGCGACTATGGCAAATCGTTGCCACTGACACTTTCAACCTCAATGAACACAATTACTTACTCATTGTGGACTATTATTCGAAATACCCCTTCATCCGGACACTAAGGGATTTCTCTAGTCAGGAAGTTAACCTGACCAAACAGATCTTTGGGGAACTAGGAGTCCCAGAAAGGCTCATCAGTGATAACAGGTCACACTGCAGCTCGAATTACTTCAAGGGGTTTGCCAAGTAATAGGGTTTCGAACACATCACCTCATCTTCCAGTTACACACAGTTGAATGGCATGGCTGAACGATGCATGCAGACAATCAAGTTAGCCATGAGAAAAGCAATGTGGAGCAGCCGAGAATAGACATGAGTTAGTTGTGTGTCCGATCAACACCCATAGAGCATGTCATTCCATTCCCTGGGGAACTATTATGCTGTCTGAAGCTGATCAGACATCTCCCTGCAAAATGTACAAATATCCATGCCAGAAGGGAGGAGATTAGGGATCACCTTTATCAGAGACAGTCCGTGCAGAAGGCGCAGCATAATAAACATGCGAAGGATCTCCCTAGCCTCAGCACAGTACAGCAGGTTCGAGTACAGAACCAAGACTCACAAAAATGATCCCCGGCAGTCGTCAGAGAAGCCTGCACTGAATAGTGGTCCTACATTGTAAAAACACTAGCCAGAAAAGTGACAGAACAAAGATATCGTACACCAAAAATTACGTAAATTTATCAAATAGATTTTTTTATCACAGATAATCAAATTTTGTCATTTTTCCATGCTCGCTGCTTAGTTAGCCATCTTGAAAAACAAGGGACGTTATTCAGCCTAGCCTTATATAAAAAAGGGCAAATCGCTACCAGAAAAGGGCCAAATTTTGTGGATTAGGCCTTTTTTGAAGCAGTTTGGCCTTAATGACAACGATATATGTAAAACATATGTATAACGTGAAAACATTCAAAGGACAACGAAGACGTAACGATATAAGCAAAAAAAATAATATTTTATTGAATAACGTGAACATTTTCAAATGAACATTGTAATAAAACCATTTAATTTATGCCTTGAAGATTGTAATTTACTTTCAAAGGAAAAAGTTGAAAAAGTTGAGAAATAAAAAGTTATGCTTTGAAGATTGTGATTTAAGTAATTTAAGTATTAACCGGATAAATGCTGCTAAACTAAACTACTTAAAAAAAAAAGCCAAATCCACAACATTTGGCCCTTTTTTAGCTATCTTCTGCAAAGATGGCGTCTTGACAAGCGAGCGTTGAAAAAAATAACAAAATTTGATTTTCTGTAATAAAAAAATTACTTGATCAATTTACGTAATTTGTTGTGTACGATATTTTTGTTCCGTCCCGGTCACATACATAATACAGATATGTATTTATTATCGGTTTTTCGTATTGAGGCTTTTCTGAAGTTGCACCAATCAGTTAACTGCTCTACAAAGCTAAAATGGAAGGTAAATGCATCACTGCCCTATAATTCCCATTTATTAATAATGAAGATTATTATTACTTTTATTTTACTTTGTACTGAATTATCTCCCTTGTTAATTTTAGATTGAATTATCTCCCTTGTTGATTTTAGATTGAATTATCTCCCTTGTTGACTTTAGATTGAATTATCTCCCTTGTTGATTCTTCTATTTCTTTGTTAACAAAAGAATTTACAACGCGGAGAAGAAATTTAGATTTAAAAATCTTTACTGTAATAAACATCCGTTTATTTTATAAATTTCATTTTGCAAAGAAAACAAATATGACGAAAGAAATACATAAAGGTAAGTTCAATCACTACCGAAATTGTTTTCATTGCGTTTATTTTAATTTCGAATTTAAAAAAAAACCTTTCAGGTGTAGGCACAGAATAGTTAACAAATGTAAAGAATAGGTTTTTAAATTAAACTGTTTATTATAATTATGTATAATATTCTCATTTTACGACTGAATTTTAAGTTCAAGTTTAAAAAAGCTTTTCGTTGTAAATGTTTAAATTTGATGTAATAAAAAAAGAATTCAACTTTATTCAATTTAATTTGTTTTTATTGTTTCTTAATTCTCGGATTTCCACATATTAAGATCAACTGGTTAAACTTAATTATATTTTTTTTAAGTAATTAAATATATTTTCGGTATTATTATATCCCTGTATTCTATGCTAGTTAAGCCAAAAAAAAAAATGAAAAACCTTTGGTAAACGTTATTATTGGCGACATAACTTATTTGAAATTAAATACAGTTATGAAATTAGTCAAAACTAAGTTATTTTAGTTTACTTACTCATCCGTGACCTATTTGTGTTCAAAAATTGAATTTTTACTATTTGAAAGAATTTATAAACAATTAAATTTACTTACTCATCCGTGACCTATTTGTGTTCAAAAATTCAATATTTACTATTTGAAAAAATGTATAAGCAATTTAATTTACTTACTCATTTGTGACCTATTTGTGTTAAAAAGTTTAATATTTAAAAGAAGGTACGAGCAATTTAATTTACCATAAGTTGAGAGTAAAACTTCTTTTAAATATTTAAAACATTAAAATCTTCAAACAAAAATAGGTTATACATGAGTAGTTTGATCAAAATAAATTGTTCCGACGAATTTCCCAACTGTATTTTTTTTTCAGATAATTATGTCGCCAATAGTAACGTTTGCACCAGATGTTGCTTTGAGGACATGTTTACAAAAAAAAAAGAAAAACTGAAAAAACTGGCACTTTTCTTAATTTCTTGGAAATCAATTGGGGAGGTTTGGGACGGATTTTCTGGGTATTATTGTAGATGAAGACCCTCAATTAAATCACCCCCATCCCAAACACAAATGCGATTGTATTTGGTTAAGACAAATAAGTGTTAACACTCAGAAAAACTTTAAGAAGCAAAAATATATTTTAGAATGAGAGATCAGTTTCTGATATAATTTTAACGTAAATAGATCATCAACTTTTCAACCATATATCATTTAAACCAGTTGTAACCGTTTTAGTTAAATCTTAGATGTAACCATTTTCATTATTAATTTCAAATGGCAGTTTCTACCAAAACTTAGGAGGGTTTTCTTGGGGGTTGTTGCCATGCGTTCTTAGGGTTAAGTAAGGATTTGGTGGGAGGGGGTGTTATCACCGAGACAGAGTTAGTTGTAGTGTTAACAAAGGAGATAAGAATTAGGGTTAGGGGTTGATTTAATTGAGAGTCTTTATCTACAAATTGACGTTTTAATGTTGAATTATACATTTTTTGTAATAATACCTACTTGTTAAGTGATTAAAAGTACGTAATTTATAAAATTATTCTTTTATGCTCATTCAGCATAAAATATGCCCCAAATGTTTTACCCCCCTCATAACATTTAACAAATGTATCTCTCTTTAAAGAAGGATTTGTCATATATGCTTGAAATGGATGAGCTATTCAAATTAAATTAATTTGTAAAATTGATCCCCAGCCTAACTTCTAAAATAAGTGTTTTTTTAATGTTTTTTACAAGTTGCTTGTGTACCCAATGATGACGTATATTTTGCAAGTCTTCTCGATATTTGCCTGATAATCCACTGTTCTCTCTCTACTGGGATCTTCTGATCACTCGGTTGTCTCAATTAAAATCAATACGAAGTTCAACAAGATCTCTCATGCCCCTTTGAATCAGAGAGTATATAGATACTCATTAGCTTTCAATCAGAGAGTGTATTGCATCTGCTATAACTGATTAGTTAATTGTTGGCAGTGAGAATTTCATAATCTCCAAGAAATTCCAACAAACCAAACAGCCAACTTTAGTACACCTTGGAATTTGCTGTTCCTATTTCTCACAAAAATCAGTATTTCAATTGCTTCAAACGAAATAGATGCTCTGAAGACAAAGCTGCATTCAGGACTGGACATGTTAATGAACAGATGTAATACCACTGTTCCAACCATGATAAATTGGTCTAGACACAGCCACTGCAAAAGAATCAGAAAAAATGCAAACGAGTAAATGCAAAAGAATGGCCGATGCATTAAATTTAGAGTGGCTGAGCAGAGACTTGGTTCTCAATAGTTCTGGCAAAAAACAGGTTCAGGAACAGATGTAAGACCACTATTACAACCATGATCAATAGATGAGAGATAATTTCCTCATCATCTGACAAAACAATAAAATAGAATATATAGACATAATCAGGTAACTCAAGTTTGGTAGCAGGGGATGAGTAAGCAGTTAGTGAAGAGATTTATATACATTTTTCCAGTGAATTGAAAGGAAAATCAACATTTAAAATATTCATAAATTTGTGCCTACCTCAAATTCTTCTATATATTCTACAGCTAATTTCTGTGTATGCTTTCACCTCAATAACTGGACAGTACTAGCAAGGGAGATTATTGTGTTGGAGGGAGGGGATGAGGAGGTCATAAAAGTTTGGTAGCAGGGGATGAATAAGCAGTTAGTGAAGAGATTTATATACATGTTTCCAGTGAATTGAAAGGAAAATCAACATTTAAAATATTCATAAATTTGTGCCTACCTCAAATTCTATATTTTCTACAGCTAATTTCTTGGTATAAGAATCAAGTGCTGCATAATGGAACAAACCAATTGCACAAACCACTATTATATATTTTAATTAGGTATAGATAATGTGTTTCATTTAAAATTATTTTAGGATTATTGTAGTATATTATGGTGAACTAATCCAGCTCTGTTGCATATGGGACACGTTTTACTGAAAAAATTAACCAACTAATGCAGGCATAATAGGCAAAGAAAAATTTTCTTATACAAGATATATGATCAATTTTTAAGCAGCTATTGTGGTTCAGTAGCCAAAATGTGCATAATCATTGGATTCTAGTAACAATGGACCAAATCGCCGTTGCGCATGGGACATTTTGACGATGTTTCGCTCAGTCATTTTACAATGGATGGTGTTAACAACCCGAAACTTTTTACTTTAGTAAAAACTGCTATGCAGTTATTAAATAAACACAAACAGTGCTAAATTAATCTATCTTATAAGTCATAAGTAAAACCATTCAACATTTATTCTGAGTTAAAATTGATGAGAATAACCCATGTAGATAATGTTTTCGTGTGCTGGTTTTTGTTGGGAAGTCAGCTTTTATTATAAATATCTGATCACTGTGAGACTCTTTTAACTTTTACTTCCTAAAACTTATTTTAATGTGAATTTTATATAAATTTTGATCTTGCATATCCAAAAAGTTGCTTCCCCCAATAGGGTATTTCTGAACCCTCGAAAAAGGTCTAACTTTGAATAGACACTGTGAGTGAACAAAAAAAGTATTATTTACCATTTTTGGTTCAGAGGTACTTCATAGTGTCTAAAATAATGTCCAAAAGAAAAAAACCCGTTACCATATCAGCTAAATGATTATTTTGCCCCCTATTGGTACACATTTAAAAAAATTTCAAAATTTGATAAAATCTCATAGATGGCTTAATTTCTGAGCAAAGCTGATGCCATTTTTGTATTCCTCGGGTTGAAAAACATACCTGTGTAAATTTTCAGCATCACATCATGTTCCAAACTGAAAATATTAAAGAAAATGTAATTATTAAAATGTCGCCCGGGCGACATCTTGCGCGATTTACGCGACACGGAAACTACTCTACATCGGAAAATACTTGGAGTTGCATGCTCAAATTTTCAGGATTTCTTAGTTTTTATGATGTCCATCTGTGGTGCAAGTTACAACAAAATCTGAGGACATGGGTTTCAAGCCCTGGATGATGTGACATGGAATAACCCTATAGCTACAACGACTGTAGATAAGTTTCCTTTCTTCATCTGTGTACCTAAAACTAAACAGAACTTCTGCAAACAAAGTTTCTTTCCAAAAACTACTCATCTGTGGAACACAACCCCACGAGTCTGCTTCCCAGCTGACTACACCATGACTGTTTTTCAAGTCCAACTTTAACAAATTCTAGTAAATAATAAAATTTTGCCTAGTTTAAACCATCATCTCAAATCCTCATATTGTTGTCTCACTGTCCTGACAATCTCATTAACCCTTATCCTCGAGTGGCCTTTGGGCCTTGATAATTGGTGAATCATTAGACATAAAAAAAATCATTGTTTAAATAAAGTAGAATCTCATTTGTGCATAGAATAACCATAAGTTGTGAAGGTAGAAGTTTATCATATTTTCTTTTCGGTTCATATTTTCTCAAATTTTAGCACAAACAATTTTGAATAAGAAATAAATGACCTTATCTGAAATAAGTTCAACAAATAAAGAACAAATAATTTCGATAGACTTACATACAATAAATGACAACAATAAGCAGAAGTTCTGAGTGTGTAACATTCAGTTATATAGTATTCTTCTCTTTCCTACTTGTTACATGAAAGCATGTAGTAGAGGTGCATACAAACAAGTCAAATTTGTTTGTACAAAGTCTTTTTGCAGGTGAGTTGCGTTGATTGTTTGCCCTGTTAACCTTGGTCTAAGAGCAAGTAAACAACTGACCTCTGACCTACTACAAGATAGAGGGATTAAGCCCTGACACCCAAAATGTTTCTTCATTCTGAGGCCAACAAGGGTTTATTGTTGCTTCTTGAAAAGTAAGACCATAAATGTTTTCTCCCTCAAAAGCCACATTAAATCTAGGCCCTTCTGAAATTTATGATCAATTATTAAATATTTCTCACCTGTGGTAGGTATCATCAGCTCACTCTATGTTCAGTTTATATTGCATGTTGGGCAGTTTAATGTTATACATATATATTCCTTTTTCTATCTCTGATTGTCTATCTTGTTTGTGAGTGTGTAAAAGAGAGGCAGACCATGCAAAGGTGTGTGTCAGATAAGACTGGTGAAATAACGTTTTTAGTGTTTCCTGCCAAGATTATGATGACACTCTTCCTGTACAGGTCGTCACTGGCATTACTAGTTAAGCTAAACACTGAGTAGGAAAAGAGTTTCCGGTCTCAGACACATTTCTTCTCATCTGTTTAGTATTTTTGCTGAGATTTGTAACCTCTTATCATTCACTATGTGTTCTCATCATTCACCAGAAAATGCTGTTAGCTCAGACATATATGTTCTCATCTGTGTAGTATTCATCCTTAGAGCCTGTTAGCTTAGACATATATGTTCTCATCTGTGTCGTATTCATCGTTAGAGCCTGTTAGTTCAGACATATATGTTCTCATCTGTGTGATATTCATCCTTAGGCCTGTTAAGACATATATGTCGTCATCTGTGTAGTATTCATTTTTAGAGCCTGTTAGCTCAGACATATATGTTCTCATCTGTGTAGTATTCGACTGTAGACTGTTCGCTCAGACATATGTTCTCATCTGTGTAGTATACTTCCTGAGACTGTAAGCTCAGACATATATGTTCTCATCACTGTAGTATTCGACTGTAGACTGTTTGCTCAGACATATATGTTCTATCGGTGTAGTATTCTCACTTGACACCTGCCTTATGTGAAAAATCTGTGATGATGAAAAGCTTCTAAAAATTTGACCCTAGAAAAATTCTTGAAGTTTTTAACTACTGTTTTAATATGTGTGTGTTTTTAACAAATACTGTAGGTTGAATGCAATTGATATATGGTTGAAAGTGAAAAGTGATAGCTTGTAAGGAAATGCTTGGAACAATTGACGTTCTATAAAATGTTATTGAATCTTACTACATTTATTTTTTAATCCAATACTACTTATATTTTAGTTTTTATGGACATATAATTTACTCAGGTGCAGAAAAGTTGAATTATCAAACGAAAGATTTATTTAAAATTTAAAAGGTCAGATTAATACTAGGGAAATTGTTAAGCAGGTGACGAAACTGTGTTTACAATTTAAAGTTAGAGACATCACTTGCCTCATATGTAACACTTACCTATTTACAAAGATGGTTGCAGGATGAAACTTTTCTGTTATATTTGGATATAATTGATGTATCTATTTTCATTATTGCATGAATTATTAAATAACATTTCTTATTCATTCACAGGTAACAGCCACAGTGGGGAAAAATGAAAGTATCCGATACACATATATAGAATAGAAGTGTTAGTCTTCTGAAATGTGTGAATTCACGTGAATAAATCTCATTTAAATACGAACACACTGGAGAGAAAGTTCATGTGAAATTTGTATCTCATCATTTATGTAGCATCTTTAAAAATATATACACTGTACTGCACTGAGCAGAATTTAATGTCTACTTGACAAGGGAAAATTTTATTGCCTACAAGATAGTATTTCTGAGTGTCTTCAGTCTCCCTATACAGGGGTGTGTTAGGACAAACTGGCATGAGGATTCTTCCCCTTACAAATATACCCTGACCAAATATTACAAAATAACAAAGTATGAGAAGCCCAAATAAGATACAATCAGCATGGATTCACACTGGTTTATACAAGGACTGGGACACGTTCTCACATTTATTTTACCTCAAGTTGCTGCACTAAGCTTGATACTCCACCAGACCAGATAAATTCTTGTCCTGGAATCCGGCTAGACCAAGAGATGACAAGAAATATATATTATTACATAGTAAACTGGTTGATTACGGAGAAGAAAATAAATTCAGAGTAACATTCTGGAGAAACCTTATTTTTCTGAAATTTGTGGCAAATATTTTTTTAAATATTTATGATGTAAAACGGCACATGCGGACCCATACTTTGGAGGAACATTATTCCTGTAAATTTTGTAAATCATTTACCATAAGTTGTTATATAAAAATACACATGCGTACCACACTGACGAGAAACCCTTTTCTTGTGAAATTTGTGGTAAATCATTTACATATTTATTATGTAAAAATACACATGAAAATCCAAACTGGAAGAAACCTTATTCTTGTGAAATTTTTGGTAAAACATTTCTTTAAAATTATAATGTAAAAATACACATGTGAACCCACACTGGTCAGAATACCGATTCTTGTGAAATTTGTGGTGAAATAAGTGTTAGCCCGAGGAAGCAGCCCCTTGATTTCTGAGAACTTCGGCTGAAGTAAAATGAACACAAAAAGAAAGAAACCTTATTATTGTAAAATTTGTGCTAAAGCATTTAAAACAAAAACTGATGTAAAAATGTACATGTGAACCCACATTTTTGAGAAGGCTGCTTCCTGTAAAATTTGTGCTAAATCATTTACAAAAAAACTATTTTAAAATGCATATGCCACCGGTATACCACAAATTCTGGAAGTTTCTTTACTCCGTACGTTGAAACTGAAAAGTGATAGCTTGTAAGGAAATGCTTGGAACAATTGAAGTTCTATGAAATTTTATTGAATCTTATTACATTTATTTTTTAATCCAATACTACTTATATTTTAGTTTTTATGAACATATAATTTACTCGGGTGCAAAAAATCTGAATCCGTGAGTTGAATTATCAAACGAAAGTTTTATTTACAATTTAAAAGATAAGATTAATACTAGGGAAATTGTTAAGCAGGTGGCAAAATCGTGTTAATAATTTAAAGTTGGAGACATCACTTATCCCATATCTCACAATTACCTATTTTCAAAGATGGTTGCAGGATGAAACATTTCTGTTATATTTGGATATAATTGATATATATATTTTAATTTTTGCATGAATTGTTAAATAAAATTTCTTATTCATTCACAGGTAACAGCCAAAGTGGAGAAAAATGAAAGTATCCGATACACATATATAGAATAGAAGTGTTAGTCTTCTGAAATGTGTTAATTAACGTGAATAAATCTCATTTAAATACGAACACACTGGAGAGAAAGTTCATGTTTGTGAAATTTGTATCTCGTCAGTTATGTAACATCTTCTTTAAAAATATATATACTGTCCTGCACTGACCAGAATGTATTGTCTACTAGACAAGGGAGAATTTTAGTGCCTACAAGATACTATCTTCGAGTGTCTTCAGTCTCCCTATGCAGAGGTGTGACATGAAGATTGGTAAAATTTGTGGTAAATCATTTTTAAAAAGTAATTTTAAAATGCACATGCGACCGATACAAGAAGGCTATACTATAACATAATGAACTGGTCGATTGGGGAGAGGTAAATTAATGTTCTTTACTTCTTTACGAACTCAACATTTGACATGGAAAGGAGAACTTTAATGGAATATCTATGCATCTCATATAGATATCAAGTGTAAGCCCCAGGAAGGGGCCCCTTGATTTCTGAGAACTTTGACTGAAATAAAATGAAACAAGGGAGAAACCTTATTCTTGTGAAATTTGTGGAAAATCATTTACAATAAAATCTACAGAAAAAATGCACATTTGAACCAACACCGGGGAGAAATCTTATTCTTGTGAAATTTGTGGGAGATAATTAACAATGACTAATGATTTAAAAAGGAACATGCGAACCCACACTGGCAAGAGACCTTATTCTTGTGAAATATGTGATAAGTCATTTATTACGAAATCTGCTGTGAAAATTCACATGCGAACCCACACTGGAGAGAGAAAGATCACTGAACATCTGGGAACATGAACCCCCCACCCATAACATCGAATGGAAAAGTGACAGTGTTCTATGATAAAGACATACAGGCGGGCAGATACATAAAAGACAAGGCCATCAAACCGGACATTGTCATCTGGAACAAACCAGATAAAACTGCTCTCATCATTGATGTAACCGTCCCAAATGACTACGGTCTCAATAGAGCCGAACGGGAAAAAATAACAAAATACCAAGATCTCAAAAATGATCTAAAAATAACATGGTCCCTCGATGAAATAAACATCATACCGGTTGTAGTGGGGGCAACTGGTCTGGTGAAAAAAAATCTAAGTAAATACTTAGAAACAATCCCCGGAAAACCAAATTGTAGGGAAGTACAGATAGCAGCCCTAAAAGGAACCACATCTATCCTTAAGAGAGCCCTCGGATATAAATTTTACTCATAGGGAAATCAAGTGTTAGCCTCAAGAGTAGGCCCCTTGATCTCTTTAGATAAACTAAATTAAAATGAAAAAAAAAAAAGAGAGAAACCTTATTCTTGTGAAATTTGTGGGAAATCATTTACAATGGGTATTAATTTAAAAAGGCACATGCGAACCCACACTGGCGAGAACTTGAATGCCTACTGGGGAGAACTTGAATGCCTACTGGGGAGAACTTGAATGCCTACTAGACACTGTCCTCGAGTGTCTAAGGTCTCTCTGTACAGGGGTTTGTCAGAAACGCTGACATGAGGACACTTCCCATCTGAAGTAAACCCTGACCAAATATTCAAATTAAAATGAAAATGAAAATAAAACAAAATACTACAAACTGGCAGGATGTCGCCCAGAATAAAAAGATCCCCTCAGAACGGCTACGCACTGGGTCATATGAGGAAAACAACGGTGCACCTTCTTCTAGTGATGTTACCACAAGTAACACCACTCCACTGGACACTCCACCAGACCAGCCCAATTCTGGTCCTGGAATCCGGCAAAACCAAACAATGACCACCAGAAAAAGAAATTATACTCAAGTCAAGTGGTCAATTGAGGAGAAGAAAATTATTCTCCACTGCTTCGCCTATTCAAGGTATGAGAAGTGGGGAAGAAAGAAAAAAGATATATTCGAGGCTCAAATAAGAACGTCTGCCCTACCGAGGGAAAAACTAACCAAAACTACTACTAAAAATCTGCTTTCGATTGTATCACAGATATATAAATATCTCCCCAAAGATGAGAAAGATACAATCGAAGCAGAAGCTGTTGGTGAAGCGATCATTGAGTTTACAAAGACAAACAGAAGTGAATTTGCCCAAAGCCTATGGAGCAGGGAGGAAAAATGGGTGCTTATATGGGCAATGGAGTATGCCAAAACAAAGCATCAAAAACTATCAGAAAGATGCAAGGAATGGCAAAAGATTTTCAAACACCACTGCCCAAGCAAGAAGGACATTGTGAAGGAAAAACTCACATGTCAAAAGTCCAATTTCTTGAAAAGCAATGCCTTCTCCACGGACCAAAATTCCAAGATGAAAGTAGATATCTGTAAGATGGATGAAGATAAGCTTTGCCCAATCAGCAACCCCTTGCCTGTGCCGGGGTATTGTACGGCCCAATCAAAGGGCAGTAGAACAGGATCTCCACTGACCCAGTTACCTGACATAAAAACACCGAGCCCAAGCCTAGCACCAACAAAGCAGATGCGTCCCAAAGAAAGCACACCACTAAACAATATGCCTTCGTTTCAAGGGTCGCCCTCTACAGGCATGTGTGAAGATGAAGAACACCACCCTGGGCAAAAGAGCCAACACAATGCCCTGCCTGAACAAGAGACACTGGATACAGACCAGATGGAACTGGAGGAAGAGCTGGCAAACATGGTAGAAATAACACGAGACCTGGCTGTTGGAGATCGACCAAGACTGGTAAAAATCAATAGTAATAAAGCCTTCAAGACCCTTGCCAAGGATCGTACCAACAAATGCATCTCTAAGTGAGATAAACCATGCAACTTTTGGGGCAGCATGGTTTATGCAATCCAAACTTTTACCCCAACACCAAGATAGAAAAAAAGAGGGAAACTTGAAGAGCAAAGCTTATGAGCCAGCCTGGAAGAGAAAACTCCAACAAAAGATTGATAATCTGAGAAAAGAAACCGCTCAAATATCTACCTTTCTGACAGGTAAACACCCAGGCGAAAAATTGAAAAAGAAGGTGAAGAAACTTAAAACCAAGTATTCCCTTAAAAGCCCACCGCAGCTTAGAGCTAAGATAGCAGAAAATCAAGCTGAAATAAAAGCCTTAGCTTCACAAATAAAAAACAAAACAAAAAAATATGAGTCAAAAAGAATAAATCAACTCTTTGCGACTAATCCTAGGATGGTGTATCGGAGCCTCATAGGAGACGAAATAAAAGTCTGCTCTCCACCTACCCAAGAAGAAGTTGAAAACTACTGGAGGCCACTCTATGAGGACCCCAAACAACACCAGGAAAAAGAATGGATCAACACCATTAAAGAGGACAACAAGGAGAAACCAAAGATGCCAGCCCTGGAAATTACCAAAGAAGTTGTCTGCAGGAAAGTAGCCCAATATAGTAATTTCAAGACCCCAGGAATTGACAATATCCCAAATTTCTGGCTGAAAAAACTGAAAACACTTCATCATCACTATGCCAAGGCATTCAATAGAATCATCACTGGTGATGAGGAGCCACCGGAATGGCTTACTGTAGGAAACACGTCCCTTATTCCCAAAAGTGAGGAGACCCATTTGGTTAACAAATACAGGCCTATCTGCTGCCTAACTACAACCTACAAGCTGCTAACAGGGATTATTGCTGATGCAACATATGAACATCTAGCTGCCGGCGACTTCCTTGAAAGTGAGCAGAAGGGATGTACCAGGAAAAGACTTGGCACAAAAGACCAACTCCTTGTAAACAGAACAATCCTGGAGGACTGTAAAAAGAGGCAGAGAAACCTCTCAATGGCCTGGATTGATTACAAAAAGGCCTTTGATAGTATACCTCACTCCTGGATACTCCGCTGTTTGGACTTGTACAATGTCCATGAAGATATTAGGTCATTCCTCCAAATGCAAATGACCAGGTGGCGTACATCAATCACGCTTCACCATATGGAAGGAAAAATTCAGACTCCAAACGTTAAGATTCAGAGAGGAATATTCCAAGGAGACAGCCTCTCACCGCTTCTTTTTTGCCTCACAATGGATCCACTGAGTAAGCTGCTTAAACGATCCAATGCTGGATACAACCTTAGCCGAGGCAGAAAGAAGGATGAAAATAAAAAAATAAATCATCTCCTCTTTATGGACGATCTCAAACTCTATGCAGAATCTGAGAAACAACTAGTCTCTCTGATAGAAATTGTAAAAAATTACACAGAAGACATCTCCATGGAGTTTGGATTCGAAAAATGCGCTAAATGCACAATAAAGAAAGGGAAAAAGACAGCATCAGAACAGCTTAATATTAACACTGGCTCTATTGAAGACCTAGGAGAAGATGCTGTCTATAAATACCTTGGAGTAGAAGAGAATGAGACGCTAGAGCACGGAAGGATGAGAGAGAAGGTACAGACAGAATATACTAAGCGCCTAAAAAAAATCCTCACATCTGAACTCTCATCAAAAAATAAAATAACTGCCATAAACCAACTGGCAATACCAATTTCCTAATGTTTGGATGCAAGATCCTTTTGGCTGATGGCCATTACACTGCCCGCCACAACAAAGTATGTAAATACCTACATTAGAAGATCTGCGGAGAGATGCAGCTAGAAAGATCACTGAACATCTGGGAACATGAACCCCCACCCATAACATCGAATGGAAAAGTGACATTGTTCTATGATAAAGACATACAGGCGGGCAGATACATAAAAGACAAGGCCATCAAACCAGACATTGTCATCTGGAACAAACCAGATAAAACTGCTCTCATCATTGATGTAACCGTCCAAAATGACTACGGTCTCAATAGAGCCGAACGGGAAAAAATAACAAAATACCAAGATCTCAAAAATGATCTAAAAATAACATGGTCCGTCGATTAAATAAACATCATACCGGTTGTAGTGGGGGCAACTGGTCTGGTGAAAAAAAATCTAAGTAAATACTTAGAAACAATCCCCGGAAAACCAAATTGTAGGGAAGTACAGATAGCAGCCCTAAAAGGAACCACATCTATCCTTAAGAGAGCCCTAGGAGTAGATGCTGTCTATAAATACCTTGGAGTAGAAGAGAATGAGACGCTAGAGCACGGAAAGATGAGAGAAGGTACAGAGAGAATATATTAAGCGCCTGAAAAAAATCCTCACATCTGAACTCTCATCAAAAAATAAAATAACTGCCATAAACCAACTGGCAATACCTGTCGTCTCTTACGGGTTCGGCATTATCGATTGGCCACAAGGCTACATCAACAAACTAGACACAAAAACTCGGAAAATGCTTGCCTTAAATAAAGTCATTTACCCACATCAGTGTATGGACAGACTTTACTTACCGCGAAGAGAAGGTGGTTTGGGCCTCATTGAGATCAATCATGCCTACCGAGCCTTAATGGTCAGTGTGGGACAATATATAAAGAGCTCCTGTGATCAAAAAATGAGAATGGTGAATGAAAACTACACCAAATACCTTCCTCAGCAGAGCTCAACAACAAAACTAGCCGATAATTTCAGTGGAAACACACTGGAAAACGCTAGCGAAGATGATAACAACCCAGCAACCCTGATCACGCGCAAGAAGAGGGAGGAGTACACGAAAAAGGAGCTGAAGACCAGACTAGAAGGATGGCGAAATAATAAAAGAGCAAGAAAGTTCATTGAAGAACTTAACCAGAGCTATATCGACAAGGAGGCTTCACTACAATGGCTCAAGAGTGGAAACTTCCCGTTCGATGTTGAACGGATATTAATAGCAGCACAAGACCATGGCCTACTTACTAATGGATTTAAGAAAATGGCGGGTCTACAAAAAACTGACCAGTGCAGGTTCTGCCACTCTGCCATCGAAAGTCCAAGCCACCTAATATCTGGATGCAAGATCCTTTTGGCGTATGGCCATTACACTACCTGCCACAACAAAGTATGTAAATACCTACATTGGAAGATCTGCGGAAAGATGCTGCTAGAAAGATCACTGAACATCTGGGAACATGAACCCCCACCCATAACATCGAATGGAAAAGTGACAGTGTTCTATGATAAAGACATACAGGCGGGCAGATACATAAAAGACAAGGCCATCAAACCAGACATTATCATCTGGAACAAACCAGAAAAAAACTGCTCTCATCATTGATGTAACCGTCCCAAATGACAACGACCTCAATAGAGCCGAACGGGAAAAAATAACAAAATATCAAGATCTCAAAAATGATCTAAAAATAACATGGTCCGTCGATTAAATAAACATCATACCGGTTGTAGTGGGGGCAACTGGTCTGGTGAAAAAAAATCTAAGTAAATACTTAGAAACAACCCCTGGAAAACAAAATTGTAGGGAAGTACAGATAGCAGCCCTAAAAGGAACCACATCTATCCTTAAGAGAGCCCTCGGATATACATTTTACTCATAGGGAAATCAAGTGTTAGCCTCAAGAGTAGGCCCTTTGATCTCTTTAGATAAACTAAATTAAAATGAAAAAAAAAAGGGAGAAACCTTATTTTTGTGAAATTTGTGGGAAATCATTTACTGCAAAACATGATGTAATCATGTAACAATACACATAGACAAATGTTCTAAGTGCACACACAATGCTGGGTAGAGGCTCCGTGCAGAAATCTTCTAATTAGACGGGAATAAAAACATCAGAAATCTGGAAAAGCTCAAGACATATAAGTAAATATATATTGAGTAAAAACATACCATTTTACATGCCAAGATGAGGGGGAAAATAGGCCAAGAATACATCCGACGTGTGAATAAGATGAAAACAGCTCAGAAATAGAAATAAGATTACTGAGATCAACCAGTTTGCCATGCCGGTAATCATCTACAGTTTTTCGGTCATAGATTGGCCTCAACAAAACTACAAGCATCAACAGGCTGGATGTAAAAACAAGAAAGAAATTTACACTCTACCGAGCCATATACAAAAATCAATGTTTGCCAAGGCTGTACTTACCTATAACCTGGGACATTCAGAGATCAATCATTAAAATAGAGATATTATTGTTTGTATTAATCTGGGAAGCTCCATAAACTCAAACCTTATAAGAAATAAGAGCATTAAAGAGTAGGCAGAAGGTTCCTTTAAGTGGCTTTAAAAGAAAACCCTTCACTATGATCAGGAAATGCTTTTAATGGCAGCCCAAAACCGAGACCTTTTGACAAATACCTTTAAAAACGTGACAGGACTTAGTAATGATAAAACATGCAGATTTTACCACATTGAATGTGAGAGTCTGAATGAGCTGTAAAATTATGTTATCAGATGGCATCTACACAACACGTCACGATGGTGTGTTCCAATACACTGGACCATTTGTAAAAACCTTGAAATCCAGTGACCGTCTAAGTTCTGGGAAGATTTACCAGAGGGTCCACGGGAAACAATTAGTACACCATACATCATGAATATGTGGTTCTCACATTTGCCTACATGGAAAATGCAGCAGTAAAATCAGCCATTATAATATTACATAATGCAAAAGATTGGCAATACTGGTTGAGGTGAGTGTTCTAAATGACAGTGGCTTTAACAGAGCAGATAGTGAGATAGTGACAAAATACCAAGGCTTAATGTATGACATGAAGAGGAAGTTGAACCTCAAAAACATGAACAATATCCCAGTTATAATAGGAGCTAAAAGCCTCATGAAGAAGAATTTCAAAAAGTATCTGGAAAGTATTCCTTGAAAACCAAGTGCAAAAGAAATCCAAATAATTGCACTTAAGGGGACGGTCAAAATCCTGAAAAGATCACTCAGTTGGAGCCTCTAAATAGTAGGCAATAGTCTGGCATTTGGAAGAATACTCTGTACTTATTCTAATAAAAGCAGAAATAATAAAAATCTTTTTATAAAGTGTAAAAACCTTATTCTTGTGAAATCTGTTGTAAACCATTTAAAATAAGTAATGATTTAAAAATACACATGCGAACCCACAATAAAAAAATGTTGGCAGATGGCTCCTATACAACACGACATAATGGAGTGTGCAGGTACCTCCACTAGACCATCTGTAAGAAACTGAATATCAGATGTAGCAGCAGGCACTGGGAACATATACCTGAGAGAACTGTGGGGAATGAGACATACACCATCCATTATGACCATGAAATCCCCACAGCTACCTATCTGGAAAACGCAGCTGTCAAACCTGACATTGTAATATAGAACAAGAGAGAGAGAGTGGCAACTTTGGTTGAGGTCAGTGTCCCTAACGATGGGGGCCTAAATAGAGCTGAAAAGGAGAAAATAACAAAATATCAGGGTCTAATGTATGATATGAAAAGAAACTGGAACCTCAAAGAGATCTCTATCATTCCAGTTATCATAGGAGCCACTGGACTCATGAAGAAGAACTTGAAAAAGTATTTAGCAAGTATACCTGGTGAACCAAGTGCAAGAGAAATCCAAACAACTGCACTCAAGGGAACGGCCAGAATCCTGAAAAGAGCTCTCGGTTGGAGTCTGTAAATAGCGGGTGATCGTATGGCATTTTGAAGAATGCCCCGTCCCCAGCAAATGAATGAAAAGAAAAAAAAAAACAAAAAACTGACAGCACTTCATCATCACTACACCAAGGTGCTCAATTGATTCATCAGTAGTGATGAAGAGTCACCTCAATGGCTTACTGTAGGCAACACGTCCATTATTCACAAATGTGAGGAAACCTTATTTCTTCCTAACGACAATCTACAAGTTGCTAACAGAGATTATCACTGATGCAGCATATGAACATCTAGCTGCCGGCGACTACCTTGAAAGTGAGCAAAACGAATATACCAGGAAAATACTTGGAACAATAGACGAACTCCTTGTAAATAGAACAAATCATGGAGAACTTTAAAAAGAGACAAAAACACCTGTCAATGGCCTGGTGACTCTGAGAAACAACTCATCTCTCTGATAGAAATTGGAATGAATAATACAGATTTCTGAAAAGATATATAAAAAAAACCAATCTGATCAAATTCATGAGTCAATTTTATTGATGAAGTTTATGAATTTTTAGTCAAAGGAAATCGTTACATTCAAATAATTGAATTTGTTTATTTTGATAATAATTGTATTAAAATGTTATAATTGAACAAAAAATACTGAAACTGGACAGTTTTCAGGACCCCATTAAAGTTACAAACTAAAAATAAAATAAAATATTGTTTCAACTATTATTTAAAAACTTATAAGCAAATGACTATCTTTTATTATCGCTTATTAATATAATATGCAAACAGGTAGACAGAGGATTTGTCCAACAGTGAATTTCATCAAGAAGACTCTAACCAGACAATTTGGCACAGTTGATACTTTTACAAGCCGAACTGTTTTGTGTACAGATATTTTTGTAGGAAGTTTTAGATGATTCATTTTGTAGATGAATAAATTTATTATTGATATTTTTCAATTTATTCTGCAAATTTCTACTCATCTCCACCCTAAGATTTTTTGTTAATAAACTGGGTCAATTTTTATGGAAGGCTCAGAAGTCAACTAATCTGCTGCTAACAGCTTGTTTATGGCAACTGCGGGTGGCATCTGTCGGTCAATGGTTAAAAAACCACAAGTGACTTTTGTTCTTTTTCTTTCTTTTTGTTGATATTTTCTTTTTTATCGTCACAAGAAAGTACTGTAGTCGTTAATTCCTGTCACCTAGACAAGACAGGCTGTGCATAGCATCGATGATTCGAGTTTTGTGATTTTTAAAATGCAGTAATTTAAATAAATACTATTTTATACAAAAGTTTTTGTCCACTTTCTTATCAAGTGTTCAATTTCTGCTGCTGTTTAACCTTTTTGCAAAGTCAATCTAATTCTCTGCACAAAATGACTAACACCTAATGCGACTTTTTTATTACTGGTTCAGCGAGACAGCAGACAACATGGGCTCAAGACAATGGTTAATTACTGTTCAAAATGGAGTGTTACTATCGTAGTCCAGGATGTTGTGACACCTTGCCAGGACAATTAGATTTTTTCACATTAATTTACTATGAACAAAACACATTGCTACTGCGACCCTAGGGCTTACTGTTAATTGGGAGTCTGATATGTAGAAACATACTAAGTGGGGAGTCGTACAGTGATATATTTTTTCACATTACATTTAAATTTCAGCATTTTTGTACGATCAAGAAAACATGGAGCAGAGGGGGTTTGACAGGCTAGCAATTCCAGGAAAGTAGCATTTTGACTAGAAGCCTTCAGACATCTGAACTCGTTACAGTGAAGGGGTGAGATTTAGTTGAGTGTCAAGTTGGGTGGGCATATTTACGCCGGGGAATGGGTCAGAAAGTTCATGGAAGCAAATTATATTGAAGTACTTTTTTTATGATCTGGTCTAAGAGGGAAATATAATTGGTTTATGTACCAGCCCAGATGTGACAGCAATACTTCATTCATGGGGGAATGGTAGCTTTTTAGATATATAGTATACTGGCAAGTGTGAGAAGTTTTCTAGATCGCTAATGAAACACAACCTTACTCGCAGCAGCTTTGGCAGTATCCCCTATGTATTTTGTGCAACCACACGAAGATACACTCCGCCGGATATAGTAGTTAATCATTATGGGGTGTTTAGTACCGGTTAAAGGTTCAATCCTCAGTGGTGGCAATACTAAGAATACTATTGTTAATTAATAGAAATGGCTGACAATGAGAACGAGCTATCCAGTGGGTTTGCTCAAAATTCCGTACAGATTCCAATTAAGGACAGAAACATTTCCGAGTTCGACAAGCTGCACCTGAAGAAGGTTAGAGGTTAAATCGGTCGAAAAGTTGTAAATAATAACATACAAAATGAGAACAGTAGTCCGTATAATCTTTATTAATAATCAAATGATTCCTTAGAATATTTATCATGGGTCAAAAGTTTAGAATAACTCTTGTGACCTGGAGAGTCATACAGTGTTGCAGTCTGGGAAACTCTGTACTAAATATAGTCCGATTATCTTAAGATCGCATGCATTTTGACTAAACTGTTTCACACTAACTCTGTTTTGAATATCTGCAGGATATAATTTATTTATTAAGTTTTATCTTCTTCGCAAATATACACAGCTTGTGAGGAACAGAAAATTATAACAACACAAGTGTTATCACATGTGACCAGCCCCTGTATTGAAAAGCTCAAACTAATATAGCTAATGAGACATCTTGTATCCATATGAAAATTGTAATGCTGTATATAGGAGGACAACACATGGGAAATTTTAGTAGAAAGTTGTATAATGTCAGCTAAAGATATTTGCACAATTCCTTGGTGATAGAGATACAATGGTAGATAAGAATTTATGATAGCAGTTATGACAATTCTTGAAAAGGGGAAAATTGGACTAACGCTATTTGCTGCTTGTGGTTGCAATATATGAAAATGGTAGATATCTTGAAGACAATATTTGTATAACCTCATCAAATGGCAACTTTTTCAAAACACCATCCTGACCTCTATTCTGTTTTCAAGAAGGGGTCACATGTTGTTTGCCATAGCGATAAATACTGGATAGAAATTTTAATTAACCAGATTTTGATGTAAAGTATCAAATCCACTTGTGAGAATGAGAGAAAAGTAATAAATTATGTGGATTAACTTGATCCAGTGTAAAATAGCAAAATAGATTGCAATAAAGTCATGCAAAAACTGTTGGCTTAATCTCTCAACCTACATCCGGAGTATGTCCTTGTTACAGCTTGTGCTAATTCCTTAAGATAACATTGAGTTAGATAATGATAAAATAATTGAATAATAAATACACTCTGAGAGTACAAACCTACACCAATACTTATTGTGTAATCCTACCATTGACATGAAACTTTGCAGTTATTTCGAACTTACATATACAAAGTAAGTTTATAAACATTGATTCATCTGAAGTGGTTAAATGATATATCCATGTCAAAATTTAAAGTGATGCCAAATGTGTATTAGATCCAGTTGAAATTTTATGTGATTATATGCAATCCTATCTGGTATCCATGTTTTAATTTTAAAAAGATTGACAACAAATTGATTGAGATATAATTTTTTACAATTTGTCTTTGATAACACATAAGGATGTTCCGACTTTGAATAAATCAAAATTTAAAAATATTCTGGATCCAGACATTGAACTGTGTCACATCCAGAATTAAATTCGATGGGGCAAAACCCACTTTTGGTAAAAAAAAGTAATTGAAATTAGTTGCTTGCAAACAGACAAATAAATTAAAAAACAAATAAAAAGTATGAGTATATCATAACCTTCTTGTTGGAGTAATTGATAATATATCTATTAGTTAAATAAAATTGTCTTTATACAATTTAGCCTAAAATAAATTTTATATAGGTTTACTCTTACTGTACAATTAAAGAACTGTAGAGAGAGGGTGATACTTGTTCGAGATAGTTATTGTTATAAGACAAACATCTACTCTACAATTTATATACACTTTCTGTAACAGTTTCATCAACACAGAATAGGGTCTAGAAAGAGTTAGGAATATAAGGCGGGTTTCTTTAGCCAGCAGGCATGTACTATAGAAAAAGAATTGAGTCCAATGTTTCATTAGATGTTCCATTTCAAAATTAAAATGATGCCAAATCTCGAATCTGTATATAATTTGACTTTGATGATGGTAATTGTTGAAGTAGTTTATAATAAATCTATTAGTTATCAAATAAAATTGTCTTTAAATATAAGATTTACCCTAAAAATACATTTTATATATGTTAATTCTTTCTGGGAGATTACAGAACTGTCGAGAGAGTGTTTGTAATTTTGTAAAAGCATTGCTGCATCTGTATTCATCTGACTGGGCTTTTAAGGTGTGTCGTTCAACATTTGCAACAAGCCATTTAAAGATACAAATTCAAAGCCATTATGTGTGTGAGAAGGGGGATAATTTTCACATTCACTAACCTAGAAAATACATCAGTAAAAGCTGACATTTTCATATTAAATAAAACCGAAAAAGTGGCAACTTTAGTTGAGGGGAATGTGCCTTCGAAGAATGTCCCTTCGCCATGAAAAAAAGAAATTAAAAAAATAATAAAAAGGAGAAACCGTATTTTTGTTAATTATGTAACTTATCATTACTTTTACCAAGGAGGTTATGTTTTCAGCCGAGTTTGTGTACAGCCTTGTATCCACATCGCTTGACCAAATGTTACTATACTTAATCAAAATCTCAGTCATGGTCTAACTTAGAACTGATTTAATATCTATGTCAAAGGTGATGTAGGTTGTTGCTTTTAATGTGATCTACTTTAAAGATTCTTATGCGATCTAACATCGGAGAAAAGTCTTTTTCTTCTGAACATTGTTGCTCTTCAGATGATTTAAGGAAACATGTGTGCACCTATATTTTAGTATTTGTTTTGCGTTTACACGGGTCAAAATATCCGATTCTAAATTTGAGTATTTTTTACTAAAAATGAAACTAAAAGTAAAATATCTGCCAAATTGGTAGTGGCCAGAAATATATTTGGGAATTTTTCTTTTGTGTTTACACAGGTTGAAATATCTGATTTCAGATTTGGCCACCATGAAACATGAAGAAATTACTATTTAAGCAAATGATCCCGCATTTCAGGGCCATTCTAGTGTTTTAGGGAAGATAACTCCCCAAATCATTTGCTATGGGAGAACTGTAGCAGAGATTAACATTTGTTTTTTCCTGTGGAGAGCAGCCCCTGTGGGGTGGTTAGGTCACACGATAACCAATAAGCCTCCAGAGCGTATTAATTTTAATGGACTATTACTAGATGCTTAGCGAGTTACAGAGACATAGAGCTTCCTGAAAATATCTTGCTTCAAGTAGACTTTCGGCATCAAACTCTCATGGTCACTCTTCCAAACTTTCGACAACCTACACCCAACAGTGTTGGTCACTTTAATAAATACATATGTTGTGTTTTATAAGAGGCTGATTTTTCTTTCATCTGACGACAATTTTATTACAAAATATTACAAGGGTTCGTCTTGCTACTAAGATTTATGGTTAGTAGTAAAACAAACAAACTGTTCACTGCTCTACAAGGCTAAAATGGTAGGGAAATGAGTGATCATTTTATGTTAAATTTATAGACGAAATTGACCCCCTCCTCTAAAGAGTATTTTTTGACTAAAAATCCTATTCCATGAAAAAAAAACTTTAAAAAAAATCTTTTTTTCAACAAAAAATACTTTTAATAAGTTTTTACATTGAGTAAACGAAAGTTGAGACGACAGTGCGGCTCTCCGCACTGTCGTCTCAACTTTCGTTGAAGCTTTGTTTCTCACCTATCTATACGAGCACGTCTGGCGATGGAGTATCTGTTCCGATGATGGATACTGCACCCCATAGATTGGTATTGTCCTGGCCTTCGAGGCTTGATTTACGCCGGTCTATTGGACTATCCTGTGCAGTTATAGGAGGTGCACCCTCGCAGGCTTTGCCTCCCCTCTTTGGGGAGGAGTAAGTTTATTGCTTACTGCCTGATGCGCTCTTACCGGGGAATGCCTACGGTGCTGCACAGGCAATTTTTTAATGGCCAGAGTGCTCACCTTCCTGGGCGCTGGCTTTTCAAACCCTACTTTCCCGACCCGACCTTGGGTCACATCTTACTTGTGCGAGTAAGATAAAACTGGCCTTGTGCTTAACTCCTGGAGCCGAGTAAATAAATGCTTGGTACTGACGTATTTGCAGCATTGATATTCTGGTGAGAATATCCAATGTAAAAACGGTAATACAGGGTGGGCAAAAATAAGGGTCCTATTTTTAAAAATTCATAACTTTTTTATTTATTGATTTTTTTTTTTTTTTAGAATAAGTAAAGGACCCCTTCCGAAGCAAGCATGAGCCGTATTAGCCCTAAGGAACGTACCCTCATTTAGAAAACATTATTTTTGCTTAAAAAACTCAAAACAGTGTAAAAAACAATACTTTAGTTTTTGTAAGTTTTAAGAAGTGTTTTTCGGCTAAAATTTGTTTTGTTTATTTCAAAAAATCTCGGAAGGGTCAGTCTACACACACATAAAGTTTGGTGAGTTTAACTTTTATTTTGTGGAAGTTATGCAAATTCAAGTTATTCAAATTTAAAGATAGGACCCTTATTTTGGCCCACCCTGTATATTTTTCATTGTTACAGTACTAACTTTAGAAAAATTAAGAAAATTTGTTAAATATTTTTGGTGCTTCTGCTGTTTAGCCACAACATTAAAATATTTAAAGAAATGTATAAACTTTATGTACTTACTTGTTAGCTTTAAAATAAGATTGCACAGAAAAAATACGCAAATTCATCCAATATTTATTAAATAATAAGTAAAAGAAGAAAAAACGATCTTACGTTTCGTTACACATTTTCACTGATGAAATAGACAAGGGAGATAACTCAAATTTTGTTTACTGGTTAAACCAAAATGGCTACCGAAAGATAAAATCGTTTTTTTTATTTAATAAATACTGGATGAATTTGCGTCATTTTTGGTGTACACTCTTATTTTAAGCTACCACGTAATTAAATAAAAAAGTTTATACATTTCTTTAGCTATTTTTTTTTAAATAGAGGCCTTACACGTCGGGGCTAAACAGCAGAAGAATCAATTATTTTATCCAAATTATTATTTTTTTTCGTTTAAATAAATACATACGTTGGATCTTTTTAACAGGGTTTTCTTTCATTTTACGACTCTGTGTTTTTACGACCAGATTCATGGTTAGTTGTAAAAAAAACAGTTAACCGTTCCACAAAGCTCGGGAATCTTTTACTATAATCAACAGAACGAAAAAAGGGTGAAAAAACAAATGTGCAACAAATAAATGTTAGAAAATGCAAGTAAAATTACTCATCTACCTACCTGGATAATTTTATTTGAGTTTTAACTTATTTTAAAGGGTTGTTTTCTTGTTCAAAACAGTCAGTGTTGACTGCTCGAAAAGAAATTCAAAATGGAGACTCGCTCATGAACAGGACTTGAAAATCGATAAAAAATCGAAAACTAAACAATATACTGATAGAAAGGCATACAATCAATGTCAACAACTATGCGAAAATGTAATGTCTTATCAGTTTCTATCAGTATATTTGTGGCAGATCAATAGATCGATGAGACGAACGGGCATTGAAGGAAAGTGCTAGCCTGTTTAGCTACCCCTTTTCTTTCTAGGTTCGTTCGGCTTACTCTCTCCTCTTCTTTCCTCTTCTCCCTCTTCTTTTTATTTTTTCTTTCTTCTTGAAGAGGAGATCACAGTACCGGTCAGAATCGTAAAAATAAGTGATAACAGATGTGGCAGAAGTGTGAACTCAGAAAAGGTTCACATATGTTTATCAAGTGGGTGCGAAATACACTTTTAATAAAACCAGGGAATTATCGTGTAGCAGTTACCTCCTCCTTTCAAAACATAACTACACCGGTTTGCCGGTAGGTGTCGCTTTTTCACCGACAGGTCGCACTGTAAAGCGACACCAGAGTTATCTGCCCTTCTGACTATAAAACCCGTTGCAAACGAAAAATCCATCTCTCTTTCACCGACCAGCATCGGCAGAACAACGCTGGCACCAGCGCTCCATCTCTCTCTCTCTCTCTCTCTTCTCTGGTCGACAGAACGACGCTAATACACTAGCGCTTCGTCTAACGCTTTTCTCTTCAAATGGCATCGGCATAAGAACTACCAACACACGTGGTCAAACAACGGTAAGAGTTAACAACTCATTTTCTTTGTGTACGCCGGATTCATTTCTTCTTATACCTTTTCAAGAACTGTTTTTCCATCGACACACATGCATACATCACACACTTCATCATTCCACGTACACACACGTTCAATAAACCTTATTTGAACTACTTCATTTTTGTTTGTTAATTATTACTCTGTCTTTGCATGCAACATTGCTTGATTCAACTTTGCACGTTTATAGTCCGGGAACATCACCCTCTCGATTCCAACAATTGGTGACCCGACGTGCAAGCTTTGTTGTATGTGGCGGAGTAATTAATTTCGTACAAGAACAAAAAAAAAATATATATATATATCATTTCTCGTTTTTTCTTTCGTGGTGAAACGAATTACGCATCCATCTTTTTCCTTTTTTTTCTACCCACGTGGTAGAAATATACAAACAACAAAAAAAAGAAGCCACCGTCTCCATTTTTCCTGGCCACGCGGAAATACCCAAACAAAGAAAAACAAACATTTCTCGGCTCTCTCCGAGTATAAAACAAATTACAATTTCATTTTTTTTCTTCTTCTCTTTCTCGACCCACGTGTCGGAAAATTATATACAAAGAAAAAGACAAACTTTTGCCAATCCTTTTTTTTTTCTTTTTTGACGAACAAAAGAACCTTACAATACGCCACTTCCTTTGTTTTGAACACGTGGAGATAAAAAGAAAACAAACGCTCACGCTGCCCATCTTTTTCAACCACGTGTTGAAAAAAAAAATTCAAAAAAATGCCGCCACCCCTTGCCATGACCACGTGTTGATAAAAAAATAAAAACAAAAAAAACGCCATTTTTATCTCTCGGACCACGTGGAAATTAAAATTCCAACAAAAAGAAAAAGAAAATACGAATTTTTTTTTCCTTTCTTTTCGACAACAAAGAAAAGAGAAGCCGCCATTCTTTCTCTACGTGGAAACTAACATTCAAACAAACTAAAACGAAAACAAAAACGTCATTCCTTGTGTGAAACAAATTACGATTCCATTTTTCTTTCTTTTTCCCTTCTACCCACGTGTTGGAAATATATATATAAAAGAAAAGTAAACTACAAAACAGACAACACGATGCCAAACAAGAACAACATCACCAAGCCCAAAGACTTAATACTGGTTGTAAGAAGTCAGGCTCAGCAAGCACCAACATCACCCTTCAAGGGCTACCAACCCTCTTCAACAACTGGACGTTCGTTGATAAACAGGAGGAAACATCAACTTGAACAACCACATCTTCCCGGACATTCATCAAGCACCAAACATTTCCGGACATCACTGACGACACTATGGAAGAAATCACACCAGTTCAGAATGAGTACAACTGCACAAGCACGACTAAATACTCAACAACTGGACGTTCGTTGATCAACTGGGGGACACATCAACTCGAACGACGCGCACCAACACCAGTACAGACCCACTTGTACCTGGACCTGCTAACTCACTTGCAGACATTTGTGCATCTGATTTTGACCATAGTGTACCACCAATCTCAACAACTAGATGTTTGTTCATCAGCTCCACAACACGGACTAATTAACATGAACAACATCAACAACTGCACAGACTCACTTGTGCCCATTCATCAACTGCACAGACTCACTTGTGCTCATTCATCAACTGCACAGACTCACTTGTGCTCATTCATCAACAAATTGCACAGACTCACTTGTGCTTACTCATCAACAACTGCACAGACTCACTTGTGCTCATTCATCAACACCGCACAGACTCACTTGTGCTCATTCATCAACAACTGCACAGACTCACTTGTGCTCATTCATCAACAACTGCACAGACTCACTTGTGCTCACTCATCAACACTGCACAGATTCACTTGTGCTCGCTCATCAACACCGCACAGACCCAAGCGCCAAACATTCCCGGAAAACACTGACAATTCAACGTTCGTTCATCAGCTCTGCATCACACAGACTAATCAACATGAACAACGCCACCAACAAGTGCAAATTCGCTTGCACTGAGCATTTTTTCGACCGCAGACTCACTTGCGCTCAAACTTGATGCAGACCCAATTGCATGCAAACAACACGCAGATCCACATGCGTTACAAACACTCAATTCCGCAGACGCACTTGCGATCAATCATTCAATACAGATAGAAAAACAGAAATAAGTAGCGTGCACACTACTTTTTCTAATCTTCAACAGCAAAACAGACATACCCACAAAGAATGCTTCTCATCTACAACTGTACATATTGAATAATATTTTCAATATTTTTCAATCTGGGGGGGAGTCCTTGTAGCAGTTACCTCCTCCTTTCAAAACATAACTACACCGGTTTGCCGGTAGGTGTCGCTTTTTCACCGACAGGTGGCACTGTAAAACGACACCAGAGTTATCTGCCCTTCTGACTATAAAAACCGTTGCAAACGAAAAATCCATCTCTCTTTCACCGACCAGCATCGGCAGAACAACGCTGGCACCAGCGCTCCATCTCTCTCTCTCTCTTCTCTGGTCGACAGAACGACGCTAATACACTAGCGCTTCGTCTAACGCTTTTCTCTTCAAATGGCATCGGCATAAGAACTACCAACACACGTGGTCAAACAACGGTAAGAGTTAACAACTCATTTTCTTTGTGTACGCCGGATTCATTTCTTCTTATACCTTTTCAAGAACTGTTTTTCCATCGACACACATGCATACATCACACACTTCATCATTCCACGTACACACACGTTCAATAAACCTTATTTGAACTACTTCATTTTTGTTTGTTAATTATTACTCTGTCTTTGCATGCAACATTGCTTGATTCAACTTTGCACGTTTATAGTCCGGGAACATCACCCTCTCGATTCTAACAATCGAAAAGAAATCAGTTTCTTGGCGACAAGGGAAGGATTGGCCTCGCGACCAATGAAGACAGCAACAACAACAAAAGAACACCCGACTTGTAAGTGCGAACGCCAGATCCACTTTTAAGCACGCCTGCATGTCTTCCCCAGAATCACAAGCTTAACCAACAACGCACACACACACGCACACACACACGCACGTTAAACTTTAAGGACAACGTTAAACGCTCGTGTCGTTTCAAACATTTTTATCCTGCACAAACTTTGTTATATTTTATATTTTTGTAAAATTGTTTATATATAAAAGTTTTATTCTTTTACTATACAGTTTCTTCTTTTTATTAACAATATTATATTGTTAAAAGTGAGCACTCGCTAACTGATGATCCTTGTTATCGAATCGGTCTCAATTTATCCACACAAAATTAATTGTTTAGTGTGGTGGCTTTGTAATCCTTAAAGACGCGACCATCATCTAAAATACCAGACCCCAAACAGGGACACAAAGACACACCCCACATATTGTTTAGTTTTCGATATTTTAAAATCGATTTTCAAGTCCTGGCTATGGGCGAGGCTCCATTTTGAATTTCTTTTCGAGAATTGAATACCCACTGTTTAGAACAAGAAAACCACACTTTAAAATAAGTTAAAACAAACAAATTATCCAGGTACGTAGATGAGTAACTTAACATTTATTTGTTGCACACATTTTTTACCCTTTTTTCGTTCCAAAATATCTAGCTGAGTTTAACTATTTTTAAGCCGTTTCTAAACAAAATACTAGCTCAACTTGCATCATTGCCCTATAATTCACATTTATTAATGTTGTCTATTCAAAGAACAATGGACATTATTATGACTTTTGTTTTACTTTGTACTGAATTATCTCCCTTGTTGACTTTAGATTGAATTATCTCCCTTGTTGACTATAGATTAAATTATCTCCCTTGTTGACTCTTATATTTCTTTGTTCGCAAAAGAAGAAATTTAGATTTAAAATCTTTACTGTAATTAACATCCGATTATTTTATGAATTTCATTTTACAAAGAAAACAAATAAGACGAAATAATTATATAAAGGTAAGTTAAATCACTACCGAATTTTTTCATTGCGTTTTTTTACGATTGAATTTTAACTTCGAGTTTAAAAAAGTCTTTCAGGTGTGAGAACAGAATGGTTAACAAATGGGTTTTTAAATAAGACCATTTATTTTAACTTTGTATACTATTCTCATTTTACGTCCGAGTTTTTAAAAAAACTTTTCGGTGTTAATGTTTAAATTTGATGTAATCAAAATAGAATTCAACTGAATTCAATTTAATTTGTTTTTATTGTCGGATTTCCGCACATGAAGAAAAACTGAGTAAACTTAATGAAATATATTTTCGGTATTATTCTATCAATGGACCCTTTGCTAGTTCAGACAAAAAATGAAAGATCTACTTCGGTAAAGGTTACTATTGACGACATGAATTATTTGAAAAGAAATACAGTAGGGCAATTAGTAAAAAAATTAGGGTATCTTTCAGAATGATCAGTACGCTGAAAACGCTCAAAAAAACAAATATACAACAAATAAAAGTAACTGTCGTCGATAAAAGTTAATTTAAAACTGACCTGTGATATTTGTTTGTATTTTTAAACCGTTCCAACTGCTATTTAGTAGAAATCAATAGTTTAATCACGCGAACTTGCAAAAAAAAAAAAAATGGCGCTTGCTCGTAAGACGCCATAATGTCTAAAGAAAACGAGTAAAAAATGAACAAGAAATTTTTTTTACATCTAATAAAACCCCATTTATAGTACGTAAAAATACAAACAAATATCATAGGTAAGTAGACAAATATCTCTTCTCGACGTAGGTTAAACTCACTTGTTGCATATTTATTTTTATAACCCCGTTCTCGTTAGTTTTTTAGACCCCGTCCGCGACTGTACTGATCATTCTGAAAGATACCCAAAAAATTATTGTTTACCTACTCATTCGTGACCTATTTGTGTTCAAACATTGAATATTTATTATTTGAAAAAGTTATATGCAATTTAATTTACTTACTCATTTGTGACCTATTTGTGTTAAAGGGTTTAATATTTAAAATAAGGTACGAGCAATTTAATTTACCATAAGTTGAGAGTAAAACTTCTTTTAAATATTAAAAAAATAAAAATCTTTGAACAAATAATGGTTTACACAAGAGTCGCCAATAGTAACGTTTACAGCTAAACTAGATATCGCTTTGAGGACATGTTTAAAAAAAACTGCCCCTTTTCATAATTTCTTGGCAATCAATTGGGGAGGTTTGGGGGAGATTTTCTGGATATTATTGTAGATGAAGACCCTCAGTTAAATCATCCCCACCCCAAACACGAATGTGATTTTATTTTGTTAAGACAATTAAGTGATAACACCCTGAAAAACTTTTGGGAAGAAAAAAATATTTTTGAATGAGAGATCAGTTTCTGATATAATTTTAACGTAAAAGGATCACCCACTTTTGAACCAGATATCATTTGAGCCAGTTGTAACCGTTTTACTTTAATCTAAGATGTAACCATTTTCATTTTTCATTTCTCAGGGCTGTTCACAACAAAACTTATGTAGATTTCTTTGGGGTTGCCATGCGTTCTTGGGGTTAAGGTAGGTTTTGATAGGAGGAGCTGTTGTCACCCAGACAGAATTACTTGTAGTGTTTACAAAGGCGATGATGTTTATGAGGGTCCTCATCTACAAAAGAGAGGAGGTTGGGTTAGGGTTACGATCGTCATCTACACATTTAATGTTTTCTGTTGAATTATACATTTTTTAAATAATTGTTGTTTTCTTTTTGTTTTGTTTTTCTTTCCATCTGTGTTTGTCTTTTGCTAAAAATGTACATTAAACTAGGTTCCTTTGTCTTTTTGCTAGGAACAAAATGTAATATCTGTTATGATTTTACATTTAGTCTATTCTGTCTTCCGTCAGTAAAGGAGAAATCCTTCTAGACTGAGACATTTTAAACTTTTATTTCTATCCAGATTGCCCGTTTTTTGGGAGCTGGATTTTTATCACATTAAAAACCGACGGTTTGTCTAAATGTTGCCATCGTGGGGAGGTAAGTAAATAGAAAACATGTTATAAATAAAATAATCATTTTTGGGTGAATGAATATTATCGATGGCGCTTGCTTCACTCTGTCATGCTTTCAGAATTACTGCCTATCCCGCACAAAATTGTATTCGTTTGTCTATCCATTCACTTGTATGTGTCTCAGATGGATAGATGACGCCCCACCCCCGGCTTTCTCTGCTAAACGCTAAGGGCCATGTCTTTAGGGTATTTTTCAATGAAGTAATTCCTGGAGCGCAATGTATAATTTTCTATCAGAAATTACTTATGCACATTATTTAGTCATACACATAGGTTCAATATTTGTATCAACTCTTTAGAGGTTAAATAACAAAATATTTTTTGATAATAATAACTACTTGTTAAATGATTAAAAGTAAGAAATTTATAAAATTATTATTTTATGCTTATTCAGCATAAAAAATGCCCTAAATTCCCCCTATAACACTTATAAATTGTATTTCTCTTTCAAGAAAGATTTGTCATAAATGCTTGAAAATGTTATTGACTGCAGAAATGGATTAGATATTTACATTAAATTAATTTGTAAAATTGATCCCCAGCCTAATTTCTAAAAAAGTTTTGCGTACCAGATGCTGACATAGATTTTGAAAGTCTTCTCGATATTTGCCTGATAATCCACTGTTCTCTCTCTACTGCAATCTTCTGATCACTCGGTTGTCTCAATTAAGATCAAAACAAAGTTCAACAAAATCTTTGATACCCATTTCAATCAGAGTGTATAGATACTCTATAGCTGAGTGGGACAGTGTGAGATCGTTCATAGCAGAAATTCCTGTGCACTCCATTTTTGTAAAGAATATGTCCTGTATCGCATCTTCTATAACTAATTGGTTATTTTTGGTATTGAGAGCTTCATATTCTGAAAGAAATTCCAACAAACCAAACAGCCAACTTTAGTACACCTTGGAATTTACTGCTTCCATTTCTCACAAAAATCAGTATTTCAATTGTTTCCAACGAAATAAATGCTCTGAAGAGAAAACTTGTGTTCATGACTGCTTGAACCACTGCAAAAGAGTCATAAAAATGCAAAAGATTCCCATGGCCGATTCATTAAATCTAGAGTTGCTGAGCAGAGACTTGGTTCTCAAGAGTTTTGGTGAATAACAAACATGTTAATGAACAGATGTAATACCACTGTTCCAACCATGATAAATTGGGCAGAGGTTATTTCCTAAGCATCTGATAAGTCCAACATTATTACAAAGAACTTTACATCAAAGTCCAACCTATGTAAACAGGGCCTCCTAGCTCCTTAATTTCCAACTATGATTGTAAACACACTGAGTGACATCCATATATCTGTCTGGGATGTTGCTAAACTTATCAAGAATCTTAATTGTATCAATAAAGAAGAAATAATTTCTATAGCCTTACATACAATAAATGACAACAATAAGCAAAAGTTCTGAGTGTGTAACATTCAGTTATATTAGGGATGAGACGTAATGGGTGTAAATTTAATTTATGCGAGTAGTATTTTTTGTGTTCGTTTATACATAAATAGCACTAAACAATTTAACATTTTGAAAATTTTGCAAATTCAGAAGGTGCAGGCCAAAATAGCCGTTGGGCTCCACGGGACTCAAAATCCATCATTTTCCGGTGAAAAAGTGGTTTCATGCAACATTGCATATTCTAAAATATCCTCAAAAGCTATGAATGGATATAGATTGTTAAATCTGATATAGTACTGAAAATGTTTTAGGACCTGCAATGTTGCATGAAAACACTTTTCACTGAAAAATGATGGAGTTTGAGTTCTGTGGAGCTCTAACGGCTATTTTTTGCCTGCACCTTCTGAATTTTGCAAAATGTTCGAAATGTTTGATTGTTTAGTGTTATTCATGTATAAACGAACACAAAAAATACTACTCGCATGAATGTGAAATTTTAACCCGTTATGTCCCCCCCCCCTAGTTATATAGTATTCTTCTCTTTCCCACTTGTTACATGAAAGCATGTAGTACAGGTACATACAAACTAGTCAAATTTATTTGTACAAAGTCCTTTTCAGGTGAGTTGCGTTGATTGTTGGCGCTTTTAATCTTGGTCTAAGACATTCAGAGAGCAAGTGAAGAACTGACCTCTGACCTACTACAAGAGTGAAGATATTAAGCCCTGACACCCAAAATGCGCTTTCATTCTGAGGCCAACCAGGGATTATTGTTGCTTTTTGAAGAGTAAGACCATAAATGTTTTCTCCCTCAAAAGCCACATTAAATCTAAGCCCTTCTGAAATTTATGATCAATTATTAAATATTTCCCATCTGTGGTAGGTATCATCAGCTCACTCTATGTTCAGTTTATATTGCATGTTGGGCAGTTTAATGTTATGCATATATTTTCCTTTTTCTATCTCGTATTGTCTGTCTTGTTTGTGAGTGTGTAAAAGAGAGGCAAACCATGCAGAGGTGTGTGTGTCGGATAAGACTGGTGAAATACCGTTGTTAATGTTTGCTGCTAAGATTATGATGAAACTCTTCATGTACAGGTCAAAACTGGCATTACTATTAAGTTAAACACTGAGTAGGAAAATAGTTTCTGGTCTCAGACACATTTCTATTTAGTATTTTTCTTGAGATTTGTTACCTAAGAAATATGCCCTCATCTGTGTAGCATTCGTTCTAAAATGCTATTAGCTCAGACATGTATATTCTTATTGATGTAGCATTCATCAGAGGACTGTTAGCTCAGACATATGTATTCTCATCTGTGTAGTATTCAGCCTTAGAATCTGTTAGCTCAGACATATATGTATGTAATATTCTCACTTAACACCTGCCCTATTTAAAGGGTAAAATCTTAACAAATTATTTGTGATGATAACAATTAGATCCTGTAAAACCCTGGAAGTTTTTAACTACTGTTTTAACATGTTTGATTTTATAACAAATTCTGTATATTAAATCCAATTTCTATATGGTTTAAAGTAAAAAGTTATAGCCTGTAAGGAAATGCTTGGAACAACTTAACTTCTACTCAATTTCATTTAATCTTTCTACATTTATTTTCGTATACAATATCGTTGATATGTTATTTTTTATGTTTATAAAAACGATCATATTTGCTCAGGTGCAAAAAATCTGTAATACGTCAGTTGAATTATGAAACGAAAGGTCAGATTAATAGTATGGAAATTTTTAAGCAGGTCACCAAATCAGGTTTACAATTTTAATTTACCGACATCACTTACCCCATGTCTCACAATTACCTATTTTCAAAGATTGTTACATGAGGAAACTTTTCTGTAATATTTTGATATAATTGATATATCTATTTTTATTACTGTATGAATTGTTAAATAAAATTTCATATTCATTCACAGGTAACAGCCACAGTGGAGGAAAATGAAAATATCCCATACACATATATAGAGTAGAAGTGTTAGTCTTGTGAAATGTGTGAATTCACGAGAATAAATTTAATTTCAAAACAAACACGCTGTTTGTGAAATTTGTATCTCAGTATTTCTGTAACATCTTCTTTAAAATACATAAATTAATGTCCTCCACTGGTAAGACTTTGGGTACATACTAAACAGTGGAGATTTTGAATGCTTACCAGACAGGGAAGAATTTTAATGCTTACTAGACACTAGATGAAAATGAAAATATCCCATACACATATATAGAGTAGAATGTTAGTCTTCTGAAATATGTGAATTAATGAGAATAAATCAAATTTTAAAACAAAACGAACACAGTGGAGAGAAAGCTCATGTTTGTGAAATTTGTATCTCATCATTTCTGTAACATCTTTAAAATACATAAATTAATGTCCTCCACTGGTAAGACTTTGAGTACCTACTAAACATGAGAGACTTTGAATGCCTACTAGGCAGTGAAAGATTTTAATGCTTACCTCGAGTGTCTTCGGTCTCTGTTTACAGAGTTTTTCTAAGACAACCTGGCATGAGGATTCTTCCCCCTGCAAATATATTTTGACCAAATATTCAAAATAACAGTATTCGAAGTCCAAATAAGATACCATCAGCATGGATTTACGCTAGTTTATACAAGGACTGGGCACCTTCTCATAGTGATTTTACCTCAAGTAACTGCACTAAGCTTGATACTCCACCAGACCAGATAAATTCTTGTCCTGGAATCCGGCAATATCAAGAGACTACAAGACAGATATATTATAATATAGTAAATATTATAATATAGTAAATTGGAGAGAAGAAAATTAATGAAGTGTAACATTGTAGAGAAACCTGGTTCTTTTCAAATTTGTGGTAAGTCAGTAAATACAAAAACTGAAGTAAAAATACACATACGTTCCAACACTAAGGAGAAACTTTATTCTTGTGAAATTTGTGGTAAATCATTTCCTCAAAGCTATCATGTAAAAATACATATGCGTACACACACTGGAGAGAAACCTTCTTCTTGTGAAATTTGTAGTAAATCGTTTACTACAAGTTATATAGTAAAAATGCACACACGAACCCACACTGGAGAAACCTTATTCTTGTGAAATTTGTAGTAAATCCTTTACTACAAGTGATAATGTAAAAATATACATGCGTACACACACTGGAGAGAAACCTTACTCTTGTGAAATTTGCGGGAAGTCATTTCCTACAAAATATGTGTACTCACACTGGTGAGAAACCCTATTATTGTGAAATTTGTAGTAAATCATTTGCCCATTTTTATCGTGTAAAAATACACATGTGAATCCACACTAGTGAGAAACCTTATTCTTGTGAAACTTGTGGTAAATCATTTACTACAAAATATGAAGTAAAATTACACATGTATACCAACACTGGTGAGAAACCCTATTCATGTGAAATTTGTGGTAAATCATTTACTACAAAATATGAAGTAAAAAGGCACATGCATACTAACACTGGTGAGGAAGCCTGTTCATGTGAAATTTGTGGTAAATCATTTACTACAAAATATAAAGTAAAACGACACATGCATACTCACACTGGTGAGAAACTCTGTTCATGTGAAATTTGTGGTAAATCATTTACTACAAAATATGAAGTAAAACAGCACATGCATACTCACACTGGGGAGAAACCCTTTTCATGTGAAATTTGTGGTAAATCATTTACTAGTAAATCTGATGTAAAACTGCACATGTTTACTCACACTGGAGAGTTTGAATTACCTACTAGACACTATCCTCGAGTGTCTTCGGTCTCTCTGTACAAGGGTTTGTCAGGACAACCTGACATGAGGATACTTACCCCTACAAGTAACCCTGACCAAATATTCAAATTACATAGTACCTGCAGCACAAATAAAATCCCCTCATACGAGGAATAGTGCATCTTCTCCTAGTGATGTTACCTCAAGTAACACCACGTGCTGGATACTCCACCAGACTAGATGTATTCTTGTCCTGGAATCCGGTAAGACCAACAGACCACAAGAAAGATATACTATGACATATTGACTGGTCAGTTGGGGAGAGAAGAAATTATTCTTAACTTTTTTACTAACTCAATGCTTGAGAAATAAAAGAGAATTTTAATAGAATACTCGGGTATCTATGTATCTCATATAGAGATCAAGTGTTAGCCCCAGGAAGGGGCCCCTTGATTTCTGAGAACTTCGACTGAAGTAAAATTAAACATTAAGTGAGAAACCCTATTCATGTGAAATTTGTGGTAAATCATTTACTACCAAATATAGAGAAAAACTGCACATGCGTACTCACACTGGTGAGAAACCCTATCCATGTAAAATTTGTGGTAAATCATTTACTAAAAAATATGAAGTAAACTTACACATGCGTACTCACACTGGTGAGAAACCCTATTCATGTGAAATTTGTGGTAAATCATTTACTACAAAATCTCACGTAAAACGGCACATGCGTACTCACACTGGTAACAAACCCTATCCATGTAAAATTTGTGGTAAATCATTTACTGCAAAATATGAAGTAAAATTACACATGCATACTCACACTGGTGAGAAACCCTATTCATGTGAAATTTGTGGTAAATCTTTTACTACACAATCTGATGTAAAACGGCACATGCATACTCACACTGGTTAGAAAGCCTGTTCATGTAAAATTTGTGATAAATTAGACGTTAATAATAACATCAGAAATCTGGAAAAGCTGAAGACATATAAGTACCTTGGCGTTGAGGAAAAAGATACCATCTTACATGCGAAGATGAGGGGGAAAATAGGCCAAGAATACATACGATGTGTGAATAAGATATGAAGACAGCTCAGAAATAAAAACAAGAGCAGATAGGGAGATGGTGACACAATACCAGAGCTTAATGTATGACAAGTAGAGTAAGGCACTAAGTCATGCGAGAATTTACCAGAAGGGTCCATGCGAAACAATTAGTACACCATACATTATGAATATGTGGTTCTCACATTTGCCTACATAGAAAATGCAGTGGTAATATCTGCCATTGTAATATGAAATAAGGCATAAATAATGGCAACACTGGTTGAGGTGAGTGTTCCAAATGACAGTGGCTTGAACAGAGCAGATAGGGAGATGATGACAAAATACCAAGGTCTAATGTATGGCATGAAAAGGATGTGGAACTTCAAAAACATCAACATTATCCCAGTTATAATAGGAGCTAATAGCCTCATGGAGAAGAATTTCAAAGAGTATCTGGAAAATATTCCTAGAAAACCAAGTGCGAACTAAATCCAAATAATTGCCCTAAAAGGAACGGCCAAAATCTTTAAACGAGCACATGGTTGGAGCCTCTAAATAGCAGGCAATAGTCTTGCATTTGGAAGAATACTCTCTCCCTATTCCAATATAAAAAGAAGTGAGATAGTGTAGCATTTGGAAGAATATCCTGTCCATATTCTAATAAAAACAGAAATAAATATTTTTTTAGAAAGTGTAAAAACCTTATTCTTGTGAAATCTGTTGTAAACCATTTACAATAAGTAATCATTTAAAAATACACATGCAAAAACACAATGAGGCTGGCTGAAAAAAACTGACAGCATTTATCATCACTACACCAAGGTGCTCAATGGATTCATCAGTTGTGATGAAGAGCCACCTGAATGGCTTACTGTAGGCAACACGTCTACTATTCACAAAAGTGAGGAGACCAATTTGGTTTACAAATACAGGCCTATTTTCTTCCTTACGACAATCTACAAGTTGCTAACAGGGATTATCACTGATGCAACATATGGACATCTAGCTGCTGGCGACTACCTTGAAAGTGAGCAGAACGGATGTACCAGGAAAATACTTGGAACAAAAGACCAAGTATTTGTAAATAGAACAAATAATGGAGGACTTTAAAATGAGACAGAGAAACCTGTCAATGGATTGGATCGATTACAATAAGGCCTGACAACAGGCAACATGGACTCAAGACAATGGTTAATTACTGCTGAAAAGGGAATGTGACCATCGTAGTCCAGGATGTGGTGACGCCTTGCCAGGACAATTAGATTTTTCACTTTAATTTACTATGAACAAAGCACATTGCCACTGAGACCGTAGGGCTCACTGTTAATTGGGGTCTGATTTATAGAAGCATACTTAGTGATGAGTCGTACAGCGATATATTTTTTCACATTACATTAAAACTTCTGCATTTTTGTACGATCAAGGAAACGGGGAGCAGGGGGGATTCCAAAGGCTAGCAGTTCCAGCCAAGTAGCATTTTGACTAGAAGCCTTCAGACATCTGAACGCGTTACAGTGAAGTAGTGAGATTTAGTTGAGTGTCGAGTTGGGTGGGCATATTTATGCTGGAGAATGGGTCCAAAAGTTCATGGAAGCACATTACATGTTTGGATCTGGTCTAAGAGGGAAAGATAATTGGTTTATGTACCAGCCCAGGTGTTACAACAATACTTCATTTATAGGCGAATTATAGCTTTGTAGATATATAGTATAGTGGCAATAAAACACAACCTTCCTCACAGCAGCCTTGGCAGTATCCCCTATGTATTTTGTGCAACCACACCAAGATACAATGCTCAGGTAATGATAGTTAATCAGTATGGTTTGTTTAGTGCCGGTTCAAGGTTCAATCCTAAGTGTGGGCAATACTAAGAATACTATTGTTAATTACTGGCAATGGCTGACACAATGAGAGCGAGCTACTCCAGTTGGTTTGTTACAAATTCTGTACAGATTCCAGTGTATGACAGAAACATTTCCGAGTTCGACAAGCTGCACCTGAAGAAGGTTGGAGATTACATCGGCCGAAAAGTTGTGATAATAGCATACAAAATCAGAACAGTTGTCCGTATAATCTTTATTGATAATCAAAGAATTCCTTAGAATATTTATCATAGGTCAGAAGTTTAGAATAACTCTTGTGGCCTTAAGAGTCATACAGTGTTGAATTTTGGGAAACTCTGTACTAAATATAGTCCGATTATCTGAAGCTTGCATGCATTTTGACTAAACTATTTCACACTAACTCCGTGTTGAACATCTGCAGGATATTATTTATTTATTTTCATCTTCTTCACAAATATACACAGCTAGTGAGGAACAGCAACTTATAACAACACATATGTTACCACATTTGACCAGCCCCTGTATTGAAAAGCTCAAACTAATATAGCTAATGAGACATCTTGTATCCATATGAAAATTGTAATGCTGTATATAGAAGGACGACACATGGGACATTTTAGTAGAAAGTTGTATAATGTCAGCTAAAGATATTTACACAATTCATTGTTGATAGAGATACAATGGTATATAAGAATGTATGATAGCAGTTATGGCAATTCATGAAAAGGGGAAAATTTGACTAACCCTATTTGCTGCTTGTGGTTGCAATATATTAAAATGGTAGATATATTGAAGCGTTTTTTTCCTGGAAAGAATAGAAAATTGCAATCTCCATCTTGCTTAGCTGTGTGACATCCTTTGCAGCTGCAGGTCACAATTTGTTTGCTAAGACAATATTTTTATATCTTAATCAAATGACAACCCTTTCAAAACACCATCCTGACTTCCATTCTGTTTTCAAGTAGGGTTCACATCTTGTTTGCCATAGTGATAAATACTGGATAGGAATTTTCATTAAACAGATTTTGATGTAAAGTATCAAATCCACTGGTGGATTACAATGGGAATGAGAGAAAAGCAATAAATCATGTGGATTAACTTGATCCAGTGCAAAATAGCAAAATAGAGTATTTGTTTTGCGTTTACACGGGTCAAAATATCCGAGTTTAGTATTTTTTTACTATAAATGAAACTAAAAATAAAATATCTGCCAAAAGGGAAGTGGCCAGAAATCTATTTTGGAATTTTTCTTTTGTGTTTACAATGGTCGAAATATCTGATTTCCGATTTGAGCTTTTTTTACTATAAATGAAATTAAAAATAAAATATCTGCCAAATTTATTTGGGATTTTTTGTGTGTGTTTTCTTTCATTTGACGACTGTGTGTTCAGATTCATGGTTAGTTGTAAAAAAAACAGTTAACCGCTTTATAAAGCTCGGGAATCTTTTACTACAAGAATATATGATAATTTTATTTGTGTTTTAACTTATTTTAAAGGGTGGGGGGTTCTTTTCCAAACAGTCGGTGTTGACTGCTGGAAAAGAAATTCAAAATGGAGGCTCGCTCATGGCCAGGACTTGACAATCGATAAAAAAATCGAACTCTAAACGATATAATGATAGAAACTGATAAGACATTACATTTTCGCATGATTGTTGCCATTTATTGTATGCGTTTCTATAAGTGTATTGTTTAGTTTTCGATTTTTTATCGATTTTCAAGAAACTCATACAATATATTTAAACAATAATGCGAAAATGTAATGTTCTATCAGTTTCTATCACTATATTGTTTAGTTTTCGACTTTTTTATATAGATTTTCAAAACCTGGCCATGTGCGAGCCTGGTTATGGGCGAGTCTCTATTTTGAATTTCTTTTCGAGCAGTCAACACCGACTTTTTGAACAAGAAAACCACCCTTTAAAATAAGTTAAAACACAAATAAAATTATCCAGGTAGGTAGATGAGTAACTTAAGTTGCTTTTGCTAACATTTATTTCTTGCACATTTGTTTTTTCACCCTTTTTTTCGTTCTGTTGATTATAGTAAAAGATACCCCAAAGCTCAAATGGCAGAGAAATGGGTGATCATTTTATGTTCAATTTATAGACGAAACTGATCCGCTGCCTTATTTTTTGTCTTCTTTCAACCAAGTTTATCAGACTGTACACACGAAATTCTCTTCTTAAAGAAAAGTAAAATCTCATTCTTTGGATGGGGAGTAAGTGATTTAGCGCATTGTGTGTTACTCTGCAATTTACCCCTAAAATATCTAGCTGAGTTTAACTATTTTTAAGCCGTTTCTAAACAAAATACTAACTCAACTTGCATCACTTCCCTATAATTCCCATTTATTAATGTTGTCTATTCAAAGAACAATGGAGATTATTATTACTTTTGTTTTACTTTGTACTGAATTATCTCCCTTGTTGACTCTTATATTTCTTTGTTAGCAAAAGAAGAAATTTAGATTTAAAATCTTTACTGTAATTAACATCCCGTTATTTTATCAATTTCATTTTGTAAAGAAAACAAATAAGATGAAATAATTATATAAAGGTAAGTTCAATCACTACCGATTTTTTCATTTTCGTTTATTTTACGATTGAATTTTAACTTCGTGTTTAAAAAAGCCTTTCATGTGTAATAGTTAACAAATTTTAAGTATGTTTTTTTAAATGAGACCATTTATTTTAACTTTGTATACTATTCTCATTTTACGACTGAATTTTACGTACAAGGTTAAAAAAACAAACTTTTCGTTTTTAATGTTTAAATTTGATGTAATCAAAATAGAATTCAACTGAATTCAATTGAATTTGTTTTTATTGTTTTTAATTGTCGGAACAAAGTGTAGTATCTGTTCTGATTTTACATTTAGTCTATTCTCTCTTCCATAAGTGAAAGAGAATTCCTTATAGACTAAAATATTTTAATCTTTTGTTCCAATCCAGATTGCTTCTTTCTGGGGAGCTGGATTTTTCCCACATTAAAAACGGACGTTGTGTATAAATGTTGCCCTCGTGGGGAGTTAAGTAAATAAGAAAACATGTTATAAATAAAATAATCATTTTTGGGTGAATGAATATTATCGATGGCGCTTGCTCCACTCTGTCATTCTTTCAGAATTACTGCCCATCCAGCACAAAATTGCATTCGTTTGTCCATCCATTCACTAGTATGTTTCTCAGATGGAGAGATGACGCCCCACTCCCGGCTTTCTCTGCTAAACTCTAAGGGCAATGTCTTTAAGGTATTTTTCAATTAGGTAATTGCTGGAGCTCAATGAGCTGCCATGAATAATTCTTAATCAGAAATTACTTATGCACATTATTTAGTCACACACATAGGTCCAATATTGGTATCAACTCTTTAGAGGTTTAATGACAAAATATTTTTTTGATAATAATAACTGATTGTTAAGTGATTAAAAGTAAGAAATTTATAAAATTATTCTTTTATGCTTTTTCACTTATAAATTGTATCTCTCTTTAAAGAAAGATTTGTCATATATGCTTGAAAATGTTATCGACTGCAGAAATGAATGAGCTATTTAAATTAAATTAATTTGAAAAACTAGTCCCCAGCCTAACTTTTAAAATAAGTGTTTTTTCCTACAATGTTTTCAGACATGCGTACCAGATGCTGACATAGATTTTTCAAGTCTTCTCGATATTTGCCTGATAATCAACTGTTCTCTCTCGACTGCAATCTTCTGATCACTCGGTTGTCTCAATTAAGATCAAAACAAAGTTCAACAAAATCTCTGATACCCATTTCAATCAGAGTGTATAGATACTCTATAGTTGAGTGGGACAGTGTGAGATCGTTCATTGCAGAAATTCCTGTGCACTGCATTTTTGCAAAGAATGAGTCTTGTATCGGATCTTCTATAACTGATTGGTTATTTTTGGTATTGCGAGCTTAATATTCTGCAAGAAATTCCAACAAACCAAACAGCCAACTTTAGTACACCCTGGAATTTGCTGTTTCCATTTCTCACAAAAATCAGTATTTCAATTGCTTCCAAGGAAATAGATGCTCTGAAGACAAAACTGGCTGCTTGCAACCACTGCAAAAGAGTCATGAAAATGCCAAAGATTCTTATGGCCGATGCATTAAATCTAGAGTTGCTGAGCAGAGACTTGGTTCTCAAGAGTTTTGGTGAATAACAAACATGTTAATGGACAGATGTAATACCACTGATGAATTGGTCAGAGATGATTAGCAACTGATAAGTCCAACATTATTAGAAAGAATTTTCAGCAAATTCAATCCTATGTGAACAGAGCCGTTTAGCTCCTTAATTTCCAACTATTTTTGTAAACACACTGAGTGACATCCGTATATCTGTCTGTGATGTAATCAAGAATCTTAATTATATGAAATCAGTTCAACAAATAAAGAAGAAATAATTTCTATAGCCTTACATACAATAAATGACAACAATAAGCAGACGTTCTGAGTGTGTAACATTCAGTTATATAGTATTCTTCTCTTTCCTACTTGTTACATGAAAGCATGTAGTAGAGGTGCATACAAACTAGTCAAATTTGTTTGTACAAAGTCTTTTTGCAGGTTGCGTTGATTGTTTGCCCTGTTAACCTTTGTCTAAGACATTCAGAGAGCAAGTAAAGAACTTAGTGAAGAGATTAAGCCCTGACACCCAAAATTTACTTGTATCCTGAGGCCAACCAGGGTTTATTGTGATTTTTTGTAATAGTAATACCATAAATGTTTTCTCCCTCAAAAGCCACATTAAATCTAGGCCCTTCTGAAATTCATGATCAATTATTAAATATTTCCCATCTGTTGTAGGTATCATCAGCTCACTCTATGTTTAGTTTGTATTGCATGTTGGGCAGTTTAATGTTATACATATATTTTCCTTTTTCCATCTCTGATTGTCTTGTTTGTGAGTGTGTAAAGGAGAGGGAAGCCATGCAGAGGTGTGTGTCAGATAAGACTGGTGCAATAACGTTGTTAGTGTTTCCTGCCAAGATTATGATGACACTATTCATGTACAGCTCTTGGCTGGCATTACTAGTTAAGCTAAACACTAAGTATGAAAAGAGTTTCTGGTCTCAGACACATTTCTTCTAATCTATTTAGTATTTTTGCTGAGATCTGTTACCTCAGAAATATGTGTCATCATCTGTGTAGCATGCGTTCTTAAATACTGTTAGTTCAGACATATGTATTCTTATTGGTGTAGCATTCATCCACGGACATATGTATTCTCATCTGTGTAGTATTCATCCTTAAAATCTGTTAGCCCAGACATATATGTTCTCATCTTTGTAATATTCTTACTTTACACCTGTTCTATTTTTGGGGTAACATGTTTACTAATTATTTGTGATTATAAAAAGCTATTAAAAATTAGACCCCGTAAAATTCTGGAAGTTTTGAACTATTTACTACATTTATTTTTGTATACAATATCGTTGATATTTTATTTTTTATGTTTATAAAAACGATCATATTTGCTCAGGTGTCAAAAATCTGCACCTGTAAGTTGAATTATCAAACGAATGTTTTATTGTCAATTTAAAAGGTCAGATTAATACTATGGAAATTTTTTAGCAGGTCACAAATCGTGTTTACAATTTACATTTACCGACATCACTTACCAAATTTCTCACCATTACCTATTTTCAAAGATTGTTGCAGGAGGAAACTTTTCTGTCATATTTGGATATAATTGATATATCTATTTTCATTACTGTATGAATTATTAACTAAAATTCTTATTCATTCACAGGTAACAGCCACAGTGGAGGAAAATGAAAGTATCCCATACACATATATAGAGTAGAAGTATTAGTCTTCTGAAATGTGTGAATTCACGAGAATAAATCAAATTTAAAAACGAACACAGTGGAGAGAAATCTCATGTTTGTGAAATTTGTATCTCATAATTTCTGTAACATCTTCTTTAAAATACATAAATTAATGTCCTCCACTGGTAAGACTTTGAGTACCTACTAAACATTGGAGATTTTGAATGCCTACTAGACAGGAAATAATTTTAATGCTTACTAGACACTATCCTCGAGTGTCTTCGGTCTCTCTTTACAGAGTTTTGTTAAGACAACCTGGCATGAGGATTCTTCCCCTACAAATATACCATGACCAAATATTCAAAATAATATAGTATTGGAAGCCTAAAAAAGACACTATCAGCAGGGATTCGCACTGGTTTATACAAGAAGTGGGCATCTTCTCATAGTGATTTTACCTCAAGTAACTGTACTAAGCTTGATACTCCCCGAGAGATTACAAGACACTAAAAGAAATATATATTATGATATAGTAAACTGGTCGATTTGAGAGAAGAAAATTAATGAATGTAACATTGTAGACACAACTTATTCTTGTAAAATTCGTGGTAAATCATTTTCAAATAGTTATGAAAAATCTGCATGGCGACCCACACTGTGTAGAAACCTTATTCTTGTGAGATTTGTGGTAATTTTTAAAAATATTTATGATGTCAAACTGCACATGCTGACCCATACTTTGGAGCAACCGTATTCCTGTAAAAGTTGTTATATATAAATACTCATGCGTACCCACACTGAAGAGAAACGTTTTTCTTGTGAAAGTTGTGGTAAATCATTTAATACAAAATCTGAAGTAAAAATATACATGCGTGCCCATACTGGGGAGAAACCTTATTCTTGTGAAATTTGTGGTAAATCATTTACTAAAAGCCATGATATAAAAAGACACATCCGAACCCATACTGGGGAGAAACCTTATTCTTGTGAAATTTGTGGTAAATCGTTTTCTAAAAGTTATGTAAAAATACACATGCGAATCCACACTCGTGAGAAACCTTATTCCTGTGAAATTTGTAGTAAATCGTTTTTTACAACTGATAATGTAAAAGTACACATGCGTACACACACTGGGGAGAAACCTTATTCTTGTGAAATTTGTGGGAAATCATTTCCTACAAAATGTGAAGTAAAAGTACACATGCGTACACACACTGGGGAGAAACCTTATTCTTGTGACATTTGTGGTAAATCATTTACTGAAAAACATGAGGTAAAAAGACACATGCGTACTCACACTGGGAAGAAACCTAATTCTTGTGAAATTTGTGGTAAATCATTTACTAAAAGCCATAATGTAAACATACACACTCGAACCCATACTGGGAAGAAACCTTATTCTTGTGAAATTTGTGGTAAATCATTTACTCAAAGCCATGATGTAAAAATGCACACTCGAACCCACACTGGGGAGAAACCTTATTCTTGTGAAATTTGTGGGAAATCATTTACTCAAAGCGATGATGTAAAAATACACACTCGAACCCATACTGGGGAGAAACCTTATTCTTGTGAAATTTGTGGTAAATCATTTACTACAAAATATAATGTAAAAATACATACCCGAACCACACACTGGGGAGAAACCTTATTCTTGTGAAATTTGTGGTAAATTATTTACTACAAAATATGAAGTAAAAGGACACACACGAACCCACACTGGCTTACTGTAGGCAACACGTCCCTTATTCCCAAAAGTGAGGAGACCCATTTGGTTAACAAATACAGGCCTATCTTCTGCCTAACAACAACCTACAAGCTGCTAACAGGGATTATTGCTGATGCAACATATGAACATCTAGCTGCCGGCGACTACCTTGAAAGTGAGCAGAAGGGATGTACCAGGAAAAGACTTGACACAAAATATCAACTTGTAAACAAACAATCTTCGAGAACTGTAAAAAGATGCAGAGAAATCTCTCAATGCCTGGATTGATTACTTTGATAGTATACCTCACTCCTGGATACTCCGCTGTTTGGACTTGTACAATGTTCACGAAGATATTAGGTCATTCCTCCAAATGCAAATGACCAGATGGCATACATCAATTACGCTTCACCATATGGAGGGAAAAATACAGACCCCAAATGTTAAGACTCGGAAAGGAATATTCCAAGGAGACATCATCTCACCGCTTCTCTTTTGCCTCACAATGGATCACCCTGAGTAAGCTACTTAAACGATCCAATGCTGGATACAACCTTAGCCGAGGCAGAAACAAGGATGAAAATAAAAAATAAATCATCTCCTCTTTATGGACAATCTCGAACTCTATGCAGAATCTGAGAAACAGCTAGTCTCTCTGATAGAAATTGTGAAGGATTACACATAAGACATCTACATTGAATTTTGGATTCGACAAATGTGCTAAATGTACAAAAAAGAAAGGGAAGAAGACATTGTTCTATGATAAAGACATACAGACAGGCGAATACATAAAAGACAAGGCAATCAAACTAGACATTGTCATCTGGAACAAACCTGAAAGGACTGCTGTTATCATTGATGCTACCGTTTGAAAAGACTATGGCTTCAATAGAGCAAAACGTGAAAAAATAACCAAATATTAGGATCTCAAGAATGATTTAAAAACAACATTGTCCCTGAAAGAAAGAAATATTATACTGGTTCTGGTAGGATCTGGTCTACTGAAAATAATCTAATAAAGAACAAAAAAACTTCATGGTATCTTTTTGTGTATAACATTTTTGGTGTAAAAAAAACTTAAAGAGTTAAAAAAAAAAAAAAAGAAATGTGTATAAAAAGAAAAATGTTTAATATAAGTAAAATGTTTTAACGAGAAAAATGCTTAAAAATAAATGTTTAGAAAAAAAAGATGTTTTTTAAAAAAAGAAAATATGTTTTAAAATGAACAATGTTTAATATAAGTAAAATGTTTTAACGAGAAAAATGCTTAAAAATAAATGTTTAGAAAGAAAAGATGTTTTAAAAAAAAGAAAATATGTTTTAAAATGAACAATATTTAATATAAGTAAAATGTTTTAACGAGAAAAATGCTTAAAAATAAATGTTTAGAAAGAAAAGATGTTTTAAAAAAAAGAAAATATGTTTTAAAATGAACAATTTTTAATATAAGTAAAGTGTAAACGAGAAACGTAAAATAATTTGTTTAAGTTATGAGATGAGCCTGGCACTTCCTCGAGTTTAATATAAGTAAAGTGTAAACGAGAACAGTAAAATAATTTGTTTAAGAGATGTAAGTTGTACTAAGAAATTTGGATCGATTTATTGAGACGAGCCTGGCGCTTCGACTTTCGTGTTGTGGGAAGCGTCAGGCCGAACTATAACCAATAAGTGCAACACATTATATTACGTTTATAATTGATAGAAAAAAAAATGTTTAATAGAATGTAACAAATGTCTGTTTTGGTGCCGTAATGTAACAGTTACATTCAAATAATTGAATTTTTTTGATGAAGTTTATGATTTTTTAGTCACAGGAAATCGTTACATTGGCATTTCCCCGAGGAACTTTTTGAGTTATTTCGAGGTTTCATCAGGCCGAACTATAATAATCAATAAGTGCAATGCAACGTACATTATATTACGTTTATAATTGATAGAAAAAGTGTTTAAGAGAATGTAACAAATGTCTGTTTTGGTGCCGTAATGTAACAATTACATTCAAATAATTGAATTTGTTTATTTGCTAATAATTGTATCAAAATGTTATAATTGAACAAAAAAGACTGAAACTGGACAGTTGTCATGACCCCATCAAAGTTACAAACTAAAAGGAAAATAAAATATTGTTTAAACTTTTATTTAAATAACTTATAAGCAAATCACTATCTTTTATTATCGCTTATTAATATAATATGCAAACAGGTAGACAGACGATTTGGCCCACAGTCAATTTCATCAAGAAGAATCTCTAACCAGACAATTTGGCACAGTTGATATTTTTACAAGCCGAACTGTTTTGTGTCCAGACATTTTTGTAGGAAGTTTTAGAAGATTAATTTGGTAGATGAATAAGTTTATTATTGACAAAATATTGATATTTTTCAATTTTATTCTGCCAATTTCTTTTCATTTCCACCCTCAAATGTTTGTTAATAAACTGGGCCACTTTTTATGGAAGGCTCACAAGTCAACTAATCTGCTGCTAACACCTTGTTTATGGCAACTGCGAGTGGCATCTATCGGTCAATGGTTAATCAACCACAAGTGACTTTTGTTCTTGTTCTCTGTTTTTCTAGATCTTTTCTATTTATTGAACATTTTTTTTTATTTATCATCACAAGAAAGTACTGTAGTCGTTAATTTCTGTCACAATACATGCTTTGCATAGTGTCGATGATTCGAGCTTTGTGATTTTAAAAATGCAGTAATTTAAATAAATACTATTTTATGCAAAAGGTTGTGTCAACTTTCTTATCAAGTGTTCAATTTTGTTGCTGCTGTTTTACCCTCTGGCAAAGTCAAGCTAATTCGCTGCACAAAATGACTAATACTTAATGCGACTGTTTATTACTAGTTCAGACAGACAGCAAACAACATCGGCTCAAGACAATGGTTAATTACTGTTCAAATTGGAGTGTGACTATCGTAGTCCAGGATGTTGTGACGCCTTGTCAGGATAATTAGATTTTTTCATATTAATTTACTATGAACAAAGCACATTGCAACTGAGACCTGTTAATTGGGGGTCTGATTTATAAGAGCATACTTAGTGGGGAGTCGTACAGCGATATATCTTTTTACATTTTTGCATTTTAGTACGATCAAGGAAACAGGGAGGGATCCCACAGGCTAACAATTCCAGGAAAGCAGCATTTTGACTAGAAGCCTTCAGACATCTGAACTCGTTACTGTGAAGGGGTGAGATTTAGTTGAGTCTCGAGTTGGGTGGGCGTATTTACGCCAGGGAAGGGGTCAGAAAGTTCATGGAAGCACATTACATTGAAGTACTTTTTTGGATCTGATCTAAGATAGAAAGTTAATTGGTTGATGTACCAACCCAGATGTGACAACAATACTTCATTCATGGGGGAATTTTAGCTTTGTAGATATAGAGTATAAGACACAACGTTTCTTGCAGCAACCTTTGCAGTATCCCCTATGTATTTTGTGAAACCACACCAAGATACACTCATCAAGTCATGATAATTAATCAGTATTGTTTGTTTAGTACCGATTCAAGGTTCAATCCTCAGTGTGGGCAATACCAAGAATACAATTGTTAATTACTGGTAATGGCTGACATAAAGAGAGCGAGCTACCCCAGTGGGTCTGTTCAAAATTCCGTACAGATTCCAGTGTATGACAAACATTTCCGAATTCGACAAGCTGCACCTGAAGAAGCTTGGAGGTTACATCGGCCGAAAAGTTGTGATAATAGCATACAAAATCAGAACAGTTGTCCGTATAATCTTTATTGATAATCAAAGAATTCCTTAGAATATTTATCATAGGTCAAATGTTTAGAATAACGCTCATGGCCTGGAGAGTCATAGTGTTGCATTCTGGGTAACTATGTACTAAATATAGTCCGATTATCTGAAGATTGCATGCATTTTGACTAAACCATTTCACACTAACTCTGTGTTGAACATCTGCAGGATATTATTTATTAATTTTCATCTTCACAAATATACACAGCTAGTGAGGAACATCAAATTATAACAACACAAGTGTTATCACATTTGACCAGCCCCTGTATTGAAAAGTTCAAACTAATATTACTAATGAGATATCTTGTATCCATAAGAAAATTGTAATGCTGTATATAGAAGGACGACACATGGGAAATTTTAGTAGAAAGTTGTATAATGTCAGCTAAAGATATTTACACAATTCATTGCTGATAGAGGTACTATGGTAGATAAGAATTTATGATAGCAGTTATGGCCATTCATGAAAAGGGGAAAATTTGACTAACCCTATTTGCTGCTTGTGGTTGCAATATATGAAAATGGTAGATATGTTGAAGCGTTTTTTCCTGGCCGAAAGAACAGAAAATTGCAATCTCCATCTTGCTTAGTTGTATGACATCCTTTGCAGCTGCAGGTCACAATTTGTTTGCTAAGACAATATTTTTATATCTTCATCAAATGACAACCTTTTCAAAACACCATCCTGACTTCTATTCTGTTTTCAAGAAGGGGTCACTTGTTGTTTGCCATAATGATAAATACTGAATACGAATTTTAATTAAACAGATTTTGATGTAAAGTATCACATCCACTGGCGGATTACAATGGTAATGAGAGAAAAGCAATGAATCATGTGGATTAACTTGATCCAGTGAAAAATAGCAAAATAGATTGCAAAAAAGTCAGGTACACATGGAAGAGGTTTGGGCTTAATTGCTTATTCTACATGCGGAGTATGTCCTAGTTACAGCTTGTGCTAATTCCTCTGTGTCTTAAGATAACATTGAGTTAGATAATGATAAAATAATTAATAATAAAAACACTCTAGGAGCATAAACCTACACCAATGTTTATTGTGTTATCTTACCATTGACATTAAATTTGAAGTTATTTCGAACTTACATATACAAAGAAAGTTTACACACATTGATTCATCTGAAGTGGTTAAATTATATACTCCATGTCAAAATTTAAAGAGATGCCAAATCTGCATTTGATCCATGTGAAATTTTATGTGATTATATGCAATCCTATCTGGTACCCATGTTTTTAACTTTAAAAAGATAGACAACATATTGACTGAGATATAAATTTTTACAATTTGTCTTTGATAACACAAGGATGTTCCGAATGTAAAATAAATAAAGATTTTAAAAATTCTGGATCCAGATATTGAATTGTGTCCCATTCGATGGGGCAAACAAGTCTAACAAACAGCAAATAAATTAAAAAACAAATAAAAAAACATGATTATATAATAACCTTCTTATTGGAGTAATTGATAATATATCTATTAGTTAAATAAAATTGTCTTTAAACAATTTACTCTAAAATAAATGTTATATAGGTTAATTCTTACTATGAAATTAAAGAACTGTAGAGAGAAGGTGATGCTTGTTCGAGATGAAAATTTTGTAGTCGTATCGCTGCGTCTATATTACTCTGATTGGGCTTGTTTTAGATGAAGGAGAGAAAATGATCACGAAGTTTCACTTATAAGACAAACATCTACTCTAAATTTATATCCACTTTCTGTAACACAGAATAGGGTCTAGAAAGAGCTAGGAATATGAGAATATAAGGCAGGTTGGTAGAGCCAACAGGAATGTACTATAGAAAAAGAATTGAGTCCAACGTTAAATTGGATATTCGATGTCAAAATTTAAATGATGCCAATCTCGAATCTGTATCAGATCCAGATAAATTTTATATTGGTGATATGCAATCGTATCTCGTATTCCAAAAAAGAATTGACAACAAATTGACTGAGATGTGATTTTTTATAATTTTACTTTGATGATGGTAATTGTTGAAGTAGTTGATAATAAATCTATTAATTAACAAATAAAATTGTCTTTAAACTTAAGAATTACCCTAAAAATACATTTTATGTATGGTTATTCGTTCTGGGATATTAAAGAACTGTTGAGAGAGTGTTAGTAATTTTGTAAGAACATTGCTGCATCTGTATTCATCTGACTGGGCTTTTAAGGTGTGTTGTGTTTGCAACAAGCCATTTAAAGATACAAATTCAAAACCATTATGTGTGTGGGGAGGGAAGTAATTTTAACATTCACTAACCTAGAAAATACATCAGTGAAAACCTGACATTTTCATATCAAATAAAACCGAAAGAGTAGAACTTTTCTTGAGGTGAATGTTCCTAACGACATTGGTCTAAACAGAATGGAAAGGGAGAAGGTGACAAAGTACCGAAGTTTCATGTGTGATATGAACATAAAAAATATTAACATTATCCCAGTTATAATAGGAGCTAAAGGCCTCATGAAGAAGAATTTCAAAAAGTATCTGGAAAGTATTCCTGGAAAATCAAGTGTGAAGAAATTCAAATAATTTCAATTGATGGAAAGACATTCTGTTAGAATAGCAGATGATTTTCTGGCATTTGGAAGAATGTCCCTTCCACATGAAAAAAGAAATAATAAAAATAATAAAAAGGAGAAACCTTATTTTTGTTAATTATGTAACTCATCATTACTTTCACCAAGGAGGTTATGTTTTCAGGCGAGCTTGTGTACAGCCTTGCATCCACATCGCTTGACCAAATGTTACTATACTTAATCAAAATCTCAGTCATGGTCTAACTTAGAACTGATTTCATATCTATGTCAAAGGTGATTTATGTTGTTGTTTTTAATGTGATCTACTTTAAAGATTCTTATGCGATCTAACATCGAAGAAAAGTCTTCTTATTCTGAACATTGTTGCTCTTCAGATGATTTAAGGAAACATGTGTGCACCTATATTTGAGTATTTGTTTTGCGTTTACACGGGTCGAAATATCCGATTTAAAATTTGAGTATTTTTTTTACTATAAATGAAACTAAAAATAAAATATCTGCCAAAAGGGAAGTGGCCAGAAATCTATTTGGGAATTTTTCTTTTGTTTTTACAATGGTCGAAATATTTGAGCAAAGCTATCTTTGTTTTTAAATATATTGTTTCGAGAAGACTTTCGGCAGTAAACAATATTGGTCCTTCTTCTAAACTTTCGACAACCTACACACAACAGTGTTGGTCACTTCAATAAATACATATGTTTGTTATATAACAGATCTCACTCTATCCGGAACTAATGTTGGACAGCGACATGATGAGCGTTCACCGTTTCCGGAGAGCTACAAAAAGGAAAACAAGAAAAGGGGCTTGGCGCTTGTTGGAGCAAGCCGCCATCTTTTCCCCAGCTAGCGACCAACGAGTGAACACGTAGAAAAAAGGTCACTCCGTCGCCGCCGTCATCAAGAATTAAGATAAACAACTTAACCGTCGCCGTCGCCGCCGTCATCAAGAATTAAGATAAACAACTTAACCGTCGCCGTCGCCGCTGTCATCAAGAATTAAGATAAACAACTTAACCGTCGCCGTCGCCGTCGTCATCAAGGAATTAAGAATAAAAAGAACGATCTTTGCTTTGGAGTAAATAAATATATTTGATTAATCCTATTCAAGTTGTCCGTGTTTCCTTGCAACCATACGCTTGTCTATCACACTGGTGTCAGAAGCGTACAGCAAGTTAAATATGGAGAACTACACGAACTTCACACGGGACGAACTTTTCACCCTCATTAGAGAGCAGAGAACACTATTGTTCAATTTGAAGACAGGGGCGGAACAGCCATCCGAACGTACAATTCAAGAGGTTCAAACCGACTTAGACGACATGCTGGCGGCTTTAAGGCTGACTCCTTCGACAGCAACCCGTACGAATCAGAAGGAGAACGAGTATAGCGTAGTTATACGTCAACAGGCTATCCGGGACGTTCTCAAACAGCAGAAATTATTCCGCCCGGGAAATGACGTGAACCAATTCATCACGGCGCTGAACAAAGCTTATACCATCCACGTCGCACCGGAATTGGAGAGATATCCCAGCCTAGAAGGCGAGTTCGTCAAATCCGCGAAAGATTTACTTGACCAGGGTATCTTTCAGCAGATGGTGGATTCAAAGTCAGACTCGTCCACTTTTGAGGAACTAAAGGAGTACTTGCAAGCGGCCCACGGCAGCCAGATGACGAGCTTCCAGCACCTTAGCCGAGCCTGGGACTTGGAGCGAATAGACGGCGAAAAATTACCAGACTTCGCATCTCGCCTGGAGAACACTTTGAGAGATGCTGCCGTCCACATTAAAACGAAATTCAAAAAGGATAAAAAGACAGACCTGACAGTGGACGGTCTGGTTTCCATAATAGGCGCGATGCTGATGAGCGAAAAGGTGAAAACCTGGACTCCAAATATTTACACTCACCTAGTAAAGACGATGGACAATCATTACAATGCGATCGGCATAGCTTGCGAGGCCCAGCGATACATCGATCGTGGTGTAAAATCTGACGTCTCCTCGCCACAAGAAGCCTACTATACACAGAAATCACAGCAGTCTTACCAGGATGAGGCGTCACTCAGAACGACCCTGTCACCCCAACTCAGTAGGCAGCCACACCAGAGAGGCCCCGTCAACCAACATCCGAAGCAAGACCGTCCGCGAGGTCGCAAAGGTCGCCAGCACAATTCACAGACCCCGTTATGCCAGAATTACCTCGGGGGTCGACCCTGCTTTCGCGGGCACAATTGCCCATTCCGCCACCCGCCTCGCACCCAAGCACAGGCTCATATCGCTGCAATGGATGATGACCAGACATTCATAACACAGGATTTTCCGTTCGGGCAGGACGAGATGTGATGCTTCGTTCGCCCGACCCTCACATCAGCCATCACGTCTTCAATTTTCAAGGACCTAACCACCATTCACCGCTCGTCCAATCCTCATTCAATATTGACGGTGTGTACTTCTCCGGCATCGCGATGTTAGACTCAGGATGCTCCACGTGCATCATACCGCTGTCCCAGCTTCCCAAGGAAGCTGAAAAATATATGACCCGCACTGATATTCGGGTGAAGGGTATCAATGGGAGCATAGCCGCCCTGGGTGAACTGACATGTGACGTCACGATTGGCAACCACAATTCCCCCACGTTCAAAAAAGTGAACGTGCTTGTTACAACCCAAAACACACCAATCCTGATCGGCCAGAATATCCTGCGTCACAGCACGCTCAGCTCATATGTAATTGACAACCAAAATTCCACGGTAAAATTCAGGCGCACATTTCCCTCAGGTTCCTTATCACACGCCGCGACCATCGCGCCGCCGACATCGTCGACCCACGTTCCTGCATGTGAACCCCAAACTGCTGTATTCCAGAGTCTCAAGTCGGAACCTCAACCCAACGCCCAGACACTGGAAGATAAATTAACTTGGCTGAAGCAGAACACTGGGCTATCGCTGCCGAATCACCCAAACCGGGACGAATTGGAGGATACGGCGAACCTTCTTATCAAATTCGCTGACATCATCGGCTCGAATGACAACAAACCAGGGACGTTCATCCGACCCATCCGGATACCGACCAACGGCCAATCCCGCAGTCAGAAGCAACACCCGATCGCCCAGGCCTTGGAAGCCGATGTCGATAGCGAAATCAGACGCATGGCGAATGAAGGCGTTATCGAAAAATGCAGTGACCCCAGGGGCTTTAACAGCCCAGTGTTCGCTGTGCGCAAGAAAAACGGTTCAGTTCGCGTAGTGGCTAATTTCAAGAGAACACTGAACAAGGTCTTAGTCGATCTGGACCCTTACCCAATACCGAGGATAGACCATCTATTTAACAAGATCGGCAGGGGCAACACCTACTTTGCTTCTCTGGATCTTCGCAGCGGCTACTGGCAAATCGAAATCGACCAGCAGGACCGTCACAAAACCGCGTTTACATGGAAGGACCAGTGCTACCAGTACACTCGCCTGGCCTTCGGTCTTACCTCTGCCGGACAGATCTTTTCACGTTGCGTAGCGGAAGCTTTAGCCACAGTCAGTTCACGCGATAACATCTCGTCGTACATCGACGACAACTTGGTACATGCAAGAACATTCAATGAATACATATTCGCTCTGGAACAGCTTTTTACCGCCCTCCGGAATTTTGGTCTCAAGCTAAACCCGGAAAAATGCTCATTTCTTGCACCTGAGGCAAAATTCCTCGGACGCATTATAACCAGTGACGGTTTCAAGCCTGATCCTGAATACGTTCGGGCTATCCGAGAAATGAAGCCCCCAACTTCGAAAAAGGAACTACAAAACCTTATCGGGCGGTTGGTATGGATTAGGCAATTCCTTGAAACGCGCTTGCAGGAACAAATCCGATTGGACACATTTTCAAAACTCATGTCTCCCATTCATGACCTCAACAGGGCCAATAAACCTTTTCTCTGGACTGAGAGTGCCGACAAAGCCTTCAGAAGAATCAAAGAACGGCTTGCCTCTCCACCAATCATTTCATTCCCGGATTTTTCAAAGCTGTTCACACTCACCACCGACGCTAGCGATGTCGCATGTGGTGCGATCCTAATGCAAGAAGCTGACAACGGGAAGAAGAATATCATAGCTGTTGCTTCACATGCATTCAACCCCACGGAACAGAACTGGTCCACGACGGAATGGGAGGCCTACGCTATCAAGTGGGCGATAATTAAGTTTGATTATTTTCTCCGAAACCGCCCCTTTGTTCTTTTCACCGACCACAGGTCATTGACGTATCTGGATCAGCGGGTATTTAATAATGCCAAAATACGGAGATGGCAAGAAGAAATTTCGTGCTACGATTTTGTTCTCGAATACATCGAGGGCGAATCGAACATTTGGGCTGACATGCTCAGTAGGGGTTGCGGGCAGAAGAAGGCCAAAACTCCGTATGACCCGACCCCAGCAGGCCAGACTTTCGAGCTAAGTGGGTCAGTTTTACGCATGTATATACCGTCTTGGTGTCTCAGCGAACTTAACGGTTTACGGTTGATTCCTAAGACTCACTCACCACAAGGCACCCGTGCACAAGAACACATCAGCAATGCGTTCTTTGCATATCATTCGTCATCCTCCATCCCTACAGAGAGAATCTGCAATCACTTGGGCATTGCAGAAGAACAACAGAAGGATGAAACATTAGCGAAGATCATCAGTGCCCTCCAGTCACCCTCACCGGATAAACCACATATTGATCCCGACGATCACCGTGCTACGCTCTTCAATAGACACTTCCAACAATTTTTTCTGGAGCCAGGCACCTCCGTTTTGATGATTCGGGACAGCAACAACTCCCCCAAACTGGTTGTGCCGTATAAACTTCGTGCCAGATACCTCTCGCAAGCACATGAAGGCACCAATCACTCGGACATCACGCGCATGCAAGAACTCATGTCCAGTTATTGGTGGGAGTTCAAGAACCGCGACATCAAGGCCTACGTTGACTCTTGCGTAACATGCGCAAAATGCAAAGGGAACTATGGCAAACGCACCCACTGGCCCATGGGTCACTGCAAACGCGGAAAGAAACCATTTGAGTTGGTCTTCATAGACTTTGTGACAATGCCAAACTCGAAAGGAAAACGTTACATCCTGACAATTTTGGACAGCTTTAGTCGGTACTTCACGGCCATACCATGCGCAAGGGACCGTGCCATTGACGCAGCCCGTGGGTTGTATCAATTCTTCCTTCGACACAGGGAGATTCCACGGATTGTTTCATCTGATCGTGGCACACACTTCACGGGAGAAGTGTACAGACGATTCTGCGACCAGTTGGTTATCACGCAGGAACTCCACTGTCCGTGGAGACCACAGAGCTCAGGCAACATCGAGCGACAACATCGAACGATGAAAAACGCGCTATATATGCTATGCGAGGACAGAAATTGCGAGTGGGCTGACGTCCTGGGATCTGTGGTCTCGTCCATGAACGCCACGGTCAATAGCGCTACCGGTGTCTCCCCCCATTACGCAATCACTGGTCGTCATCCCAACATTGGTTTGCCTATGCTTCACAATAAACAAATCAGAAGCGACGATCCGGGGGCATATGGCATGGAGATCAATGCCCTGCTGAGGCAGGTTCACCCCCATGTCACTCTGGCCAACGACGAGGCTGACCACAAACTTGAGAGGAATGCGCATAATCCTACTTGCAAAGACTCAATACAAGTGGGTGACAGGGTCTTACTTCATCGGCCACAATCAGGACCGGCCCGAGCATCTCATCTACCTTGGGTGGGGAATTTCACGGTCACAAAGTCAAATGATGTGATGTGCCAGGTGCAAGATGAAAAGGGTGATACAGCCTGGATCCACCGCGCACATATCAGACAACTGGCCCCTCGACCACCACACCTATGCAACACACCCTTACCCCTCTCACCATGTACCAACCACAAAAATCACGTCGAACCGCAGTCACCAAGGGACCCAGATCCAACTCACGACATACACCCTACAACATTACAAGAGGACAATACAGACAGTACTCCGCTACCAGCGAGAATGACGAGAGGACGACTACCTGCACGCTTCAAGGACTTTGTCATGAACTGAGGATATCCCACGGACTAGTTCACAAACCTGATTGAGATCTGAGGGGGCATTTGTTATATAACAGATCTCACTCTATCCGGAACTAATGTTGGACAGCGACATGATGAGCGTTCACCGTTTCCGGAGAGCTACAAAAAGGAAAACAAGAAAAGGAGCTTGGCGCTAGTTGGAGGAAGCCGCCATCTTTTCCCCAGCTAGCGACCAACGAGTGAACACGTAGAAAAAAGGTCACTCCGTCGCCGCCGTCATCAAGAATTAAGATAAACAACTTAACCGTCGCCGTCGCCGCCGTCATCAAGAATTAAGATAAACAACTTAACCGTCGCCGTCGCCGTCGCCGCCGTCATCAAGAATTAAGATAAACAACTTAACCGTCGCCGTCGCCGTCGTCATCAAGGAATTAAGAATAAAAAGAACGATCTTTGCTTTGGGGTAAATAAATATATTTGATTAATCCTATTCAAGTTGTCTGTGTTTCCTTGCAACCATACGCTTGTCTATCACATGTTTTTGTTTATAGAAGGCTGATTTTTCTTTCATCTGACGACTGTTTTATTACAAAATATTAAAGAGTTCGTCTTGCTACTCAGATTTATGGTTAGTGGTAAAAAAAACCCTGTTAACTGATCTACAAGGCTGAAATGGCAGGGAAATGAGTGATGATTTGATGTTAAATTAATAGACGAAACTGACCCCCTGCTCTAAATTGTTATTTTTTAGCTTTAAATCATATTCCATAAAAAAGATTTCATTAAAAAAAATGTTTTTGTTAACAAAAGAAATTAATTTTTGAAAAAATATTTTTGAATAATTTTTGTTCTTTCCATATTAGCAGTTATATGAACAAGTAAAAAAATACATTTAAGAACATATTACAGTTTTTACATTGAGTAAACGAAAGTTGAGACGACAATGCAGAAAGAGTGAAGCTTTGTTCTTCACCTATCTATACGAGCACGTCTGGCGATGGAGTATGCTTGGTACGGACGTATTTGCGACATTGATATTCTGGTGAGAATATCCAGTGTAAAAACGGTAATATGTTATTAAATGTACTTTTTAATTGTTCAAGTACTAATCTTAGAAAATTAGCCACAACATTAAAATATTTACAAAAATGTATAAACTTTGTTATTTACTTACGTGTTAGCTTGAAAATAAGATTGTACAGAAAAAATTACGCAAATTCATCCAATATTTATTAAATAATAAGTAAAAGAAGGAAAAAACGATCTTACGTTTCGTTACACATTTTCACTGATGAAATAGACAAGGGAGATAACTCAAATTTTGTTTACTGGTTAAACCAAAATGGCTACCGAAAGATAAAGTCGTTTTTATTCAATAAATTCTGGATGAATTTGCGTTATTTTTTGTGTACAACCTTATATTAAGCTACCACGTAAGTACATAAAAAGTTTATACATTTCTGTAGCTATTTTCTAAAAAGATAGGTCCAAAACGTCGCGGCTAAACAGCAGAAGAATCAATTATTTTATCCAAATTATTATTTTTTTCGTTTAAATAAATACATACGTTCGATCCTTTTAAGAATTCTTTATTGACATGATAGGTAATTGTACACCGGAAAAGATTTTTTTTTAAATTGAGATGGTCAAAAAGAGGGGAATCAGTCTACGTTGAATTAACATTGGAAAATGATCCCCACTCCTAAAATGTAAAATATTTCAAATTTTTTTCCAAGAACACCGGAATTCTCTAGCAGCCTGATAGGTAAGTGTACACCAAAAAAAGAAAAAAAAAGATAAGTAAAAAGTTGTGAAAAACGGACTGTGGTAAAAGACGAACATTTCTTTACTCCGCTACAGGAGTTAGGCACAAGGTCAGTTTTATCTTACTCCCACAAGTAAGATGTGACCCAAGGTCGGGTCGGGAAAGTGGGGTTTGAAAAGCCAGCGCCTGAGAAGGTGATAACTCTGGCCATTAAAAATTGCCTGGGCAACCTCGTCGGCATTCCCCGGTAGGGGCGCCCCAGGCAGTAAGCAATAAACTTACTCCTCCCCAAAGAGGGGAGGCAAAGCCTGGGAGGGTGGACCGCCTAGAGACCCATTGACCGGCGTAAATCAGGACCCGAAGGCCAAGACAATACCAGTATGGGTGCAGTATCAATCGGAACAGATACTACACTTTGATCTTAGCCAAAAAGCCAAAGACGGACTTTTTATTTACTCCGCTACAGGAGTTAGGCACAAGGCCAGTTTTATCTTACTCCCACAAGTAAGTTGTGACCCAAGCTCGGGTCGGGAAAGTGGGGTTTGAAAAGCCAGCGTCCGAGAAGGTGAGCACTCTCTGGCCATTAAAAATTGCCTGGGCAGCCCCGTCGGCATTCCCCCGTAGGGGCGCCTCACGCAGTAAGCAATTAACTTACTACTCCCCAAAGAGGGGAGGCAAAGCCTGGGAGGGTGGACCTCCTATGGTGTGCAGTATCCATACTACACTTTGATCTTAGCCAAAAAGCCAAAGACCGACTTTTATTTATCAAATTATACAATACATTGGTACAATATAAATGATGTTGCACAAGCCAAAGACCGACTTGTGCCTACATACGTTCGATCTTTTAAAGAAGGTTTTCTTTCCATTTGCCGACTGTGTGTTTTTACGACCTTGCTAGATTGGCCTTTTGGCTAAGATCAAAGTGTACTATCTGTTCCGATGGATACTGCACCCTATAGACCGGTATTGTCTGGCCTTCGAGGCTTGATTCCGCCGGTCTATTGGGGGTTGCCGGACCTGTGCAGTTCTAGGAGGTCCACCCTCCCAGGCTTCGCCACCTCTCTTTGGGGAGGAGTAAGTTTATTGCTTACTGTCTGAGGCGCCCCTACCGGGTAATGCCGACGGGGCTGCCCAGACAATTTTTAATGGCCAGAGTGCTAACCTCTCGGGCGCTGACTTTTCATCCTCCACTTTACTTGTGGGAGTAAGATAAAAAACTGGCCTTGTGCCTAACTCCTGGAGAGGAGTAAATCAATACTCAGATTTATATTTAGTTTAAAAAAAAAACAGTTCACCGCCCTACAAAGCTAAAATGAGAGAGAAATGGGTATGCAACATATATGATTTTTTGTGTTTAAGCGAGAACTGCCACGGCCTGTTCCGGGACGAGTATACAAAACGAGAACTGCCACGGCCCATTCCCATTCGTTCTGTTGATTATAGTAAAAGATACCCCAAAGCTAAAATGGCAGAGAAATGGGGGATCATTTTATGTTCAATTTTTAGACGAAACTGATCCGCTGCTCTTAATTTTTGTCTTCTTTCAACCAAGTTTATCAGACTGTACACACGTAATTTTCTTCTTAAAGAAAAGTAAAATCTCATTCTTTGGATGGGGAGTAAGTGATTTAGCGCATTGTGTGTTACTCTGAAATTTACCCCCAAAATATCTAGCTGATTTGAACTATTTTTAAGCCGTTTCTAAACAAAATACTAACTCAATTTGCATCACTTCCCTATAATTCCCACAATTAATGTTGTCTATTCAAAGAACAATGGAGATTATTATTACTTTTGTTTTACTTTGTACTGAATTATCTCCCTTGTTGACTTTAGATTGAATTATCTCCCTTGTTGACTTTAGATTGAATTATCTCCCTAGTTGACTTTTGGATTGAATTATCTCCCTTGTTGACTCTTATATTTCTTTTGTAGCAAAAGAAGAAATTTAGATTTAAAATCTTTACTGTAATAAACATCCGATTATTTTATTAATTTCATTTTGCAAAGAAAACAAATAAGACGAAATAATTATATAAAGGTAAGTTCAATCACTACAGAATTTTTTCATTACGTTTATTTTACGATTGAATTTTAACTTCGAGTTTTAAAAAGTCTTTCTAGTGTAAGAACAGAATAGTTGACACATTTTAAGAAATACCATTACCATTTATTTTAACTTTGTGTACTATTCTAATTTTACGTCAGAGTTTAAAAAGTAAACTTTTCGTTGTTAATGTTTAAATTTGATATAATCAAAATAGAATTCAACTGAATTCAATTTTATTTGTTTTTATTGTTTTTAATTCTCGGATTTCCGCACATGAAGAAAAACTGAGTAAACTTAATTAAATATATTTTCGGTATTATTCTATCACTGGACCCTTTGCTAGTTCAGACAAAAAAATGAAAAAACTACTTTGGTAAACGTTAGTATTGGCGACATGAATTATTTTAAAAGAAATACAGTTGGGCAATTAGTAAAAAAATATTGAATACCTACTCATCCGTGACCTATTTGCATTCAAAAATTGGGAATCTTTTACAATGATCAGCAGAGTAAAAACGCTCAAAAAACAAATATTCAACAAATAAAAGTAACTGTAGGCGATAAAAGTTATTTTTAAACTTACCTGTGTCTTTTCCAACTATTAAAAAGATTGTTAACCCGTTTCAATTGCTATTTATTTGAAATTTAAGTATTCGGCACACGAACATCGCACAAAACAAGATGGCCGCTGTGGGTGGGGGGATGTAATGACAAAGAGGAAGGCCGGCCATTTTTTTTTTTGCCAAATTGTACGCACAAAAAAACAATGATTTTTTTTACATCTAATAAAAAGCCATGTATACTACGTAAATATACAAACAAATTACATAGGTAAGTAGAAAAATATCTATTCTCGACGTAGGTCGACTTTACTTGTTGCAAATTTATGTTTTTAAACCCTTTTTCGTTCTTTTTTGGACCCCGTTCGCGACTCTGCTGATCACTGTAAAAGATTCCCAAAAAATTGAATATTTACTATTTGGAGAAAGTTATATGCAATTTAATTTACTTACTCATTTGTGACCTATTTGTGTTAAAGGGTTTAATATTTAAAATAAGGTACGAGCAATTTAATTTGCCATAAGTTGAGAGTAAAACTTTTTTAAATATTAAAAACATAAAAATCTTTGAACAAATAATGGTTACACATGAGTCGCCAATAGTAACGTTTACAGCTAAACTAGATATCGCTTTGAGGACATGTATACAAAAAACTGCCTCTTTTTCTAATTTCTTGGCTGGGGAGATTTTCTGGATATTATTGTAGATGAAGACCCTCAGTTAAATAACTCCCACCTTAAACTCAAATGTGATTTTATTTGCTTAAGACAATTAAGTGATAACACCCTGAAAAACGTTTGGGAAGAAAACAAATATTTTAGAATGAGAGATCAGTTTCTGATATAATTTTAACGTAAAAGGATCACCCACTTTTCAACCTGATATTATTTGAGCAAGTTGTAACCGTTTTAATTAAAACTTAGATGTAACCATGTTCATTTTTCATTTCTGAATGCAATTCATACCAAAAGTTACGTATGGGTAGTTTTCTTCGGGTTAAGGGAGGTTTTGGTGGGAGGAGCTGTTGTCACCCAGACAGAATTAGTTGTAGTGTTTACAAAGGCGATGATGTTAATGAGGGTCCTCATCTACAAAAGAGAGGGTTAGGGTTAAGGTCGTTGTTGTAGTATCAGCAATAGAAATCTAGCTAGCCCTCCTCCCACTCCCTTCCCATATCCCCTCTTCCGGTTTAGGGCTCACCGTCAGCAGTTCCGGTTTGTACACCCAAGTAAATAAACGTGTTTCACTTCAGCCTCCTTGTATTTTCGTCTAATCGACATCAATCAATGTATACGGATATCACAACATGGTGTCAAAAGTGGTTGCAAATAAGTTATAGACATCTACAGTTATCGTAGAAAAGTCGAACAACAACAGAGAAAAAAAAATAGAGAAGATAAACAAAAAAAAAAAAAAAGAAACGGGTCAGCAGTCTACACGTGGAGACGGTAAAAGAGGAACTCAAAACAAGTAAGTCACGGTGTAAAGTGAATCTACAAAGTCACGGACATAATACCAAAAAAAAAACAAAAAAAAAAAAACAAGCAAACAGAGAAACGCTGTCGAAAAACGCCTGAACAAGACCCTGTGAAGGTAGGCGATTCGCTATTCATATCCACATTGTTATTGTTAGTTTTCTAAACCAACAACAACAAAATAATTTATATACAAATACCGTACGCTAATAACTCAAGTTACACAAAAAAAAAAAAAAAAAAAAAATAATACGTATTCTTTTTCATTTCTTCTACGTGTACTAATTCACTGTATCAACAATGGCCTGTCAATTACCTCCCCCGTCTATGGATTGGCAGAGTGCCAATTTACCAAAAGATTTCGACAGATTCGCTCGACAGGTTATGTTGCACTTTAACGGACCTCTCAAAGATGCAAGTGAAGACGTGAAAGTGAATTATCTGTTGCTATGGTCGGGAATAGAAGGCCAAGAGTTGAGTGACACATTTGAATTTGAGGCAGGTGAAGCGTGCAATGTAGAACACTACATCAAGAAATTTCGCGCATATATAGAGCCGAGGTCAAACTTCCGCGTTGCGAGATACCAGCTCCTACAGCGCCGGCAACAACCTGATGAAGCAGCCCACGGATTCTTGAAGAGACTGAGGCAAATAATAAAACAGTGCGAGTACGATCTCCCCGTCGAGAAAACCCTTCTGGTCGACCTTTTCATTTTTGGACTGAACATAAAGTCCACACAAAAGGCATTACTCAAAGAAGGAAAGAATCTCAGCATCGCAGAAGCGCTACATGCTGCAGAGACAGAAGAGGCAACACTGAAGCAGGTGGAGGCAATACAAAACACACATAGAGAACCAAAGATCCCCGAGGAAAGAACAGAAGATGCCCACGCAATAAAGACGGGGAAGGAGTACTATAATAAATGTTACTTCTGTGGAAAAGGCCATTACAGAGGTGAATGCCCAGCAAAAGGAAAAACCTGTGGGAAGTGCCGGAGGACAGGGCATTTTGCAGTTGTTTGCCGCACCAGAGACACAAAAGACTCCATTAATAAGCACGATAGAACTCCAAGATCGGCAAAACCCCCAAGATATAGAAACGCTCACAACATAACAGCACACAGCGACGAAGAAGACGACGACTTGCCAAAAGAGGCATATTTCCATACCATATCAGCAAAATCGCATACTCCAACAGATGCTAGAGAGGCATATGCGGAATTAAGAATAGGGAACAACAGATCCCAAATAAAAATAAATGCAAAGGTGGACACAGGCGCTATGAGCAACCTTATCCCTTGGGAATACTTAAAAAAACTCAAGCATGTACACCTTCAAGACACTCCTATCCGACTATTAGCCTTTGGGGGTGTTCAAATCGACCAAGTGGGCGTATGTCACCTAGGAGTCAGATATGGTGACAAGTTCACAAGTACCAACTTCCATGTAGTAAGAAGTGATGGACCCGCGCTACTTGGCCTCCAGACATCTAGGAAACTAGGACTAGTGACCCTCAATTTTACAATAGGGACCAATATACCAAAACAAGACCACACCACTTTACCCGCGGCAGTACAATCAAAACCAGAAGGAGATACGAAAGAAAGAGAACGGATACTCAAGGAATTTGCTGACATATTCGAAGGCATTGGCTGCTTGCCAGGGGAGTACAGCATCAAGATTGACCCGTCAGTACCCCAGTAATACACCCACCCCATCGGGTACCAATAGCCTTGAAAGAGAAATTCAAAGCAGAGTTAGACTCTCTTGTAGCTCAAGATATAATAACCCCTGTAACAAAACCGACAGCCTGGGTCAACTCTTTTGTATGCATCACAAAAGCCAATGGATCTGTCAGACTATGCCTGGACCCTAAGGACTTAAACAGGGCAGTGTTGCGGCCACACTTTGTTACACCAACATTTGAGGAAATCATCTCCAGACTTCATGGAGCAAAATGGTTCTCAATAGTGGATGTGAAATCAGGCTACTGGAACATGAAGCTGGACAAAAAATCAAGAGAACTTACAACATTCATCACTCTTGAGGGACGCTATATGTTTAAGCGCTTCCCAATGGGGGTCAAGAGTGCACAAGACGAATTTCAGCGGGCCATGTTTGAGACCTTTGGGGACATTAAAAATGTCCTCTCAATATCGGACGACACCGTTATCGTTGGATTTGAGGAGGATGGCAGCGATCATGACATAGCACTCAACAAACTCCTAGAAAGAGCTCGGTCTAAGAACTGCAAATTCAACCCGGATAAATTAGTGGTCCGCACGCAAGAAATCTCTTTTTTTGGCCACATTATATCAAGGGATGGAATAAAACCAGACCCAAAGAAGACAGAGGCGATCGTCCAAATGAAACCACCAAAAGACGAAAAACAATTAGCAAGCTTTCTTGGGCTAGCAAATTATTTAAACAAATTCTCGCCACAACTGGCAATGCTGACCAAGCCACTCCGAGATCTTCTGTCAACAAAAACTCAATTCATCTGGACTGAACAGGAACAGATGGCTTTTAACAGCATAAAAGACGAAGTAGGGAAAGCAATTGTGCTTAAATATTTTGATCCAAAAGCGCCAATAAATATACAGGTTGATGCATCATCAGCTGGACTGGGTGCAGCCCTCATCCAAAATGGAATGCCGGTCGCTCTAGCAAGTCGGGGCCTGAGACAAGGTACTCGAACATAGAACGCGAAATGCTAGCAGTGGTTTTTGGGCTGGAAAAGTTCCATCACTATGTATGGGGCCAAGCAGTGACAATAATAACTGATCACAAACCGCTAGAATCAATAGCCCTAAAGAATCTTGCTAATGCACCACCAAGGTTAGCGAGAATGTTACTTAAAATCCAAGGCTATGATTTCACAGTTAAATACAATCCAGGAAAATCCATTCCCATAGCCGACTGCATGTCCAGGGTGTCACCAATCCCAGGGGAACCAATCAGGGATGTAGACATCAACATACATCTACTTAACGCACACCTTAACGCATCCCCAACTCGATTGCTAGAGATCAAGGCAGAAACACCCAAAGACCCAGTATTAAAACAGCTCACCAGCACAGTTATGTCTGGATGGCCAGAAAATCGATCCTGCTGCCACTCTCACGTACAAGCTTTTTGGAATTATAGGGACGAAATTGGCCTCCAAGATGGAGTACTCCTTAAAGGCAACAAAATCATCATACCCTGCTCACTTCAACCAGACATCCTACAACAACTACATTCATCCCACCAAGGGATAGAGAAAACCCGCTTACTGGCCCGAACAGCAGTGTTCTGGGTCGGTATCAACAAAGACATAGAGGAACTAATTAGAGACTGCTCCACATGTCAGAAGTACCAACCCAGTCTCCCATCAGAAACACTACTCCAGCACGAGACCCCTTCTTACCCATGGCAGTATGTCAGTACCGACATCTTTACCATGGAAGATAAGGAATTTTTACTGGTGGGGGACCATTACAGCCGCAGCCCTTTCATACGGCGTCTCCACTCGACGACATCAGCTGCAGTAATCCGACAAATGAAGCTCCTGTTCGAAGAACGAGGTGTCCCGGAGGCAGTATTCAGTGACAATGGGCCCCAGTATTCCAGTGCAGAGTTTCAAGATTTTGCCAAATCGTACAACTTTAGGCACACTACCTCATCACCACTCCACCCCCAGTCAAACGGGTTCGCAGAAAGGATGGTGGGCGTCTGTAAAAAGTTGTTGTTGAAAGCACGAGAAACGAACACAGACACCCACCTAGCAATGATGGCGTACAGGGCCACACCGCTATCAGCTCAAATCAAATCCCCAGCAGAACTACTGAATGGAAGACCCATGAGGACCCCACTAGTGTCGAAACAACAACTAGGGGATGAACAAACAAAGCTAGAGTTGGAGAAGAGCAAAGAAGAAACAAAAAAGTGGTATGACCGAAAGAATAGCCATCAACACACACAGTTACATACCGGCCAACAGGTTCATGTTCAGGACAAAAGAACCAGACTCTGGGAACCTGGAAAGATTGTGCAGATCGCAGCAGAGCCAAGGTCATATGTAGTAAAATTCGCCAACGGTGGAATCCATCGCAGAAACCGGCAGTTATTAAGGCCAACAAAGGGAAAGGCGGACAACACGAAATGCCAGCACCAACGGAAAACTTGTTGTGGCACACACCGAGTCCCTTACCCTCACAGCACTATCCCAGCACAGGGACCACGGCCAGCCAGTGGTCAACCATCAACCATCTCAAGCACACATCCACCAGTTCCATCAACACCTGCCAAACTACGTAGGTCGAACAGGACGAGCAAACCCACCCAGCGGCTCGACCTGTAACAGAACAAAATGAACTATCTCCCCCACCCCGCAACCTCTCCAGCCCATCACAGCCCAACGTACTTCTCCTTTAATACAGAAGGGGATGTTGTAGTATCAGCAATAGAAATCTAGCTAGCCCTCCTCCCACTCCCTTCCCATATCCCCTCTTCCGGTTTAGGGCTCACCGTCAGCAGTTTCGGTTTGTACACCCAAGTAAATAAACGTGTTTCACTTCAGCCTCCTTGTATTTTCGTCTAATCGACATCAATCAATGTATACGGATATCACAACAGTCGTCATCTAGAAAGTTAATGTTTTCTGTTGGTTTAGGGTTGTAGCAATACAAATCGACCAGATTTCAGGGTAGTTCTATTAAAATAGTCGTATCTTAAAAACTAAAGCACTTTAAATACCATCAGTTTGTTAGGAAATGAATATCCTTTCACGTGCATTCATGAATAATAATATACATGATATATTTTTAGGAGTTTTGAGCAAATAAAGGCCAAAAATGTTAACGCTATTTTCAGCAATTTACGCCACTTTTTAACCCCCCCCCCTTCGTTTAACACTCTGGTACCTGAAATTTGGAAACCAATCAGGGGAAACATCACTTTTAATGCTTGTTAGTGTACAAAGTAAATCGGCTCATTCAATTTTTTTAAAATTTAAAAATAAACCTTCAATATGACGCAGGTTGAACATTTTAGAAAAATACATTTTCGTCGCCCAATTAGTAAGTAAATCAATCTTTTTACTTTTTTATGCATTAAAATTATAATTTTATATATATGTTCTCTTTTAGTAGTAATAATATTTCATTACCCTATCCGAAAAAATAGAAAAAATGTTTCTATTTATAATTTGAAAAACTGACTGTAGTAGTAGCAGTAATAGTCAACAGCTATAAACACAAGGTGATTTTTTGTTTATTTTCATTCTAGAACGAATTAAAAAAATTTTAAATATGAATATAGAAAATGTTCTTACATTTTTCGTACCCCAACTAGTAAATAAATTAATCTTTTATCTTTTTTATGCATTAAAATTATAATTGTATGTTGTTTTGTCTTTCGGTAGTAATAATTTTAAATTACCTTATCCAAAAAAATATTGTCCTTTTTTGAGCGAAAGTCAACAATGGCTACTAGTATTGCTGTAATAACAATCAATCAGCAGCAGCTAACTATAAACTAGTCTTGTAAAATTCGTTTACGAACTTCTTTTGAAAATAAGACACAAATACTTTTTGTGCTTAAAAAAGTTAATCCTATTTGGTTCTTTTATAAAAAAAATACTTCAAGAAATACTGATTTTTCACTGAACTTTCGAACTTCTAGTAGTAATGACTTTCTAGTCGACAATTAAAAAAATTTAAGATTCTACTTTTTAGGCGATTACGTGTGAACACCCATAAAGTATTGGCGAAAAAAAAATTTCAAAAATAATAATTTAGAGTGGGGGATCAGTTTCGCATATAAATTTAATGTAAAATGATCTCCAATTTCCCGGTCATTCTAGCCTTTTAGTGAAATTTATAAAATAAATAATTACTCTACGACTATAGGTACGACTGACCAGCCCACCCCCTAAAAATGCCTTCTTGAACATATCGTACCATTAACCTTAAATATGAGTGGCAAGCCACCCCCTAAAAACACTCCCTTAACCCTAACACTAAGTCCGATCGGCAATCTCCACCCAAAACAAACCCCCTTCCTTAACCTTATCACTAACCCTAAGTCCGAGTGGCAAGCCCTCATCTACAAAAAAGCCCATAAAAAACACACATAATCGTCTATAAAAAAAAAGCAGACGACCATAAAAAAAACGCACAGGATTTATTTCCCATAGAAAAAATAGATCAATGCCCTAAAACGCTAGAATGGCCTGGAAATGGTGAATTATTTTACATTAAATATATGTTAAACTAATCCCCCACTCTAAATTCTCAATTAATTGTTTTTTTTTCTTTCTGCTAAGTTTTCAGGGTGTTCACACTTAATTGCCCCTAGCCCTACTAGTAACCTGAAGTTCAAGTCGTAAGCCCTTCTCCTCCCACAAAGACCCTCATAATCGTCTAAAAAAAACAACAAAAAAAACAAGAAAAACGCACAGGATTTATCTCCCATAGAAAAAATAATTTACTGTCCTAAAACGCTAGAATGGCCTTGAAGTGGGGAATTATTTTATTTTTAATTTATGTGAAACTGATCCCCACTCTAAATTCCAAAATAATTGTTTTTGTTTCTTTCTGCCAAGTTTTTCAGGATGTTAACATGTAATTACCCAAATAAAAAAGTAGAATCTCATATTTTGGGGAGGCAAGGGGGTGAGTTAGCGGAAGGTGTTAATCTACAATAATGCAAAAGAAATCTTGCAATATATTCATTTTTAAACAGTCCTAGTATTAGATTTTAGTTACTTTGTACATAAAATGTATTACAATTCAACTTTGAGTTTTCTAACTTCTTTCTTTTAATGGATACATGGTATTTTTAAGATATTGCAGCATATTTATGTGCACTTAGTGCAGATTACTTGGAAACCATATATTTCTGGAGATTTTCAGTGGCACATTCTGATTCCTTGTACAAAAATACACTTATATGGTAAATTTTATGGCGTAATCTTGTGTTTTAACAAAGATATAACATTTTTACTGAAAAAAAAAGGTGTACAAAATTTGACAAAACCCATATGGTCTTAAAGAGAGAAAAATATCCAATTGTGTGAGGCACAAAAATAGTCATAACTTCCTTATTTTTAGTCAGATTTAAAAAAATAAAAAAGATTCTTTCTTAGCTCATCAAGCTCTTTCTATATATGCCATTATTGAGATATTTTAAGCAATTTAAATTTTTTCATGTGTATTGCTAGAAGGTCGTCATCTACAAATTTAATGTTGTTTTCTTTTTGTTTTGTTTTTCTTTCCATCTGTGTTTGTCTTGTGTGTTTTTTTGCTGAAAATGTACATTAAAGCAAGTTTTTTGGCCTTTTGGCTAGGGAAAAAAGTGTAGTAGCTGTTCTGATTTTACATTGAATCTATTCTGTCTTCCGTCAGTAAAAGAGAAATCCTTCTAGACTGAGGTATTTTAAACTTTTGTTCAATCTAGATTGCCCCTTTTTAGGGGAGCTGGATTTTTATCACATTAAAAACCGACGTTGTGTCTAAATTTTGCCCTCGTGGGGAGGTAAGTAAATAAGAAAACATGTTATGAATAAAATAATCATTTTTGGGTGAATGAATATTATCGATGGCGCTTGCTCCACTCTGTCATTCTTTCAGAATTACTGCCCATCCAGCACAAAATTGCATTCGTTTGTCCATCCATTCACTAGTATGTTTCCCAGATGGAGAGATGACGCTCCACTCCCGTATTTCTCTGCTAAACTCTAAGGGCAATGTCTTTAGGGTATTTTTCAATCAAGTAATTCCTGGAGTTCAATGCATAATTTTCAATCAGAAATTACTTAAAAATGGTCCTTTATACACATTATTTAGTCATACACATAGGTTCAATATTGGTTTCAACTCTTTAGAGGTTAAATGAAAAATATTTTTTTGGTAATGATAACTACTTGTTAAGTGATTAAAGAAGAAATTCATAAAATTCACATTTTATGCTTATTCAGCATAAAAAATGTCTAAAATTCCCCCTATAACACTTATAAATTGTATCTCTCTTTAAAAAAAGATTTGTCATATATGCTTGAAAATGTTATCGACTGCAGAAATGGATGACTATTTAAATTAAATTAATTTGTACAACTGATCCCCAGCCTAACTACTAAACCAAGTATTTCAATTGCTTCCTACGAAATAGATTCTCTGAAGAAAAAAATGTGTACATGACTGCTTGCAACCACTGCAAAAAAGTCATAAAAATGCCAAAAGATTCCTATGGCCGATGCATTAATTCTAACGATGCTGAGCAGAGACTTGGTTCTCAAGAGTTTTGGTGAATAACAAACATGTTAATGAACAGATGTAATACCACTGTTCTAACCATGATAAATTCGTTAGAGGTGATTTCCTAAGCATCTGATAAGTCCAACATTATTACAAAGAACTTTAAATAAAATTCAATCCTATGTGAACAGGGCGGCTTAGCTCCTTAATTTCCAACTATGACTGTAAACACACTGAGTGACATCTGTATATCTGTCTGGGATGTTGCTAAACTTATCAAGAATTAATTAATTGTATCAATAAAGAATAAATAATTTCTATAGCCTTACATACAATAAATGACAACAATAAGCAGAAGTTCTGAGTGTGTAACATTCAGTTATATAGTATTCTTCTCTTTCCTACTTGTAACGTGAAAGCATGTAGTAGAGGTGCATACAGACTAATCAAATTTGTTTGTACAAAGTCTTTTTGCAGGTGAGTTGTGTAGATTGTTTACCTTGTTAACCTTGGTCTAAGACATTCAGAGAGCAAGTGAAGAACTGACCTTTGACTTACTACAAGAGTGAAGAGATTAAGTCCTGACACCCAAAATGCGCTTTCATCCTGAGGCCAACCAGGGTTTATTGTTGCTTTTTGAAGAGTAAGACCATAAATGTTTTCTCCCTCAAAAGTCACATTAAATCTAGGCCCTTCTGAAATTTATGATTAATTATTAAATATTTCCCCATCTGTGGTAGGTATCATTAGCTGTATGATCAGTTTATATTGCATGTTGGGCAGTCTAATGTTATACATATATTTTCCTTTTTTCTATCTCTGATTGTCTGTCTTGTTCATGAGTGTGTAAAAGAGAGGCAAACCATGCAGAGGTGTGTGTTGGATAAGACTGGTGAAATAACGTTGTTAGTGTTTCCTCCCAGGATTATGATGACACTCTTGCTGTACAGGTCAGAACTGGCATTACTAGTTAAGCTAAACACTAAGTAAAAAAGAGTTTCTGGTCTCAGACACATTTCTTCTCATCTATTTAGTATTTTTCCTGAGATTTGTTACCTCAAAAATATGTGTACTCATCTGTGTAGCATTCATCCTAAAATGATGTTAGCTCAGACATATGTAATCTTATTGGTATAGCATTCATCAGAGGACCTTTAGCTCAGACATATGTGTTCTCATCTGTGTAGTATTCCTCCTTAGAATCTGTTAGCTCAGACATATGTTTTCATCTGTGTAATATTCTCACTTTACACCTGCCCTATTTTAAAGGTAAAATCTTTACTATTCGTGATGATAAAAAGCTACTAAAAATTAGACCCTGTAAAATTCTGGAAGCTTTGAACTACTGTTTTAACATGTGATTTTTTTAACAAATTCTGTATATTAAATCCAATTTCTATATGGTTTAAAGTGAAAAGTTATAGCCTGTAAGGAAATGCTTGGAATAACTTAAGTTCTACTAAATTTCATTTAATCTTACTACATTTATTTATGTATACAATATCGTTGATATTTTATTTTTTATGTTTATAAAAACGATCATATTTGCTCAGGTGCAAAAAATCTGAACCTGTAAGTTGAATTATGAAAAGAAAGTTTTATTGTCAATTTAAAAAGTTCGATTAATAGTATGGACATTTTTTAGCAGGTCAGCAAATTGTGTTTACAATTAAAATTTACCGACATCACTTACCCCATATCTCACAATTACCTATGTTCAAAGACTGTTGCAGGAGGAAACATTTCTGTAATATTTGGATATAATTGATATATCTTTTTTTCATTACTGTATGAATTGTTAAAAAATCTCTTATTCATTCACAGGTAACAGCCACAGTGGAGGAAAATGAAAGTATCCCGTACACATATATAGAGTAGAAATGTTAGTCTTGTTAAATGTGTGAATTCGCGAGAATAAATCAAAATTCAAAACGAACACAGTAGAGAGAAAGTTTATGTTTGTGAAATTTGTATCGCATCATTTAAAATTCGTGGTATATTATTTTCAAAAAGTTATGTATGTCGATCCCCATTGTGTAGTAACCTTTTTCTAGTTAATTCAGTGGTAATTTAAAGAAATATATTTATGATGTCAAACTGCTCATGCTGACGCATACTTTGAAGCAACCTTATTTCTGTAAAAGTTGTTACATAAAAATACACATGCGTACCCACACATAAGAGAAATCTTTTTCTTGTGAAATTTGTGGTAAACATTTGCTACAAAAACTGCAGTAAAAAATACACATGCATACCCACACTGGAGAGAAACCTTATTCTTGTGAAATTTGTGGTAAATCATTTACTCAAAGCTATCATGTAAAAATACACATGCGTACACACACTGGAGAGAAACCATATTCTTGTCAAATTTGTGATAAATCATTTACTACAAGTAATCAGTTAAAAATACACATGCGTATACACACTGGTGAGAACCCCTATTCATGTGAAATTTGTGGTAAAACTTTTACTCAAAGTAATCATGTTAAAAAACACATGCAAATCCACAGTCATGAGAAACATTGTTCTTGTGAAATCTGTGGTAAATCTTTTACAACAAGTGACTATTTAAAAATACACATGCGTACACACACTGGGGAAAAACCTTATTCTTGTGAAATTTGTAGTAAATCGTTTACTACAAGTGAAAATGTAAAAATACACATGCGTACACACACTGGGGAGAAACCTTATTCTTGTGAAATTTGTAGTAAATCCTTTACTACAAGTGATTATGTAAAAATACACATGCGTACACATACTGGTGAGAAACCTTATTCGTGTGAAATTTGTGGTAAATCATTAGCTAGAAAATCTGAGGAAAATATACACATGCATACTCACACTGGTGAGAAACCGTATTTTTGTGAAATTTGTGGTAAATCATTTAATCAAAGCTCTAATGTAAAAATACACATGCGTACACACACTGGAGAGAAACCATATTCTTGTGGAATTTGTGGTAAATCATTTGTTACGAAATCTCGAGTAAAAATGCACATGCCTACTCACACTGGTGAGAAACCCTATTCATGTGAAATTTGTGGTAAAACTTTTACTCAAAGTAATAATGTTAAAAAACACATGCGAATCCACACTGGCGAGAAACCTTATTCTTGTGAAATTTGTAGTAAATCCATTACTACAAGGGAACATGTAAAAATACACATGCGTACACACACTGGGGAGAAACCTTATTCTTGTGAAATTTGTGGTAAATCCTTTACTACAAGTGATTATGCAAAAATACACATGCGTACACACACTGGGGAGAAACCTTATTCTTGCGAAATTTGTGGTAAATCATTTGCTAGAAAATCTGAAGTAAAAACACACACACAAGCCCACTCTGGGGAGAAACCTTATTCTTGTGAATTTTGTAGTAAATCGTTTACTACAAGTGTTAATGCAAAAAGACACATGCGTACACACACTGGTGAGAAACCTTATTTTTGCAAAATTTGTGGTAAATCTTTTGTTACAAAATCTGAAGAAAATATACACATGCATACTCACACTGGTGAGAAACCGTATTCTTGTGAAATTTGTGGTAAAACATTTGTTACAAAATATGAAGTAAAAAAACACACACGAACCCACACTGGGGAGACACCTTATTCTTGTGAGATTTGTGGTAAATCTTTTACTCAACGTAATTATGTAAAAAAACACGTGCGAATCCACACTCGTTAGAAATTTTATTCTTGTGAAATTTGTAATAAATCGTTTACTACGAGTTATGATGTAAAAATGCACACACGAACCCACACTGAAGAAAATATACACATGCATACCTACACTGGTGAGAAACCTTATTCTTGTGAAATTTGTAGTAAATCTTTTACTACAAAGGATGATGTAGAAATACACATGTGAATAAGACATGGAAAACAGCTCAGAAATAAAAATAAGATTACTGCGATCAAACAGTTTGCCATGCCGGTAATCATGTACAGTCTTTGCATCATAGATTTGCCTAAACAAAGCATCAACAGGCTGGATGTAAAAGCAAGAAATAAATTTAGATTCCACCGAGCCATATACAGAAATCAATTTTTGTGAAGGCTGTACTCACCTAGAGGAGAAGGAGGACTGAGACTTTCAGAGATGAACCATTAACATAGAGATACTATTGTGTAGTATTGGACAGTATCTGAGATTCTCCATGAACTAAAACCTCATAAGAAATAAGAGCATTAAATATTTCTTCAACTGGATTTAAAAGAAAACTCTTCACTGATCAGGAAGGGCTTTTAATGGCAGCCCGAAACCGAGACCTTTAGAGAAATGCCTTTAAAAACATGGCAGGACTTAGTAATGATAACACGTGCAGATTTTGCCACATTGAATGTGAGAGTCTGAATGAGCTGTAAAATGATGTTATCAGATGGCAGCTACACAACACGTCACGATGGTGTGTTTCAATACATTTGTAAAAACCTAAAAATCCAGTGTAGCACTAAGTCCTGGGAGCATCTACCAGAAGGGTTCATGGGAAACAATTAGTACACCATACATTATGAATATGTGGTTCTCACATTTGCCTACATGGAAAATGCAGCAGTAAAATCAGCCATTGTAATATTAAATAATGCAGAAAGAGTCGCAACACTGGTTGAGGTGAGTGTTCCAAATGACAGTTGCTTCAACAGAGCAGAGGGGAAGATAGTTACAAAATACCAAGGCTTAATGTATGTCATGAAGAGGAAGTGGAACCTCAAAACATCAACATTATCTCAGTTATAATATACTGATAGAAACGCATGCAATAAATGTCAACAATCTTGCTAAAATGTAATGTCTTATCACTTTCATCAGTATACTGTTTAGTTTTCGATGTTTTAAATCGATTTTCAATTCCTGTCCATGAGCGAGCCTCTATTTTGAATTTCTTTTTGAGCAGTCAACACCGACCGTTTTGAACAAGAAAACCACCATTTAAAATAAGTCAAAACAAATAAAATTATCCAGGTATGAAGATGAGTAACTTAACTTGCGTTTGCTAACATTTATTTGTTTTACATTTGTTTTTTCACCCTTTTTTCGTTCTATTGATGATAGTAAAAGATATCCCAAAGCTCAAATGGCAGAGAAATGGGTGATCCGCTGTTCTTATTAAGTCTTTTTTTTTCAACCAAGTTTATCAGACTGTACACACGTAATTCTCTTCTTAAAGAAAAGTAAAATCTAATTCTTTGGATGGGGAGTAAGTTATTTAGCGCATTGTGTGTTACTCCGCAATTTACTTCCAAAATATCTTGCTGAGTTTAACTATTTTTAAGCCGTTTCTAAACAAAATACTAACTCAACTCGCATCACTGACCTATAATTCCCATTTGTTAATGTTGTATATTCACAGAACAATGGAGATTATTATTACTTTTGTCAATTATCTCCCTTGTTGACTTTAGATTGAATTATCTTCCTTGTTGACTCTTATATTTCTTATGTAACAAAAGAAGAAATTTTGATTTAAAATCTTTACTGTAATTAATATCCGATTATTTTATCAATTTCATTTTGCAAAGAAAACAAATAAGACGAAATAATTATATAAAGGTAAGTTCAATCACTATCGAATGTTTTCATTGCGTTTATTTTACGATTGAATTTTAACTCTCTAGTGTAAGAACAGAATAGTTAACAAATGTTAAGAATGGGTTTTTAAATTAGACCATTTATTTTAACTTTGTATACTATTCTCATTTTACGTCCGAGTTTTAAAAAACTTTTCGTTTTTAATGTTTAAATTTGATGTAATCAAAATAGAATTCAACTGAATTCAATTTAAATTTTGTTTATTGTTTTTAATTCTTTGATTTCCGCACATGAAAACAACTGAGTAAACTTAATTAAATATATTTTCGGTATTATTCTATCACTGGACCCTTTGCTAGTTCAGCAAAAAGAAAAAAATGAAAAAACTATTTTGGTAAACGTTAGTATTGGCGACATGAATTATTTGAAAAGAAATACAGTAGGCAATTAGTAAAAAAAAATATTGTTTACCTACTCATCCGTGACCTATTTGTGTTCAAAAACTGAATATTTACTCTTTGAAAAAAGTTATATGCAATTTAATTTACTTACTCATTTGTGGCCTGTTTGTGTTAAAAGGTTTAATATTTAAAATAAGGTACGAGCAATTTAATTTACCATAAATTGAGAGTAAAACTTCTTTTAAATATTAAAAACATTAAAATCTTTGAACAAATAATGGTTACGCATTAGTTACCAATAGTAACGTTTACAGCTAAACTAGATATCGCTTTTAGGACATATATAAAAAAACTGCCCCTTTTTCTAATTTCTTGGCAATTAATTGGGGAGGTTTGGGGGAGATTTTCTGAATATTATTGTAGATGAAGACCCTCAGTTAAATCACTCCCACCCCAAACACAAATGTGATTTTATTTGGTTAAGACAATTAAGTGATAATACCCTGAACAACTTTTGTGAAAAAAAATATTTAAGAATGAGAGATCAGTTTCTGATATAATTTTAACGTAAAAGGATCACCCACTTTTCAACCAGATATCATTTGAGCAAGTTGTAACCGTTTTAGTTAAATCTTAGATGTAACCATATTCATTTTTCATTTCACACCAAAACTTACGTATGAGAGTTTTCTTGGAGACTGTTGCCACGTGTTCTTGGGGTTAAGGGAGGTTTTGGTGGGAGGAGCTGTTGTCACCCAGACAGAATTAGTTGTATTGTTTATAAAGGGTTTTCTGTTGAGTTATACATTTTTTTACATAATTGTTGTTTTCTTTTTGTTTTTCTTTCCATTTGTGTTCATCTTTTGTTTTTTTTCTGCTGAAAATGTACATTAAAACAAGTTTTTTGGGGCTAGAAAAAAGTGTAGTATCTGTTCTGATTTTACATTTAGTCTATTCTGTCTTACGTCAGTAAATGAGAAATCCTCCTAGACTGAGGCATTTTAAGTTTTTGTTCCAATCCAGCACAAAATTACATTCGTTTGTCTATCCATTCACTAGTATGTTTCCCAGATGGAGAGATGCCGCCCCACCTTCAGCTTTCTCTGCTAAACTCTAAGGGCCATGTCTTTAAGCATTTTTTTCAATGAGGTAATTCCTGGAGCTCAATGGGCTGACATGTATAATTTTTAATCAGAAATTACTTATGCACATTATTTAATCATACACATAGGTTCAATATTGGTTTCAACTCTTTAGAAGTTAAATGACAAAATATTTTTTGATAATAATAACTACTTGTTAAGTGATTAAAAGTAAGAAATTTATAAAATTATTCTTTTATGCTTATTCAGCATAAAAAAAATACCTAAATTCACCCTATAACACTTATAAATTGTATCTCTCTTTAAAGAAAGATTTGTTATATATGCTTGAAATGTTATCGACTGCAGAAAGGGATGAGCTATTTAAATTAAATTAATTTGAAAAACTGATCCCCAGCCTAACTTCTAAAATAAGTGTTTTTTTCCTACAATGTTTTCAGACTTGCGTACCAGATTCTGACGTATATTTTGCAAGTATTCTCGATATTTGCCTGATAATTCCCTGTTCTCTCTCTACTGCAATCTTCTCATCACTCGGTTGTCTCAATTAAGATCAAAACAAAGTTCAACAAAATCTCTGATACCCATTTCAATCGGAGTGTATAGATACTCTATAGCTGAGTGGGACAGTGTGAGATCGTTCATAGCAGAAATTCCTGTGCACTCCATTTTTGCAAAGAATTAGTCTTGTATTGCATCTTCTATAACTGATTTGTTATTTTTGGTATTGAGAGCTTCATATTCTGCAAGAAATTCCAACAAACCAAACAGCCAACTTTAGTATACCCTGGAATTTGCTGTTTCCATTTCTCACAAAAATCAGTATTTCAATTGCTTCCAACGAAATAGATGCTCTGAAGACAAAACTGTGTTTATGACTCCTTGCAGCCACTGCAAAAGAATCATAAAAATGCCAAAAGATTCCCATGGCCGATTCATTAAATCTAGAGATGCTGAGTAGAGACTTGGTTTTCAAGAGTTTTGGTGAATAACAAACATGTTAATGAACAGATGTAATACCACTGTTCCAACCATCATAAATTGGTCAGACGTGATTTCCTAAGCATCTGATTAGTCCAACATTATTACAAAGAACTTTACATCCAATTCCGACCTATGTGAACAGAGCCTACCTCCTTAATTTCCAACTATGATTGTAAACACACTGAGTGACATCTGTATATCTGTCTGGGATGTTGCTAAACTCATCAAGAATTTTAATTGTATCAATAAAGAATAAGTAATTTCTATAGCCTTACATACAATAAATAACAACAATAAGCAGAGGTTCTGAGTGTGTAACATTCAGTTCTATAGTATTCTTCTCTTTCCTACTTGTTACGTGAAAGCATGTAGTAGAAGTGCATACAAACAAATCAAATTTGTTTGTACAAAGTCTTTTTGCATGTGAGTTGCTTTAATTCAGAGAGCAAGTAAAGAACTGACCTCTGACCTACCACAAGAATGAAGAGATTAAGGCCTTTCATGTAAAATGTGCCTTAATCCTGAGGCCAACCAGGGTTTATTGTTGCTTTTTGAAGAGTAAGACCATAAATGTTTTCTCCCTCAAAAGTCACATTGAATTTAGGCCCTTCTGAAATTTGTGATCAATTATTAAATATTTCCCATCTCTGGTAGGTATCATCAGCTCACTCTATGTTCAGTTTATATTTCATGTTGGGCAGTTTAATGTTATACATATAATTTCCTTTTTTTCTATCTCTGACTGTCTTGACCGCGAGTGTGTAAAAGAGAGGCAAACCATGCAGAGGTGTGTGTCAGATAAGACTGGTGAAATAACGTTAGTGTTTCCTGCCAAGATGATGACGCTCTTCCTGTACAGGTCAGAACTGGCATTACTAGTTTAGCTAAACACTAATTAAAAAAATAGTTTCTGGTCTCAGACACATTTCTTCTCATCTATTTAGTATTTTTCCGGAGATTTTTTACCTCAGAAATATGTGTCTTCATCTGTGTAGCATTCGTTCTAAAATGCTGTTAGCTCAGACATATGTGTTCTCATCTATGTAGTATTCATCCTTAGAATCTGTTAGCTCAAACATGTGTGTTCTCATCTGTGTAGCATTCATCCTTAGAATCAGTTAGCTCAGACATATGTATCCTTATTCGTGTAACATTCATCAGAGAACTGTTAGCTCAAACAGATATGTTCTCATCTTTGATATATTCTCTCTTTACACTTCATTTTAAGGGTAAAATCTTTGCTAATTATTTTTGATGATAAAAAGCTACTAAAAATTAGAACCTGTAAAATTCTAGAAGTTTTTTACTACCGTTCTTACATTTTTTTCTTAACAAATTCTGTATGTTAAATCCAATTTCTATATGGTTTAAGATGAAAAGCCTGTAAGGAAATGCTTGGAACAACTTAAGTTCTACTACATTTATTTTTGTATACAATATTGTTGATATTTTATTTTTTATGTTTAAAAAACGATCATATTTGCTCAGGTGCAAAAAATCTTCACCTGTAAGGTGTAATTATGAAAAGAAAGTTTTATTGTCAATTTAAAAGGTCAGATTAATACTATGGAAATTTTTAAGCAGGTCACCAAATAGTGTTTACAATTTAAATTTACTAACATCACTTACCCCATATCTCACAATTACCTATTTTCAAAGATTGTTGCAGGAGGAAACTTTTCTGTAATATTTTGATATAATTGATATATCTATTTTCATTACTGTATGAATTGTTAAATAAAATTTCTTTTTAATTCACAGGTAACAACAACAGTGGAGGAAAATGAAAGTATCCCATACACATATATAGAGTAGAAGTGTTAGTCTTCTGAAATATTCAAAATAACATAGTATTCAAAGCCCAAATAAGATAACATCAGCATGGATTCACGCTAGTTTATACAAATACTGGGCACCTTCTCATAGTTATTTTACCTCAAGTAACTGCACTAAGCTTGATACTCAACCAGACAAGATAAACTCTTGTCCTTAAATCCGGCAAGACTAAGAGACTACAAGAAATATTATAATATAGTAAACTGGTCGATTGGAGAGAAGAACATTAATGAAGTGTAACATTGTAGGGAAACCTTATTCTTGTAAAATTTGTGGTAACTCATTTCCAAAAAGTTATGTAAAAATATGCATGCGTACCCATACTGTGTAGAAACCTCATTCTTGTGAAATTTGTGGTGATCATTTAATATTAAACCTGAAGTAAAACTATACATGCATACCCACACTGGGGAGAAATCTTTTTCTTGTGAAATTTGTCATAAATCATTTAATAGAAAATCTGAAGTAAAAATCTGAAGTAAATATACACATGCATATCCACACTGGGGACAAACTCTAATTTGTGGTAAATCATTTCCTTAAAGCTTACATGTAAAAATACACATGCGTACACACACTGGAGAGTTTGAATTACCTACTAGATACTATCCTCGAGTAGCTGGATACTCCACCAGACTAGATGAATTCTTGTCCTGGAATCCGGTAATACCAACAGACAAAAAGAAACATATACTATGACATACTTTACTGGTCAGTTGGGGAGAGAAGAAATTTATTATTCTTAACTTTTTTACTAACTCAATGTTTTAAAAATAAAGGAGAATTTTAAAAGAATATTCGGGTATCTATGTATCTCATATAGAGATCAAGTGTTAGCCCCAGGAAGGGGCCCCTAGATTTCTGAGAACTTCGACTGAAGTAAAATTAAACATTAAGAGAGAAACCTTACTCTTGTGAGATTTGTGGTAAACCGTTTACTACAAGTGATCATGTAAAAATACACATGTGTACACACACTGGGGAGAAACCTTTTTTTGTGTAATTTGTTGTAAACAATTTACAATAAGTAATAATTCAATAGTACACATACGAACTCACACTATCTTACAGCGAGAGAATCAAATTTGGCATAGGCAAATGTTCTACGTGCACACACAATGCTAGATAGAGGATCCATGCAGAAATCTTTCAATTAGACGGGAATAATAACATCAGAAATCTGGAAAAGCTGAAGACATATAAGTACATTGACGTTGAGGAAAAAGATAGCATCTTACATGCCAAGATGAGGGGAAAAATAGGCCAAGAATAAATACAACGTGTGAATAAGAAATGAAAACAGCTCATAAATAAAAATAAGATTACTGAGATCAACCAGTTTGCTATGCCGGTAATCATGTACAGTTTTTGCATCATAGATTGGTCTCAACAAAACTACAACAGGTTGGATGTAAAACAAGAAAGAAATTTACACTCTACCAAGCCATATACAGAAATCAATGTTTGCCAAGGCTGTACTTACCTATAAGAAGGGGACTGGGACTTTCAGAGATTAATCATTAACATAGAGATACCATTGTTAGTATTGGACAGTATCTGAGAAGCTCCATAAACCCGAACCTTATAAGAAATACGAGCATTAAAGAGTGGGAAGAAAGTTTCCCTCAAGTGGCTTTAAAAGGAAACTCTTCACTATGATCAGGAAAGGCTTATAATGGAAGCCCAAAACTTAAATCTTCTGACCAATGCCTTTAAAAACATGGCAGGACTTAGTAATGATAACACGTGCAGATTTTGCCACATTGAAGTTGAGAGTCTGAATGAGCTGTAAAATGATGTTATCAGATGGCAGCTATACAACACGTCATGATGGTGTGTTCCAATACATACACTAGACCATTTTTAAAAACGTTAAAATCCAGTGTAGCACTAAGTCCTGGGAGCATCTACCAGAAGGGTCCATGGGAAACAATTAGTACACCATACATTATGAATATGTGGTTCTCACATTTGACTACATAGAAATTGCAGCAGTAAAATCAGCCATTGTAATATTAAATAAGGCAGAAAGAGTGGCAACACTTGTTAAGGTGAGTGTTCCAAATGACAGTGGCTTGAACAGAGCAGATAGGTAGATGGTGACAAAATAACAAGGCCTAATGTATGACATGAAGAGGAAGTGGAACCTCAAAAACCTCAACATTATCCCAGTTATAATAGGAGCTAAAAGCCTCATGGAGAAGAATTTAAAAAAGTATCTGGAAGTAATTCCTGGAAAACCAAGTGCGAAAGAAATTTAGATAATTGCAGTAAAGGGAACGGCCGAAATCCTTAAAAGATCACTCGGTTGGAGCCTCTAAATAGCAGACAATAGTCTGGAATTTGGAAGAATATTCTATCCCTATTCTAATAAAAACAGAAATAACAAAAATCTTTTTAAAAAGTGTAAAATCCGTATTCTTATAAATTCTGTTGTAAACCATTTACAATAAGTAATCATTTAAAAATACACATGCGAACCCACAATGACGTTGGCTGAAAAAACTGACAGCACTTCATCATCACTACACCAAGGCGCTCAATTGATTAATCAGTAGTGATGAAGAGTCACCTGAATGGCTTACTGTAGGCAACACGTTTATTATTCACAAAAGTGAGGAGAACTATTTGGTTAACAAATACAGGCCTATTTTCTTCTTAACGACAATCTACAAGTGGCTAACGGGGAGTATCACTGATGCAACATATGAATATCACTGATGCAACATATGAATATCACTGATGCAACATATGAATATCACTGATGCAACATATGATTATCACTGATGCAACATATGATTATCACTGATGCAACATATGAATATCACTGATGCAACATATGAATATCACTGATGCAACATATGAATATCACTGATGCAACATATGAATATCACTGATGCAACATATGAATATCACTTATTTCTTCCTAACGACAATCTACAAGTTGCTAACAGAGATTATCACTGATGCAGCATATGAACATCTAGCTGCCGGCGACTACCTTGAAAGTGAGCAAAACGAATATACCAGGAAAATACTTGGAACAAAAGATCAACTCCTTGTAAATAGAACAAATCATGGAGAACTTTAAAAAGAGACAGAGAAACCGGTCAATAGATTGGATCGATTATAATAAGGCCTTTGATAGTATATTTCACTCCTGGATACTTTACTGTTTCGATCTGTACATTGTTTACAAAGATATTAGGTCATTCTGCCAGATGCAAATGACCACATGGCAAACATCAATTTCGCTTCATCATATGGAAGGAAAATACAGACTGCAAACGTTAAGATTTAGTGAGGAATATTCCAAGAAAACAGGCTCTCACCACTTCTCGTCTGCCTCACAATGGATCCATTGAGTAAGCTACTTAAACGATCCAATGATGGATAAGACCTAGAGGCAGAACGAAGGACGAAAACAAAAGAGTAAACCATTTCATCTTTATGGACAGTCTCAAACTCTATACAGAATCTGAGACAACTTGTCTCTCTGATAGAAATTGTAAAAGATTACACAGAAGACATCTGCATGAAATTTCGATTCGACAAATGTGCTAAATGTACAATAAAGAAAGGGAAGAAGACAGCAGCAGAACATCTTAATATAAACACTGGTTATCTTGAAAACCTAGGAGGAGATGCTGTCTATAAATACCTTGGAGTAGAGGAGAATGAGACGCTTGAGCACGGAAAGATGAGAGAAAAAGTGCAGGCAGAATATATCAAGAACTCTCACCAAAAACAAAATAACTATCATCAATCAACTGCAATACCTGTCGTTTCTTTTTGATGTGGTTTTATTGATTTTTTTTAACATAGTTAACCCCAAACAAGGCAGGACGCCACTGTAGACGTAAGGGGCTACTGAGAAAAAAATTAGAAGGTTTGGGGAGGGGGGTCAACCTAAATTGGGAGGTTCGCAGCGAGATGTTTTTCATTAGTTTTAAATTTCTGCATGTCAGCACCGTTGGGAAAACAGAGGACAGGGAAGGAATTCCAAAGGCCAGCAGCACGAAAAAAAAGAAGCTATTTGAGTAGAAAGCTCTCTGGCATCTTGGACCTTCACAGTGAATGGATGGGATTAAGCTGATTGTCGAGTTGGTCTAGTGAATTTACGTTGAGGGGGCACCAGAGTAGCCATAATCAATTGAAGAATTTTTAAAACAAGCACAAGGATGCTACATTGCGGCGATGCGACAGGGACTGAAGCTTACTTGACAGTGAGGGACCTATTAGGTTGGCGACTTTTTTGGACCTTGTCAAGGAGGGAGAGACTAGTAGATGATGCACCATCCCAGATGTGGCAACAATACTCCATGCATGGGCGGATGGTGGCTTTGTAGAGATCCAGGATAATGTCAGGTGTGAGGAGTTTACTACCACGTTAAAGGGAGCCCACTTTCTTTGCTGCAGCCTTGGCAATATCTTCAAAGTATTTGTTCCAATTCATGTTACCTGTGAAGTTCAGGCCGAGGAGTTTGAATTATGAACTCTCAGGCAGGGTACAATGTGCGAATTACAGTCGGTGGTTGGAGAGGTTTCTTGTAGTTATTTAAGGAAAGTAGCTTTGTTTTTGCGGCATTAAAAGTTACCAACTATTTATGACACTGTTGTGGTGGCAACCACGCATTTGCATATACGAATAACGTTACACTATAAATGGAAAGCCTAGGTTGGCCTTAGTGTGTGTTAACTAAATGCCACCGGAAGTTACGCCGAAGAGCGTACATGTCCTCCCACCAAGACTCTCTGACTCGACACCTTCATTTGTACATACTGTAACTATACCTTTTCTTTAATACACTTATTATTGCATTCTCCTTGTTGTTTGCGTCTTCATTGTATTCCTCACTAATTATTGTTAATCCTTGCAACCACAACAGTTGGCGACGAGATATGAAGCGTCAAATATAACAGTTTGACGAAGAACTATTTAAAAAAAAGAAAGTACAATGCAAAGTGTTGACGAGCAAACGGATTTTACGCTAAAGAAAAGTTTCAACTTAAGTGAAAAAAAAAACTCGAACGTGGCAAAAGGGCCAATTTACGCTGTTTTCTGGGAATCCGACTTGCAAACGAATGTAAAAGTGAATTTTTGTTTTGTCGCTAAACGACAAATCTGTTTTGTATTACTAAAGGACCAACTTGCAAACGAAAAGCGGATTTTGTTCTGTCGCAAAACGACAGGTCAGACTCGTATTACGAAAAGCAAGGAAGTAACCTACGAAAGAAAAAAGTTCACCAGTGGATTCTAATTACTGCTCCCCGTTAGCAAAACAACAACTAAAGGAAACTTTTAATTAATAATTTGTTTGGCGGCGGTACTAAAAGGAAATACCATAGCTAGAAATTGAAGCTCAAGGAAAGGATTTTTTTTTAAGTTGTCACTGAATAACGGATAATACAGTAAAACGTCACGAAAGAAAAAAAAAAAATGGAAAACTTATCAAAAATGTTCATGCAATTTTTACAGGCACAAGCTGACCGCGAGGAAAGACAAAATGAACGTTTTGCTAAAACACTGGAACTACTAAAGAGTAATCGAGAAAATGTCGACAGTGTTAATTTCTCCCATACAACTATCTTTAATAGTATGGACACATTTAATTATGTGCCGGAGGAAGGAAAGACTTTTGAAGCATACTATACAAGATACGAGGATGTCTTTCAACTGGACTGCAAAAATTGGCCAAATAGCCAGAAAGTGAGCCTCTTACTCAGGAAATTGGGTACATCAGAACACAGCAAATTCATAGATTACATATTACCTAAAAAAACTGCGGAATTAGAGTTCATGGAAGCTGTGAAATTACTAAAAGAATTATTTAATCCAAATATATCTCTTTTTCATAAAAGATGGCTGTGCATGAATCTAAGAAAGATGGACAACCAAGATTATTTGACATACGCATCAGTTGTCAATAAAAACTGCGATAATTTTAAGCTTGCGGAACTAACGGTAGAAGATTTTAAATGTCTAATCTTCGCACAAAAAATGCAGAAATACGCAGACGAGTGTTGTCTAAGCTGGAATCTGAGCAAGATTTAACCCCCCAGAAACTAGCAGAGGACTGTGAAAGGGCCATTACACTAAAAAAGGATTAAAAAAATATAGAAGAATCCGGAGTGGCATATGTAAGAAAAGTTAGAAAACCATACACACCAACCAAGAACTTTACAAAGAAAAGCAATCGAAATGGAACGGAATATTACAATCCTAATAACCATAAATATAGGACAGAATATAACAAGCCTCTTCCTAGATATAACTGTAAGAGATGTGCAGAAAAGCATTGGAAATCAGATTGTCCTTATAAGAAGAAAAAATGCTACAATTGTAAGTAGGTGGGACACAAAAGCGATTGCTGCAGATATAAAGATTACACCAGAAAACAAAATCAAATACAAAATTAGACAAAGATTGGCGAAAATACGTAAAAGTGGAAATATTTAAAACACCAATAAAGTTACAACTCGACTCCGGCTCCGATATTTCTATTATAAACCTGAATACATGGAAAAAGTTGGGTAAAATACCAACCATGATGAAAACGAGTAAATCAGCCCGGACGGTAACTGGTGGTGGTATTAAATTTGAAGGAGAAGTTGTCCTTCCGATAAAATTAAAAGGGATTACGAAGAAATTAAAAATATTCGTACTGAAAAATAGTGAAAATCTGTTTGGAATAGATTTAATTGAGAAATTTGGACTATGGGATAAGCCAATCAATACATTCTGTAAAAAAATAGAATGTTCTTCTCCAACAACAGTAAATATAAAAGACGATTTAAAAGAATTATTTCCTGAAGCATTCACAACTAACTTAGGTCGCTGTAATAAATTCAAGGCCTCGTTTGAACTTAAAGAAAGCGTCAGCCCAATTTTTAGAAAAAAGCGAAACGTTCCGTTCGCTGGGTTGGAAAGGATTAATAAAGAACTAGATAGATTGGAACAGACAGGAATTCTATCAAAAATAGAACACAGCGAGTGGGCAGCCCCCACCGTATACGTAAAGAAAAAGAATGACGAAGTTAGAGTGTGCGCAGATTTTTCGACCGGGGTCAACTCCCTATTAAAAGATCACCATTACCCTCTACCAAGCCCAGAGGAAATATTCACGAAGTTAAATGGTGGTAATATCTTCTCTAAGATAGACTTGAGCGACGCATATTTGCAAATACCGGTCGAGGAAAATTGCTCAAAAATACTATGCATCAATACGCATAAGGGATTGTACAAATACAACCGATTGCCCTTTGGCATCAAAGAAGCGCCATACATTTTTCAGCAAGCGATGGACACCATTCTAAGTGGTATTGAGTGCGCATGTGCATACCTGGACGACATTGTTGTCAGGAGCAAATCCCTACAAGAACATAAGGAACATTTGAAACAAGTATTTACTCGAATACAAGAATTCGGCTTTAAAGTAAAAGTAAGTAAATGTGACTTTTGTATGAGCGAGATTAAGTATCTTGGACACATAATAAACAAACATGGACGACGTCCAGACCCAGACAGATCTGCGGCAATAAAAAATATGCCAGCACCTGATAACGTAACAACCTTGCAGAGTTTCTTAGGACTCGCAAATTATTATCAATCTTTTATTGAAGGAATGCATAACTTGCGATCCCCCTTAAATAATCTGCTTAAAAAGGATAAACCTTGGAACTGGACGCAAGAATGTCAAACCGCTTTTGACAAAATAAAGAGCGCACTAACGTCCGAATTATTCTTAACGCACTTTGACACAAAATTAAAAATAGTCGTCGCTAGTGACGCTAGTTCCTACGGCTTAGGAGCATGCATTCAACATATTATGCCGGATGGGTCTAGAAAACCAATAGCGTACGCTTCGAGAACGCTGATACCAGCCGAGAGGGCATATTCACAAATCGAAAAAGAAGCATTGAGCATAATCTTTTCCGTGACTAAATTTCACCGATATTTATATGGTAGACAATTCTTACTTGAAACCGACCATAAACCGTTAGTCACGATCTATGGATCAAAAAAGGATTGCCGGTATACACCGCAAATAGATTGCTGCGCTGGGGTACAATCTTACTTAATTACGATTTCCAGCTACAACATCTAGCATCAAAAAAGATTTGCCATGCGGATGGACTGTCAAGACTGTTAGGATCGAGGGTCGTGTTCCCCCGATTATAAACGTGTAAAGTTGAATCAAGCAATGTTGCATGCAAAGACAGAGTAATAATTAATTAACAAAAATGAAGTAGTTCAAATAACGTTTATTGAACGTGTGTGTACGTGGAATGATGAAGTGTGTGATGTATGCATGTGTGTCGATGGAAAAACAGTTCTTGAAAAGGTATAAGAAGAAATGAATCCGGCGTAGGAAAAGTCTTTGAAAGCCGTAAACAAAGAAAATGAGTTGAGAACTCTTACCGTTGTTTGCCCACGTGTGTTGGTAGTTGTTAGACCGATTGAAGAGAAAAGCGTGAGACGAAACGCTAGTGTATTAGCGTCGTTCTGTCGACCAGAGAAGAGAGAGAGAGAGATGGAGCGCTGGTGCCAGCGCACTTCTGCCGATGCTGGTCGGTGAAAAAGAGAGAGAATTTCCGTTTGGCCCCGGCTTTTATAGTCCGAAGGGCAGATAACTCTGGTGTCGCTTTACAGTGCCACCTGTCGGTGAAAAAGCGACACCTACCGGCAAACCGGTGTAGTTATGTTTTGAAAGGAGGAGGTAACTGCTACAAGGACTCCCCCCCACCAGATTGAAAAATATTGAAGATATTATTCAATATGTACAGTTGTAGATGAGAAGCATTCTTTGTGGGTATGTCTGTTTTGCTGTTGATGATTAGAAAAAAGTAGTGTGCACGCTACTTATTTCTGCATCTGTATTGAATGATTGATCGCAAGTGCATCTGCGGAATTGAGTGTTTGTAACGCATGTGGATCTGTGTGTTGTTTTCATGCAATTGGGTCTGCATCAAGTTTGAGCGCAAGTGAGTCTGCGGTCGAAAAATGCTGAGTGCAAGCGAATTTGCACTTGTTGGTGGCGTTGTTCATGTTGATTAGTCTGCGTGATGCGGAGCTGATGAACGAACGTTGAATTGTCAGTGAATGTTTGGTGCTTGGGTCTGCGCGGTTGTTGATCAGTGAGCACAAGTGGGTTTGTGTGGTGTTGATGAGCGAACACAAGTGAATCTGTGCAGTGTTGATGAGCGAGCACATGTGAATCTGTGCAGTGTTGATAAGTGAGCACAAGTGAGGCTGTGCAATTGTTGATGAATGAGCACAAGTGAGTCTGTGCAATTGTTGATGAATGAGCACAAGTGAGTCTGTGCGGTGTTGTTGATGAATGAGCACAAGTGGGTCTGTGCGGTGAAAATGTTCTCATTACTGTTGTTGTTGAACGAATAGAAGTTCGGAGGTTATTTTGATTGTGTTCGAGTGTATTTGTGAGAAAGTTTTGAAACTGTTTGTATGTTACTAATAGTATATGTAAGTTTTGAAGTTCTGTGGGAATGTTACTTTCCGACCAGATCTTGTCTTTTGTTCTGGTGGGGCATAGTCACATGGAGCATTCGATTCCTCTGTGGTGTCGGAATCTGTGTGAGAGTTGTGTGTCTGTTGGCTTGACTGTGATTCTTCCACTAGAGCAGGTTTTAATCTGTCAATGGAAACAGTGTCATTCTTGCCGTTTTTTGTAATGGTGAAAAATTTTTCTGCCCGTTTAACTACTTTGTAAGGACCTTGGTAGCGTGGTGATAAAGGCTTTTTCACCGCATCGTCCCGGACGAATACGTATTCGCTGTCAAATAGCGTCTTGGGTATGTGGATTTGTCTCGATACTTCTCGTGTAGGGGTGAAGTGTAGTTTCGACATCCTTGCCTTTATGTCCTGTACAAATGTAGTTGTAGGGTGTACATTATCTTTGTTATGAAAGTATTGTCCTGGCAAAGATAATGTAGTACCAAAAACTATTTCAGCCGGTGTGCAACCCAAGTCCTGCTTTACAACGTTCCTAATTGACAATAGGACCAGAGGCAAGTTATCAACCCAGTTGGTTGTGTTTGGCCTCATTGCAAGAGATGCTTTTAGGTGCCTGTGGAATCGCTCGACCAGGCCGTTGGAACAGGGATGATATGCCGTCGTCCGTATATGCTTGGTGCCCAGGAGTAGGTTGAACTCGGCGAAAAGTTTCGACTGGAACTGTGTGCCTCTGTCAGTTGTAATGACTGCGGGTACACCGTATGTGGCTATCCATTCCTTCAAGATTGCTTTGGCCACTGTATCTGCTGAGATGTCCTTTAATGGGATTGCAGTGGGCCAACGGGAAAATCGATCAATAATCGTTAGTAGATAGCAGTAGTTCTGGCAAAGTGGCAGGGGTCCAACGATGTCTATATGCAGATGAGAGAACCTGGCATCAGGATTGCTGAATGTTCCTATTGGGGACTTGGTGTGTCGGTAGACCTTGCAACGCTGGCAGTTTATGCAGTTGCCAGCCCAAAGTCTGACATCTTTGTTCATCCCAGGCCATACAAATCTGTCACTGATCATTTTCAGGGTGGCTCTTTTGCTGGGGTGAGAGAGTGAATGAAAATGATCAAATATGCGTCGTCGCAATGAAGGTGGGACGTAAGGTCTGGGTGTAGGTGTAGTTGTGTCGCAATAAACCTCTTTGTCGCTAAAAGGGGTTGGTACAGGAGTGAGTTTCAAGGAAGTGTTTTGCAGAGTTTGTTGAAAGGTGGTGTCTGATGCTTGTTCCTGTGCCAGCAAATCGTGGCTAAGAAAATCCTGGGTGATGGAGTTTGTGTCTGGCCGAGAAAGTGCATCAGCCACAATGTTCTGGTCACCTTTAATATATTTAATTTCAGTGGAAAACTGTGATATATAGTCCAGGTGACGAGATTCTCTGGGTGAGTATTTGTCCGGACGTGAGGATAATGCATATGTTAATGGCTTGTGGTCTGTGTAAATAATGAATTGTCTACCTTCTAGCACATGTTTATAATGTTTAATTGCGAGGTAGATTGCTAGGAGTTCCATAGAAAATGCGCCGTATCTGGACTGTGTTTGGCTGAGCTTGGAGGAGAAGAAAGATATGGGTACCTTGGTGTTATCAATCTCCTGATGTAGTACCGCGCCTACGGCTGATGAGCTTGCATCTGTTGTTAGAGTTAATGTAGCCTGAACATTGTCAGTGAGGTAGGTGAGTTTGGTGCAGTTGGTCAATGCGGATTTGGCTGCGTTGAATGCATGAAGTGCTTCTGCAGTGAGTGTAAGGGCTTGTTTCTGTCTTCTCCCTTTGTTCTGCAAGATATTTGTTAAGGGAGACAGGATCTTAGAACAGTCTGGGATAAACCGACGATAATAATTAACGATTCCTATGAATCGTCGCAGCTGACGGAGTGAGGTTGGAGGTTGAAATTGCTGTACCGCTTCTACCTTTTCAGGAAGAGGTGTGATTCCGCCCTCATCAATCTGGTGTCCCAAAAACTGAAGTTGCTTGGCGCCGAATATACACTTGTCTACATTGATCTTCAGACCATTTTGTGATAGTCTCTGCAGAACTTGGTGTAAATGGTGCTCATGTGTTGCTTCATCCGGGCTTGCTATGAGGACGTCATCTATGTAGGCGTATACACAGGGTAGTCCTCTTAGGACGTTATCAATGAGGCGTTGGAAGGTTTGGGCAGCGTTTCTCAGTCCAAAAGGCATGCGTTTGAACTGGAAGAGTCCAAAAGGTGTGGTCACAGCCGTTTTCGGGATATCTTCGTCTGCTACTGGGATCTGGTAGAAGGCTTTAGTCAGATCCAGTTTGGAAAAGATTGTTGCACCCTGGAGTCCTAATGTGAAATCGTGTATGTGCGGTACGGGATAGCGGTCTGGGACAGTTTGTGCATTGAGTCGCCGATAATCGACACATACACGATGGGTGTTCTGGTCTGGTTTAGGAACAAGGTGGAAAGGTGAAGCATATGGGCTTTCAGAGGGTTCAATAATTCCATCCTCGATCATCTGTTGAAATTCCTGCTTAGCGTATTTATACTTTTCAGGCAACAGACGTCGAGGGTTCGAATAGACTGGAGGTCCGGTTGTCTTTATGTGATGTTGTGTAGAGTGTTTAATTTTATCGTCGATGTTGAATTGCTTGGTAATGTCAGGGTACTGATCCAAGACGTTGACATATTCTTTGGTGTGGTGGGTTGCTGAGCAAATTCCTGTTGGACCAAACTGTGTTAATGTTCCCTTCACCCTAATGTCTGTCATATCGTCCGAGAGTGTTTGGTTGTACATGTGGACAGACAGACCGTAGTGTGAAAGGAAATCAGCTCCTATGATGGCCATCCTGACGTTGGCTTGCACGAATTTCCAGACGAAGTTACGGCGGAGTCCTAAGTGTAGGGTGAGTTCCTTAGTGCCGTATGTCTGGATTTGTGAACCGTTTGCTGCCTGTAGCTTGAATGTCGAAGGAGTTGGTTTTTGTCCGGGTTGTGGTGGGATAACACTTATCTCAGCACCGGTATCCACCAGGAAGGAATGACCGCTGTTGCGGTCCTTTACATAAAACAAGCGACCTCTTCTTCTCCCTCCAGCTGCAGTTGTCGCTATTACTGGCTGGGATTGGCGTTTCCCTGTGGCTTGTAGTTACAGGGGCTGTTGCATTTTCTGGCCTTGTTGCCAAATGTGTAGTGGTACCAGCACATACCACCCTGGGGTTGGTTGTAAGGGGACCTCTCTCTGCTATGGCTCCCACGGTACCTGCCTCGGGACTGTGAACGACCCCTTTGTCTGCTTTGGGTTTGGAAGGCCTTTAGCATAGCCTTCAGTTCAACCATCTCAGCTTTTAACTGCTGCAGCTCGCTGTGTTGACTGCTAGGAGTGGCGAGTGCGTTGACCGTTTGTGGGCCACTGTTGGACTCGAGAATTCGATCAGCCGAGTTTGCTAGCATGTCGATGGGAGTGGTGTCTATCATCGGTGCCAGAATTTGTGTCGCACTCGAGGGAAGTTTGTCCAGCCACAATCGTCGCAGTATATTCTCGGACATGGTATTTCTTCCGAGCTGTGACTTCATGTGTCGCAGTAGTTGTGACGGTGTCCTGTCGTCGAGTCTGATGTTATTGAATAAGTCCCGTAGCATGGCTTCTTCGGAGCGACCCATTCTTTTGATTATGGCGTCTTTTAGGGCATCATATGGGTTGACTGATGGGACGTCGTCCAACAGGTCGGTTACTTCGTCTACCACCTCTGGGGGCAAGGCTTCCACCACGCTGGCAAATTTGCTTCTCTGTGAGGTTATTCTTCTCACAGAGAATAATGCCTGTAGTTGGGTGAACCAGTTCTTTACGTTACTGGAGTTAAAAGGGGGCAGACGGTAATTCGCAGAAACTTCCAGAACGTCGTTAGTATCCGCGGTAGCCATAGTGACGATTGAAGGTGGAAGAAGTTGCTTTTGTTTTGTTTTTTTGTTTTTTTATCAACACGTGGTCGTGGAAAAAAAAAATGCCGGCTTCCTTTGTTGTCGAAAAGAAAGAAAAAAAAGGTTCGTATTTTCTTTTTCTTTTGTTGTTTGAATTTTAATTTCCACGTGGTCCGAGAGATAAAAATGACGTTTTTTTTTTTAATTTTTTTATCAACACGTGGTCATGGCAAGGGGTGGCGGCATCTTTTGAATTTTTTTTTTTTTCATTTTTTTTTTTTAACACGCGGTCACGAAAAAGATGGGCAGCGTGAGCGTTTGTTTTCTTTAGTTTTCTTTTTATCTCCACGTGTTCAAAACAAAGGAAGTGGCGTCTTGTAAGGTCCTTTTGTTCGTCGAAAAAGAAGAAAAAAAAGTTTGTCTTTTTCTTTGTATATATTTTTCCGACACGTGCGTGGAGAAAGAGAAGAAGAAAAAATGAAATTGTAATTTGTTTTATACTCGGGGAAAGCCGAGAAATGTTTTTGTTTTGTTTGGGTATTTCCACGTTGCCAGGAAAAAAAATAATGGCGGCTTCTTTTCTTTTGTTTGTTTGTATATTTCTACCACGTGGGTAGAAAAAAAAGGAAAAAGATGAGTGCGTAATTCGTTTCACCACGAAAGAAAAAAAACGAGAAATGATATATATTTTTTTTTTTTTGTTCTAGTACGAAATTAATTACTCCGCCACATACAACAAAGCTATCACGTCGGGGTCACCAATTGTTAGGATCGAGGGTCGTGTTCCCCCGATTATAAACGTGTAAAGTTGAATCAAGCAATGTTGCATGCAAAGACAGAGTAATAATTAATTAACAAAAATGAAGTAGTTCAAATAACGTTTATTGAACGTGTGTGTACGTGGAATGATGAAGTGTGTGATGTATGCATGTGTGTCGATGGAAAAACAGTTCTTGAAAAGGTATAAGAAGAAATGAATCCGGCGTAGGAAAAGTCTTTGAAAGCCGTAAACAAAGAAAATGAGTTGAGAACTCTTACCGTTGTTTGCCCACGTGTGTTGGTAGTTGTTAGACCGATTGAAGAGAAAAGCGTGAGACGAAACGCTAGTGTATTAGCGTCGTTCTGTCGACCAGAGAAGAGAGAGAGAGAGATGGAGCGCTGGTGCCAGCGCACTTCTGCCGATGCTGGTCGGTGAAAAAGAGAGAGAATTTCCGTTTGGCCCCGGCTTTTATAGTCCGAAGGGCAGATAACTCTGGTGTCGCTTTACAGTGCCACCTGTCGGTGAAAAAGCGACACCTACCGGCAAACCGGTGTAGTTATGTTTTGAAAGGAGGAGGTAACTGCTACAAGACTGATACCACAGAAACACAATCTGGAAGAATCAGTCATTGCAGCAATTCGGACAAATGTTGAAGTAAAAAATATGGTAGCAAACATCATTAAGGAACTACCCGTAACTTTGTCGGACATTAAAATGGAAGCCGAGAAAGACGAATACATAAAGGACATAAAAGAGAAAATTATAACGGACACAAAGGTGCAGGAAGTTTTCTCCATATGTAACGATGTGTTACTGTACAGTGAGAGAGTGGTAATACCCAAAACATTGCAGAATAGGATGTTAAGAGATTTCCATACGGGACATCCGGGGATAAATCGAATGAAGTCGTTAATGAGAAGCTACGTGTACTGGCGTAACATGGACACTGACATAGCAGCAACAATAAATAAATGTAAAGGATGCCAGTTAGCAGCAAAATCACCACCTATAGTACACAAACCTTGGCCGAAAACCGACCAACCATGGTCGAGAATCCACATGGACTTCGCTGGTCCAGTAGGAGAAAACTATTATTTAATTGTAGTGGATAGTTACACAAAATGGCCGGAGGTAATGCCTTGCTGGAATCCAACAACGAACAACTCAATAGGGCTCCTACACGAGTTGTTTGCAAGATTCGGTGTACCAGACACACTGGTCACTGACAACGGAACGCAGTTCACATCCGCAGAGTTTAAGGAATTTTGCGACACGTTCCGAGTGAAGCACATCACGACTCCGCCGTATCATCCAAGGTCGAACGGCCTTGCGGAAAGGTTCGTGGACACGCTAAAACGAGCGTTAAAGAAATCCATTGGAACCCCAACAGAAAAAGCTTTGCAACAATTCTTGCAAGTTTATAGGATCACACCACATCCTAGTACACCATCAAACATATCACCAGCTGATCTAATGTTTGCCAGAAAGGTAAAATCAGCGTTTGATAAACTGTTGCCAAGACAGGCAATTATCCGAAACACTACACACACGAGAAGAAAGAAATATAACTCGGGAGATCGAGTATATTTTAAGTGCTACAAGAATAACACATCTTACTGGGAATGTGGAGTAGTGGATAAACGAATTGGTGATTGTACATATATGATTAAAGGTCCACAGAGTATACATAAAAGGCACCTAAATCAGATAAAAAAACGTCATATCCAAGATGATGATTATACGACAACAGTCGAAGAGGAGGAAACCATAGATGTCATATACGAATCCTTTAATTTGGAACCGCCTCAATATACACCTGAACCCCGAAGATCAGGTAGGAAAAGAAAATTTAATGAACCATTGATGGTAAACCCAAAAAAGAAAAAGATATTGAAATCTGTGTGACTTCAAATCTTGGGAGTGGGTGTTGTGGTGGCAACCACTCATTTGCATATACGAATAACGTTACACTATAAATGGAAAGCCTAGGTTGGCCTTAGTGTGTGTTACCTAAATGCCACCGCAAGTGACGCCGAAGAGCGTACATGTCCTCCCACCAAGACTCTCTGACTCGACACCTTCATTTGTACATACTGTAACTATACCTTTTCTTTAATACACTTATTATTGCATTCTCCTTGTTGTTTGCGTCTACATTGTATTCCTCACTAATTATTGTTCAACGTTGCAACCACAACAGACACCAATCCACTACAGCCTGGCGGTCATTTTCTAATGATTCAGCCATTGCCTTGGATATGATCGCGTCTGTTTTGCCAACATGGCGAGAGTAAAGCATGGTGTCGTCAGCAAATAAACCAATCTCAGACTCTATGTCATCAGGGAGATCGTTTATGAAGATCAGGAACAATAAAGGTCCAAGGATAGATCCCTGGAGTACACCAGCATTTATGTCATGTTGCTTAGATTAACTGCCATCGAAGACAAACTGGATCTTTCTTTTGGTTAGGAAGGATCTAATTATATTAAGTAATTGTCCAGTAATACCGTATGAGTGTATATCGAGAAGAAGCCCTTTATGCCATACCTTGTCAAAAGCTTTGGATATATCAAGCGCTACTCCCCTAGCTTCGCCTGCCTTGTCGAGTGTATGATACATGCGTTCAGAGATGACCGTTAGGATGTCTGCAGTAGATCGCGCTTGTCTAAATCCAAACTGGCGGTCAGAAAGAAGTTTAACATTAACTAAGTGCCGGACTATCGCTAGATTGATTAAGGATTCAAAGATTTTAGCAAAGATCGGCAGTAGACTGATTTGGCGATAGTTCTGAGGATCGGTTCTATTTCCAGAATTCTTGTTTCCACAGACTCGTATCACAGAGGCAATTTTCCAGCTATCAGGGACGCATAACTCAGCTAGGCATTTGTTGTAGAGTTTGGAGAGGACAGAGGCCAGTTCAGCAGAGCATTTCTTTATTACTATTACTGGTATGAGATCAGGCCCACAAGCTTTAGATGTGTCAAAGTTTTTTATGATGTCTCTGACTTGGGATGGAGTGATGACAAGGTTATCAAGTTTGGCTTCGGTCCGCAATGGAAATTTGGGAAGGGGTGAGTATCAGAGTCCAAAGTAGAGTTAGAGGCGAAACGCTAGACAAGTAGTTCAGCCTTATCAGTTGCGGTGCAAACGACATCATTGGTGTTTGATAGTGGGGTAATTGTTGATTGACCATTGTTCGCTACACTATTGTAGATTTCCCAGAAATCGCGAGTACCTAGTTTCTGTGAGTGAATGCGTTTTTTTTTGTTAACCCAGTGTACCTTCTCTTTGCTTCGCCTATCACGGCCTTACAATTATTTCTGTACTCTATAAATTCTGTCTATTAGTAGCTGACTTATGCGGCCGAATTTATGGAATGCTTGTTGCATCTTAGCAATGGCAGCTGCGCATTCCGAGGTGAACCATTGGGGAGAGTGAAGCTTGCTGAAGAATTTTCGCATGGGAACATAGGCTTCAATGCCTGTTTTGACCAATTCAGTTAATTTATTTGCACACTGGTCAGCAGGGAGTAAGGTTTCCCTCTATGGGGCGTCGCTAATGTGATCTCTGATTGACTCAAATTCAGCCTGCTCGTAGTATCTCGTTATTTTGAGCAACGGTTCATCAGCTTTTGGACGACTTTTTAGGATGATAGGAATCATTAGCACTATGTGCTCAGAATTCCCGAGTTGGCCACAACGCTACATGAATAGCCTTGACATGAAAACTTATAAAATGCTAGCCCTATATAAAGTCATTTACGGACACCAATTTATGAACAGGCTGTACTTATCACGAAAAGGATGTGGTCTGGGCCTCATTGGGATTACCCACGCATACCAAGCCTCAATGGTAAGAACTGCTGTGATAAAAAAATGAGAATGGTGACGGAACATCACACAGAATATCTACCTCAGTAGACCTCAACAACAAAACTTGCGTAAAATTGCAGTGGAAACACTGGAGAATACTGCCAAAGAATATGACAACTCAGCAACTCTGATCGCCTGAGAGACGAGGGAGGAGTCCACTAAAACGGAGGTGAAGACAAGACTTGAAGGATAGCGAAGGAATAACTTAAAGAAGTTGAAGAACTTAACCAAAGTAATATCGACTGGAAGGCTTCACTACAATAGCTCAAGAATGGAAAATTCTCATTTGATGAGGAACGGATAATAATAGCTGCACAAGACCAGGGCTTACTTACAAATGGATTTAAGAAAATATCTGGTCAACAAAAAACTGAGCAGTGAAGTTTTTGAAGTTTGGCTGTTGAAAGTCGAAGCCACCTAATGTCTGGATGCAAGATCCTTTTGACAGATGATCATTAAACTGCCCGACACAACAAAGTATGTAAATACCTTCATTGGAAGATCTGCAGAGATATGCAGCTTGAAAGATCGCTGAACATCTGGGAACATGAACCTTCACCCATAACATCAAATGGAAAAGTAACATTGTTCTATGATAAAGACATACAGGCGAATACATTAAAGACAAGGCCATCAAACCAGACATAGTTATTTGGAACAAACCTGAAAGGACTGCTCTCATCATTGATGTTACCGTTCCAAAAGACTATGGCTTCAATAGAGCCGAACGTGAAAAAATAACAAAATGTCAGGACATCAAAGTTGATTTAAAAACAACATGATCCCTTAAAAACACAAATATAATACTGGTTGTGGTAGGATCAATTGGTCTAATGAAAATAATCTAATAAAGTACTTAGATACAAACCCTGGAAGACCAAACTGTAGGGAAATACAGACAACACTGCCAGAGAATATGATAGCTCAGCAACTCTGATCGCATGAATAGCGTAAAATCAGAAAATCTGTGAAGCGCAAATAAGATCTACTCAACATGACTACACACTGGCTCGTTGTATGAAAGTAATGGTGGAACATCTAGTTATGATACCACAAGTAACAACACTAAGCTTGATTATTATTTTTCACTGCTGAATTTAATCAACCTTTGTGGGGAAGATCCTTAAATGAACACTCAGATAAATATGTAACTCGTAATTTGATTTGAAAAACGCATGAGACCTATAATTTATTCTGGACACCATGCTCGAATAAATTCGGTTTCTCTGGAAGTCAAATCAGTGAAAATGATCAAACACAAGTTACTTCGCACCATGCTTTTGTATCAGGTCTCAATATGAATATATTAAATGTCTACACGAATCGATTGATGTGAAATGTTCAAATTTATTAATAATCGATCTGCAAAAACTGTGTTTTTTATGCTGAAAATGTAAACAACTTCGTTTTCGTTTCTTGTTTCTAAACAGTAAATACATGCTCAATAGTTTATTATCTTGTTGTGCAGTTACCTTTATTAAATTAATTGCTGAAAAGATATATTTAAAAAAATAATCTAATCAAATTCATGAGTCACTTTTATTGATGAAGTTTATGATTTTTTAGTTTACACAAATCGTTACATTTAAATAATTGAATTTGTTTTTGCTAATAATTGTATTAAAATGTTCAAATTGAATTAAAAAAAAAGTATGAAACTGGACAGTTGTCAAGACTCCATTATAGTTACAAACTAAAAGGAAAATAAAATATTGTTTCAACTTTTATTTTAAAAACTTATAAGCAAATGACTATCTTTTATTATCGCTTATTAATATAATATGCAAACAGGTAGACAGACGATTTGGCCCACAGTCAATTTTATCAAGAAGAATCTTTAACCAGACAATTTGGCACAGATGATACTTTTACAAGCCGAACTGTTTTGTGTACAGATATTTTTGTAGGAAGTTTTAGAAGATTAATTTGGTAAATGAATAAGTTTATTATTGACAAAATATTGATATTTTTCAATTTTATTCTGCAAATTTATCCTCATTTTTGCCCTCAGATGTTTTGTTAATAAACTGGGTAATTTTTTATGGAAGATTCACAAGTCAACTAATCTGCTGCTAACAGCTTGTTTATGGCAGCTGCGAGTGGCATCTGTCGGTCAATGGTTAAACAACCACAAGTGACTTTTGTTCTTTTTCTCTCTTTTTGTTGATCCTTTCTTTTTATTGATTTTTTTTCTTTTTATCGTCAAAAGAAAGTACTGGTGTCGTTAATACCTGTCACCTAGACAAGAAATGCATTGCATAGCGTCGATGATTCGAGTTTTGTGATTATTACAATGTAGTAATTAAAATAAATACTATTTTATACAAAAGATTTTGTCCACTTTCTTATCAAGTGTTCAATTTTTTGCTGTTTTGCGTTTTCTTAAAGTCAAGTGAATTCTCTGCACAAAATGACTAACACCTGATGCGACTGTTTATTACTAGTTTAGTACAGACAGCAGACAACATGGGCTCAAGACAATGGTTAATGACTGTTCAAAATGGAGTGTGACTATAGTAGTCCAAGATGTTGTGATGCCTTGCCAGAACAATTAGATTTTTTCACATTAATTTACTATGAACAAAGCACATTGCAACTGAGACTAAAGATCTTACTGTTAATTGGGGGTCTGATTTATAGAAACCTACTTAGTAGGAGTTGTACAGCGATATATTTTTCACATTAGATTTCAATTTCTGCATTTTGGTACGATCAAAGAAATGGAGAAGGGGGAATTCCACAGGTTAGCAGTTCCAGGAAAGCAGCATTTTGACTAGAAGCCTTCAGACATCTGGACTCGTTACAGTGAAGGGGTGAGATTTAGTTGAGTGTCGAGTTGGGTGGGCGTATTAACACTGGGGAAGGGGTAAGAAAGTTCATGAAAGCACATTACATTGAAGTACTTTTTAAAATCTAGTCTAAGAAGGAAATATAATTGGTTGATGTACCATCCTAGATGTGACAACAATACTTCATTCATGGGCGAATGATAACTTTGTAGAGAAATAGGATACTGGCAAGTGTGAGAAGTTTTCTAGCCTTGACAGTATCTTCTATGTATTTTGTGCAACCACACCAAGATACACTCCTCGGGTCATGATAGTTAATCAGTATGGTTTGTTTAATGCCTGTTCAAGGTTCAATCCTCAGTGTGGGCAATACTAAGAATACAATTGCAAATTACTAAAGACTTCTGTGTGGTAAGGGCTGAACTAATGAGAGCGAGCTACCCCAGTAGGTCTGTCAAAAATTCGGTACAGATTCCAGTGTATTATGGAGAGATTTCCGAGTTCGACAAAATGAACCTGAAGAAGTGTTCCGATGGATACTACACCCTATAGACCGGTATCGTCTTGGCCTCCGGGTCTTGATTCCGCCGGTCTGTCGGTTGGACCTGTGCAGTTCTAGGAGGACCACCTTCCCAGGCTTTGCCTCCCCTCTTTGGGAGGAGTAAGTTTATTGCTTACAGCATGAGGAGCCCCTACAGGGGAATGCCGACAGGGCTGCCCAGGCAATTTTTAATGGCCAGATGGCTCACTTTCTCGGGCGCTGGCTTTTAAAGTCCCACTTTCCCGACCCGACCTTGGGTCACATCTTACCTTGTGGGAGTAAGATAAAACTGGCCTTGTGCCGAACCTCGTGGCGAGGTAAATAAAACCTGGAGGAGGCTAAAGGTTAGATCGGCCGAAAAGTTGTGATAATAACATACAAAATGAGAATAGTAGTCCGTATAATCTTTATTGATATGAAAATCATTCCTTAGAATATTTATCATAGGCCAAAAGTTTAAAATAACTCTTGTGGCCTGGTGAATCATACGGTGTTGCATTTTGTGGTAACTTTGTACTAAATATAGTCTAATTATCTGAAGATCGCATGCATTCTGACTAAACTGTTTCACACTAACTCTGTGTTGAACATCTTTAGAATATAATTTATTTATTAATATTCATCTTCTTTGCAAATATACACAGCTAGTGAGAAACAGCAAATTATAACAACACAAATGTTATCACATTTGACCAGCCCCTGTATTGAAAAGCTCAAACTAATATAGCTAATGAGACATCTTGTATCCATATGAAAATCGTAATGCTGTATATAGGAAAACGACACATGGGAATTTTTAGTAGAAAGTTGTATAATGTCAGCTGAAGATATTTACACAATTCATTGCTGATAGAGATACAATGGTAGATAAGAATTTATGATAGCAGTTATGGCCATTCATGAAAAGGGGAAAATTTTACTAACCCTATTTGCTGCTTGTGGTTGCAATATATGAAAATAGTAGATATGTTGAAGCGTTTTTTTCCTGGTTGAAAGAACAGAAAATTGCAATCTCCATCTTGCTTAGTTGTATGACATCCTTTGAAGCTGCAGGTCACAATTTGTACGCTGAGACAATATTTTTATATCTTCATCAAATTGCAACCTTTTCAAAACACCATCCTGACTTCTAATCTGTTTACAAGAAAGGCTCACATGTTGTTTGCCATAGTGATAAATACTGGATAGGAATTTTCATTAAACAAATTTTGATGTAAAGTATCAAACCCACTGGCGGATTACAATGGGAATGAGAGAAAAGCAATAAATCATGTGGATTAACTTGATCCAGTGCAAAATAGATTGCAATAAAGTCAGGTGCACGTCAAAAAGCGTTGGCTTAATTTCTCGACGTACATGCGGAGTATGTTCTTGTTACAGCTTGTACTAATTCCTTAGTGCCTTTAGATAACATTGAGTTAGATAATGATAAAATGAGTGAATAATAAAAATACGCCAATACTTATTGTGTTATCTTATCATTGGCATTAAACTTTGAAGTACAAAGAAAGTTTACACACATTGACTCATCTGAAGTGGTTAAATGATATACTCCATGTCAAAATTTAAAGTGATGCCGTATTAGATCCAGTTGAAATTTTATGTGATTATATGCAATCCTATCTGGTACCCATGTTTTTAATTTTAAAAAGATAGACAACAAATTGACTGAGATATGAATTTTTACAATTTGTCTTTGATAACATAATAATGTTCCGAATTTTAAAAAATAACAATTTAAAAGAATTCTGGATCCAGACATTGAACTGTGTCACATCCAGAATTTAATTCGATGGGGCAAACACAATTTTGGTAAAAAAAGTAATTGAAATTAGTTACTAACAAACAGACAAATAAATAAAAAAACAAATAAAAAAAGATGATTATATCATAACCTTTTTTTATTTGTTTTTTAATTGAGTAATTCATAACCTTTTTTTAGACATAGGATTATATCATAACATTCTTGTTGGAGTAATTGATAATATATCTGTTAGTTAAATAAAATTGTCTATAAATAATTTACCTTAAAATAGATTTTATATACGTTAATTATTACTGTGAAATTAAAGAACTGTAGAGAGAGGGTGATGCTTGTTCGACATACAAATTTTTTAGTAGTGTCGCTGCGTCTATATTCATCTGATTGGGCTTGTTTTAGATGAAGTAGAGAAAAGGATCACCAAGTTTCACTTATAAGACAAACATCTACTCTACAATTTATACCCACTTTCTGTAACAGTTTCATCAACACAGAATAGGGTCTAGAAAGAGTTAGGAATATAAGAATATAGGGCGGGTTGGTTTAGCCAGCAGGCATGTTCTATAGAAAAAGAATTGAGTCCAATTTTAAATTGGATATTCGATGTCAAAATTAAAATGATGCCAAATCTCGAATCTGTATCAGATCCAGATAAATTTTATATTGCTGATATGCAATCCTATCTGGTATTCAAAAAAGAATCGACAACAAATTGACTGAGATGTGAAGTTTTATAATTTGACTTTGATGATGGTAATTGTTAAATAGTTGATAATAAATCTATTAGTTGACATATAAAATTGTCTTTAAACTTAAGATGTACACTAAAAATACATTTTATATAGTTTAATTCTTTCTAGGAGGTTAAAGAACTGTCGAGAGATTGTTTGTAATTTTATAAGAGCGTTGCTGCATCTGTATTCATCTGACTGGGCTTTTTAAGTGTGTTGTTCAACATTTGCAACAAGCCATTTAAAGATACACATGCAAAGCCATTATGTGCGTGGAAAGTGGAGTAATTTTCACATTCCCTAACCTAGAAATACATCAGTGAAAACCTGACATTTTCATATTAAATAAAAACGAAAGAGTGGCAACTTTTGTTGAGGTGAATGTGCGTAACGACATTGGTCTAATAATGCGTTATATCCCCACTCGATACCAAGTATCACTGATGTCCAAGTTCTCCTTCGGCCAGCACACGGACGGCGGATCGATCGACTGACACTCTTTGCACTCTCTCACTACTGTCCTGACGGATGCCTTAGAAATCGTGGGGTCGACCCTGCTAACAAAGTACTACGTCGTTTTTATGCCAGGGTGACCACTTTTGCGATGGATAGCCCTGATTTGGTCGGATTCTGGACTGGGTCTTGATACATCACACACCTGGCTCCGGGGTTCAGCTGCTTTTCTAATTAAGTCAAACCATCGTTGCAATACGCGTGTCAGACTATCCGCTCGGTTATATTCTGACTTTACTAAGGTAATGTCCACTGACAACCTGTACTCTTCTATGAAGCTTAAGAGAGCACACAGTCGTCGTCTTATCAGCATTTCGCTTGCTGCTTTAGTTTGCACTCTAGACTTTCCTGTAAGGGTATCCATTATCCATTTGGGCACACAGGCAGAGTCAGTAAAAAGATGCAATATGGATGCTTCCCACATCAACGCCATATTAATGCCTGTTAGTACAGCATCAAGTTCTGCCAAATTAATGTGCTGTGTATCCTTTGCTTTGCGTATCCAACTTGCATTCTCTATCACAGCTCCATCATTCTCCGCGAAACTCCGATCGCCAAAGAACTTGCATCAACCAAAAAATCGACCTCACGACCGTCAACACCACTTGCTTCGTACAGAATCTCCTTCGTGCACTCTCGCAACAATTTCTGTCATCATCGTGGTCAACGGAATATCGTCCACCTCATCGGCCCAGCCCTTGGTAACTGCCTGTGCTCTCATTTTGATAAATGCGGCTGCCACTCTGATCCATCTGCCCACTGGGAAGTGGCCAACTACTTTTCCACACAAAGAAAACATGGCACGTCTGGTGATGCTGCGTGGCATACTCAGGATCTTGTTGCCTCGTTCCCATTTTAGCATATTGCATTCCTGCCAAACTTCCAAGCCGAGTACTCGCGCACCGTCTTGCAGCCGTTCAGGTTCCTTACTCAACAATCCAAAGTCGGCCAGATGCTGCCTCACTTTAGCTGCGGACACTATGTTTTCATTTATGAAAACATCATCGATATATGCTGATGTTGCCCGTTGAATAGAGTCGTCCCTCGACAATGCAGCGTCTACAATAGCTCGCAAAATGGCTGGTGCCACATTGAGCCCTAAACCCATGCGTGTCAAGCAATACCTCTTCCCTTCCAATATGACAGTCTGGTATGGCCACAATGATTGATGCACGTGCACCTGTAGGTAAGCCCTCTGCAGATCAAGCACTGATACATTAGGGCCTTTCATTCGCCACTCTCTCAGCTTGTGTGCACATATCTCTGCATGTGCCGTGTAGGCATCGACGTGCTCATTCAGTTCGCGAAAATCTAGAACTTGCCGCACCTTAGATTTGTTCTGCTGGAAGATTGCCATTAACGGAATTAGGCCCTTTGGGGGTCCTAGTTTGTCTTCAGGATAGGGAAGTAGCCATCCATTGTTCAGCCATGTTTGAAGCTCCCGTCTATAGTCCTGGCGGATTTGAGCGGGTACTGAGTATTCAGGCACCCTGTTGTTGAGTTTACCAGGTGGTTGATCACCTGACCACTTCCACGACACCATCCACACTTTGGCCTGTTCGTCAAACACGGCACTAAAATCGGTTTCTTCTATCGTGATCGCAGCGCAAGAATGTGGACCCGTTTTGTAAAAGATGGCTTCGCCAGACTTGCCAATGCTGACCCCACCCAGCATCTTGATAACATCCATCCCAAGTAACATGTCAAAACCTAACAGCTGACTGTGTAGTCTAAGACATCGACCTTAACAGGGTTCATATCGATTATTGCCAACGAAATACTTCCAACGCCATGACTATGGATAGTTGTACCATCAGCGGTCATAATGTTCGATCTTCGACAATTCCGAGGACTACATATTGAGCCAGTTACTATAGACCGGGAACATCCAGTCCGCCAGTGCTCTGCGTTTCTTTCCATCGATCCACACTTCAACGGTAGGGAGCGCCTCTCTTAAATTGACTGAGGAGAGACCGGCACTGATATCTCGCCTCCTTTCTCGTTTCCCGGACACTCAGATGCAATGTGGCCGATCTTCTGGCATCTGTAACATTGTATCTTTCCTCGTGATTTATATTTGGGGCCAGTATGCCCTTCACCATACTGATACTGGCAGTTTTTTGCGAAGTGGTTTGGTCCAGAGCATTTATGGCACATAATGCTACCACTAGCCGGCACAGTGCGTGATGTTTGATTAGTTTTAAACTGATCCGGTTGTATAGCTGCCGCAATAATTCCTTGTCGTCCGCCATAATAGCCCGTGCTCTCGTTACAATCTGCCCTAGACTTATGTCATCCATTTTCGACGACGCCCGAAGATGTTGCCTTACGTGGCTCGGCAGTCCTGCTACAAAGGCGCACACCATCCATTTTTCTGGAAGTGTCTCCCCAACAAGGAGGGCAAGTCTTTGAAGCTCAGCCAAAAATAGATCTACAGCTCCAGGTAGTAGCCGTCGCGTCGTGAAGTCCTTATACGCCACAAATGAATCAGTGGCAAACGCAGTTATCAGTTCCTGCTTGACTTGATTTACACTGCCCTCTGTTCCTTACACAGCAAGAGCGCCCCCTCTTAACCGCAAGGGAATAACTTGCACTACTTCGTGAAACTCACATAATTCGCAAACAAGTGCCACTTGTTCGATCCATTCCACTATCGGAAGGTCAGTAATAGTTCCACTAAACTCTGGAATCAGACGAATGTCGAATTGCCTGTTGGTCATGTTAAGGCCGAAATAACTTGTAGATAAAATAAAGAAATAGTATCGGAACAGTTAAACAGAGGTGTCGCCAAGATCAAGTCAAAATGAAAGTCAATATCTCTCTCCAGTGTAAAAAAAAACCTCGTTTAGTCCAACATAAAAAAAAATCCAGCACTATTCTTTTTCGTTCGCTTTACGATCTCACGTTTGGAACGATCTCCACATCTTTCACCGAATGTTCATTTTTCCGTCTCTTATTAAAATAACACACTGCGACCCATGCAAACCAACTTAATTTGCATAAATCTCCCTCTCGGCGCCGCAGCCCGGATCTTCAAATAAAAACCTTATTTGACTTTCTGATGCCTTTCTCCTCCCACTCCTCTTTCTTGTTTGTCGTCAGCGAGCGTTTTCGGGTTCGCCCCCCACGCGCAGCATACTGTGGAAATTTCTAGACGTTTTTCTAAGTAAGTCAACGGTTACTTCCCTTTGTTGAAAGGGTAGGGGGGCTTACGTGCAGGTCGAAGGTCATAAGGATATTGCGTAGGTGTTAAGCTGTGAAGGCCATGTGTCACGTGATTTCTATTTTTAGCAGTGATGCAATTTGTCGTGTCTGGATATATCGGCGCGAAATTTAATCAGAACAGATTCGCACGCTGGAATGACAAGACGTGCTAAAACAGTTTCTCCGTCCACGAGGGGACGTTAAATTTAATCAGAACAGAGCGAGACGTTGAAGAGGACACATGTTAAAACTGTTTCTCCGTCCACGAGGGGACGTTAAATTTGCAAGAATTTCTACTGGAAGAAACTTAAGAGATATGATATCTCTTGGATGAATTACATGTTGTGTATGTAATATTTTCCCCTTGGTCAGGAATATTATCCTCGGGGAGTTGTTTCAAGCCAGATACTTGAAATAAGGAGATGGAGAACGCGATCGAGACGAGAAGAACTCCATGCACGAAATTGCCTATGTTGAAGAGCTTAGCTCCCGAGAAGTGAAATACTTTGCTGTCGAGAAGATTCTAATCGGAGATTAAGAATCATAGAGACTAATCGTCTTTGCAAACAGATCGATTTGAGATATTCAACTGTGCCGATTGGATCAGTCACATACGCGCGTGTTCACCATTCAAGACGAACGATGGAAAATAGTGAGTATTGTGTTTGATTGAAATGTGTACTGTTCTTGTGCCATACTTATTGTATCGGATTCGCTAAAAGAAAATATTGAAAAAAGAAGAAGAAAAAGAACTTTCGGACAGACGTTGATAAAATAAAAAAAAAGAGTCATTTTTATCGTGGAAATTATGTTGGACTTCGACACGGTTTGTTAATTTTATTTCTTTTGATTGTAACTTTGGTGTAAAGAAAAAAAAGAGACTTTTGATTGATTTGTAAGAATACGGACTTTATAGTATGTTCATGTTTTAAAAGGATTTATTCCTTAACTTTGATTGTGGCAATTTTTGTTGTATCTACCTTAATGTTCTGAGATACTGATGTTGTATTTTTTTATTCTTATTTTTTTGCATGTTACCCAGGAATAATTTATTTATTCCAGCTTTGGAAAAAAAAGCAGTCCAGGCTATCTTTTTTTGTAAATAAAACTGTATTTTAACTTTTACGAGCATCTTGTATTTACTCCTTTCCTTATCTCTTGTTATAAGTTTTTTATGATAATTTTCCTAGATAACATGCCCATCGTTTAGAGCGGTTTTTCGTTAACGACACGAAAATTCCGACAATACCAGACGCTGCCTCTTTGAACGGCGCCGACAAGTGTCTGCGTTTACGTCAGTTGGCCGCTCTCCGTTACAATATTTTGTGTCGTTATTGATCATGCCAAACTCCAACTCTCATTACAATCGCATTACCACGGTTCCAAAATCGACCTGCCCTAAACGCACATTAAGCACATTGTCAATATGTCAATAATGTCATCTTTTATTTCCCGCATTAAAATATTAAAATATTACGATAAATAAAATAATAATAATTTTGACCATAATATTCATCAAAGAAATCAGCTTTTTTTCGAAATTGTTTATTTAAATGTTCTCCTCTTTAATTTTCTGTGAACCTGCTTTTCGGTCGCCATCTTGGATTTGACTTCCACGCGTCAACTTCATCACGTTTTAATTCACACATCTTATAATCGTTTCTTTCTTGAAAGCAGATAAGTCATTCAAAAGAAAATTGTGAAACAAAATGTAAGTATTCCTTAAATTTTGTTTTTTGGGTTGTTCTTTTTTTTTATACGGGTGCGCAACTGAACCATTAAGTTTTCTCTTTTGTTTTGATACGAATGTCGGAATATTCCAACGTTCTATTCATGCATGTAAAAACCTTTCTTTTTAAAACATCACAAAAACTTTAAAAAATTACTTGACTTTAATGAAATTTAGGGATGTGAGACCTTTTTTTTGTAAATCAGAAAGTGTAGATTTCACTTTTTCTTTAAATGTAGAAAAGGCGATTTTTTTACAACAAAGTCTATTTTTTGCTGAATCGCTAGAGCTTTACGTCCTGTTTTTTTTTTCGTCATTCGATTTATTTTTCTTCTCTTCCTGTTTTGTTTTCTCTTTTTCTATTCCTGTAAGTCTCGGCTTGTTTTGCTTTGTTTGCCCTAAACCATTTATGATATGGGTAGGAGAAAATAGAAGACTGTTTCATCATTAATGACTGATAGTCCCCCCTACAACTCACTTGGAGTCTTTCTATTGCTAACGGCCATGTTTGTTTTTCGTGTTTATTAAAAACAAAAAATATTTGAACATTCTTTTTGTACAAAAAACTAATTTAAACGGAATTTTACGAATTTAAAGCACTAAAAAATGATGTAAAAATATATAAGTCGATATTTTCAGTAGAAAAAAGTATTGTAGATTAACCCCTTCGTTACCCTACTCGCCATCAAATGAGATTCTATTTCTCTAAGTGATTAGGTGGAAAAATTGCCATATTTGTTTTTAGTTAACTGCCCTTAAAAGCTAGACAAGCCCGATAAGGGCGGTGCGATCATTTTTCGTTAAACTTCAAATGTGAGGGAAGGGTGGCATTGCCCCCGTAGGTTGGGAAATTGATGGTGACCGTTCCCTCCACCCCCACCTCCAGGTGAGGAAATTCATCTCGATTTCAGCTTTTTTTAGCCATTGGCAACTTTTTTTTTTGCTTTTAATTCTAAAACGCATTTTTCCTTTTCTTTTTGTTGCGTTTGGTATAAGAAATAACAAGTGAAGCTAAATATTGAGGGTTTTTTTGTTCTACCTATTTTTAGTCATTCAAATTGGCTTTCAAATCTGCTGCAAATTATCTTTGGCGAAAATAGAAGTTATTCATTTTCGAAGATGAATTTAGTTTAATATTAGAAGTTACCATGAACAGAAATTCCATAACGATGCATAGAAAGGGACAGCTAAGCTGAAAAGGGCAGTTACTTCAATTGTCCTTTTTTCATTTTGAATCTTTCTTTTTCAAAACGTAATTTACAGTTGTTATATACAAAGAAATAACACGAATTTTTAAGTTAATGCACAGAAATATTTAATTCATTGATGTTTGAAGATTATATGAGAGTCTCTTTTACTACTGCTGAATTATGAGATGACATCAAATTAGGGTCTTGATGCAGATCCCCGCATTCTCGACTACCGTCCAGCGGTTTTATGCTGAAATGATAGAATATTTACCAAAAGGCCATTTATTCCAGCAACTACTCTATGGCATAAATTTTCTCCTCTTTGACAATCTTTGATGTAGTTCCGTCAATGTCCAGCAATAGTCTGCCATCATGCTTGAGTGCTATCTGCCTTGGTAACGTTCATTCTTTTGTGTTAATGTCTTGGTAAAAACGGTAACCCCATCTTCACTCAGACCATGCAGGTTCTCTGGAAACTTCTTCAAATGATCGTAGAAATAGTTTATCTTGATAGTAACGTTCAATGTTTTAATGTAGATCCCATTTAAAGTATCTCAGATATCCCCTCATGTTGTTTTCATCATTGAGAGCGTGAAATGTTGAAAACATGTCGCTGAAGCAATCTCCACTGTGGTCAAGAGCTTTGATAAATTGCTGTATTTCACCATGTTTTATATACAGAGGTAAAAAGGCAAAATGTTTCCTATCAGCTAGAGGCTCACTAACTTCTTCCGAGACAATTTACTAAAACATAAATCCGTTTTCATTAATTTTATTTACTTCGCGATATGACTATTTTTCTTCCAGTCTTCAGATGTCCACTACTGCTTGTAACCTCATAAGTCTTTCTCTTTCTAACGGTCATTATTTCTAAAAAAACTCATGTTCGATGACCAAATCCTAACTCAGATCATCCCAAAACTTTTCACTTAGTGGGATGACATGGTATCCATACATGAACTTCTAAAAGAGTATGGTGAGAGAAGAAATGTTGTGCTTGACTACAAATTTAAAGAGTGAAATAAATTTCTAACTTTCTAAATATTGTAAAATATGTTATTAAACTATCGCCTATGTTATCAAACTTCAAAATAGAAAGATTAATCAATATAGCAAATCCTCCATTTTTTATTCTGCCCAATTCTGATGCTCGTATTTTGGTCACTTTTTATATGTTGTTCACTCGACTTCCTACTACAAGAAAATGCAATAAAACTATTGCTATTTTAAGGGAGGTTATACAATTTATTTCCTGTGTTGATTTTACTATTATGTCTTATTTCAAATATGTCGCGAAATGGATGGACTTCTTTACAGAAGGAACCGTGTCAAGTGATATATTTGTTTAAATTTTAGAATGGGTGTTCAGTTTGCTTCGTAAGTTAATTATAAAATGATAATATTGTTGAATTTCATTGTGATATCTTGTCGACGGCATTTTTCTACCGAAAGGTTACACACTCATAAAATAAAATAATTTTACATTATTGAATTAAGTAGCTATTGCTAAACTGTCTTATCAGTTGAGATACAATAAATTGAAAATAACACAGGAAAACCGGTTTATAAGAATGCTGGAATGTTCCATAATACTCTGATATGCAAGTTCATGCTCTGAGTTCTGATGGCGGCGAGTCAATTGTTGATAATCTATTAGGAAAATTCTTTCTTGAATCAAGCAATATTTACATATCAACAATTTGAGCCCCTCCAGTTTGAATTTGATTGTACATGCTCCCTCGTAATTGTATTCGGGACAAAATGAGTTCCATCTGACTTAGTTTATTTTGTAGGAGTGATCTAGACAATGCTCAGGTGGATTTTACTGGCATTAGTTTAGTGGTACTGGATGATGTTGGGTGACTGAACAGTATGTTTAGGGTTAGGGTGATGTTGGGTGACTTAACAATGTCAGTATGTTTAGGGTGATGTTGGATGACTGAACAATGTCAGTATGTTTAGGGTGATGTTGGGTGACTGAACAATGTCAGTATGTTTAGGGTTATGTTGGATGACTTAACAATGTCAGTATGTTTAGGGTGATGTTGGGTGACTGAACAATGTCAGTATGTTTAGGGTTATGTTGGGTGACTGAACAATGTCAGTATGTTTAGGGTTATGGTGGGTGACTGAACAATGTCAGTATGTTTAGGGTTATGTTGGGTGACTTAACAATGTCAGTATGTTTAGGGTTATGTTTGATGACTTAACAATGTCAGTATGTTTAGGGTTATGTTCGGTGACTGAACAATGTCAGTATGACGAAGGATTCGAAGATCTACTCTCTCTATTTCTAACCACCAGACAACAACTGGAAATCTGGAATTACGTAAAATTTTTCTTACGTACTCATTTTTGAACAAACGAAAGTTTTTCGAATTAAAAAAAATCTAGCATAAGACAAACACTGGCAAATGCACGAGGAAATTAAAGACGAACGTGGAGAAAGCTACACAAGCACCAAAGTTTTAAAACAAGCTTATCCGGCGGACAAAGAAAAAGAAATCTCGAAAATCGGATTTTTTATGCAAGTAAATTCACATGATTTGTTTTATTTTTGTACAAGGTCTGATATCAGCTTAAGACACCGAAATAAAATGCAGAGTTCTGAATAAGCTAGAAAATTAACCGAATATGACCTTACAAAAAATTGCAGAGGACTGCCAGAGATTTGTGAGTGTGAAGGAAGACTCGAAGGACATAGAAAAATCGGGCATAGCACACATAAGAAATGTACGACAAAAATCATATCCTAACTTTCCTTCAAAATCATGTCAATCCAAAAAAAGTGACTATTCTCACTTTTTGCCAAAAACAAATTACCCCAAGAAAAAATAAAACAATTTACCACCTAGCCCCTGTTCGCGCTGTGGTGCTTTTCATTGGTATATGGATTGCCCCTACCAGTTTAAAACTTGTTTAATTGGTAACAAAATCGGACACAAGAGCTCACATGGTAGAGCAAATAAATTATTTAAAAGCCGGATAAAAATCGTAAGATCAGACGAACAGGATAGCATAAACATAAGGAAGTACGTTCAAGTACAAATCCTTAATGAAAGAATAAAGTTACAATTAGACTCCGGGTCTGATTTAACGGAAATAACGAAACATTAAAAATGTTCGTGTTAAAAAACACTTGCAATTTATTTGGGACACAGTGGATGAACCAATTTAATTCAGTAGATTTACCCATTAACGTTTTTTTGTCCAAAAAATAGAAAGCCTGACAACCGAAGCAGACAAGTTAAAAGAAGATTTGAAAAAAACCTTCCCAGAAGTTTTTTTCAAATGGTCTGGGTTGATGCAAAAAGATGGCGGCAAAATTTCAATTAAAGGAAAACATCCAACCCGTATTTAAAAAGAAAAGGAATGTATTTTTCGCTTTACTTGAGAAAATAAATGAAGAGCTAGACAGACTTGTTAAGACCGGCATTCCTTCTTAAATTGAATATAGCCAATGGGCTGCTCCGACTGTCTATGTTAAAAAGAAAACTTAAAAGATCCGTGTCTGCGCTGAGTTTTCGACTGGATTAAATGCGTCACTAAAGGATTACCATTATCCTCTTCCGTGCCCAGACGAAATATTTACTACATTAAATGGAGGAAGATTTATCTCTAAGATAGATTAAAGTGGCACATATTTACAGATACCCGTGGAAGAAAAAAGCTCGAAACTACTATGTATTAACACCCATCGCAGGTTATACAAATTCTAGAGACTCGCTTTCGGTGTCAAGGTCGCACCAAGTATATTCCAGCAGGTGATGGATACTATGCTGAACGGACTGGAATTCGCAATAGCATACCTAGACAACATCTTAATGACTAGTCATACCAAAGAACAACACCGGGAACACATCCACAACAAAGTTTTCTCGCGAATTTAAGAGTACGGTTTCAAACTCAAAGAAGCCAAATGTGATTTTTTTATGAAGAAAATCAAATATTTGGGCCACATTATTGACAAAGATGGCAGAAGACCAGACACAGAATGGGTTACTTCAATTCAGGACATGCCGGCTCCTGAAAATATCGCATCTTTACAAAGTTTTCTCGGACTGGCTAATTACTACCAAGTTTTCATACCTAATATGCATAACCCCCGTGCTCCAATGAATGAACTTCTGAAAAATGACAAAGAGTGGGAATGGACAGCTGAATGTCAGGAGGCATTTGAGAAAACGAAAAAAGTCCTAACATCCGATCTTTTTCTAACTCACTATAATCCAGACTTAGAGATTATTGTCGCTAGCGACGCAAGCTCATATGGCATCGGGGCATGCATTTTATACAAAATGCAAGACGGGACTCACTAACCAATAGCTCACGCATCGAGGACACTGCTACCGGCAGAAAAGACCTACTCCTATATAGAAAAGGAGTCCTTAGGGATCATTTTTGCAGTCTCGAAATTCCACGATACATACACGGTAGATTTTTCACTTTACCAACGGATCATAAATCTTTACTCACAATTTTTGGGTCAAAAAAGGTATGCCTGTACACACAGCTAACAGACTGCAGAGGTGGGGAACAATCTTTTTAAATTATAATTTTAAGATGGAATACCTCTACGGATTGTCAAGACTCATCCCAAAACGTAGTGAACCCCTTTAAGACACTGTGATTGCCTCACTTCAAACGGAAGGAGAAATTAACAGGGCCACAACAATAATTGATGTGATTGTATACTGAAAAAGCATATAAGTATTACAACTTTCCTTACATAAAATAAACTACTATAGATACAATTCACTATGAAGTAAAACATATTTTTTGTGCGTTTCTACTAAATTGACCTCATATCGTTTACATTTAAAGTGACATGTTGACGTAATGCACAATAATTGAAGATTCATGAAAATCTCGGCATTTGGGGAATAACATTTTTATCAATTAATGTATTTTTGTTACTAATTTCTTTTCTAAAAAGTAAAAAACAGTTGTTTGAATAATACACTTTCATTTTTGTAATTGTTAGCTTACGTATGACATTGTAGACCGACTTTTGTACAGTGCATCGCTTCTTAGCAATAATTATATTGACATGTGAGATCGCTCAACAAGTTATTCCTTGACAGTGTGCACACTATTTCATTCAAGAGTTATTAGTGTTAGAATGAGCATATCTTAGAACGAGAATACTTTTGTGGCAAGTTGAACCTCACATGAAAATCAGGCTCTTTGACAGCATGTGCTGGCTCATCAAGAAATTGGACCTCCCCTGACCTGGAGATAGATACTCTGCAAGGAACTTCTATTGTGTTTATTTTCATCAAGAGCTCAAACCGAAGTGGGTCTTCCAACATTATCATGACTTTAATTACAACTGCCCTTTCACTCCTTCATTGGACGGTGACGAACCTAACTTTATGTGTTAGCATTCCACTGCCAATTATAATCACCTGAACAGTCTCCTCTTGCAACGTCCAGCATATTGTATTGCTAAGTATGGTGCAGCATCAGACAGACTCAAAGCATTCCACCATTTCCAACATGCATGCATTTTCACAGTTAGTTCACATCTTGTCTGAGAAAGAATCAGCATAGAGCTGATTTCCTCTGACTCGTTTCATGGACCATTCAGAGAAATGAGTCCCAGCCCGTCAATGGAGCGGAATGTACAAGTTCAGAGTGAATCTTGTGGATAAGGGAAAATCTCCCTATTATCCTCATTAACTTTTAGTAGAGTGTGAACGCACAAATTGTAATATGTATGTAGATCAGACATTCCATTCTCTAGCACGACTGACGCACAAGCTCAGCTTTGTCAATCCATTCAATAATGAATTTGCTCGGGTCAAAACCACTAATGAGGCAGAAACAGACGGCAATCATGCCACAGAAATAACTTGCAAAAGCCGTCAGAAATACACCAAGACCTTTCATTCCAGAAAACTGGAAGAATGGGCCAACCAACAACGTGCTAAGTATTTCCAAGGTAAATTACCCCACGAATATATAGATAAGAAGGCTCTGTAGACTGGCTGAAAAGAGGATCTCTCCATCATAATCGGGAGAGAATAATGGCTGCTTAAGATCAAGGCTTGATGACCAATGCCTTTAAAAAGATGAGTAGTCTCAGCAACATTAACAAGTGCAGGTTGTGTTAAAGTTGTGTTAATCCAAATTTGGCCATTAAGATATTTATGTCCAGCCCTTGAGTTAAAATACTAAAAGAGAGCAATAACAAATATTTGCCTGATTTATTTTTTTTAAACTTAAAATAAAAAGTATCACAACATATTAGGTCTCGTTAATGAAGGATTCAGGTATTATTATTTTATTTGAGAAAATAAAATTAATTCAGTTTATTAATGCATCAGTGTCGCAAAAAATTGCCCTCATATTTTAAAATTCGTGAGTCATGAAATTAGGGACATAAATAAGTAATGGCTTCAATTTTGTCTCTTGAACTACAAAGCTGAGCAGATCTCATTTGACCATTTCAAACATAATTGTCTACATCTGATGGACATCTTAAAAATAATTTTGTTTGCAAACATGTTTAAGGCTTATTATTGTCCTTTATTGAATTTTCTTATATTTTTTCTTTTGTAAACTATAAATATATGTATACAATAAAAATATGTAAATTCTAAAAATATTATGTAAATTCTAAAAATATTATGTAAATTCAAAAAATATGTAAATTCTAAAAATATGTAAATTATGAAAATAATATGTAAATTATAAAAAACAACATTGCAACATTTTGGCTCCCATTAATGAAGTATTTATGGATTTTTAGTTTAATGTTATTTGTGAAAAAGCAAATCCATTCATTTTATTAATGGATCAGTATCGCAAAACATTTGACATTCATGAATAATGACTTTTAGGACATTAATAAGATTATAAATAATGATTTCAACTTTGCCTCTTTACCTACAAAGCTGAACCAGATCTTTCAGTTGACAATTTCAAAAATAACTGTTTACATCTGATGGACATTTAAAAAATAATTTTGTTTGTAACAACGTGTATAAAATTATTATCTTTTATTGAAATGTATCTTTATTTTTTATATTAACAGAATCTCCAACAATTAAAACAAAAACACAAATACATTATTGGATTTGAATCGATCTTCACTTCATTGGTGACTGGAAATATGGAAATGTCTTAAGAAAAATATTTAAACATTTCTTGCCTGAAGTTACAAGTCTGAAAGTGAACTGTTTGAATCTGGTTTCTCATCATCTGTGATAATATATTGGAAATATGCTCTTGTCAAGTGAATATGTATTATTTCTCTGCAGTGTTCAGTATCAAAGAAGATACAAGTCTGAAAGTGAACTGTTTGAATCTGGTTTCTCATCATCTGTGATAATATATTGGAAATATTTTCTTGTCAAGTGAATATGTATTATTTCTCTGCAGTGTTCAGTATCAAAGAAGATACAAGTCTGAAAGTGAACTGTTTGAATCTGGTTTCTCATCATCTGTGATAATATATTGGAAATATTTTCTTGTCAAGTGAATATGTATTATTTCTCTGCAGTGTTCAGTATCAAAGAAGATACAAGTCTGAAAGTGAACTGTTTGAATCTGGTTTCTCATCATCTGTGATAATATATTGGAAATATGCTCTTGTCAAGTGAATATGTATTATTTCTCTGCAGTGTTCAGTATCAAAGAAGATACAAGTCTGAAAGTGAACTGTTTGAATCTGGTTTCTCATCATCTGTGATAATATATTGGAAATATTTTCTTGTCAAGTGAATATGTATTATTTCTCTGCAGTGTTCAGTATCAAAGAAGATACAAGTCTGAAAGTGAACTGTTTGAATCTGGTTTCTCATCATCTGTGATAATATATTGGAAATATGCTCTTGTCAAGTGAATATGTATTATTTCTCTTCAGTGTTCAGTATCAAAGTAGCTGGATAACCTATCGCAAGTTGGGTGCATACAACTAAGGCATTCATGGACCCTTTAATAAATGCCAAATTCCAGATATCCCAAATACCTGAAAACTAAAGAAACATCTTGCAAATGGTTAAAACTGAAATTATAGCTGAATTATAGGCTGCGAAAAATGGTCAGTTTCGACGAATCATCGATTAAAATATTTTCAAATGAACTATATTAAACCTAACTGAGAATCGCAATGCATTGTGTTATATAGAATTTAGATATTAAGATGTATAAAAATGTTCATATATCAGTTACGGTCTGCTGTCACTTATCTGTATTCTGATTCATTTTTATATCCATAGATCTAATTGCCCAAAGGTAGTAAACTGCCATACAGAGGGGCACACAATTATCATAATATATAATATATTATAGTTGAAACAAGAAAAATGTCAAAAATCTACATATACAGACGATGATTCTTACTAAAGTTTAAATACATAATCAGTTGTGAAATGTAAATGTTTCATAATTCATTTCGGTTATTTTCCTAAAGGCAAAATATGGAAAAATTCAGAAAAACAAATTGCACTAAAAAAATCTCAAATGTTTCGACTTCAAAAACAAACTTAAAATCTTATACTAGAGAGAAACCATATTCTTGTGAAGTTTGTGGCTCTGTTTTTACAAAGAAACACAATCTGGTTATTCATATGCGAACACACTGGAGAGAAACCATATTCTTGTGAAATATGTGGCTTTTCTTTTTCAATGAAATCGTATATGCTGATTTATATGCGAACACATACTGGAGAGAAACCATATTCTTGTGACTTATGTGGCACTTCCTTTTCAATAAAAAGCAATATGCTGAAACACATGCTAACACATACTGGTGAAAAACCATATACTTGTGAAGTATGTGGTACCTCTTTTACAATGAAACATCACATGTTGCAACACATGCGAACACATACAGGAGAGAAGCCATACACTTGTGAAGTTTGTGGTTCTTCGTTTTCACGGCAGAGCCATTTGTTGCGGCATATGCAAACACATTCACGAGAAAAAACATATTCTTGTGTAGTGTGTGGCTCGTCTTTTTTACGAAAAGATAATATGCTACAACACATGCGAACACATACGGGAGAGAAACCATATTCTTGTGAAGTATGTAGGTGTGCTTTTACAAATAAAGCCAGTATGATTAGTCACAAGCGAACACATACTGGAGAGAAACCATATTCTTGTAAAATATGCGGTTTTTCTTCTTCAAGAAAATACGGTCTTCTAAACCATATGCGAACACATACTGGAGAGAACCCTTATTCTTGTGAAATATGCGGCTCTTCTTTTTCGAAAAAAGGGGGTATGCTGCGACATCTGCGAACACATACATGAGAGAAACCATATTCTTGTGAAACATGCAGCTCTTCTTTTTCAAGTAAATACAGTATGTTGAAACACATGCGAACACATACTGGAGAGAAACCAGATTCTTGTGAAATATGCGGATCTTCTTTTTCATTAAAATTTAACATGCTGCAACATATGCAAACACATACATCCAAATAATTGCACTTAAGGGAACGGCCAAAATCCTTAAAAGAGCACTCGGTTGGAGCCTCTAAATAGCAGGTGATAGTCTGTCATTTGGAAGAATGCCCCGTAAATATGCTACCGAAAACAGAAATAAGAAAATTAAAAAAAGATAGATATCAAGTGTTAGCCTTGATTTCTGAGAAGTCGATTGAAGTAAAATTAAAGAAAGACAAAACATATTAATGTTAAGTATGTGGATGTCCCTTTATAGAAAAACAAGCTATGTTGCGATATAGGTGAACATATACTGGGGAGAATCCATATTCCTGTGAAGATTGTTTTTCTAATTCACAGAACGAAAACTTGTATTAAAAAATACAAGTTTTCGTTCTGTTTTAGTTTTATACGAGTCAGTTTTACAATGTCACAAAACGAAAACTTGTATTAAAAAATACAAGTTTTCGTTCTGTTTTAGTTTTATATGAGTCAGTTTTACTATGTCACAGAACGAAAACTTGTATTATAAAAATACAAGTTTTCGTTCTGTTTTAGTTTTATACGAGTCAGTTTTACAAAATCACAACGAAAACTTGTATTTTTTAATAACATTTTACAATATACTTCGACAAAACACAATTGCACTTAAAGAGATAAGAAAAAGAAAAAAGGAGAGAAACCATATTCTTGTAGAAAATGTGTTTTTTTTACATAGAAATTCATATGTTAAGATATATGCGAACACATACTAGAGAGAGATAAATGTGAACTTTAATGCAATATGGGAATATCTATGTATCTCATCTAGAGATCAAGTGTTGGCCTCTAAAATGGGCCCCTTGATTTCTGAGAACTTCGATTGAAGTAAAATGAAACAAAAAGAAAGAAAGCATATTAATGTTAATGTGGATTTCCATTTACAGAGAAACAAGCTATGTTCTGATATAGGTGGACATAGACTTGGAAGAAGCCATATTCTTGTGAAGATTGTTGTTTTTATTTACAGAAAGAAACATAGTTGCTACATTGTGGAGCATAAGATTTAATTTAGGATGAAAGACCGATGTGGATTTTTTAATATTTAATCAAATATGTTGTTTTTTTACAGAAAGAAACATAGTTGCCACATTGTGGAGAATAAGATTTGACTGTAGATGAAAGACCAATGTGGATTTTTTAATATTTAATCAAAACACAAAACAATTTAAAAATTGAATTGAAATAAAAATTCAACAGTATAACGTGTTTTATTAATGAGAAAAGAAGGTAAAATTTAAAAAGTTGATAAAATCTGATTATTATTTTCAAGTCTTCTTCCAGCAAAACATCTATTGACTCCAAAATGTGAAATAAAAAATATAGTTTTTTTTCGTAATTCTTAGTAAATTAATTTGCATATTTCGTTTCATACATTTTTACTGTTTACAGAGTTACACACCATATTTATTAAAATAAACTACATTTTTAATTTACATTCACCTGGAGAAAAACAGGATGATAAGTTTAACATTAATTTACATTCACTTGGAGAAGACGGGGTTGTAAGGTTAACATTAATTTACATTCACTTGGAGAAGACGGGATGATAAGGTTAACATAAATTTACATTCACTTGGAGAAGACGGGATGATAAGGTTAACATTAATTTACATTTACTTGGAGAAGACGGGATGATAAGGTTAACATTAATTTACATTCACTTGGAGAAGACGGGATGATAAGGTTAACATTAATTTACATTCACTTGGAGAAGACGGGATGATAAGGTTAACATTAATTTACATTCACTTAGAAAGACGAGATGATAAGGTTAACATTAATTTACATTCACTTGGAGAAGACGGGATGATAAGGTTAACATTAATTTACATTCACTTGGAGAAGACGGGATGATAAGGTTAACATTAATTTACATTCACTTAGAAAGACGGGATGATAAGGTTAACATTAATTTACATTCACTTGGAGAAGACGGGATGATAAGGTTAACATTAATTTACATTCACTTGGAGAAGACGGGATGATAAGGTTAACATTAATTTACATTCACTTGGAGAAGACGGGATGATAAGGTTAACATTAATTTACATTCACTTGGAGAAGACGGGATGATAAGGTTAACATTAATTTACATTCACTTGGAGAAGACGGGATGATAAGGTTAACATTAATTTACATTCACTTGGAGAAGACGGGATGATAAGGTTAACATTAATTTACATTCACTTGGAGAAGACGGGATGATAAGGTTAACATTAATTTACATTCACTTGGAGAAGACGGGATGATAAGGTTAACATTAATTTACATTCACTTGGAGAAGACGGGATGATAAGGTTAACATTAATTTACATTCACTTGGAGAAGACGGGATGATAAGGTTAACATTAATTTACATTCACTTGGAGAAGACGGGATGATAAGGTTAACATTAATTTACATTCACTTGGAGAAGACGGGATGATAAGGTTAACATTAATTTACATTTACTTGGAGAAGACGGGATGATAAGGTTAACATTAATTTACATTCACTTGGAGAAGACGGGATGATAAGGTTAACATTAATTTACATTCACTTGGAGAAGACGGGATGATAAGGTTAACATTAATTTACATTCACTTAGAAAGACGAGATGATAAGGTTAACATTAATTTACATTCACTTGGAGAAGACGGGATGATAAGGTTAACATTAATTTACATTCACTTGGAGAAGACGGGATGATAAGGTTAACATTAATTTACATTCACTTGGAGAAGACGGGATGATAAGGTTAACATTAATTTACATTCACTTGGAGAAAAACGGGATGATAAGGTTAACATTAATTTGCATTCACTTGGAGAAGACGGGATGATGAGGTTAACATCAATTTACATTCACTTGGAGAAGATGTGATGATAAGGTTAACATTAATTTGCATTCACTTGGAGAAGACGGGATGATAAGGTTAACATTAATTTACATTCACTTGGAGAAGACGGGATGATAAGGTTAACATTAATTTACATTCACTTAGAAAGACGAGATGATAAGGTTAACATTAATTTACATTCACTTGGAGAAGACGGGATGATAAGGTTAACATTAATTTACATTCACTTGGAGAAGACGGGATGATAAGGTTAACATTAATTTACATTCACTTGGAGAAGACGGGATGATAAGGTTAACATTAATTTACATTCACTTGGAGAAGACGGGATGATAAGGTTAACATTAATTTACATTCACTTGGAGAAGACGGGATGATAAGGTTAACATTAATTTACATTCACTTGGAGAAGACGGGATGATAAGGTTAACATTAATTTACATTCACTTGGAGAAGACGGGATGATAAGGTTAACATTAATTTACATTCACTTGGAGAAGACGGGATGATAAGGTTAACATTAATTTACATTCACTTGGAGAAGACGGGATGATAAGGTTAACATTAATTTACATTCACTTGGAGAAGACGGGATGATAAGGTTAACATTAATTTACATTCACTTGGAGAAGACGGGATGATAAGGTTAACATTAATTTACATTCACTTAGAAAGACGAGATGATAAGGTTAACATTAATTTACATTCACTTGGAGAAGACGGGATGATAAGGTTAACATTAATTTACATTCACTTGGAGAAGACGGGATGATAAGGTTAACATTAATTTACATTCACTTGGAGAAGACGGGATTATAAGGTTAACATTAATTTACATTCACTTGGAGAAGACGGGATGATAAGGTTAACATTAATTTACATTCACTTGGAGAAGACGGGATGATAAGGTTAACATTAATTTACATTCACTTGGAGAAAAACGGGATGATAAGGTTAACATTAATTTGCATTCACTTGGAGAAGACGGGATGATGAGGTTAACATCAATTTACATTCACTTGGAGAAGATGTGATGATAAGGTTAACATTAATTTGCATTCACTTGGAAAGACGGGATGATAAGTTTAACATTAATTTACATACTTTTGATAAAAGCAAGTAGTTTTTGTTGGTTTAAGTTTTTAAAGTAAAAAATATATATTCTTAGTTTCTAAGTAATAATAAATATTTAAGTAGCAAGTAAATATAAGTTAGGGTTTTTGTTTGTTGACTTCTTTTTGCCTGATATCGTTTTTAAAGTAAACAAAAATAATTGATAAATGAGGATTCGAGATTTTTGTGAAATACTAAACGAAAACGTATGTAAATTTTGTGAATTACAAAAAAAGGATTTTTCTAACGACGACCCTGGGTATTATTGTAGAACGAAAAGTTGGATTTTTTTAATAAAATTATACAATATACTTCGAGAAAAATTGGATGATTTGTTAAACATGTGCATACAATTGACATTGGATACAAAACGAGTAGTTTTTGTTGGTTTAATTTTTTTAAAGTTGAAAAAAATATCCATTTATAATTTGTAAGTAAAAATAAAGATTGTTTAGCATTTAAATATAAGTTTAGATTTTTTGTTGGTTTAATTTTTTAAAGTTGAAATAAAATATCCATTTATATTTTGAAGTAAAATAAAGATTGTTTAGCATTTAAATATAAGTTTAGATTTTTTTGTTGGTTTAATTTTTTAAAGTTGAAATAAAATATCCATTTATATTTTGTAAGTAAAAATAAAGATTTCTTTAGCAAGTATATATATGTAAATATAAGAAAATATAAGTTTTTTTTTACTTTTCTTTTGGCATGAATTTAGTTTTGTAAAAACTTATTCCAAAGGATTTTTCTGACGATCTCAAAGGAAAAAAAAGAGAAAACAGAAATTATTGAAAATAAAATTGATAATACTCGCCATCCTCTGTCGGCAAATGAAATGGTTACACTTTAGCATGGATATTGTTGCTGCCCCCAAATTTGTTTTCATTGTGTAAACTAAGGCATTTGTTTTAGTTTTCGATGAGTCAGTTTTATCATGTAAAACAAAACTCTGCCAATTTATTTATGGCGTCAACGAGGAACGAAAATAAGAAAAAACAAAGCAGATAAAATGGTTAGACTTTAGCTGGCTGATTAGGTTTCATTGGGTAAAGTAGGACATTTATTTTGGTTATTTACGAGTTACTTTTACAAACATAAAATAATCCTCCCAATTTATTAACAATAAAAGTAGGCCCCTAATTATAAAGTCTAAAAGTTAGAGACGAATGAGGTAACGAGCTAAGATTTTCCATAAATATTTAATTATGGTTTAATCTAAGATATATATATATATATACTAGCGGGGCTACCCGGCGTTGCTCGGGGCCATGAAAACATATAATTAAAGAAAAATTGCGTGTGTAACATCTTTATATCTAAACTTATTTTTCTCCCCCTCTCTCTATAGCCGTCTCTTTATCTTTCCAACTTTTCCCTTCCTTGGTCTCCCTATTTCACCGCTGCTTTCTAATTTCGCCTTTTGCGAAAGCTGTTTCTTCCCTACCATTTCTCCTACGTTGCCCAGGGCAATAGTATGACATATTTCTATAAAAAGTACCACCTCTATCTGCGCCTTCTATATAGGTACTTATCTCCGCCCCGGTGTTCATACTATATATATATATGTATCGCCACCCCGGTGCGCATACTATATACGTACCTATCGGCGCCCCAGTGCACATACTATATTCGTACCTATCGCCGCCCCAGTGGAGATACTATATAAGTACCTATCGCGGCGTCGGTGCGAATGCTAAATAGTACCTATCGCCGCCCCGGTGCAAATGCTAAATACGTACCAATTGCTGCCCCGGTGTGCATACTACATAAGTACATACTGTCGCCCTGGTGCGAATGCTATATACGTACCTATCCCCACCCTGGTGCGAATGCTAAATACGTACTTTTCACCGCCCCGGTGCGTGTGCTATATACGTACCTATCGCCGCCCTGGTGCGCGTGCTATATATTTACCGATCGACGCCCATGTGCACATGCTATATAAATAGCTATCGCCAGCCCCTGAATGCTAAATACGTACCTATTGCCACCCCTATGCAAATGCTAAATATGTACATATCGCCGCCCCGGTGCAAATGCTAAATACATACCTTTCGCCGCCATTGTGAGCGTGCTATATACGTACCTATTACCAAATGCTATATACGTACCTATTGTCGCCCCGGTGCGCATGCTATATATGTACCGATCGCCGCCCCGGAGCACATGCTAAATACATACCTATCACCACCCCGGTGTGCATGCTATATACGTACTTATTGCCGCCCATGTGCACATGCTATATACGTACTTATCGCCACCCCTGAATGCTAAATACGTACCATCTGCCACACCGGTGTGAATGCTAAATACGTACCTATTGCCGCCTAGGTGTGCATACTACATATGTACCTATCGCTGCCCCAGTGAGAATACTAAATATGTACATATCGCTGCCCCGGTGCAAATGCTAAATACGTACCTATCGCCACCTTGGTGTGAATGCTAAATACGTACCTATCGCCACCCCTATGCACTACCATACACGTACCTATTTCCACCCCGGTGCACATACTGTATATATACCTATCGCTGGCCCGGTGCGCATACTATATTTGTACCTATCGCTGCCCTAGTTCGCATACTATATACTTACCTATCTCTGCAAGCGTGCACATACTATATATGTACCAGCATACCTAAGAACTCATATTAAGAAATATTTTTAATTTAAAAGAAAAAAAAATTTGACCCCTCCACCCCCACCCCAATTTTTCCCCCCATTATTAGAAATATTTTTAGTTTAAAAAAGAAAAGAAAACAAAAATAATGTATACCCCCCCGAAAAAAAAATGTTTTCATCCTTCCCCATACATATAAATATTTTTAATGAAAAAAAAATGTTGATCCCCCCCAAAAAAATTTTTTTGACCCTCCCCCATAGATAGAAATATTTTTAGTTTAAAAATTTTTTTTTTTAAATACGTATAAATATTTTTGATGAAAAAGAAAAAAAAAAGAAAATTTTAAATATTATACAAATCTATCACTGCAGCAGCTCTATCTAGGATATTGAGCACTTTTCTCCCGGACAACGCCGAGTACTTTGAAAATCCTATACTATGGAAGCGCCCCTGGTGTCTATACTGCAGAAGTATCCCCTGTCCCTATACTGCAGAAGCCTCCGGGTCCTATATTGTAGAAGCACCATTGGTCCCTATACTGCAGAAGCACCCATGGTCCATATCCTGCAGAAGCCTCCGGGTCCTATATTGTAGAAGCACTCCCGATGCTGGGTCCTATACGGTAGAAGCACCCCTGGTCCTTATACTGCATAAGCACCCATGGTCCCTATTCTGCAGAAGCATCCGGGTCCTATATTGTAGAAGCACCCCCGGTGCTGGGTCCTATACTGTAGAAGCGCCCCCTGGTCCCTATACTGTAGAAGCACCCCTGGTCCCTGTACTGCAGAAGCCCTTAGGTCCTATACTGTGGAAGCGCTCCCCCGGTGCCTATACTGCAGAAGCACCCTCGCCCCCGGTCCCTATACTACAGAAGCCTCCGGGTCCTATATTGTAGAAGCACCACCGGTGCCTGTACTGCAGGATGAAGATGTTGATACACCACCCCCCGCCTCTAGCCAAATTCTCCCCCCTCCCCCTAGGATTTCTGGTTTGTTTCTTTCATAGGTTGTGGGCTGCGGCATTGTCTGATTGTGGAAATAATTATATATATATCATCTCACATTCAATATATATATATATATATATATATATATATATATATATATGGAGTAAGGTACACGATAAATCATTAAAATGAAATGCCGTGGTGGACAAAATGTGTGAAAAATGACAAACGGAAAACAGGTTAAAGTGCAGGAGAAAAACAAAAACAAGAGATTTGACCGGTTTCGTTCGTGTTAGAGAACGTCTTCAGAAAAAGTGAAGATTTGGAAATAATTTTATTTTAAAGGCAAACACATGGGAGAAAGAAAAGATGATCCGATTAGACCATATGAGAAGACTTTAAGTGGCATTGAAATATGACAAGTTGGTGATACATTCTTCTTTATTTCTTATTCTTTTTTTAATATTTTTATTTATTTTCTTTTTCCCTTCCACACCTACTGAGCTAGTATAGGGAAAGCAGTAGGCGGAGGGGGTAAAGGCGATAAGAGGGAAGAAGACAGAGGAACTAGCCAGGATAAACTCACATAGGAGTGAGCATGAAATTGATACACCGAACGCGAACCCCCCTCCAAAAAAAACAAAATAAAAAAATTAATCGGAATATATCAGAGATAGGTCTGCTAATTTGTCTCATATTAAGTTTTATAAAGCAATAAAAATCTTAAATTGACAGTCTAGAAAAATCTACTTTACAGTCAAACTAATGTAAATTATATCTTATTATTAGAAAAATGTGTTTTTTTAGTGGAAGATGATATGAAATACATGTTAAGAAAAATCCTTCGATAGGGTTAAGTTTGAGAGAGATGTATTAAAATGATCTGATTACCTATGAGACTTGCTATTATCTAAATAATTATGTATATATATATATATATATATATATATATATATATATATATATATATATATATATATAATTCCCGAAACAGTTTTTAATGGTAAACAATTGATGATCCCTTAAATAATGTTAGAAGCAAACTAATATAATAACTGTAAAAAATAAATCGACTTACATGAGTGATTTTCCACTGAACGACTTGGGACTAAAAAGTTTTGTTTTTTTTAGTTTTTTTAGTTTTTTATATAGTTTTAATGGTTGAGAAACTTCCCAGACTATATATATATATATATATATATATATATATATATATATATATGGATATTTAATCAGGGTCGCAGTGTTGTAATATATTGCATTTTTTTAGTGCGATCTTTGCTAGGTGCCTGCTTAGAGGTTAAGATCCGAGCCTGGGGTTGATGTTCGATACATATATATATATATATATATATATATATATATATTTATATATATATAACTTCTTTGTAATATAGTAGGAAAAATCCCAGCACAGTGCTCGATTAATTAATAATTAAAGTTAAAAATTAAGAGCATAATATTTATTTATTTTGGTACAGAAAAATTAGTAAAACATTCGTACCGTCGGTTTCAAGCTCGGAAAGTCTTAGCCATCTGGCTCTCTTCAGCTTCTGTTGTCATCTGTTTTGGAAATGTGAAGTCACATTACACTCTCGTTGGGACGAGTTATTTGCTCAGTGTGTTATGTATAGCTAAGTTATGAAGCTGCTGTAACAAATATATATGCATATATATATATATATCGTATATGTATTGGTTTCTGTAAATGTAAATCCGTAGAAACTCAAGTGTTTATAAAAAGTGCTCAATACCAAGTAGAGCTGTTTATAAGTATAAATTTTTATTTATACAAACATTATCGGTTACATATGTGCATACATGTTTCGGTTGCACTCTCCCAAGAAAGTCAACCTCATCAGACCGAGAATCTTTCAGGAATCAGGGTCCTGAAAGATTCTCGGTCTGATGAGGTTGACTTTCTTGGGAGAGTGCAACCGAAACATGTATGCACATATGTAACCGATAATGTTTGTATAAATAAAAAATTTATACTTATATATATATATATATATTTATCTGGTAAAGCAGCTTCCTAACAGCTATATAGTGAGATTCCTATTTCCATTATGAAGTCGTAAGAAATAATTCATGCTTTTATGCATGAATTAACTAATAATTATGTTTATTATTGTGTTGTGTGTTTGTTTCTTTGTAACTGTGTTTACTTTAACACTCTTTATATACATTTCTCTTATGTTTCTGTCAATAGTCTTTCTCAAATTGCAGTTTCCAGAGCTGTCTATGTTAATTAGCATCATACAATATCATAAAACCTAATTCGTGAATTCCCAGAGTCACCAAAATGAAAGATAGAATAAAAGGGGTCACGAGTAAGAGTTGGTTTCTTGTTATTATTTTTCCCCAGAGAATTGTTCAAGATATTGGATGTTTGTACACCGCATATGGTGTCAGGACGCGTCCATATGTGTATGCAAGTAGTGTGTGTCTGTAATATCAAGTCCATGTGTTGAAGCAGTAGCCATTTTAGCGTCTTGTCGAACCCAGGGCGAGTGACCCGGGAAAATGTCTGTTGCGTCCCCAGAGAGGGGGGACGTGTGTTTGGCAGTGCCAAAGTAGGAAAGAGAGAGAAGTGTCGTCTCGTGCCACCGGCGTAAAAGAGAACGAACGGATGGCGGTCGAATGTTTATGTAATTATGCTAGCCATTTGAGATTCGCCTAAAAGAAGGCCACTGATTGCTCAAGCCAACGAGGAAGTAGTTTGCCTGAACCAATCAGCAGGCAGCTAAGAAGTGATTTATATTTAAACAATATGGCGTCTTGTAGGAAACTGTTTGTCTGTTTACCTTTTTGTTTTACATTTATTCTTTGTTCATTGTCGTATTTAATTTTTTGTGTCTCTTATTTATGTTTTTGCCTTTGTGTCTACAACTCATGGTTGAGTGTATTTTTGTCAAAAGGGTTTTAAAGCCCTTCAAGTGTTTCGAAACATTAGTATTAGCATGAATTTTAGTCTTAACAATGTTTATTTTGAGAATGGCTAATCAACATCATTGTTATAATAATTATACGGGGTATTTTCGAAATCGGTGCTGAGGAGGGTGTAAGAAACGAAAGATTAATAAATACAGCAAACACATAATCGTGTTGTGCCAATCGACATGCATCTTGTCTCCTTTTCATTGTACATCTCTTGATAGGACTAATATTGGATAAAGGCCTTTATCAAGGATTCGGTAAGCAGTAAATTATATCAATGTCTTCTTTATTTCGCTTTACAAAATTTTAAGAACGCCCCATGTGAGTTCGCACCAGAAAACAACATGGTTTCAGAAGTGGGGTCATAGCTGCATCACCAACATCAACGTGATTTCTTTCTAAGCTTTCTTGAATGGGTTGTGTTTTGTTACGATTTCATTTTTCTGATGTTGCTTGAATTGATTTGAATTGATTTGAATTGTGATTAAAACTTCGCCATATCTGCACCTATCAATAAACATCATGGATACTCTCCCAGCTCCCAAATATCTCGATTTCAGTCAAGAAACCCTGAAAACAAGCTACAGCCATTCTACAACCAGACAGCAACTGCACTCTCTATCAACACGCTCAACCATGACGGACACGCCAATCCCTGTACAGTGAACCTGGACATCAACGGCAACAGCGTTAATTTCAAACTTGATACTCGTGCTGAAATCCATGTACTGCCCGAAGCAACATACAGCAGGCTCTACCAGCGACCAAAGCTCAGTCCAACCTCTATTAGCTTCACTCTCTAGAATGGCTCAAACATTTCTGTTCTGGGTAAATGCACAGTCTCCATGAAGTACAAATAAGTCACTACGTCAATCAAGTTCATCGTTGCTGATACCATTTCACAACCAGTTCTAGATGCAACAAACCTACGAGAAACTCAATTTGATCAAGCGTATTTTTCAGGTTGATACACATCTTCCAGCTCTTCTAAAAATATCTCCTAAAAAACTCACCACATAACAATTGACCCTTCTGTTCCTCCTGTGATCAACTTTCCAAGGAAAATTCCCTTTGCACTGCTACGCAAATTAAAAGTGGAACTCGACAGAATGACAAAAAATAGGAATCATCAAGTCGGTCAGCGAACCTACAGAATGGGTAAACTCACTTGGGATCGTGGAGAAACCCAACGAATCCCTGCGCATGTCTCGATCCACGCAACCTCAACAATACAGGAAAATTCCCTTTGCACTGCTACGCAAATTAAAAGTTGAACCAACTGAATGGGTAAACTCACTTGGGATCGTGGAGAAACCCAACGAATCCCTGCGCATGTCTCGATCCACGCAACCTCAACAATACAGGAAAATTCCCTTTGCACTGCTACGCAAATTAAAAGTTGAACCAACTGAATGGGTAAACTCACTTGGGATCGTGGAGAAACCCAACGAATCCCTGCGCATGTCTCGATCCACGCAACCTCAACAATACAGGAAAATTCCCTTTGCACTGCTACGCAAATTAAAAGTTGAACCAACTGAATGGGTAAACTCACTTGGGATCGTGGAGAAACCCAACGAATCCCTGCGCATGTCTCGATCCACGCAACCTCAACAATACAGGAAAATTCCCTTTGCACTGCTACGCAAATTAAAAGTTGAACCAACTGAATGGGTAAACTCACTTGGGATCGTGGAGAAACCCAACGAATCCCTGCGCATGTCTCGATCCACGCAACCTCAACAATACAGGAAAATTCCCTTTGCACTGCTACGCAAATTAAAAGTTGAACCAACTGAATGGGTAAACTCACTTGGGATCGTGGAGAAACCCAACGAATCCCTGCGCATGTCTCGATCCACGCAACCTCAACAATACAGGAAAATTCCCTTTGCACTGCTACGCAAATTAAAAGTTGAACCAACTGAATGGGTAAACTCACTTGGGATCGTGGAGAAACCCAACGAATCCCTGCGCATGTCTCGATCCACGCAACCTCAACAATACAGGAAAATTCCCTTTGCACTGCTACGCAAATTAAAAGTTGAACCAACTGAATGGGTAAACTCACTTGGGATCGTGGAGAAACCCAACGAATCCCTGCGCATGTCTCGATCCACGCAACCTCAACAATACAGGAAAATTCCCTTTGCACTGCTACGCAAATTAAAAGTTGAACCAACTGAATGGGTAAACTCACTTGGGATCGTGGAGAAACCCAACGAATCCCTGCGCATGTCTCGATCCACGCAACCTCAACAATACAGGAAAATTCCCTTTGCACTGCTACGCAAATTAAAAGTTGAACCAACTGAATGGGTAAACTCACTTGGGATCGTGGAGAAACCCAACGAATCCCTGCGCATGTCTCGATCCACGCAACCTCAACAATACAGGAAAATTCCCTTTGCACTGCTACGCAAATTAAAAGTTGAACCAACTGAATGGGTAAACTCACTTGGGATCGTGGAGAAACCCAACGAATCCCTGCGCATGTCTCGATCCACGCAACCTCAACAATACAGGAAAATTCCCTTTGCACTGCTACGCAAATTAAAAGTTGAACCAACTGAATGGGTAAACTCACTTGGGATCGTGGAGAAACCCAACGAATCCCTGCGCATGTCTCGATCCACGCAACCTCAACAATACAGGAAAATTCCCTTTGCACTGCTACGCAAATTAAAAGTTGAACCAACTGAATGGGTAAACTCACTTGGGATCGTGGAGAAACCCAACGAATCCCTGCGCATGTCTCGATCCACGCAACCTCAACAATACAGGAAAATTCCCTTTGCACTGCTACGCAAATTAAAAGTTGAACCAACTGAATGGGTAAACTCACTTGGGATCGTGGAGAAACCCAACGAATCCCTGCGCATGTCTCGATCCACGCAACCTCAACAATACAGGAAAATTCCCTTTGCACTGCTACGCAAATTAAAAGTTGAACCAACTGAATGGGTAAACTCACTTGGGATCGTGGAGAAACCCAACGAATCCCTGCGCATGTCTCGATCCACGCAACCTCAACAATACAGGAAAATTCCCTTTGCACTGCTACGCAAATTAAAAGTTGAACCAACTGAATGGGTAAACTCACTTGGGATCGTGGAGAAACCCAACGAATCCCTGCGCATGTCTCGATCCACGCAACCTCAACAATACAGGAAAATTCCCTTTGCACTGCTACGCAAATTAAAAGTTGAACCAACTGAATGGGTAAACTCACTTGGGATCGTGGAGAAACCCAACGAATCCCTGCGCATGTCTCGATCCACGCAACCTCAACAATACAGGAAAATTCCCTTTGCACTGCTACGCAAATTAAAAGTTGAACCAACTGAATGGGTAAACTCACTTGGGATCGTGGAGAAACCCAACGAATCCCTGCGCATGTCTCGATCCACGCAACCTCAACAATACAGGAAAATTCCCTTTGCACTGCTACGCAAATTAAAAGTTGAACCAACTGAATGGGTAAACTCACTTGGGATCGTGGAGAAACCCAACGAATCCCTGCGCATGTCTCGATCCACGCAACCTCAACAATACAGGAAAATTCCCTTTGCACTGCTACGCAAATTAAAAGTTGAACCAACTGAATGGGTAAACTCACTTGGGATCGTGGAGAAACCCAACGAATCCCTGCGCATGTCTCGATCCACGCAACCTCAACAATACAGGAAAATTCCCTTTGCACTGCTACGCAAATTAAAAGTTGAACCAACTGAATGGGTAAACTCACTTGGGATCGTGGAGAAACCCAACGAATCCCTGCGCATGTCTCGATCCACGCAACCTCAACAATACAGGAAAATTCCCTTTGCACTGCTACGCAAATTAAAAGTTGAACCAACTGAATGGGTAAACTCACTTGGGATCGTGGAGAAACCCAACGAATCCCTGCGCATGTCTCGATCCACGCAACCTCAACAATACAGGAAAATTCCCTTTGCACTGCTACGCAAATTAAAAGTTGAACCAACTGAATGGGTAAACTCACTTGGGATCGTGGAGAAACCCAACGAATCCCTGCGCATGTCTCGATCCACGCAACCTCAACAATACAGGAAAATTCCCTTTGCACTGCTACGCAAATTAAAAGTTGAACCAACTGAATGGGTAAACTCACTTGGGATCGTGGAGAAACCCAACGAATCCCTGCGCATGTCTCGATCCACGCAACCTCAACAATACAGGAAAATTCCCTTTGCACTGCTACGCAAATTAAAAGTTGAACCAACTGAATGGGTAAACTCACTTGGGATCGTGGAGAAACCCAACGAATCCCTGCGCATGTCTCGATCCACGCAACCTCAACAATACAGGAAAATTCCCTTTGCACTGCTACGCAAATTAAAAGTTGAACCAACTGAATGGGTAAACTCACTTGGGATCGTGGAGAAACCCAACGAATCCCTGCGCATGTCTCGATCCACGCAACCTCAACAATACAGGAAAATTCCCTTTGCACTGCTACGCAAATTAAAAGTTGAACCAACTGAATGGGTAAACTCACTTGGGATCGTGGAGAAACCCAACGAATCCCTGCGCATGTCTCGATCCACGCAACCTCAACAATACAGGAAAATTCCCTTTGCACTGCTACGCAAATTAAAAGTTGAACCAACTGAATGGGTAAACTCACTTGGGATCGTGGAGAAACCCAACGAATCCCTGCGCATGTCTCGATCCACGCAACCTCAACAATACAGGAAAATTCCCTTTGCACTGCTACGCAAATTAAAAGTTGAACCAACTGAATGGGTAAACTCACTTGGGATCGTGGAGAAACCCAACGAATCCCTGCGCATGTCTCGATCCACGCAACCTCAACAATACAGGAAAATTCCCTTTGCACTGCTACGCAAATTAAAAGTTGAACCAACTGAATGGGTAAACTCACTTGGGATCGTGGAGAAACCCAACGAATCCCTGCGCATGTCTCGATCCACGCAACCTCAACAATACAGGAAAATTCCCTTTGCACTGCTACGCAAATTAAAAGTTGAACCAACTGAATGGGTAAACTCACTTGGGATCGTGGAGAAACCCAACGAATCCCTGCGCATGTCTCGATCCACGCAACCTCAACAATACAGGAAAATTCCCTTTGCACTGCTACGCAAATTAAAAGTTGAACCAACTGAATGGGTAAACTCACTTGGGATCGTGGAGAAACCCAACGAATCCCTGCGCATGTCTCGATCCACGCAACCTCAACAATACAGGAAAATTCCCTTTGCACTGCTACGCAAATTAAAAGTTGAACCAACTGAATGGGTAAACTCACTTGGGATCGTGGAGAAACCCAACGAATCCCTGCGCATGTCTCGATCCACGCAACCTCAACAATACAGGAAAATTCCCTTTGCACTGCTACGCAAATTAAAAGTTGAACCAACTGAATGGGTAAACTCACTTGGGATCGTGGAGAAACCCAACGAATCCCTGCGCATGTCTCGATCCACGCAACCTCAACAATACAGGAAAATTCCCTTTGCACTGCTACGCAAATTAAAAGTTGAACCAACTGAATGGGTAAACTCACTTGGGATCGTGGAGAAACCCAACGAATCCCTGCGCATGTCTCGATCCACGCAACCTCAACAATACAGGAAAATTCCCTTTGCACTGCTACGCAAATTAAAAGTTGAACCAACTGAATGGGTAAACTCACTTGGGATCGTGGAGAAACCCAACGAATCCCTGCGCATGTCTCGATCCACGCAACCTCAACAATACAGGAAAATTCCCTTTGCACTGCTACGCAAATTAAAAGTTGAACCAACTGAATGGGTAAACTCACTTGGGATCGTGGAGAAACCCAACGAATCCCTGCGCATGTCTCGATCCACGCAACCTCAACAATACAGGAAAATTCCCTTTGCACTGCTACGCAAATTAAAAGTTGAACCAACTGAATGGGTAAACTCACTTGGGATCGTGGAGAAACCCAACGAATCCCTGCGCATGTCTCGATCCACGCAACCTCAACAATACAGGAAAATTCCCTTTGCACTGCTACGCAAATTAAAAGTTGAACCAACTGAATGGGTAAACTCACTTGGGATCGTGGAGAAACCCAACGAATCCCTGCGCATGTCTCGATCCACGCAACCTCAACAATACAGGAAAATTCCCTTTGCACTGCTACGCAAATTAAAAGTTGAACCAACTGAATGGGTAAACTCACTTGGGATCGTGGAGAAACCCAACGAATCCCTGCGCATGTCTCGATCCACGCAACCTCAACAATACAGGAAAATTCCCTTTGCACTGCTACGCAAATTAAAAGTTGAACCAACTGAATGGGTAAACTCACTTGGGATCGTGGAGAAACCCAACGAATCCCTGCGCATGTCTCGATCCACGCAACCTCAACAATACAGGAAAATTCCCTTTGCACTGCTACGCAAATTAAAAGTTGAACCAACTGAATGGGTAAACTCACTTGGGATCGTGGAGAAACCCAACGAATCCCTGCGCATGTCTCGATCCACGCAACCTCAACAATACAGGAAAATTCCCTTTGCACTGCTACGCAAATTAAAAGTTGAACCAACTGAATGGGTAAACTCACTTGGGATCGTGGAGAAACCCAACGAATCCCTGCGCATGTCTCGATCCACGCAACCTCAACAATACAGGAAAATTCCCTTTGCACTGCTACGCAAATTAAAAGTTGAACCAACTGAATGGGTAAACTCACTTGGGATCGTGGAGAAACCCAACGAATCCCTGCGCATGTCTCGATCCACGCAACCTCAACAATACAGGAAAATTCCCTTTGCACTGCTACGCAAATTAAAAGTTGAACCAACTGAATGGGTAAACTCACTTGGGATCGTGGAGAAACCCAACGAATCCCTGCGCATGTCTCGATCCACGCAACCTCAACAATACAGGAAAATTCCCTTTGCACTGCTACGCAAATTAAAAGTTGAACCAACTGAATGGGTAAACTCACTTGGGATCGTGGAGAAACCCAACGAATCCCTGCGCATGTCTCGATCCACGCAACCTCAACAATACAGGAAAATTCCCTTTGCACTGCTACGCAAATTAAAAGTTGAACCAACTGAATGGGTAAACTCACTTGGGATCGTGGAGAAACCCAACGAATCCCTGCGCATGTCTCGATCCACGCAACCTCAACAATACAGGAAAATTCCCTTTGCACTGCTACGCAAATTAAAAGTTGAACCAACTGAATGGGTAAACTCACTTGGGATCGTGGAGAAACCCAACGAATCCCTGCGCATGTCTCGATCCACGCAACCTCAACAATACAGGAAAATTCCCTTTGCACTGCTACGCAAATTAAAAGTTGAACCAACTGAATGGGTAAACTCACTTGGGATCGTGGAGAAACCCAACGAATCCCTGCGCATGTCTCGATCCACGCAACCTCAACAATACAGGAAAATTCCCTTTGCACTGCTACGCAAATTAAAAGTTGAACCAACTGAATGGGTAAACTCACTTGGGATCGTGGAGAAACCCAACGAATCCCTGCGCATGTCTCGATCCACGCAACCTCAACAATACAGGAAAATTCCCTTTGCACTGCTACGCAAATTAAAAGTTGAACCAACTGAATGGGTAAACTCACTTGGGATCGTGGAGAAACCCAACGAATCCCTGCGCATGTCTCGATCCACGCAACCTCAACAATACAGGAAAATTCCCTTTGCACTGCTACGCAAATTAAAAGTTGAACCAACTGAATGGGTAAACTCACTTGGGATCGTGGAGAAACCCAACGAATCCCTGCGCATGTCTCGATCCACGCAACCTCAACAATACAGGAAAATTCCCTTTGCACTGCTACGCAAATTAAAAGTTGAACCAACTGAATGGGTAAACTCACTTGGGATCGTGGAGAAACCCAACGAATCCCTGCGCATGTCTCGATCCACGCAACCTCAACAATACAGGAAAATTCCCTTTGCACTGCTACGCAAATTAAAAGTTGAACCAACTGAATGGGTAAACTCACTTGGGATCGTGGAGAAACCCAACGAATCCCTGCGCATGTCTCGATCCACGCAACCTCAACAATACAGGAAAATTCCCTTTGCACTGCTACGCAAATTAAAAGTTGAACCAACTGAATGGGTAAACTCACTTGGGATCGTGGAGAAACCCAACGAATCCCTGCGCATGTCTCGATCCACGCAACCTCAACAATACAGGAAAATTCCCTTTGCACTGCTACGCAAATTAAAAGTTGAACCAACTGAATGGGTAAACTCACTTGGGATCGTGGAGAAACCCAACGAATCCCTGCGCATGTCTCGATCCACGCAACCTCAACAATACAGGAAAATTCCCTTTGCACTGCTACGCAAATTAAAAGTTGAACCAACTGAATGGGTAAACTCACTTGGGATCGTGGAGAAACCCAACGAATCCCTGCGCATGTCTCGATCCACGCAACCTCAACAATACAGGAAAATTCCCTTTGCACTGCTACGCAAATTAAAAGTTGAACCAACTGAATGGGTAAACTCACTTGGGATCGTGGAGAAACCCAACGAATCCCTGCGCATGTCTCGATCCACGCAACCTCAACAATACAGGAAAATTCCCTTTGCACTGCTACGCAAATTAAAAGTTGAACCAACTGAATGGGTAAACTCACTTGGGATCGTGGAGAAACCCAACGAATCCCTGCGCATGTCTCGATCCACGCAACCTCAACAATACAGGAAAATTCCCTTTGCACTGCTACGCAAATTAAAAGTTGAACCAACTGAATGGGTAAACTCACTTGGGATCGTGGAGAAACCCAACGAATCCCTGCGCATGTCTCGATCCACGCAACCTCAACAATACAGGAAAATTCCCTTTGCACTGCTACGCAAATTAAAAGTTGAACCAACTGAATGGGTAAACTCACTTGGGATCGTGGAGAAACCCAACGAATCCCTGCGCATGTCTCGATCCACGCAACCTCAACAATACAGGAAAATTCCCTTTGCACTGCTACGCAAATTAAAAGTTGAACCAACTGAATGGGTAAACTCACTTGGGATCGTGGAGAAACCCAACGAATCCCTGCGCATGTCTCGATCCACGCAACCTCAACAATACAGGAAAATTCCCTTTGCACTGCTACGCAAATTAAAAGTTGAACCAACTGAATGGGTAAACTCACTTGGGATCGTGGAGAAACCCAACGAATCCCTGCGCATGTCTCGATCCACGCAACCTCAACAATACAGGAAAATTCCCTTTGCACTGCTACGCAAATTAAAAGTTGAACCAACTGAATGGGTAAACTCACTTGGGATCGTGGAGAAACCCAACGAATCCCTGCGCATGTCTCGATCCACGCAACCTCAACAATACAGGAAAATTCCCTTTGCACTGCTACGCAAATTAAAAGTTGAACCAACTGAATGGGTAAACTCACTTGGGATCGTGGAGAAACCCAACGAATCCCTGCGCATGTCTCGATCCACGCAACCTCAACAATACAGGAAAATTCCCTTTGCACTGCTACGCAAATTAAAAGTTGAACCAACTGAATGGGTAAACTCACTTGGGATCGTGGAGAAACCCAACGAATCCCTGCGCATGTCTCGATCCACGCAACCTCAACAATACAGGAAAATTCCCTTTGCACTGCTACGCAAATTAAAAGTTGAACCAACTGAATGGGTAAACTCACTTGGGATCGTGGAGAAACCCAACGAATCCCTGCGCATGTCTCGATCCACGCAACCTCAACAACAAGGCGTTTACAGAGAGAGCATTTCTAAATTCCCACTGTGGAGGAAATTTTTGCAGATATGCATGGTTCAAAGTTTTTCTCTAAAATTGATGCCAGCAATGGATTCTGGCAGATCCCCGTCGATGAGGACAGCTCAAAATTCCTGACATTCAGCACTCCCTTCGGACGCTACAAATTTACTCGCCTCCCATATGGCATACACAGTGCCAGTGAAATATTCCAAATCGAAGTTTCCTGCATCATAGAAGGAATTGAAGGAGCCAAAAACATGCAGGATGATATAATAGTGTGGGCACCGACACTGGAAGAACACCATAAGCGACTCAGTTTTGTTCTCAATCGCGTACAACAGCATGGTCTAAAACTTAATAAGAGCAAATGTATTTTTCCCATCGCGAATTAACCGTGAAAAGTAAAGAGGTAGACTTTTTTGTTAACCAGCCTAGTAACACCTTACCTCCCTATTTGGCTCTTGAAGAGCTTATATTTCAGCTAGCCTGTTTGGAGTCCACGGGATTGAATGCTGGTTGTTCAGGCTTGTTTTGTCTTCAAGTGATTCTACGTTTACCTCTCTTTTTATTACTATGCCTTCTACAAATCCACACAACAAACACCTTACAATTTCCTATAGTAACATCAGATGTCTCAGGTCTAACTTTCCTGATGTTCAGTTTTTTCTCTTGGGCAAATATCCTCACATCATTACTCTTTGTGAGACTAATCTGGATGCTTCTAGTGATAGCAAGGATCGACCTGTCGATGCTAATTTGCCGCTTGTCCGCTGAGACGTTTCCATGCATTTGCATGGTCTTGCTCTTTTCCTTCGCAAGAATCAACCCATTACACCCCAACCTTTAATCTCATGTACTTTTATCTGTTTGAGATTATCTGCATTCTACTTAATATTTGTTCTTTTTTTTACTACCTTCTGTCCCGTTGTTGATGCTATATCCAACAGTATTGACGAGGCATTGCAAATTCATCCATCAAGCTCGATCTTTGTTTTTGGTTACTTCAATGCTCAAACTCACCCTAAATGGACTCCAGACAGATTTCTCCAAGGTGAAAGCAAACATGTCTCATCCCAAGAATAAGGACTTTCAGCGCTTCTTCGGCATGACCAACTATCTCGGCAAGTTCCTACCACTGTTAAACGTCAAAGGAGAGACGGAAAAAGAGAGTGATTTTTTTACACGGTCTGCTTTTATATTGTTTACCTAGTGGTCTGGCCGACGTAGTTGCCTATTTTTTGCGCTTTTTAGGCGAGACTGGTCCGTGGGAGCCGAATTTTGTGGCCACAGTTTGAGCTTTTGTGTTGAAGTGAATTTCGGATTGGTTTTGTTATAAACGTGTTCCTATGGAACTAATTTTACAAACGTGAAAATTAGCGTTGAATGTTAATCATGTGTAAGATTGGAAATTCCTGCTCCCCTCACCACGCGTCTCCTATCCCTTATGTTTTAATCGTGTCCGCAGGTCACATGTTTAGACCCGCGGTAGTAAAACGACTTTGCATTAAAACGATAAAAGGGAGAACAGCAAGTAATCATGGTAGAGAAAGAACGGAACACATTTGAATCACAATTTATAAACATAAAATAAGAAATAAAACACTTGTAAGAATTAACCAAAAGGCGAGATTATGCAAACATAACAAGTGTTTATTAAATAAATAAAAAATCAAATAAAAGTTCTGCTCAGGTTTGGGGAGTTTTTGATATGGGGGCTGGTTTAGTTAAGATCGAGAATGGTTGATCAGTCCAGAGTTATAAAAATTTGCAAATAACGAAAGTTAAAAAAAATTTGCAAATAATGAAAGTTAAAAATAAGTAATTATTTTTTCATAGGGCACTTACCTTTGTATAGCCTTTTTTGTGTGTTAATTGACACGCTGAGTGGAAAATATTTTCACAGGATTTTAGATCCTCACATCAGTCTCTTTTGCGGAGTTTCGTTAATGTGACCAGCTTAGCCTATCTCGTAAATCTCGTCCTTCCTTGTATACGGGAGTATAGCTTTCGATTTAAAGTGCTGGATAGGCACACCATTTTGATATGGCTTCACCCCCTCCGCTCCTGAAATCTGACTGTCTCATCTTTCCCGGATAGTTTTTTTTAGGTGACGAGATATAGGTAATCTTGTATCCAGAAAGGAAATTGTTGCCTTCGTTTATATGGCCAACTTTGTCGGATAGGATTTTCTCCTTTTGTTTTTTGTGTGCGGAGATACATCTTATTTCGATTTCTGCTTGGTCGGCAGCAAATCTTAGAAACGTCTCTACTCCACTGCTGCCGCGAACCAACTCCTCGTGTTTCTTCTTGTCGGCTTTCTCCCGCTCCCTGCCTAGCCCCCCCCCCCCCGCGCTTCTTGGCCTTTTCGCCACGATCAAAGTGTAGTATCTATTCCGATGGATACTACACCATATACACCGGTATCGTCTTGGCCTTCGGTGCTTGATTTCCGTCGGTCTATTGGTTTGTCCTGTGCAGTTCTAGGAGGTCCACCCCCAGGTGTTGCTTTCTCACCCTTTAAAAAGGGGTTTGTTTATTGCTAATGGCCTGAGGCGCCCCTACCGGGGAATGCCGACGGGGCTGCCTAGGCATTTTTTGACGGTCACAGGTGCTCTTGCTCTAGGGTGCTGACTTTTCAAATCCCACTTTCCGACCTTTTGTCACATTTTACTTTGTGGGAGGTAGATAAATACCAGCAACAGGCTTTTCTCCAATTTGATTGGTTGCCCTTCATCCGCCCCCGCAAACTGCGTGGGCTGACTTTACGGCTCTTGGCCTCTCGCTGTCTAGACTACATCCGGTCCCAATTTTTAACGTGCGTCTTTTTTGTGAATTGCACCATAGCGTTTTTTTGTAGGAGAACATGTACCAACAAGTCCCCTATTCATCTTTTAAGGTTTTATGGTGCAAATATGTGGATATAATAGTTTCTGTTTTTTCTGCTTATGCTGTTTTTTGATAAAATATCAAAGGATGTCAATCCTATAAACTATAAAATATTAGAGGATGTCAATCCTATAAATTATAAAATATTAGATGTCAATCCTATAAACTATAAAATATTAGAGGATGTCAATCCTATATAAATTATAAAATATTAGAAGATGTCAATCCTATAAACTATAAAATATTAGAGGATGTCAATCCTATAAATTATAAAATATTAGATGTCAATCCTATAAACTATAAAATATTAGAGGATGTCAATCCTATAAATTATAAAATATTAGATGTCAATCCTATAAACTATAAAATATTAGAGGATGTCAATCCTATATAAATTATAAAATATTAGAAGATGTCAATCCTATAAGCTATAAAATATTAGAGGATGTCAATCCTATGAATTTGTTTTTTAAATTCATCGCAAATTATTAGTTTGCAAAATATGTTTAGTTTAATTTACGCCTTTTGTTTTCAGACTGAAGGATTAATGTTAAGGTTAAAGAAGTTTTTTTTTTGGGGGGGGGATAACACTAAATAAAAAATACTAATTTCCCAAATTGATGTTTTGTTGTTTCTTGATTATAACACGTTTGTTAAAAAAAAGAAATACACACGATTATTCTTGCGAATAATCTTGTTAGTTATATCATATCACTTAATTATTTAAAAAACAACAATTTATTTTGCTTTAGCTATTCATTTGTGACCTATTTGTGTTCAAAAATAATCATATTGAAAAGTAGTTTTAAGCAATTTAATTTGTCGTAAATAGAGACTGTGCGAAAAATATCCGGTTATGTACCTACTTCCTGTAATTGCTGAATGCAGATTATTTTACTCAGTCATATTTTTATGGCAAATTATATTGTAAGCACGACCAGCCATTTTTTTTTACAAATGAGATTAAACCATTGTGTGTGTGTCGCCTTTTGTAAGTGTGCGTATGCCAGGTTAGATAAGGGTATCTTCCCCTCATATCTCATACCATTCCCCTTGACTGCAACCTCCGACCAACGTTGGGATTAAATATCCCTGGGAGAAAGTTCAATTCTCACACGTGAGAATGCAATAACAATTATGTAGATAGGTACAAAATAGAAACGGGGCAACAGCTTTTGTGAGAAGGAACACAACAACAATTGTATATAAGTTTAAAACAGTTTTATTTGTGAGAAAACATGAGGGTAAATATATGCAACAAATGGTGAGTTCAAAGTTCAGAAAGGAGAAAGTTAATTTAGGTTTGCGAAAACGTGCTTCGCGAACTTATCTTGTGGGAGTTCTGGTAACAGGTTGCATGTGCGCCCGCCTCCAATTCTGGCTCTTGTCGAGATGTAGTCTCTTCAGTCCAAGATGGTTGGTAACAGGAAGGAGAGAGGCCTCTCTGCGAATGCTTTGTCTCAGAAGGATCCAGAAGGTCTCAGAAGTCTACGGCAGTTTAAAATTGAAAACACAAAATCGCCATATTTGATCAGGTGACGTCGAGAGACTAGTTTTAAATCGAACTAAAAATGTATCTTCTGAATAATGATATCGAAGCAATCTTTACTGTAACCGGAACTTTTTGATTACAAGTATTTCTGACTCTCCAGAGTGTTCACGCTGACTTCCGGGTTATCATGCAGTAAATTTCAAGTACGGATGATCATAAATGATGAAATAAACTTTTTGTAACGGAAAATTAAGAATTGTATTTTTAGTATAATAAAATAGTTGTTAACAAAATACATTTTCAAATATATGTTTGTTTATATTTTTATGAAAATATAACAAATATTTAATAAAAAATCTGTCTTTTTATTGATATAAATAAAGTTATGATCATAAATGATAAAATAATCTTTTTTAACGGAAAATTTAGAATTGTATTTTTATTATGATAAAATAAGTTGTTTTAATGAAAATATAACAAACTATTAATAAATCTTTTCTTATGAATCAATTATGTTGAAATGACTGTAGGGAACATGAAGGGGGCTTACCTGCGAAACGTCCTCGTGTTGTTTGTCTGTCCTGTGCGCTGCGGATGAAAGAAAGGAATTCAACATGGCGTCCATGAACCTTTATTACGTACGGTTCACGCAGAGTCTCGCGAAGTCGCGTTGCACGCATGCAAATTAGGTGTGCCTCAGTATAATAAAAGCGGGTCTCTTACCGTCTTAAAAACGAGTCGGTGCAAAGTAAGTGCACGTGTGACGAACGGTGAGATCTGCTTTGGAAGTTGACAGAGTGATTTGCGACCTTCGTTATTACTACAATGACTGCTGTTTGTTTTTCGTATGAAAATATCACAAATCTTTCCGTTAAAAAAAGTTACTTTTATCATTTATGATCATCCGTACTTGAAATTTACTGCAGGATATAATCCGGAAGTCAGCGCGGTTGCGACCTCTTCTGGAGAGCCGTATTTCTTATATAATTGAAAATGTAAGAAGTTTTTTTTTGTTTTCAAATACTAAAATGAATTCGCCATTTTGAATACGTAAATTTTATGTCTAATAATAAAAAAGAAATTAAAAAAATATATCATGTGTTTATCAAAAATTTAGAACAAAAACCAATTTGTGAAAACAATAAAAAAATAACAATATTAGGTTTATTATTTGTTTATTCATAAATATAAACAAATATATGTTTTTTGTAAATATAATGTGTTTATTATTATATGTCTTCCTTTTTAATTTTCTGCGAACCCTTTTTTCCGGTTGCCATCTTAAATCCTGACTTCCACCCGTTAATCACGTCACGTTTTAATTAACACATCTTATATGCGTTTTTTTTCTTGAAAGAAGGTTGGCAAACAAACAGTAAGTATTACTTGAATTTAATTGATTTTGGTGGTTCTTTTTTACTACAGGGGCGCGACCGAACCATTATGAATTGATATGAAATTGAGTCAATGTTCTAATTTTGCATGTAAACAAAGAACAGTAATTTTATAGAATCGTGTCAAATCAGGTGTTTTTATGTTTGTTTTTCGAGTGCCATGAGAACGATTTTGGCACTGAATACAGTCGCAAATAATAAGTAGTTTCGTTGTTACGTACCCTAATCCGGTAATCATTACTATTAGCGACATAAATTATTTAAAAGACAATACAGTTGGGAAATTAGTCAAAAACAATTTATTTTGCTTTTCCTAATCATTTGTGATCTATTTGCGTTAAAAAATAATATTTAATAAAATTTCTTGGCATTTTAAGTTATGGTAAGTACCCATTCTGAGCAAAGTAGCCTTCTGTGTTGATTTACTTGTTTAGGTTAAACAAAGATGGCTACTTTGCTCAGAATCGGGGTATACGACACGTATAACTTGTATTAAATATGTTGTTTTTTTAACACAAATGAGTAGGGAAAAAAAAATAAATAGTTTTTCACTAATTTCACAGCTTTATTTCTTTAAAAATAATTATTAATCTCTAAAACTGGTTTGAAGACGGAAAAAATTAAGACATTACCAGACTTTCATAAAATTTTATTATTTATGAAATAATTTTTTTTTTTTCGAAATGGATTCATTAGTAAGCCTAAAACCAATTTTACAACAAAATTTTTCATTTTCATTTTTGTGCTTGATAAAACGACAATACCGGGGTGGTGGGTTAATATTGATGTTTTTTCTTTGCTTCTATTAGTCATTTAATTTTTTTCTTCAAACAATTATTTTCTGTCTGTAAAAAAACTTATTTTAGTTTATTAAAGATGAATTCAATTTGGCAATTTTATACCAGATGACAATGATGTCTGGGATATAACTCTATTTGACTGACAAAAAAGACGATTTCAATTTTGAAAAACTTCATTGATTATTATAAAATAAAATTTTGAAAACATATTTAAGTTTTTCAATTTAATATTAGCTAAACAACTTTTTCATTTGAATTTAAAATATTGTCGATTTCATTAATCAGTTTTGAATCTTAACGAAGAACGGTATGTCGAATTCTTAACGATTAATTATGACATAGTTTTACAATTAAATCAAATGAAGGAAAAAACTTTAATTTTTAAATAAAGTTCTTTGGTCACGTACCAAAGGAAAGTTGAGAAAATTCTCTCAACTAATTCCATCTATAAGAGAACAATATGTTCTTACAGAATATTTTACAGTTTTTGGTTTGTTTATTTGTTTATTAACCTTTCCTTGAAAACATAACATCTAACACATTGTCCTCTTAACATTCTGAAGAGAACAAATAACAGAATCCGTCGAAACAGCGTAGAGTGAAACTCACTTCAGCCAGACATTTACTATCGACATAAAAAAGGAATGAAACGAAACACCAAGAAGAGAAGAACACTATGATTGCATTCTTGCCGTTCGGTGCAGTCGTCCCTTAGTAAAGATGGATCAAGGTGGTCTAGGTCTTAGTCTTAATAGATGGCTTAGTACGACATCCGAAGCCTGAAGTTAAGTGGTCTACGAGCGATCCCTCATCTCACGTTTCATAGTGGATTCGAAACACGACGATAATAGTAACATCCATCCGATCGTCCATGTCAAGTCACTTGGCCCGTTCACACACATCGCCACATAAGTAGCAACAACAACAGCAACCTGCCAGCAGTCCGAACGGCAACACTGATAGTTATCACCACCACTGCTATGGCAAGCTTCAGTGGAATGGAAAGCGACACCTTTGATAATACCATGATGGCACCAATTGTGGTTCTGGCTTAGAGGCTTTCAGCAGTTATCACACATTGCTCCAATCTCATGGTTCTTCTCATACTGGACGCAATTGGGTGGCAGCAGAAAGCCTCGGTTGACAAACATGCAATGGTTATGGTCGCTTGTATTTTGCTTAGCTTTTAAATTTTCATGTGGCAAACTAACAACAATTGGCCATTATATTGACGATGATCGCTGAATAGAAATGATCCTTCCGCAAATTTACCTATGGAAACCTTGTTACAACTTTTACTTCTTGCAAATGATTGGTTTTGGTTGTTTTCTCCAACCATCGACTGCCTCAGCTGAGATGCATGAGTGTCAGTGTTGCTAACATTACACAATGCAGCAGAGGTCAAATCCGATGACTTCACCAGACTGATCAGCACCATAATCAACACCTACTGGGAATTTCTCGTTCACGTGTTTAGTTAAAAGCTCTGATCATACAAAGCTCACCATGAAATTAATCACATCAGCATAAAAAGGAAAAGGCTGAAATCTCCTTTCTTATCTTACTCGACCAGACAGTGGGGGAGAGAATGGGAAGAGGGTTCCCAGCCCAAACTGCTCTTAAATCCTTATTGGACCTTTCTGTCTACCTTACTAACAGGTCATTGTGTCTGATATGCTACCTGAGCTATTCACAGTTTCACCCGTTCTAATACGTAATGTTAACTTAAACTTGCATTGCTTAAGTTTTGAGACAAGTGTATGACTACATGGCACATTCTTATAAACAACTGATTTTCTTGACATGCGCTGCTGCTGCATGTTTGCCAATGATAGAGGAGGGAAAACTGCATCTCAGCACATGACAGAAAAGTTTAGCATGTGGCAGATCAGACGACGACCAATCTTCTTTTCACAGTTGCATCGAGTTTAGGCAAACAAGTCTGATTCAAGCATGGACAACCATTGATCACTGATCACACCAGCCGACTGTGTTATCAGCAGGGTTTAAGAGGCTCTGGCTGGCGGATGTGTATCCCTACTTTTTGGCTTGCTAGTTGAGCAGCCCAGCCCTTAATCTTGTGTCTGTGTGTATGGTGAAGTGTGTTGCCAAGATCAAACCTGCTGGCTATGCATCGCCTTGGCACCTTCCACATATCTGGCAGGGTGCGGGCACTTGTGAGAGTGGTCCTGCAGACACTATTTATTCACTTATCACCTAAATCCAATCATAGACACATGTCCGTTTGTCTAAACCGCCATCTTTGTCTTTCCAGTCAATAAAAATCAACAACAACAAGAGAGATCATTCAAAGAACTTATCACAAATGAACAAAACTCTTATATCCTAATACAATGGGAGATAACTCAACATGATTGGTGTCCTCTTGTGAAATCGTCTACAGTTCCATAAAAATAAAACAAATATAAAACAACAAAAGTAAAACAAGTCTAAAATTGAAACAATTCACTCAGAATTTCAGATTGTCTTACAAAGATGGGAGCCATCTTTGTAAGACAATCTGTTACCTGTTTTCGGCACTGATCTATTCAGTTTGAATTTCATTCTTCTGGCCACATCAACTCTCAAACGCCGGTCACTCACAAGATTTTATAACTTTAAAGTCACTACCAGAAAGGCATTGTCCGTTTTACAATTTCTGTAGTCCGAATGTCTTCTGAAGCATAGTGGCTATGAATATATCAGCATCAGCTGCTTCACATAGCGCCATAGCCTCTGAAGCTAATGGACTTTTTGTTACACAGTGAGGTTTTTTATGACCAGTATATAGGAGCCATTCTGTTCATTTTGTGACAAACAAAGATGATAAAACCACCTTGTGAAAATCCATCCTCCAAACTAGCATAGATGGCATCTAGATAGCAAAAAATATTCCGATCCGAATGTTACCAAAGCTGGGAAAAGATACAAAACATGTCCTTGATTTAAACTTTATTATTGATTAGTTTGTTTCGAAGAGTAACTTCATTTTTGGAGATTTTCCAATGTTACTCATTCTAGATACATCAAACAGTATGTCGTGTCCAGTCTGGATAGATACCCACATAATCTAACTAGTCAATCTCTTTAGCTCTGTGTTCTCCTCTTGACATTATTAATGAGTTTTCCTTAATGATCTTCCTTTCTTTATGTCTATTGAGAATATTGATTTTGATCTATCATGATCCCATTTTTTGTTTGCTTAACATTCAATCCCTACAATTTAAATGTTCCATGTTCATGCTTTCCAATTTTAAATATCCTTTTAAATTTTCTGATCACTTTTTTCTGAAATAGAACATTTCTACAAAATATAAAATAATCCACGTGTATTGGTAGAATGTCTATGAAGTCAGCAATAGCAGCATGCCGAAGAAACTGCATTGTCGTGTGCACTGACCATTCCTTTCAAGCAAGTTAACTCATGAGGAACTCATTTGTACCATGAATGCATCTTTCTAGCTTCCACATCTGTGATTCTAGACACACGTCATATGATGGTCGAAGAAATACCTCTCTCCCCAGAATATTACCTTATACAAATACTAAGATTAAATCAAGAGTCTCTACCTGCTACATCATAATCGAGGTCGTAAACAATACAAGATTCATAGCCTCACAGCTGTACGTAGGGTAATATGTCTTTAAGTTATGGGAATCTTCGTTCATAACCACATGCAACAAAATAAGACTTCACAGTCTTTTTGGAATTCTCAAATTTTACTGCTATCACCCATTTTGTTGATATACATTTTTGCTGCCCCATGTTAGACACATATTCATATACTTCATGAACTTTCATATTTTCCAATTGTCTTTTCTTCGCATCAATCACATCTTTCCTTTGTTCTTTTTCAGAAGACAAACTGCATGTTCCTGATGACTTACTCCTTCTCTTACTTGAGGAAGTTCTCAATTTAAATTTATATTCTACAACTTCTTTTCTTATTTAGTTTCATACTCTGATATTTCACTTCCTTTCTATTGCTATAAGAATTGTAATTAGTTTGTCCTTCATCTTCCTGTTCCAAACCTTCATTCATTTTATTTGAAGAAGTTGTATTTTCATCATTCTTTAGACTTCATAATTCCGTGTCTACCTTCACTTTCTTTCTATTGCTATAAGCATTGTTATTAGTTTGTCCTTCATCTTCCTCCTCGAACACTTCATTAATTTTATTTGAAGAAGTTATATTTTCTTCATTCTTTAGGCTTCGTAATTCCGTGTCTACCTTCATCAAGTGACATTGATGCATCCTGAAAAAATGTCATATCAATACACATTGACCTTTTTTTCTGAACACTTTAGTTGACACACGCCATTCTTTGTAGTTTTGTCTTGTATAGTAGACACGGTCACCTGTGACAAATCCTTCATCTGCACAAATCCTTACATAGTATATCAATGCTCTTTGAATTCTTTCGCTAGATTCGCCTTTTATGAAGCTTTTCCTTGCTGCATGTAAGGCATTTAAATTTATTCTAACCATATCACTGATTGTTCTAGCTCCCAATGCAAGTAACCGATTATTCAAAAATGAGATGGGTTTAATATTTGACCCAAATACAAGCTCATTTGGACTATACCTAGAATGATTCTTAAGTGTATTTTTGGCGTTCACAGTCCAAGCTAAAGCTATTTCTGGCTCACATTTTTCATCCTCTAATGTTTTTCCATTGCTCCAGCAATTATTAGATTGTGATGTTCCACAGAACAATTTAATCCAGCTCATGAGTAAAAATAATAAAACAAATAGTGATAGCAACGATTTGGCTGATTTAGTACACACGTTACAAAACATTAGTCAAACTGTGTTAACAAAATGTGCTTAGTACAAATGTTATTATCAAAGTATTTATGTATTTTAATATTACCTGAAAGAATGTTTTTATTTCTTTGGTAAACTATGAAAAGTATGTACACTATAAAACATTTTATTGCAGTTTGGATTTCATTAACACAGGATTCTTGAATTGTTACTTCAATACTATTTGAAAATATTCATTAGACTACAAAGCTGAAACATATTTTTTACTCGACCGTTTAAAAAATAAATGGATCCTGTGAAAATAATTATTTTTCAAAGAACATGTATAAAAATTATATTGTTTTAAAATGTATCCTTATCTGTTTATTTTTTGCAGAAACTCCAGCAATCAAAACAAATAACAAATGCACTGTTGGATCTTCATTAATTTGATGACTTGAAGTATGGAAATGTCTTAAGAAAAAATATTTGAAATTACTTGATGTAAATTGCCTGAAGGTAAAACTCTAAAAGGAGAGAAATATCATTTTTTTAACAGTGTGAATCTTTCTTTCATAAAATCACATTTGATGATAACATATTAGAGTAACATTTTCTTGTCAATTGTATCAGTATTTCTTTTATGCCCAGTCTTATTCAGTAGAAAAATAGCTTGATAACCTATCGCAAGTGCTTAATTCTAAGACATTCATGGACCTTTAATAAATTCAAAATTTCACACATCGAAAATACTTAAAAAACAAAAACATCAACAGCTAATTATGAGAACTGAAATTATAGAATAATTATGGACTGCAAAAATGGCCAGTTTTTATGAATCATCTATTAAAATATCTAATGTTGGTTTGTCTACTATCAAAGCTATTTCAACATTGTCATTGTGAAGAATTATTCCTTAATTTCAAAGTCACAAACAATAAAAAATATATATTAATGTTTCTAAATTCCATTTCTGGCACAAAAGCACAATATAAAAGAACTACAGTGAAACAAATTGTAGTAAAAAATCTCAAATATTTTTACTTCAAAAATGAAAGTAAAATCTAATACTGGAGAGCGATATTCGTGTAAAGTATGTGACTCTTCTTTTTCATTAAAATCCAGTATGGTAATTCATATGCGAACACATACTGCTGAGAAACCATATTCTTGTGAAATATGCGGCTCTTCTTTTTCAAGTAAATGTAAGATGCTGCAGCATGTACAAACACATACTAGAGAGAAACCATATTCTTGTGAAATATGTGGTTTTTCTTTTTCAAGGAAAAACGGTCTTCTTCACCATATGCGAACACATACTGGAGAGAAACCTTATTCTTGTGAAATATGCAGCTCTTCTTTTTCAGTAAAATCTAGCATGCTGCGACATATGCGAACACATTCTAGAGAGAAACCATATTCTTGTGAAATATGCAGCTTTTCTTTTTCAAGAAATAACGTTTTTCTAAACCATATGCGAACACATACTGGAGAGAAACCACATTCTTGTGAAATATGCGGCTCTTCTTTTTCATTAAAATTTAATATGATTCAACATATGCGAACACATACTGGAGAGAAACCATATTCTTGTGAAATATGCAGCTCTTCTTTTTCAAGAAAATACAGTATGTTGAAACATATGCGAACACATACTGGAGAGAAACCATATTCTTGTAAAATATGCAGCTCTTCTTTTTCAGTAAAATTTAGTATGCTGCAACATATGCGAACACATACTGGAGAGAAACCATATTCTTGTAAAATATGCGGATTTTCTTTTTCAAGAAAAAACAGTGTGTTAAAACATATGCGAACACATACTGGAGAGAAACCATATTCTTGTGAAATATGCAGCTCTTCTTTTTCATTTAAATATAACATGCTGAAACATATGCAATCACATACTGGAAAGAAACCATATTCCTGTGAAATATGCAGCTCTTCTTTTACACAAAAATCATCTATGTTGACCCATATGCGAACACATACTGGAGAAAAACCATATTCTTGTGAAATATGCTGCTTTTCTTTTTCAAGAAAATACAGTATGTTGACACATATGCGAACACATACTGGAGAAAAACCATATTCTTGTAAAATATGCCGCTCTTCTTTTTCATTAAAATTTAATATGCTACAACATATGCGAACACATACTGGAAAGAAACCATATTCTTGTAAAATATGCAGCGTTTCCTTTTCATTTAATTCTAGTATGCTGCGGCATATGCGGACACATCCTGGAGAGAAACCATATTCTTGTGAAGTATGCAGCTCTTCTTTTTCAAGGAAACAGGCTATGTTGTGACACATGCGAACACATACAGGTTAAAGACCATATTCTTTTATAGTATGTGGATTTTTTTTAGATAGAAAAAGGTGTTTGAACTACCTACTCAACATCATCTTTGAATTTTTTAGGTCGCTCTGTACAAGGGTTTTTCAGGACAATGTGACAGGATGCTTCACTCTACAAGAAAACCCTGACCAAATATTCAGAATAACATAAGATCCTCTCAGCACGACTATACACTGTCCCATGCAAGGAATATTGCACCTTCTTCTAGTGATGGTACCTCAAGTAACAGCACTTAGCTGAATACTCCACCAGACTATATTAATTCTTGTCCTGGAATTCGGTGAAACCGAGAAACCCCAAAATACATATACTATAACATTGTTAAGTGGAAAATTGAGAGAGGACAATTAATGGGATTAACTTCTTTACTAACTCAATGTTTGACAGATAGAGGAAAACTTTAATAGAATATTCGAATATTGATGTATCTTATATAGATATTAATTGTCAGCCCCAGGAAGAAGAACTTTGATTACTGAGAACTTCTACTGAAGTAAGATGAAACAAAAAAGACCAGAGAATTGCAGAGAATATGTATGCTGTTCGAAAAATTTGCAAAACACAGCTCACAAACACAAGGTAATTGCCGAGTTTTCTGTTAGCTTTTTCAACAATGACTAGGGAATTTTCCCAGTCTGTAGGTTCACTAACAGGTTTTATGATACCATATTCTGTCATGTGTATTAATTCTGTTTTTAGTTTTTCTTTTATAGAAAAAGGAACCGATCTTGGTGGATGGATTACAGGAGTTATCTGGTGATGCACTGTGATATGATGTGTTATTGGCAAAGTGCCGATTTCTCCGAAACAGTCTTCATATTTTTCTGTCATGTCGTTTGTGTTCGACAAATTTATTTTTAAAATTCTCTGAATTAGGTTCAGATCTTGAGCTGTCTTTTCATCTATGTCACTTTGTTTTTGCTACAATTAATTTTATTTGTTTTCATACTTTTTTGTATTTAATAACTGCTGTGCATTTTCCTCACACGTTTATAGCTGTGTTATTGTAGGCTTATAATCGAGTTGTGGATTTTTACAGTTGTTGTTTTGTGAATGTTTTTATTTTCTCTGAATGGCAGTACGGTCACATCTGCTCCAGTATAAATTTTGAATTTTCGTTTCTGTAGGATAGATTGTTTTTGTATTCTGACATATTGTATATATATAAATATTGAGTATGAACGGAAATAGTTAGTACTTAGTATGACAGATCAAGAAATGTGAGAGAGATTGAAAGAGACGTGTTAACAAAATTTATTATGCTGTTTGACTATACAAATTTGTGTCCGACGTGAATTTGTCTTGTCTGTGACATTATTCCATTCAACACTTTCCATTAAAACCACATGGACAAAGAGAGTAGTAAACAAACGAAACTTCAGTTAAGTTCGAAAAAATACTTTTTTCAATCCACATATGTCTTCATTTTAACTGCACTATTGTTTTGTTCTCTTTCTGGTCAAGTAAAGTTTTAAGCAATTTTGTTCCTTTATTGGAATGAGAAACTAAATCTCTATCTAATGGCCACCGAATATTAGACTATATCTGGTAAGGTCCACACCTAAGTTTTGCTGACATGCATAGGACTGAAAAGACAAGATATCTACTCAACCTTCAAGTTCACCTCAGTGGAAGATAAGCTTGACATCGACAACGTCATACAGCAGTTTGATGCATATTGCCAGCCTGGTAAAAATCTGACTATCCGAAGACACACATTTCTTACCAAGTGAAGTTAATGGCAAAAGTTCAATGATTTTGTCACAGTACTTTGTCAACGTTTTGCAGACTAAATTGGGGGACCTGATGGACTTTTTAATAAAAGACGTTCTCATTATTGGGAGAAACAATCTATGTGTAAGGGACGCCTGTTGAGAGATAATTACATTACGCTGGACCAAGCAATCCGGACTGGTCAAGCATCAAAAGAAATGAGAAGACAGACCAAGGAATTAGTAAGTACAGAAGGACATGATGCAAACAGGGCAGCTATCACACACAGATGCAAAAGGAGAGAAATTTCTCCTGACCCAAATGTGATCCAGCATATGACACGCAACGACAGATCAACTCCTGCAAATTCTGCGCTGGTTCACACCCATGTGATGAGCATATGACACGTGATACATAAACTGCAATCGCAAAGGACATTTTTCCAGCTGCTGCTATGTCCGAAGGACAGTCCGCTGAGTAGAAGCATACTCTTCAGACTTTGATTCATCTGACATCTTCCTATGCATGATCACCATTAACGACTCCGAGCACGAGGTACAATGATCTTACAACCAAGCAGCAACTGCACTCTCCATCAACACTCAACCATGACGGACAAGCCAATCCATGGATGTCAACGGCAACAGCGTTAATTTCAAAATCGATGTACTGCCCAAAACAACATACAACAGACTGTATCAGTGACCAAACCTAAGTCCAACCTCTATTAGCCTCACTCCCTACAATGACACAAACATTTCTTTTCTGGGTAAATTCACAGTCTCCATGAAGTACAAAAAAGTCACTGCGTCAATCAAGTTCATCGTTGCTGATACCATTTCACAACCAGTTTTAGGTGCCACAACCTACGAGAAACTCAATTTGATTAAGTATATTTTTCAGATTAATACAAATCTTCCAGATCTTCTAAAAAATATCAAGACTGCTTTGGTGCACTCATAATGACAGGTGGATTTGTCAGGTCACTATAAAGTCGACACCTTTGCCTAGCGAAAGAGGAACCACTTAGTGCACCACTTAGTGCACCACTTATAGTACGTCTGGCTAGAGCCTGTATTTGCGACTAACTTATTGTATGTAATTAAGTATTCTTAATACATTTCTTATTCCTTCTATTCCTGTCTTGTGTTCTTATTTATTGTTATTAGTACGATATAACACTTTAAAAAATCATTAATTAAAACATGTACCAAGCACTTTGATTTTTTGAAAGCATTGCCTATTTAGAGCTTTGAAATATTCTTCTTCTGAATCAAATATTCTTTGCCCAAAATAAAATAACCTACCCACCACAAAAAAAAACGGTTGCCTTCAGAATTTCTAGTTAGCAATTGTTTTAAAGAAAGATTATTTTTTAACGTTTAAAATACTGAAAGGATTATCGAAATAAAATACTTGGTTTATTTTTGGTGAATTTTTAAAAAATTAGATTTTTCACCTTTTTAGACTGAATTAGAGCAGGTGCGTGTTTTTGATCATACCTATTAGAAAATGAATGCACCCAGTAAACTGAGAACCAAACACATGAGAATATCTATCCACTAATCAATTTCATATGAAATAGATTTTGTGTGAGATTTACTAAAAAATATTTCGTATTATTGTCTCGAATCAATTTCCTCTTATTATTGTTCTCTGATAGGAGTGAAGGGAACATTACGGAAATGTTTTTGCATGTGATTACTGTTTAGTGTTTGTTTACCTTTTTGTTTTACGTTTATTCTGGATTATTTAAGTATTTTAATTTTATACTTCTATTATTATTGTGGTTTCCTTTGTTGGTCTCCGCAAATTGTGTTTAAATTTATTTTTGTCAAAAGGCTAAAGGTCATCACCACTTCTATCGTTTCGAGGCACAAGTATTTTATTTACCTCTTTTCCGGTAGGTTAGACACAAGGTCAGGTGTGTGTTTTGATTAAAGTTTTTCTGTGGAACGAACTGGATTCGAACCCGGCACACTCAGGTCCTCAGTTTGTGCCGTTAACTATTTAGCTACGTTGCCATATTGGCGGGAATTTTAGTCCTAACTCAGTTTGTCTTACGGATGGCTAAACAACATGATGAATGTTGCTAATCGCTACAGGTAGATAAATAAAGCCTCGTGGAAGCATACTCCCGAGGCAGTCACTTATCATACGACAAACGACCAAGGCATGCTCAAACAGTATTGTCTAATACGGCAGACGGACCAAGGGTTTTCCCTAAACACAGGTTTGCAGCGATCTGACACCGAAAAATGTTCGACGTTAAAACTCAACGGAAACAAGCAGGGTGAATTGCTAAAAGGATTCCTCCATAAAATGGATGTATTTTATCAGTTTATCCATGACATTTCGAAAAAGGAATTGTCATTATTATAAAAAAATCTAGAAAGTAGTTGATCGAGTACAAAATTGTGTTGAGCATATCGACCTTGATCTGGACCTTGTCAATGAAGGACTTGTTATTCCCGAATTGTCACCCATATGGTACTAACTAGGCTTAATGTTGCTTAACATCGGTGATCTGGTATGTCACCGAGATTATGGCACCCGGGTAGGGTGCGGGTAAAATGAATTTAGAAGTAGGCTGATAAAGTTGAGTATGAAGAGGGAAGGACGGAAGCAATCTAGGAGTTTCCCAACATGAGTCAGATTGAACACTCTCTGTCAATTGAGAACGAATGTCCCTATGGACTGACAGGAGAGGTCAAGGGAGTGCTCTGCTAGAGCTTAAGATTTCGGGGATGCTCCTCTCACAGAGTAGATTGTGATTTCACGCTTACTTCCGGGTGGTCATGAATTATATTACAACTGAGTAACTATGGAAAATAAGATAAACCTTCAGCATTTGAAATCTGGAATCGATTTTCGCATTGGCAGGAGTTATATCCCAGACCCTGCTCACAGCAAATACTATCTTCGCCTGAAGATAATTGATGACAGACCTCAAGCAGCTCTAAGAACTCTTAATTTCCTTTTTCTTTCTCGGATACTGTCCAAGTTTCTTTTTTTTTGGTTGTTCGTTTTAAACCTATACCAAACTTTTGTGAAAATCCCTTTTCGTTGTTGTTATAAAGATGTTTTGTTAATTCATTTCGTGTCTGAAACTTAAAAGAGGGACAACTCCCCCTTCTTTACATATGCACACACATACGTACGTACACAGACACACATACACAAACACACGCGTGCGTGCACATGCATCATTCCACCTACACTCACTTTGTATATGTTGTAATGAACGCTATTTCATAGTCGGTTCTGCATACAATAAATGTTTTATTGAATCATATTTTCTTCGACTTTGTTACTTTGCCTGTATATGAACAAAAAAATATATACTTTGCTTGTATATGTGTATGCTTGCATATGAACACACACACACACACACACACACATATATATATATATATATATATATATATATATAAAGTGGTGTACTAAAAGCGAACTTTTAGGAAAATTTAACTTGAATAAATTGCCTTTTTGCGGAATATACCTTGCTCGTAGCATATTCCGCAGTATGTGCCTCTCCACCATAAACGAAGACGGAAACCCAATACCTGGATCACTAAACCCAACGAAATGCGTACTGACAGCATACAACAACACTGAAATAAAATGCCATGGCACCACAAACATCAGGTGCAAATACAAGGACTCCTCATGGCTCATCACTCAATTTTATGTGGTCAACACTCCAGGACCAGCTATACTGGGCCTGCCAACATCTGTAGCATTTAACGTTGTGACAATGAACTGTGCCATATCCGTTCAGCAACAACCTATCAACAGCATAGACGACCTGATGCGTTTACACTCCGACAGATTCGACCGCATTGGCGAGTTCAAGAAAACACACAAGCTCACTGTCAACCCTAACATCCCATGCCACATAGACGCACCGAGAAGAACGCCAATAGCCATGCGTGAAAAGATCAAGGCTGAACTAGACAAGATGGAGTCACAGAATGTCATTCATCGTATTGAGGAGCCAACAGACTGGGTAAGCTCCCTTACATATGTAACCAAACGCGACAACACAATAAGGGCCTGCTTAGACCCAAGGGCACTAAACAAAGCCCTAATGCGGCCATATCATCAAATTCCAACAGTTGAGGAACTCAATCACCGGTTTGCAGGTGCAAAATACTTCTCAAGGCAGGATACTGGTCTATAAAGCTTGACCAGGAAAGCCAGATCCTGACCACTTTTCAAACACCATTTGGAAGGTACTGCTGCCAAAGACTTCCATTTGGTTTAAACGTGAGCCAAGACATCTACCAGCTTGAGATGAACAGAATACTTGAGAAGTGCACAGGAGCATGCGGTATAGCGGATGATATTGTTGTATATGGCTCAACAGAACGCGAACATGACAACAACTTAAGGCACCTCATGGAAGTCGCCACACAAGAGGGCCTCACAATGAATTCCAAGAAATGCGAGATAAAACGCCAGGAAATCTCCTTCTTCGGAAATATATACACCCATACTGGGATGAAACCTGACCCAGCAAAGGTACGAGACCTACAGGAAATACCAGAACCACGCAATAAAACAGAACTGCAACAGTTCTTAGGTGTAATGACATACCTATCCCGTTTTATTAAGGATTTCAGCTCAAAAACCACTGTATTACATGACTTACTTCACAAAGAGTCAGAATTCCAATGGGAGCCACACCACCAGACGGTTTTCAAAAACCTGAAGAGTGAAGTATCTGTAACATCCCTACTTCACTACTTTGACCCCAAGCGCCCAATCTACATGCACTGTGACGCAAGTCTTCATGGAATAGGCGCAGCGCTTCTACAACCAGACGCAGCTGGCCTGTCTTATACGCAAGCAAGAGTCTGACACAAACAGAACAAAGCGACGCATGTATCGAGCGGGAACTACTGGCAATCGTGTTTGGCACACATAGATTCCACACATATTTATACGGTCATGGTTTCCAAATTATCACTGTGGTGTTTGGTAATAAACAACAGTCAATTGTGGTGGTTGTAAACATATCTTTATTTAACAAGGGTTATAACAACATGTGTGTATCAACAGTCGTAATCTCTCTATCTATGTCCCTAGCTATGTCGCTGCTGCTGCTGCTTCCTGCTCTCGTACCGATCACGTTGGTACGTGATCTTCGACACTACATCTTCCCTCTTTTTTTTTTATAAATTTATGTCACTATAAAGTCTTCTTGCCACACTGGGGTGGATCTTACTCTAGGTGTTCTGATTGAACCACTAGGGGCAGTTAGGGCCGGTGTTAGGGGTTCTTGAGCAGTTTCCTTAGGGTCTGGACTGGAGATGGGAAGTGCATCGATTGGGTTGAGGTGTGTGTCTTCGATATCTGTTGTAGAAGTAGGGGGCCAGTGGGTTGTATCAGGGGGAGAGTAAACTGCTTTAGGGACGTCGGTGTAGTCAGGACTATACTGCATGTCGCCGGGTACCTTTTTTACATGGGCAGCGTTTCTCATTCTCACTTGGCCTTGGGGTTGTTGTATTAGAACAGCATTTCCCTTCTTTTCCACAACTTGATAGGGCTGAGACTCGAACCGAGCGTCCAGCTTGTTTGTTCTGTGTAAATTTTTACACAATACTGTGTCCCCTCTCTGGATCTGTTGGTCTCTGGCTCCTCTTCTCTGGTCAGAAGCTATGTTGCGTTTTAGTTTGTGTAGAGCATCCTTATCATGTACGTCACTAAAATCAGTGGACGCTCCTACAATACTTGGCAGCTTACCTCGGAGTTCGCGGTTCATTAGTAACTTCGCTGGGGATACTCCGGTTACTGTGTGAGGGGTGGTTCGGTATTGGAACAGAAAATTCCTTAGTTCAGTCCTCCAGTCTTTCCCTTCGACTTTGGCGATCTTAATTGCCTTTAGGATTGTTCTGTTGAACCGTTCCACTTCGCCGTTGGACTGTGGCCAATACGGGATCCCTCTCACCTGGGTGATGCCGTGAGTATTCATATACTCATTGAATTCTCTTGATGAGAATGGCTGTCCGTTGTCACTCCTCAGATAGTTGGGATATCCATGATGATTGAACATCATTTCTAGTGCACCCGTTACATTTTTGGCATTTGCTATTTTCATATGCGCAACTTCTGGCCATCTTGAGTAGTAGTCGACAACAGCCAGCAGGTAGTTCCCTTCGGAGACACTTAGTAGGTCCACAGCTACATAGGTCCAGGGTTGGTCAGGCAGCGGTGTACTCTCTAGTTCTTCTGGAGGGGCATTTTTGCCAACCACTTGACATGGGTAACACGCTTTTACTCGCTTTTCTGCCATTCTATCCATCTCTGGCCACCAAACTTTGGACCGTAGGCGATTTTTGGTTCGCACAATCCCTTGGTGTCCTTCATGAGCCAGTACAACTACCCGCCCCTGAAGTGCCTCAGGGATTATGATCCTGCGTCCTCGGATGACCATCTGTCCTGCTATCCAGAGTTCATCTTTGATTGCATGAAATGCAGTACCTTTGAAATGGGTCCAGTCATTTTCGGATATAGCTTGCCGAAGTTTGGAGATCGTAGCATCATCCTTTGAAGCTTTTTCCACTTCACAGGGAGTCAGTGCCTGAGGTACAGTATCTTTAATGATACTGTAGATGTAGTCCATTGTTTCCTTTTCCTCAGTTTTGTCTGGGTTTTCAACGGGCTGTCGACTCAGCAGGTCCGCCTTATTGGTTCGGCCAGGGATGTGGATGACTTTGTAGGTGAACTGTTGTAGAAACAACAGCCATCTCTCCACTCTTGCTGAAGGGGGCTTCGAGGAAGGTGATAGTACCTTTACCAGCGCTTTGTGATCAGTCAGGATCTGAAAGTCACATCCAATGAGGTACAGACTGAACTTTTTGCATGCCCAGAATACTCCCAGTGCTTCTCTTTCAAATTGAGAATATCGGGACTCTGTTGGTGTGAGCTTCCTACTGGCATAGTATACTGGTTTCCAGTATCCGTTTAGCTGCTGTTGTTCAATGATTGCACCCACGCCAACGGGAGAAGCATCAGTTGTGATTCTAGTTGGCAACTCAACACTGTAGTATGCCATGACTGGCGCTTCAATTAACCCTTTCTTTAGTTTGTTAAAGGAATATTGTTCCTCTTCTTCCCATCTCCAATCAGAATCTAGTCTTGTAAGATCCCAAAGTGGTGCAGTTACACTAGCAAAATGGGGCACAAACTTAGCACAGAATTGGGCCAGTCCCAAGAAACTCCTCATCTGTGATGCATCTTTTGGTGGAGGAGCATCAACTACAGCCTTCACCTTTTCGTCCGAGACCTTCAAGCCGTCTTGTGTCAGAATGTGGCCCATGTATCTTATAGATGTCATTTTAATCTGGCACTTCTTTCCATTGACGGTCAGTCCTTGTTCGGCTAGGTGTTGGAAAACTTTGGCGCGTCTAGTGTCGTGCTCACTTTCTGTTTTCCCGACTACTATGATGTCATCTGACATGTTGTATGCTCCTGGGCAGCCAGCTATAACCTGACTTATGATTTGCTGAAATTTTTCTGAGGCCATGTTTACCCCAAACATAAGTCTTTTATACCGGTATAGCCTGTAGCAGTTACCTCCTCCTTTCAAAACATAACTACACCGGTTGGCCGTTAGGTGGCGCTTTTTCACCGACAGGTGGCGCTGTAAAGCGACACCAGAGTTATCTGCCCTTCTGACTATAAAAACCGTTGCAAAACGGAAATTCTCTCTCTTATCATCGACCAGCCTCGACAGAAGTATGCTGGCACCAGCGCTCTCTCTCTCTCTCTCTCTTCTCTGGTCGACAGAACGACGCTAATACACTAGCGTTTCGTCTCACGCCTTTCTCTTCAATCGGCATAACACCTACCAACACACGTGGGCAAACAACGGTAAGAGTTCTCAACTCGTTTTCTTTGTATACGGCTTTCAAAGACTTTCCACACGCCGGATTCATTTCTTCTTATACCTTTTCAAGAACTGTTTTTCCATCGACACACATGCATACATCACACACTTCACCATTCCACGTACACACACGTTCAATAAACGTTATTTGAACTACTTCATTTTTGTTTGTTAATTATTACTCTGTCTTTGCATGCAACATTGCTTGATTCAACTTTACACGGTTATAATCGGGGGAACACGACCCTCGATCCGAACAATTGGTGACCCGACGTGCAAGCTTTGTTGTATGGGGCAGGGTAATTAATTTCGTACAAGAACAAAAAAAAAAATATATATCATGTCTCGTTTTTTCTTTCGTGGTGAAACGAATTACGCATCCATCTTTTTCCTTTTTTTTTTACTACCCACGTGGTAGAAATACAAACAAACAAACAAAAAAAGAAGCCACCGTCTCCATTTTTTCCTGGCCACGGGAAAACCCCAAACAAAGAAAAACAAAAACATTTCTCGGCTCTCTCCGAGTATAAAACAAATTACAATTTCATTTTTTTCCTCTTCTCTTTCTCTACCCACGTGTCGGAAAATTATATACAAAGAAAAAGACAAACTTTTGCCAATCCTTTTTTTCTTTTTCGACGAACAAAAGGACCATACAAGACGCCACTTCCTTTGTTTTGAACACGTGGAGATAAAAAGAAAACAAAAGAAACCAAACGCTCACGCTGCCCATCTTTTTCGTGACCACGTGTTGATAAAAAAATTCAAAATAATGCCGCCATCTTATCACGTGGAAATGAAAGTTCAAACAAAAACAAAAAAAAGAAAATACGAATTTATTTTCTGTTTCAACAACAAGCAAAAAAGGAAGCTGCCATCTTTTTCCCTAACCACGTGGAAATGAAAATTCAAAAAAAAAAAAAAAAGAAGAAAATACGAATTTCTTTTTTTTTCTTTTCAACAACAAAGGAAAGAGAAACCGCCATTCTTTCTCTACGTGGAAACTAACATTCAAACAAACTAAAACGAAAACAAAAACGTCATTCCTCGTGTGAAACAAATTACGACTCCATTTTCTTCTTTTTCCCTTCTACCCACGTGGTGGAAATATATATAAAGGAAAAGAAAACTACAAAACAGACAAACACGAACAACATCACCCTTCAAGGCCTACCAACAATCTTCAACACAACTTGAACAACCACATTTTTCCCGGATATTCATCAAGCACCAAACATTTCCGGACATCACTGACGACACTATAGAAGAAATCACACCAGTTTAAAATGAGTACAACTGCACAAGCACCACTAAATACTCAACAACTGGACGTTCGTTGATCAACTGGGGGACACATCAACTCGAACGACGCGCACCAACACCAGTACAGACCCACTTGTACCTGGACCTGCTAACTCACTTGCAGACATTTGTGCATCTGATTTTGACCATAGTGTACCACCAATCTCAACAACTAGATGTTTGTTCATCAGTTCCACAACACGGACTAATTAACATGAACAACATCAACACCGCACAGACTCACTTGTGCTCATTCATCAACAACTGCACAGACTCACTTGTGCTCATTCATCAACAACTGCACAGACTCACTTGTGCTCATTCATCAACAACTGCACAGATTCACTTGTGCTCATTCATCAACAACTGCACAGATTCACTTGTGCTCATTCATCAACAACTGCACAGACTCACTTGTGCTCACTCATCAATACCGCACTGATTCACTTGTGCTCACTCATCAACAACCGCGCAGACCCAAGCACCAAACATTCCCGGACAACACTGACAATTCAACGTTTGTTCATCAGCTCTGCATCACGCAGACTAATCAACATGAACAACGCCACCAACAAGTGCAAATTCGCTTGCACTGAGCATTTTTTCGACCGCAGACTCACTTGCGCTCAAACTTGATGCAGACCCAATTGCATGCAAACAACACGCAGATCCACATGCGTTACAAACACTCAATTCCGCAGACGCACTTGCGATCAATCATTCAATACAGATAGAAAAACAGAAATAAGTAGCGTGCACACTACTTTTTCTAATCTTCAACAGCAAAACAGACATACCCACAAAGAATGCTTCTCATCTACAACTGTACATATTGAATAATATTTTCAATATTTTTCAATCTGGGGGGGAGTCCTTGTAGCAGTTACCTCCTCCTTTCAAAACATAACTACACCGGTTAGCCGTTAGGTGGCGCTTTTTCACCGACAGGTGGCGCTGTAAAACGACACCAGAGTTATCTGCCCTTCTGACTATAAAAACCGTTGCAAAACGGAAATTCTCTCTCTTATCACCGACCAGCCTCGACAGAAGTATGCTGGCACCAGCGCTCTCTCTCTCTCTCTCTCTTCTCTGGTCGACAGAACGACGCTAATACACTAGCCTTTCGTCTCACGCCTTTCTCTTCAATCGGCATAACAACTACCAACACACGTGGGCAAACAACGGTAAGAGTTCTCAACTCGTTTTCTTTGTATACGGCTTTCAAAAACTTTCCACACGCCGGATTCATTTCTTCTTATACCTTTTCAAGAACTGTTTTTCCATCGACACACATGCATACATCACACACTTCATCATTCCACGTACACACACGTTCAATAAACGTTATTTGAACTACTTCATATTGTTTGTTAATTATTACTCTGTCTTTGCATGCAACATTGCTTGATTCAACTTTACACGTTTATAATCGGGGGAACACGACCCTCGATCCGAACAAGTCCATCAGGTGCAGCAAATGTTGTGATTTCTCTGGAGTCTGGATGCAACTCTATTTGATGGTAGGCCATATTCAAATCTACTTTTGAGAAATATTTGCCTCCAGCCATTTCTTGTATAGTTTCCTCAATCGTGGGCACTGGATGACGTTCTCGTACGATAGCTTCGTTTGCTCTACGCATGTCGATACATATCCTCACATCGCTTTTTCCATTGTCCCCGGGCCTTTTTTCCACTGTCACTAAAGGATTCACCCATTGAGAAGGTTCCCTGACCCTCTCAATTACATCCAGATCAACCAGTTCTTGCAATTTGTTTAGGACACATTGCCGCCGCTTGAATGGTATCCGACGTACTGGCTGAGTGACAGGTATAATTTCTGGATTTATTTTGAATTTTAATTGGTAGTTTTTCAGTTTTCCCAATCCACTGAAAACCTTTGGAAATTCTTTTAGTATTCTTGTCCATATATCCAGTGCCGAGCAGTTCAAGATGTTGGCGTTAACGCCCACACTTAAAAGTCCTAGTCTTTTACTAGTTCTACCACTTAAAAGTGACGCTTGGGCCTGTGGTATGACAAAAAATGGAACTGTTATGTAGCGATTTGTGCTAGGAACTTCAACCTTCAATATGCACTTTCCTAGAAGGGGGAGTGGTTTTTCACTAGCATAGGGGTATAGTTTAGTAGAATCTGGCTGGAGCTTAATTTTGGGTCCTTCTTTTTCTATTTTCTTGAAGTCCTCTACAGATAATGTATTATGCTGTGCTCCTGAGTCTATCACTAAAAGGGTGGTGGTGTTTCTGACTTTGAGGTTTATTACATTTTCACTCATTGATATTTTGAATAAATTAAACCCATTAGCGCCACCAGTTTTGTTATCTTCCCTTTCCCCTACACTCTGTTGAATTCCTTTGTTATGATAATGCTTTCGTCCACCACGACTGTATTTTGGGGCTCTGTCATGTTCGTTTCTATTCTGCGTTTTTGTTTGTTTGTTTTTGTAGAAACAACAGACTTCAAAATGTCCCTTTTTCCCACAGATTCCACACTTGTGATGCTTGCTTCTAACACAATCTCTTGCAAAATGTCCATTCCCCCCACACTTATAACATGCAGATGACACATTGTGGCTTGGTTTAGGTTTTTGTCTGTCGCTTAATCTATTTATATCAGACGTACAAGTAGATCCTAAAATTAGGGCCTCTTTGTGGTGGTACGTCCCAATAATTTGGATGAGACGATCCAACGTCAAGTTGCTTTCACCATATAATTTGGCTTTTAGTTCCGCGTCCTTTATGTGAAGAAGGATCTTGTCTCTGACGAATTCGTTCGGTTCTGGAGTGAAACCGCACACCTTCGCCAAACTCTTTAAGCGAGTGATATAATTATTCACGGTTTCTCCCGTGTTTGGTTCAGACTCCCAAAATCTTGAACGCGCTTTAGGGATATTTTCCTTTAGAGCGAAAGTTTTGTACAAACAGTTCTATAGCTGTTCGGAATACATCGACTCTTTCTTTATTAGCCTCGTGTCCGGCTTTTTGTTCGTCCGTGAAATTCGTCCAAATTTCACGCAGACCCTCGCCTCCTGTTAACAAAAGGATAGCTCTTTTTTGCTCAGAATTTATGACACCTGAAGCTAGTATGAAAATTTCCAGATCGGTTTTCCAATTTACCCATCTTTTATGTAAAGACTCTGGATCTCCGATCGTATCTAACGCACGTGGAGGGCTTAGCCCCCCCCCAATGTGACGAATTTTGCCATATTGTTGTTTAAAAGGACAATAAGATGTGAATAACAAAAGGATTGTTATTTAAAGACAATAAATGTGATAACAAACGAATTACTTATCTCTCGTTTTTTTTCTGTACTTTTCCTTTGGAAGAAAAAAAGTATATTTTTCTTTCTCTCTTGTAGCACGTGTGACCTCTTTTTTCGTGTTTTTTTTTTAGTAGAAAAGTCCGTTGTTTGCACTTTTTTTTAGATGTCTTTCTTTGCTTTTTTTTGTGTAGAATTTCATCTCATCGTCGTCGCCAGTTTGTGGTGTTTGGTAATAAACAACAGTCAATTGTGGTGGTTGTAAACATATCTTTATTTAACAAGGGTTATAACAACATGTGTGTATCAACGGTCGTAATCTCTCTATCTATGTCCCTAGCTATGTCGCTGCTGCTGCTGCTTCCTGCTCTCGTACCGATCACGTTGGTACGTGATCTTCGACACTACAATCACTGACCATAAACCTCTTGTCATGATCATTGACAAACCTCTCACCTCAGCTCCAGCTCGCCTACAACGAATGCTTATCCAGCTACAGGGATATAATTTCAGATTATCCTACAACAAGGGATCCGAAAACATATTGGCTGATGGGTTATCACGCCTGCCATCACCTGGTAATTCGGACCCTATCGATCTGGATGTTCGAGTTGACACCATCCGTTTCTCTGCTGACCGCATTGAAAAACTGAGAGACTGCACAACAGCCGACCCTCTGCTTAACCAGCTAAGAGATACCATTGTCACGGGATGGCCTGAGACAATCAAGCAACTGCCTACCGATATCAGAGAATTCTGGAGCCTAAGAGATCAGCTATCAATTGATGACGGCCTTATCCTTAAAGGACAACAAATTGTCATTCCTCAGACCCTCCAAGAAGATATCCTAAAGCAACTCCATACTGCTCACTTAGGACAGGAGAAAACCAAACTCCTAGCCAAAGACACTGTCTATTGGAAAAATATAAACAGAGACATCGAGCAATTCACAAGCTCATGTAGCATCTGTCAACAACATCAGCCATCACAAATGTCAGAGCCTCTTCTGCAGCACGACATTCCAACAAAGCCATGGGACGTAGTTGGAACAGACTTGTTCGAGCTCCATGGACATCAATGGCTGATCATAGCAGACTACTACTCCAAGTACCCTGTCATCAAACAGTTACCTGCCCACTCACCAAGCAGTGTTATCGTAAAAATAACGCAACAAACCTTCGCGGAGTTTGGCATACCGTCAAAAGTGGTTAGTGACAACGGGTCGCACTTCTCAAGCGCCCTTTACCACGAATTGGCCACAGAATGGGGTTTCAACCATCAGACCACCTCACCTCGAAGACCACAGATAAATGGTTTCATAGAGCGCCAGATAAGGACCATCAAGACCATCCTCAAAAAGGCCAAGCAATCTGGGACAACACCCGAAATTGCATTGTTGCACTGGCGCTGCACACCTATCTCAAACGCCATATCCAGCCCCGCACAGCTACTCATGGGTAGACGAATCCAATCCCCAATTGCAACAAAAATAGAAAACAACCACCAAGATCAAGATCAAATATATGATGCTTTTAAACAAAGGCAACATAAGCAAAAGAAATATTTTGACCAGCATGCACTCAAGGAAGACCTACCACCTTTATATCCTGGCCAGAGGGTAAGAGCACAAACCCCTACACACGGAAACTGGGACCTAGCAACCGTAGTATCTCAAGCAGATGGTCCCCGATCATATCTCCTAAAAACTGCAAACGGATATGTGCTACGGAGAAACCGGCAGCATATTAGGAGTGCTCCAATAAAGCCAACCCCACCACAAACGCCAAAGCATGTAACATTTGCAGAACCACCTGTATGTACAACTCAGTCTTCACAAAGAGACTCCAAACAATACACTCGCAGTGGCAGGATGGTACGACCACCATCAAAAATGAACTTGTGAACATTTTCTAGAGAATTATAGCAAGCAATTCATGGGGCAGAATAATCCCCTGCTTCGCTGTAGCTATTCAGGCAGTCTACCCTGAATTAGCCCTTACCTTTTTATTATATATTGAATAGGCTCAATATCATAATCTTCATATTGGTAAAAGGGGGATGTAACGATGTTATCGTTTCGTTTTGTGACCAACTCTAGTTTTGTAACAACCGCGCATGCGCACTTCAATAAAGGTTCCATGTATATTTTTAAAAACCAACAACACGCGTCTCTCGTTTGTCTCTACTAATAAACCACTCAATACGAGCAAACACAGTGTGACACCCGGCGCTGTGCTAGCGTCGACCTGGAATCACGCCAAGAAAATTTGTTGTCATGCAATGATTTGCTGTTATCTAGAGGCGAACCAGAAATGAATAATAGCAGTTAGAAATGTACAAGAGTGAATAGAATAATAGTCAAGTATTCATAACGACAGCTAACAGAACGAAAAACGGGTGAAAAAAACAAACAAATAGGAAACAAATAAATGTTACCAAAGGCAAGATAAGTTACTTTTCTACTAACCTAGATAAGTTTATTTCTGTTGTAACTTATTTTGAAGCGTTTTCTTTTCGATTTAAAACTAGTATGTCGACGCCAGTTTAAAATTGAAAACACAAAATCGCCATATTTGATCACATGACGTCGAGAGACTAGTTTTAAATCGAACTAAAAATGTCTCTTCTGAATAATGATATGTAAACCATCTTTACTGTAACCGGCACTTTTTGATAACAAGTATTTCGGTTAAATCCTAGATTTTTATGTTCTTGTGACTTCCTGTTTAATCGTGCGCGTAATCTGACATACGGATGACCAGAAATAAAAAATAAAATGTTCTTGTTAGCATTTCTGAATAACAAAAATTAATATTTACACTTTCAATTTTATAAAACTTTTTTTTAAATTTCGACTTCCGTTTCCTTTTTTAATTAGTAATTATTGGTTACCTTCCCATAAGATAACGTTGTTAAAATTAAAGTAATGGAGAAGTTAGTTTCAGATATAATTCCAGCTGCAGTTTTATGCTGTATGAATATAAATTTGCATGAAGTTATGCTACAAATGTTGCATTACCCGTTCTTTCGGGGTACCCGGTAAGATCCAACAAGAATGGCAAAGAACAGAACGTATATGGAAAAACTTTGGTTTTCTTTATTTCCCATCACCGGATGGTTTACGTCGGCTATGCACACACATATTAAAAAAAAATCTTTTGACATACTTTTGTCTCATGAAAGTCTTTTTCTTGCTGAGGTCACAGATTTGGTTTCCGTTAGAAACACGTTTATATATACATCCGATTGGAAAGCAATTTCCTCTGCATTGTCTATCCGAGCGTGAACTTAAGCAATTGTTCCACACGTATTTCCAATTGTCTGTTTGATGAAATACAAGTCAAGAGATTCCTCCACGGTACCAACTTGCTTATCAGTCACATTTTTAGTCAGCGGACACAAAAGCCTAACAGCAATACGGGCTTGGGTACCATAGCCTTAATTGGCTTCATCGGTGCCATGAACATCGGTAAACTCCCATTCTTCCGGTAATTCGATACTCCGATCACCAAGCACTCTGGCTCTTTGCATTTCTGAAACCGCCGCCTTTCAAGTCTCACTTGCTCTGTGGAACCTTCTCCTTTTTAACAGTTATCAAGTCGATTTCTTTCTTCTCGACGTCCCATCCACAATGGACTCGTCCACGATTCATGTTTGCCACTCTTCATTATCTTACACAAACAAGAGACACTAGTAATTCAATTAAATGGTTAACGTTATTAAGAGAGAAAAAAGAACTTTCGGTTGATAATTTGTTTGTTATTAAGAAAAAATAAATTTCTTAATAACGTTAACCAATTTCGGTTGATAATTTGTTAAAATTAATTCAATAAAATTCAATTTTTTCAATTTACGTTTGATAATTTGTTTGTTAAAATTAATTAAATAAAATGTTTTATTATTATAGCATATGTTTTTATTTGTTTAAAACACTTAAATTAATAATAAAATGTTTTTTCAATGTAAATATTATTTGTTTATTACTATATTAAACTTTAAAAAATATTAAACAATTGTATTATTGTTATTAAAATATAATCCGAAGGAACAATAATAATACTAAAATTCGCATGAAGAAATGCTGACAAAAAGGTTTTATTTTTCATTTCTGGTCATCCGTACATCAGATAACGTGCACGATTAAACAGGAAGTCACAAAGACATAAAAATCTTGGGTTTAATCAGTATTTTTTTTATAATTGAAAATGTAAAAAGTTTTTTTTTGTTTGCAAATACTAAAATGAATTCGCCATTTTTGAATACGTAAATTTTATGATGTGTAATAATAAAAAAGAAAAACAAATTGTCATGCAACTATCATGTGTTTATAAAAAATTGAAAACAAAAACCGATTAGTGAAAACATTAAAAATAGTATCAATATTAGGTTTATTATTTGTTTATTTCAAACGGGAATAACCGTAACTTTTGTGAACTTCCTAAACGCAATTTTAAATTTATCTTTTTTGTCTTCAGAAATTGTGTTTAGTTTAGCCAATTTCGGGCATAACGACAGCTAACAGAACGAAAAAGGGGTGAAAAAAGGCAACAAAGCGTTTTTTAATTCGATTTAAAACTGGTGTCTCGACGTCACGTGATCAAATGGAGCGAATTTTTAAGGAAATTCACAAAAGTTACGTTTATCCCCCTTTGAAAACTTTTTAAAATGGCTGTCATATTTGCACTTCATTTCGTACATCGCTAAAATTTAATTTTCTTTCATAAAAAAAACTACTTGATTAATTTACGTGCTTTTTGGTATAGGAGATATTTAACCCGTGACAGGTACATCAAACAGATATTCCTCAGTTTGTATTATTTTATTTATTTTCTTTGAAAAACTGGAAAAACACCAAATATATGTTTTATGTACATAGAGGGTTCGCGGTCATGCTGACTTCCGGGTTATCCTGCAGTAAATTTCAAGTACGGATGATCATAAATGATATAAGAAACTTTTTTTTCTTAAACGTAAAATTTAGAATTGTAGTTTTAGTATAATAAAATAAGTTTTTTTTTGTTATGAAAATATAACAAATCCTTAATAAAAAAATCTTTTTTATGAATCAAATATGTTGAAATGTCTTCTTTTTATTGATATAAATAAAGTTTTGAAATGTCTTGTATTTTGTGAAACAGCAACATGTTTTGATTTTTTATGAAAATATAATAAAATAGCTTAGTATTTTAATAGTAATTTTTAAAGCAAATGTCTTTTGTATTTTGTGAAACAGCAACATAATTTAAAGTATTTAAAAAGAATAATAAAAGCGTATACAATAAAGAATATTGCCGAAATAATTTTGTTTTATTCGGCGCCGCCAGAGAAATTCTTGAAGACAACTGTTGAAGTTGTCAGCGCTAGACATTTCAAAACTTTATTTGGGTATATGTTACGAGATTCAGCAGAGGCGCGAACGGGGTCCAAAAAAAGAACGAGAAAGGGTTTAAAAACATAAATTTGCAACAAGTGAAGTTGACCTACGACGAGAATAGATATTTTTCTACTTGCCTATGTAATTTGTTTTTATTTTTACGTATTATAAATGGGTTTTCATTAGATGTAAAAAAAAAATGGCTTGTTTTTTTTTTCCAACGTTTTCACGAAAACAATATGGTTGCTCCTAGTGATTTCGTTAGTAATCGGCCATGTTGTTTTTCGAAATTACGCTTTCAAAACTATTGATTTCTAATAAATAGCACTTCAAACGGGTTTAAAATACAAACAAATATCACATGCAAGTTTGTACAGTTACTTTTATTTGTTGTAATTTGTTTTGTTTTTCGTTTTTACTCTGCTGAGTCTCGTAACATATACCCCTTTATTTATATCAATTCTAAATTTTCCGTTAAAAAAAAGTTTCTTTTATCATTTATGATCACCCGTACTTGAAATTTACTGTAGGATAACCCGGAAGTCAGCGGGATCGCGAACAGTTCTGGAGAGCCTAAATATAATGTGTTTATTAAGAATTGAACTATTTTGAATCAGCTCAAATCCGCTACGCAGAAACCGGAAGCCATAATACAGGATGCATTTTAAAAAACTACCGTGTCTGTAATCTTCAATTTTTCCCAATAAAATATTGCGACAAATAAAATAATAATCATTTTATTTGTAATATTCACCAAAGAGATTGACCCTGTTTTGAAATGGTTCATTTAAATTTCTTCCTTTTTAATTTTCTGCGAACCTATTTTTCCGGTTGCCATCTTAAATACTGACTTCCACCCGTTAATGACGTCACGTTTTAATTAACACATCTTATATGCGTTTCTTTCTTGAAAGAAGGTTTGCAAACAGTAAGTATTACTTGAATTTAATTGATTTTAGTGGTTCTTTTTTACTACAGGGGCGCGTACGAACCATTATGAATTGATATGAAATTGAGTCAATGTTCTAATTTTGCATGTAAACAAAGAACAGTAATTTTATAGAATCGTGTCAAATCGGGTATTTTTATGTTTGTTTTTCGAGTGCCATGAGAACGATTTTGGCACTGAATACAGTCGCAAATAATAAGTAGTTTCGTTGTTACGTACCCTAACCCAGTAATCATTACTATTAGCGACATAAATTATTTTAAAGATACAGTTGGGAAATTAGTCAAAAACAATTTATTTTGCTTTTTCTAATCATTTATGATCTATTTGCGTTAACAATAATATTTAATAGAATTTTTGGCATTTTAAGTTATGGTAAATACCCATCATGAGCAAAGTAGCCTTCTTTGTTTACTTTTTTAGGTTAAACAAAGATGGCTATTTTGCTCAGAATCTGGATATACGACACGTATAACTTGTATTAAATATGTTTTTTTTTTTAACGCAAATGAGTAGGGAAAGAAAAATAAATTGTTTTTCACTAATTTCACAGCTTTATTTCTTTAAAAATTATTTATGTCTGTAATAATAATTATTACTCTCTAAAACTGGTTTGAGGACGGGAAAAAATTATGGCATTACCCGACTTTAATAAAAATTTCATTATTTATGAAAAAATATTTTTTTTTAGAAATGGATTCATTAGTATACCTAAAACCAATTTTACAACAAAATTTTCATTTTTCTGCTTGATAAAACGACAACATCGGGGGTAATATTGATGTTTTTCTTTTCTGCTATTAGTCATTTAATTTTTTCTTCAACCAATTATTTTCTGGCTGTAAAAAAACTTATTTTAGTTTATTAAAGATGAATTCAATTTGCCAATTTTATACCAGATGACGATGATGTATGGGATATAACTTAATTTGACTGACAAAAAAGACGATTTTGAAAAACTTTATTGATTATTATAAAATGAAATTTTGAAAACAAAACAACTTCTTTATCAGCTACGTAAAAATATTTAAGTTTTAAAAATTTAAATTAACTAAACAACTTTTTCATTGGAATTTAAAATATTGTCGATTTCATTAATCAGTTTTGAATCTTAACGAAGAACGAATTCTTAACGATTAATTATGACATAGTTTTATAATTAAATCAAACGAAAGGAAAAACTTTTTTGTTTTTAAATAAAGCTCTTTGGTCACGTACCAAAGGAAAGTTGAGAAAATTCTCTCAACTAATTCAATCTATAAGAGAACACTATGTTATTACATAATATTTTACAGTTTTTGTTTGTTTATTTGTTTATTTCTGTAGGGAAACGCGGGACTTACCTAACTAGCATGTGTGCATAGTTCAATGGGTCGGTCGTGGAAGTAAATGAATGAAGAAGAAAGAAACAAAAATGGCTGCCTTGTCTCTTTATATGCCTGCAATGTGACCACTTGATATGTAAATGAGATGCTCCTGGTTGGAGATAAAAGAGGGTTGATTTGTTGTTTTGAAGGTTCACTTTGAAGTTGGATTTCAAAGAGATAAGTGAGATAATCAGAGGTTGGAAGTTATAAGCTATCTCGGCGCTTGGTGTGTGGTGACTCGAAAGGCAGAAAATGGACAAATTTGATTTTCGCTTGATACCTGAGTTTGATGGATCTACCGCTGGACCGTCTGTTGTTGAATGGGTTGAAAAGGCTGAGAAGATTTGTACACTGTGCAGAATTAAAGAACCAGCCACAGTCATTCCTCTGAGGTTAATCGGAGGGGCCTATGCAGTCTACCAGCAACTCAGGGATGAACCAGACTGGGATACAATCAAACATGGGTTGACGCAAGTTCACTGGCTACAGGTGTCGTGTTGGAACAATTAGGAGCTGTCGTGGAAGATGCGTGCTGGCTTCGTCCGAAAAATGATGCCCAGCATATAAATTTGGCAGAACTCGATGCCACGTTAAAAGGGCTTAATCTTGCATTGCAATGGCGGGTCAAGGTTGTGCATCTTCACACTGACTCATTGTGTGTTTACCACTGGTTGACCGACACCTTAACTGGGAAGGCCCGGGTTAAGACTAGAGCGGCAAGTGAGATGTTAGTACGTAGGAGACTGGAAATAATAAAGCGTCTAGTTGACGAATACAGCTTGCAGGTGGACATCACTTTAGTTTTGTCAATGCAGAATTTGGCTGATAGCCTGACGAGAGTACCAAAGAGGTGGATTGATGTAATGAGGCAGGGATCTGATCCTCCACAACAGACATGCGCGACCGTAACAGATCAATTGACACCTGACCAGATCCGTACGATACATCAGCAGAGTGGACATCCCGGAATTCGGAGGACAACATATTTTGTCCGAAGAGTGTGTCCTTCAACTACAAGAGCATCAATCAAGGCAGCTATACGCTCGTGTGAAGAGTGTTAGCGAATTGATCCGGCACCATCCCAATGGCAAAAAGGAAAGCTTGAGGTGGAGGACAACTGGTATCGAGTAGGAATGGACATAACGCATTATGAGGGCAAGCATTTTTTGACCATGACAGATTGTGGACCGACACGTTTCACAATATGGCGCCTGTTGACACAACAGGATGCATTTAGCATTATACGACAGTTGACAGCTGTCTTTTTTGAACGTGGTGCCCCGCTTGAAATTCTGACTGATAACGCCACTACATTTCGATGTCAAGAATTTCAGAAATTCACGCAGGAATGGGGGATTAGAATGCGTTACCGATGCGCATATTTTCCCGAAGGTAACGGTATAGCGGAGCGGTGTCACCGCACTATTAAAAGAATTGCGGCCAGGACACAGTGTTCTATTCCAGAAGCGGTGTACTGGTATAATATGACACCAAAGGACGATGCAACACCAGAAACTGCCCCAGCTAATGGGATTTACCGCTATGAACAGCGTATAAAAGGTATTGATGTCACGCCATCAGAGGTTGGCGTTGTCAATACACCATATCAAGTGGGAGACAGTGTTTGGGTGAAACCCCCAAATGCTAGGTGCACTGAAAAATTTTGCAGAGGAAAAATAGATAAAATCATAAGTCCTCAGACCATGTTGATTGATGGTGTACCACGGCATGTAAAAGATATCCGCCCCTGTTATACCTCTCCTGATTCTGAGGATAACGAGGAAGATCACATACAGTTCAGGGATGATCCTGACTGCCTACTACCCCTACCGGTGAGCGTAGAAACACTACCTACAGAACCAGATGAGGGAATGATGGAACATACTGAGGAAGATGGGACCGAGGAAGTGATGCCTCCGGTTCTTCGAAGGAGTACCCGACAAAGACGGATACTGCCCCCATGCCCTGATTGTGAAACACCGCATAGGGAACCACGAGAGGAGATAATGGAACAGATTGGTGGCAATAACGGTGGTAATGAGGAAGATGGCAATGAGAAAGTGCTGCCCCCGATTCTTCGAAGAAGTACTCGACAACGACGGCCACCCCCCTGCCCTGTGTGTGATCATGAGATCAGGGGGGAGTGTAGGGAACGCGGGACTTACCTAACTAGCATGTGTGCATAGTTCAATGGGTCGGTCGTGGAAGTAAATGAATGAAGAAGAAAGAAACAAAAATGGCTGCCTTGTCTCTTTATATGCCTGCAATGTGACCACCTGATATGTAAATGAGATGCTCCTGGTTGGAGATAAAAGAGGGTTGATTTGTTGTTTTGAAGGTTCACTTTGAAGTTGGATTTCAAAGAGATAAGTGAGATAATCAGAGGTTGGAAGTTATAATTTCCTTGAAACATAAGATCTAACACATTGTCCTCATAACATTCTGAAAAGAGCAAATAACAGAATCCGTCGAAACAGCGTAGAGTGAAGCTCACTTCAGCCAGACATTTACTCTCGACATAAAAAAGGAAACACCAAGAAGAGAAGAACGCTATGATTGCATTCTTACCATTCGCTGCAGTCGTCTTTTAGATGGACCAAGGCGGTTTAGGGCTTAGTCTTAATATATGGCAGTGTAACAGCTGCTCTACTTAGTACGACACTCCAAGCCTGAAGTTAAATGGTCTACGAGCGATTCCTCATCTCACGTTTCACAAGGGATTCAAACCATGACGATAATAGTAACATCCATCCGATCGTGCATGTCAAGTCACTTGGCACATTCACACACATCGCCAGATAAGCAGCAACAACAACAGCAACCTGCCGGCAGTCCGAAGAGTAACACTGATAGTTACCACCGCCACTGAAATCTGCTTTGTTATCTTACTTGACCAGACAGTGGGGGAGAGAATGGTAAGAGGGTTCCCAGTCCAAACTGCTCTTAAATCCCTATTGGACCTTTTTGTCTAACATGTAATCGTGTCTGATATGCTAACTGAGCTATTCCGTTTCACCCGTTCTAATACGTAATGTTAACTTACACTTACTTGGCTTAAGTTTTGAGACAAGTGTATGACTACATGGCACATTCTTGTAAACAACTGATTTTCTTGACATGCGCTGCTGCTGCATGTTTGCCAGTGGTAGATAGGGGAAACCTGCATCTCAGCACATGACAGAAAACTTTAGCATGTGGCAGATCTTCTTTTCACACTTGCATCGAGTTTAGGCAAACAAGTCTGATTCAAGCATGGACTATCAGTACAACCGTTGATCACTGATAAGCGCGCTTTACCTGACAGTTAATTGACTTCCTATCCTGCAGATGTTCGGATCAACAATATGGGAAGTAGTAATCAGTGGCGGAAACTGCTGACAGGAAACGTTCAAGTGACTATGACGAAGGGGCAGTGGTAGCATCTAAGTACTGGAAGATGCAGACATTGTGATTACATGTTATCAGACAAGGAATCGCTGCAGCACTAGAAATGCAAGCATGACATCTACAGTTTTACAAGACAGTGGTGGTGGACACATGTAGCGCCAATAAGCAGAACATACAACCCTCAGAACTGGTGCTAATAATAATCTGACCCTTTCAACGTCAGAAAATGGGTCATTAAAAAAAGTTGAACCGTCCAAATCGCTGTTTTATAGGATCTAAAGAACCTGGTGCGTGTACCTGTGGTTTGGTGCAGGTCGTGACACATTGACTTTTTCAGTTTTCACGAGTAGAACAGAAATGCTGAGGTTAAATCAAGAGTCTTTACCTTCCAAATTATAACCGAGGCCATTAACAATACGAGATGCATAGCCTCACAGCTGCACGTAGGAGAATCTGTTTTTAAGTTATTGGAATCTTCTTCATAACCACGTGCAACAAGATGAGTCTTCATTGCTTTTTTTCATTTAAAGTTTTTATTGTTGTCACCGATCACATCTTTTCTTTGTTCTTGTTCAGAAGTAAGCAAAACTGCATGTTCCTGATGACTTACTCCTTCTGTTACTTGAGGAAGTTCTCTCCATTGAACAACATAATCCCAACAGACACAAAGGATTTTTATTCTCTGCTTTTGGTTTTATATATTGCGAATTGCTATATTTTCCCATTGACTTTGATTGTGTGCTTATAACTATTTTCCTTTTACCACTCATCACTCCCTTTAAATTTATATTCTATAACTTCATTTCTTACTTAGTTTTATACTGTGATATTTCACTTCCTTTCTATTGCTATAAGAATTGTTATTAATTTGTCTTTCATCTTCCTTATCCAAACTTCATTCATTTTATTAAACAAGTTGTATTTTCTTTATTCTTTAGACTTCGTTATTTCTGTGTCTACCTTCATCAAGTGACATTGATGCATCCTGAAAAAATGTGCCTACATGTCATATCAATACACATTGACCTTTTTTTTTTAACACTTTAGTTCAAATATGCTATTCTTTGTAGTTTTGTCTTTTATAGTAGACACGGTGACCTGCCACAAATCCTTCATCTGCATAAGTCCTTACATGGAATCTGAATTCTTTCGTTTGATTCGGCTTTAATGAAACCTTTCCTTGTTACATGTACGGCATTTAAATTTGTTCTAACCATATCACTGATTGTTCTAGCTCCCAATGCAGGTAACCGATTATTCAAAACTGAGATGGGTTTAATATTTGACTTAAATACAAGCTCAGTTGGACTATACCTAGAATGATTCTTAAGTGTATTTTTGGCATTCACAGTCCAAGCTAAAGCTATTTCTGGCTCACATTTTTCATCCTCTAATGTTTTCTCATTGCTCCAGCAATTATTAGATTGTGATATTCCACAGACAATTTCATCCAGCTCAGTTAAAATAATAAAACAAATAGTGATAGCAAAGATTTGGCTGATTTAGTAGACACGTTCAAAACATTAGTCAAACTGTGTTGTTAACAAAATGTGCTTAGTACAAATGCTATTATCAATAAAGTATTTATGTATTTTAATATTATCTGAAAGAATGTTTATATTTCTCTTATAAACTATGAAAAGTATTTATACTATAAAACATTTTATTACAGTTTGGATTTCATTAACACAGGATTCTTGAATTGTTACTTCAATACTATTTGAAAATATTCATTTATTTTATGAATGGATCAATATAGCAGGAGATCTTTTCATATTTTGAAATTCACGTATATTGAATTTGGGGATATTTTAATGAGATGTTACATAATCCCTTCAATTTTGTCTCTTGGACTACAAAGCTGAAACATATTATTTACTCAACCGTTTAAAAAATAACTCTGCGTTTGATGGATCCTGTGAAAATAATTATTTTTCAAAGAACATGTATAGAAATTATATTTTAAAAAAATGTATCCTTATCTGTTTATTTTTTGCAGAAACTCCAGCAATCAAAACGAATAACAAATTCACAGTTGTATTTGAATGGATCTTCATTAATTTGATGACTTGAAGTATGGAAGTGTCTTAAGAAAATATATTTTGAAATTACTTGATGTTAATTGCCTGAAGGTAAAAGTCTAAAGGGAGAGAAATATCATTTCTTAACTATGAATCTTTCTGTCATAAAATCACATTTGATGATAACATATTAGAGTAACATTTTCTTGTCGATTGTATCAGTATTTCTTTTATGCCCAGTCTTATTCAGCAGAAAAATAGCTGGATAACTTATCGCAAGTGCTTAATTCTAAGACATCCAGAGACCCTTTAATAAATAAAAAAATTCACACATCGAAAATACTTAACAAAAACAAAAAAAAAACATCAACTGCTAATTATAAGAACTGAAATTATAGAATAATTATGGACTGAAAAAATTGCCAGTTTTCATGAATCATCTATTAAAATATTTTCATATGATCTGTATTGGAACAAATTATACTTTCCGATTTTTATATAGTGTTTAAATATTAATATACATATGTCCATATACCAGTTATTGTCTCTGTTCACCGATCTGTATAGGAAGAGGATCATAGTTATTCAATTTTAAATCGATATATCTAATAGCCTTAATAGAAAAATAAAACTAAATAATGATTGTGCAAATTAGTGCAGATCTGAATTGAGGTTTAAAGATGGCCAACTGCCACACATGATGTAGCAATGCTGAAAGGCAAATGTGTGTACACAATGTTTATTTTTTACTTTTATCTCACATGTAACACTATGATGTATAATGTTTAAAAACTAAGACTTTTTTTGTACTTTCTGATGAGCTCAAGGAGGACTAATATAATATTGACATACTAATGTTCGTGTGTCTACTTTTAGCGAAACGACTCCATAAAAAAGAGGGCATATCTAATATTGGTGTGTCTACTATCAAGCAAAAAGAACTCGTAAAATAATTGCAGTAAAGAGTGTTTGATTTTCAAAATTTTTTGCTTGCTTATATATATATATATTATATGATAGCTGTCAATGCGGTAGATGAGCATGACACTCACTGGTAAAATCTTTTGAGTTGTGATCATTTGTCATATTAATATATTATTAATTATAGATAAGAAAAAAATATCAGTTATGCAAAGCCATTCAACGATTATCATTGTGAAGGATTATTCTTAAATTTCAAAGTCACAAACAGTAAAAAATATATATTAATGTTTCTAAATTCCATTTCTGGCATAAAAGCACAATATAGAAGAAAAACAGAAACAAATTGTAGTAAAAAATCTCAAATATTTTTACTTCAAAAATGATATTCAAATCTTATACTGGCGATAAGCCATATTCGTGTGAAGTATGTGGCTCTTCTTTTACATTTAAATCCAGTATGGTTATTCATATGCGAACACATACTGGTGAGAAACCATATTCTTGTGAAATATGCGGCTCTTCTTTTTCAAGTAAATATAATATGCTGCAGCATGTACGAACACATACTGGAGAGAAACCATATTCTTGTGAAATATGTGGCATTTCTTTTTCAAGGAAAAACGGTCTTCTTGACCATATGCGAACACATACTGGAGAAAAACCATATTTCTGTAAAATATGCGGCTTTTCTTTTTCAAGAACAAACGATCTTCTAAACCATATGCGAACACATACTGGCGAGAACCCATATTCTTGTGAAATATGCGGCTCTTCTTTTTCGAAAAAAGGGAGTATGCTGCTACATCTGCGAACACATACTGGAGAGAAACCATATACTTGTGAAATATGCAGCTTTTCTTTTACACAAAAAGCATCTATGTTGACCCATATGCGAACACATACTGGAGAAAAACCATATTCTTGTGAAATATGCAGCTCTTCTTTTTCATTAAAATATAACATGGTGAATCATATGCGAACACATACTGGGGAGAAACCATATTCTTGTGAAATATGCAGCTCTTCTTTTTCATTAAAATCTAACATGTTGAAACATATGCGAACACATACTGGAGAGAAACCACATTCTTGTGAAATATGCGGTTTTTCTTTCACCCAAAAATCATCAATGTTGGCCCATATGCGAACACACACTGGAGAGAAACCATATTCGTGTCAAGTATGCAGCTCTGTTTTTTCAAGGAAACAGGCTATGTTGCGACACATGCGAACACATACAGGTTAAAGACCATATTCTTGTATAGTATGTGGTTCTTTTTTAGACAGAAACAGGTGTTTGAACTACTTACTAGGTATCATTTTCGAATGTTTTAGTTTTCTCTGTACAGGGGTTTTTTCAGGACAATCTAACAGGACGCTTCACTCTATAAGAATCCCTGACCTATTATTCAGAATAACATGCTATTCACAGCACAATAAAGATTCCCTCAACAAAACGATACACTTTTTTCCCATACAAAAAATATTGCACCTCCTAGTGATGTTACCTTTAGTAACAGTACTTAGCTGGATACTCTACCAAATTAGATTAATTATTTTCCTGGTATTCTGTAAGACCAAGAAACCAAAAGAAACATATACTATAACATAGTTAACTGGTAAATTGAGAGAGGACAATTAATGTTCTTAACTTCTGTACTAATTCAAAGTTTGAAAGGTAGAGGAGAACGTTAATGGAATATTCGAATGACGTTTGAAAAATAAAGGAGAACTTTAATAGTATATACGAATATCGATGTATCTCATATAGAGATTAATTGTCAGCTCCAGGAAGGAGCACCTTAGTTACTGAGAACTTCAACTGAAGTAAAATGAAACAAAAAAGAGAAAATATTGCAGAGAATATGTACGCTGTGTTCGAAAGATTTGCAAAACACAGCTAACAAACAAAAATAAAGTAACTGCCATTAACTAACTAGCTATGCCAGTGATTACATACTGCTTTGACATTATTGATTGCCCACAAAACGATCTTAATAAACAGAGTAATGTACAGTAACGAATGTTTACCAAGGGGGATATCTGCCAAGAAGAGCAAGAGGTATGGGTCTCTCAGATATTGTCCATCAACACCGAAACATCATAGTGAGCACCGGCCAATATCTGATGAGCTCCCAGAACCAAAACATTATGATATTATTCCAACACCAAGAAATCAGAGCAAGTAGAACAACTTCTATCACAAAGCGGCCAAATATGTTGGACAGGACTGTCTTACAAATGATTCAGAAACTAAAAACAAGCCTGCCGCAGAAATAGCCCAAAAAAGCACCTAGACCTATTACAGAGAACTTGAAGAATGGGCCAAGCAACAACGTGCTAAGTATTTTCTGGATGAACTATCCCAGGAATATATAGATCAGGAAGTCTCTGTTGACTGGCTGAAAAGAGGATCGCTCCACTATAATAAAGAGAGAATGATAATGGCTGCCCAAGATAAAAACTTGATGAGAAATGCCTTTAAAAAGATGAGTGGTCTCAGTAACGACAAAAAGTTTCTGCTGGTTGGATGGCTACTATACAATATGACATAACAAAATGTTCAAATATCTTCACTGGACCATCTGGAAAAAGTTGAATATCCAGTGTAGCATCATTTCCTAGGAGCATTGTTGGAAATAATAATACACCATGCAATATTACTAGCCAATCCCTAAAGCTATCTTGAAAACATAGCTGTTAAACCTGACATAGTTTTATTGGACGGAAAGGAGAAAGTGGAAACCTTAATTCAAGTCTGTGTCTCAAATGATGTTGCCTTGAACATCGTAATATGGGACAAACAGTAGAAAGTAGCAACCGTAGTTGAAGTCAGTGTCCCAAATGATGTTGGCTTAAACAGCTGAAAGTGAAACGATTACAAAATACCAAGTTATTATGTACGATATGAAAATAAACTTAAATCTCAGGCAGAGCTCCGTCATTCCATTAATTATAGGAGCATCCTGACTTATGAAAACGAATCTACCTGGTGGCTAAGCCCGGTGAACCAAGTGCAAGAGAGATGCAAACAATCACACTTAAAGGGACGGTTAGAATCTTTAAAAGATCTCTCGGCTGGATTGTCTGAAATAGCAGGTGAATATCTGGCATCCAGTAGGATGCACCATCCCCAGCCAAAAAGAAAAGATAAAAAAATTTAAAAAGAGGGAAACCATATTCTTGTGAAATATGCTTGGCTTCATTTAAATAAAATCTGTTATGCTTCATCATATGCAAACTCCTACTTTAGGGAAATCATATTCTTGCTAACTAGCTTTGATTTTGGTTTTAGTAAAAAACAGTCAAAAACTGTGTAACCCTTAAAAGTCTGCGCCTTGTTTATTTATTTATGATGTAAGCGATGGTCTATTTTTATTTCGAAGGATTATTCCACTACCATCAAGAGAGAATGATAACGACTTCTGAAGAGCAAGGCTTGATGACCAATGACTTTAAAATGATGAGTAGTGTCAGCAACAATAACAAGTGCAGGTTCTGTCACACAGAAGTGGAGAGTGTGAGCAACCTTAAATCCATTTGTAAGGTGTTGCTGTGGGATGGCTACGGTACTAGGCGACAACAGGCTGCAGATATCTTCACTGGACGATCTGTAGAACGTTGAATCAACAGTGTAGCAACATGTCCTGAAATCATAGTTCGAAATAAGCATACACCATCCAGTATTACTATGCAATCCCTACAGCTACATATCTAGAAATCGGAGCTGTAAAATCTGAGATATAGATATGGGACAAAAAGGAGAAAGTAGCAACCCTGATTCAAGTCAGTGTCTTAAAAATGCCAGCTTAAACGGAGCTGAAAGCAAAAAGATTACGAAATACTAAGATCTTATTACAGAAACTTATAAAGAAACTGGAATTTCAGGAACATCAGTCGACTAATTATTGAGCAACCGGAGTAATGAAAACGAATTTCAAAAACTACCTAGCAAATATATCCGGTGAATCAAGTGCAGGAGAGATACAAACAATTGCATTCAGTTAGAATCCTAAAAAGATCTCTTAAACAGTCAAAGACTTCGTAATGCTTACAAAGTCTTCGTCAGTTTCATTTATTTATGACGTAAACGATGGTCTATTAAAAAAAATAAAAATCAGTTTAGAAAAGGCATTATTCTTTATTGTGTTTTGTTATTATAATAAAGTACAAAGTTATTAATCGATGTCATGTATTGTGTACTTTAGCAGTTTACGGGGCGTTCTGAAGTAATAACTTTATTATTTAGAAACCCATTCGTAACATGGGATTGAGCTGTGTTTTAACCATTATGTACTTTTGCCTAAAAGTCAAATAAACAAACAATACCCTAAAAATAGAATTAAACTTGAAAATCGTCTTTAAAAATACCACGGTACAAACCGTGCTCAAATAATAACATTATTAAGAAACCCATTCTTAACACGGGGAGGGGATTTTATTAACTATTCTGTACTTTCATCTAATAGTTCAATAAACAAAAGATACCTTAAAAATGTAATTTTACTTGAAAATCGTCTTTAAAAATACCACGGTACAAACCGTGCTAAAATAATAACATTATTAAAAACACATTCTTAACATGGGGAGGGGATTTGTTAACTATTCTGTACTTTCACCTAATAGTTTAATAAACAAAAGATACCGTAAAAATTTAATTTTACTTAGTAAAAAACAGTTGTTTAAAGTTGGAACGTTAATTTCTGTTTTATTTTAGTAAAAAGAAAACAGTCGATTATTTTATGTTAGGTTAAAATGTACTTAAAAATAATACTCAATTGTTTTATTGTTTGAGTTTAAACAAAACCAGTCTTTTCAAGTTAGTGCGCAATTTTCGTATTCATCTCATGAAAAATAAACAGTTGATGTAATATAGTTTTCAGGTTTCTACTTAGTTATATATAAAACAAAACACAATATTAACAGATTTTAAAGAAATCTTATTTATGAAGGGTCTAGGAGTCAGGCTAATACGCCATTTTGAATAAGATGTGAGTTGTTCGGTAATCTATTCCAGCATTCTGACTAGCCAGACAACACTGCTGAAATAAAAACCATTTCGATGTTCCTTTATTCCTCAAATACATTCAGGATGTCGGATAGAATGTCAGTTAAATTGATGGAATCAGTTTTTATTTATTATTTTAATCTAGTATAGTATGTAGGGAGTAGTATGAGTTAAACTTAAGTAATAAACGGTGGTATGATATTTATTACACCTATTAAAGACATACCCAGGTGTATGTGAGTGGCGTGAATCAGCCCAAAATACAGAAGTATCTGTCGGGGAAAAAATTAAATAACTGGTTTCAAAAGCCATCGTTTTATTTCATGGGTTATGTAAAAAAAAGTGGCAGTGTTTGTTCGAACCGGAAGCGTATGAGAATGTAGTAATTCAAGTAAATTTTAAGCTGTAATGAAATAAATTTGAAAAGGCAGAATGGACAAAAAACAGCAAAGGAGATAGGGAAAACGAAGAATAATAGAAGTAGGTATAGATAAAAATAAAGGGAGAGGTAAGAACAGTATGAACAAGGAACAGAGTGTATATGAGAACTGGGGAGAGATGAATGGATGGATGGACGGAGATATGGAGGCGATGGTGGGAGAGGGTGAGGTGAATCTTATTTTTAAAAGTCAGTTTGAGGTAATAAAATTAGATACAATTGTTACTAGTGATAGGAGGAGTAAATGGAAATGCCAAGAGTAAATGACGGTGAGAAGATTACAAATGGGAGAGGTCGTTAAAAGTATAAATCTTAGATTAAATTCTTAAGAAAGTCTACAACAATCTAGAAGAAAATTAATCTCAACATAAGTCATAAAATAATAGACAAAAAGGGATTAGGGGGTTAAATTTACATTAATAAATTTAATTAAAAGGGTCTTCAATTAAAAAATAGTTTTTAAGGAAAAAATGTAAAAGTTAGTGAGTAACAATAGATAAGATGCAGTCACGTGGGCATAATCCTACTACACAAACAAAAAAGGGCGTCAAAGATGTAGAAGTTAGAATTCAATAATAATAATAAATGATGTTGCATATGTATATTAGTTTTAATTAAGATTATTTATTTAGGATAGAAATAAACGAAAGAATAAAGATGAATATCAATTATTGTGATAGTGCTAAACAGATCTCCGAGTGATAAAATGTTCTAGGAATTGGATTCATTACGCTTAAGGGGGTAACTGGCTTCAATTAAGAAAACAGTTTTATAAAGTTTAAGATTAGAAAGAACGAAAACATTTTCCGAGAAGTCAATGCAACCTCATCAAATAAATTTACTTAATTTAAGGGGGTAGTTAAATGGTGGAAATTAGCGAATGTATTTATGCAAGAGTTTATCAAAATAACTTATACAGATTTATAAGATAATATTTGTCAAATGAGCATAAAGCTCTTATATAGTTAGATTAAAGATAAGATTGTAGGATGGTGCACGATAATTAAAAAATATGTTGATGGAATAATTCAAAATTATGATGCATGATAATTGAAACTGTAAAATCGGGATGAAAATATGTTGATGGAATAATCTAAAATTATTAAAAGTGTACAATAAGTAAATAATGTATTTTAGTGAATTTGAACATTAATTGGAGGTTTGTAGAATTTGGTATATTCGGACTACTGTTCTCATCTTGGGTGTTTTTATCACAACGATGTAACCTCCGACCTTCTTAAGGTGTACCTTGTCAAAGTCGAGGAATCTTTCTGTCGAACTCGGGAATCTGGACGGACTTTCGAACGGAACCCTTTATTAAATCTACGGGGGTAGCATGCTCTCGTTCCATCTGCCATGACTGGGAAGAAGTAAATCGCAATTCTTTGTATCGCTCGCACTGAGGATTGGGGATTGAACCTTCAACCTTCATATGACTGTCACTTAGAACTGAATTTTACTAAGTACTATATCAACTGACGACGGACAATTCTAGAATGAATTTCGGGAGCCTTAAACCTATTCTTGTTATTGATCTAACTACTTATCACTATAGATCACTCATTATCTATTATTTATAATTATAAGTTCCCATATTGTATTGAATTCTATACTAGGTCTGCTTAGTAAGTCATATACCAAATTCTACAAATAATAAAAAATTCTGAAATATTAACTGTCGAAGTCGAGGAATCTGTCTGTCGAACTTGGGAATCTGGACGGAATTTCGAACGGAACTATTTCTTAAATCCACGGGGGTAGCATGCTCTCGTTCCATCTGCCAGTCTTCAGTAAATCGCAATTCTTCGTATCGCCCACACTGAGGATTGAACCTTCAACCTTCAGATGACTGTCACTTAGAACTGAATTTTACTTAGTACTATATCAAATGTGCGACGAGTCCTTTGCGGACAATTCTGGAATTAATTTTGGGAGCCTTAAACCTATTCTTGGTTTTGATCTAACTACTTATCACTATAGATTACTACGTATCTATTATTCATAATTATAGCTTCCCATATTCTATACTAGGTCTGCTTTGTAAGTCATATAGCAAATTCTACAACTTATCAAAAATTCTGAAATATAAATTAGAGGGTCTAATTTTAAAATGCCAAATGGGAATTTTAAATTAAAGTGCTAATGTAATAATTGTGTTAAGTAAAATTAATTATCAAAGGTTTATTTACCCGCTTTGTACAATTTATTCATATTCCAAAAAGTTTGAAGAGATGAACATTTAAATGGGGGTCTTCAATAAGTAAGGAGATCGGGATTCGAAAGAAAAAGCTTAAAAGATATTAAGAATTATTTTAACGCATAAATCTGAAAAAGAGAAATTATAATTCAGGTATTCTATTAGTCGAGTCGTCTTAACTGTTGGATGGAGGTGGAGTATCAGTTGGAGTTAATTATTCAAATATTTAAATGTCTCCGAGAGAATTCTGTTTTTAGAAATATTTTTACTCTTAGCAGCAGTCATTATCATTATGGCTTCAGAAGTACACAGTTGACAAAACTTAGATACTGGGGTGAGAGATTTTAAATTCTTAATTACGTAATGTCCCTTCATTCTTTGTGTTGTTTTATATGGTTTGAAATGCGGATTTTCAGTGGTTAAAGGGTGGGTTTAACTTATTTGAAGGGGGGTATCTTATGGGGCTGAGTTCTTTGGGTGGAAATGCTATTAACTGATGTGGTAGAATAATTAGTGCTAAGAGTCACATTGAGTTGATGTATACGTTGAGAATGCGTAAGTGTACTGGATAAAAAGGTGTTAGTGTACTAATATAGTTTATTAGGTTAGCACGGAGAGGGTATTCTTTGGTAGGACATGCATATCTGGACAGGGGCATTCAGTTGAATTCTTCTCCGGTGGTGAAGCCGGTAGCTTACGTGGCACAAAAATGGCGTCAGCACAGAAGCGGACATTCTAAACCTAGACCAAAGTACAGAGGGGACACAATGCCCAAACCAGCCGAAGCCAAGAAAAAGCCATTCCAGCAAAATAAAAGGCAGGCATACCACAGAATAGAGCGATGGTCAAATATCGACAGCCAAATGCCCCAAATACGATGTACGATACAGAGGTGCGAATAGCTGGTGAAACACCCAATCGTGAAAGATGCCAGCGAACGGTGCAGGCCCACACCGCCATAGCGATGGACAAGGATCGAGTGAACACACATACTCATTCAGAGGAAGAGGATTTTCTTCACGGCACGGACGAGATATGCTCTAATCCACGCCTAATATTATAAAAGAAAAACATCACTTCTACAACGTTCAGCAGGATAGGGGACCAGGTTCCCTATTCACGAAGGTAGCAGTCGACATCCAGGGACATAATGTACAGCTCATGCGAGTCCACCACACCCGACAGAATACGGAGGCATGTACCAGAGCTATTTTGGCAGTTAGCTGCGAAGTTGACACGGTGGCCGACAACCTACGTGATCGAGTCACATTGCAGCAGAGCAGTCAGCGGACGACACACTGGCGAGCATTGTTAAATCTCTGCACAACGGGAAGTTGGACAGCAATTTCAAGATTGATGGGCATGACCATAGAGCTGAGATGTTTATGAAGCACATCAGCAAATTCTACCTGGAGCCTGGCACATCAGTTCTCATGATACGGGATAGTAACATGAAGCCTAAGCTGGTGGTGCCTTACCGAGCAAGAAGTGCATAACTGCACCAGGCCCATGACTGTATTAAAAATTCAGGAATATCGCGCATGCGACACCATCTAAAAGATGTCTAGTGGGAATACAAGAACAGGGACATACAGGAGTATGTTGAGTAATGTATGACATGCGCCAAATGGAAAGGGAACTATGGTCGTCAGGGTCATACTCAGCCTGGCCACTGTGAAAGAGGCAAAAGGCTTTTCCAGGTCATGCATACAGATTTCGTAGAGATGCCTTCGTCCAAGGGCAAGCGGTACATTTTGACAAATCTCGACAGTTTCAGTCGCCACCTGACTGCGATTCCGTGCGCAAGGGACCGCGCCCTGGATGCAGCGAGAGGTCTATACAGTTTTTCCCTGCGACACCGCGGAATTCCGTGTATAATTGCATCCGACCGAGGTACACATTTCACAGGCAAGATGTACAGATGGTTCTGCGAATTTACCTCCCTCAAACAGGAACTGCCCTGCCCGTGGCGGCCCCAGAGCTCAGGAAACATTGAGAGGCAGCACCGCACCCTCAAAAACGCTATATTCATGTTATGTGAAGACCGGCGATGCTAGTGGACCGACATTCTAGAATCGTTGGCATCAATGAATGCTACCATCAGCAGCGCGACGGGGGTATCCCCACATTATGTTATCACGGGTAGACACCCGAACATGGGATTGCCTTAGATCAACGACAGGGGCACTACTGGAACCAGCCACACGGCCTATGGAATGCAAATAAATGCATTATTAAGGCAGGTGCACAGCAGTGTAGCACTAGCAAGCAATGAGGCTAATCACAGACTCGACAGTCGTCTGAGTCACTTGCTATTTAAAGACCCCATACAGTCCGGTGATACAATCTTGCTACATCGACCGAGATCAGCAATGGCACACAATTCTCATTTGCCATGGATAGGGACGTTTGTCGTGGTGAAGTCAAACGATTCCGTTCTGCTGGTACAGGATGACAAGGGAGTTCAAGAATGGGTCCACCGAGCCTATGTACGTCGCATAGTTCCACGACCCGACCATTTGAATTACCAGGTTCCACTACCTTTAATGGATAACCAGACCATTAGTCGGAGTGAACCACTTGAAGCACCCATAATCCACCAGAGGGACGCATTCCTCTACACAGGTCAGGCGACGCAGCAGGCAAAGACATTGCTAAATCGCTCTACCAGGGGCCAGATCCCATCCCGCTTTCAGGATTTCATAATGCCAAACCCATCTTCGAAAGCATACCCAGCGGACAGACAATGCTAACTGATGCGTTCATGGTCCAAAATCTGGGGGGGCTGTGTTAAAGCATAAAAAAGGGAGCAGGGGGCTTGTTGGCACATGTTCCCCTACGCATACAGAAAGAGGGGCAGGCGGGCGACGTTTGTCAAAAAATGGATACAGGAAGCTCGACAGACAGGCTTTCATAAGTCAGCCTACGCATTTGCGGAGGCGGAGGACTCAACCAATCAAATGAGAGAATACTGTAGCTATGCACATGAGAGCGGGGAAATCAAAGCGAGAAGAAACACGAGGGGAAGGTCCTCGACCAGCGTTAAGAGCGGACGTGAAGGAGATTGACAGCTCACCTCGCTGTCATATCGGACAATTTATCCCCGCACAGGAGGTCTTCGACCAGCGTTAAGAGCGGACGTGAAGGAGATTGACAGCTCACCTCGCAGTCATATCGGACAATTTTAACCCGCACAGGAAAAAGTCCTTGGCCAGCGTTAAGAGCGGATGTAAAGGAGATTGACAGCTCACCTCGCTGTCATATCGGGCAATTTATCCCCGCACACAAAATCAAAAATAGGAGAAGTGGAATTCGAAAATTAACGCTTAAGAAATACAGCGACATTTAATATGGCTGTCTAGCGGACCCCAAAAGAAAAACCATGGTCCTACAAAATTGATTACGACAGACCAGTCAATCATATGACCTCTTCAAAGTCGAGATTACGGGACAAAAAAAACAGCTCGTTAAGAACGGACCACAGAATCTAAAATTCTGTTAAAATATCCTTCCCTCTGCCGTCAAACCAAAAAGGTATGTTTTTACGACATAAAGACAAAAAATAAAAAAAAAAGAAATACTATATTAATTCGTCCTAAATCAAACTTTCATATTGTTATATATTGTCGTGTTAAATGATCTCATTCAATCGTTCCCCGCGATTTTAACACATTTGCCTTCATATCTCGATCTCCCGTGGGAGGAGAAGGACTTCTCATTTGTTTTCCTCGAATTACGTAAGAAAAAAAAAATTCCTATTTTCATTTTCATAAAGGCTATAAGCCTTCTTAATTGCTACATTTGAACTTTTAATTCTGATCCTGACTGATCAACTTTCTCGGAATAACAAAAAACAGCCTCTTATAGATATCTCCGTTTGTGCGGAAGAATATTAGTTGATCTTTTGAGAAAAAAATAAATAAAATAAAATAAATAAATACTTGTTATGTATTGTTAATGTGTCTTGTTTTTTTATGAAATATATGTTTATAGTTTGTGATACGATGTGTTATTCATTTTTATGGAGTACGGGTTGATTTCCTTTTATCGGGTTTTCAACTTTTGCACATTTTTACATTCGTGGCTGGACTACGTGTAGACAACGTTCAGTGTCTTAGCACCACAATTATAACATTCGCGACATCCCTCCAAAAGTAAGGTTCCTCAACCGATAGCAATGAATCGATTCCCTCCTCCTAAAGGTTGTTGTAATGCCTGGGAGGATTGCCTCCTGAGTTGGAACGAATATTACATTTTAATACGAGCCAGAACACCTATTTTTGTCTATTTATTGTCTGTTTTACGCTTGTATCAATTCAATGAAGATGGAATTTGTCATCTTTTATTTTCCCCATTAAAGTATTAAAATATTTTAATAAATAAAATAATAATAATACCCGTAATATTCACCCCAAAAAGATCGGCCATGTTTTGAAATGGTTTAATATTTAAATTTTCTGAACTTTCATTTTCTGCGAACCTGCTTTTCGGTCGCCATCTTGAATATCCATCAATCTAATCATTTTTTGATTAACGCATTTGATAATCATTTCTTTTTTGAAAGCAGATTGTGAAACAAAAAGTAAGTATTACTTGAATTTAGTTCTTTTTTTGCTACAGAAGTTCGTACTAACCATTATGGTTCCCTTTATTTTAGGTATGGATCTCCGAAATAAGCTAACGCATGGCATGTAAACAAATAACTCCCCCACCCCGCTTATTAGAACATTGCAAAAAACACAAATAAATTGTAATGAAATTTTCACCATTGTTTTTTTTTATTTGAGTACAAATTAGGAAAAAGTACCCGTAGAATTTCAATACTTAGCTAGTCAATTCCGAGTTTGAACGGAGACTTTCGAAGCCGAGGCATAAGATTAACTTTTTGCGGTGCTTCTCCAGTTTAGCGGATACTTTCGAGAAAAAAACTAAAAAAAACTGAGGAATATCTGTTTGATGTACGTACCTGTTTTCAAAGGGGGATAACCGTAACTTTTGTGAAATTCCTTCCAAAAAAATCCCCCCTTTATCGTTCTGTTAGCTGTCGTTATGCCCGAAATTGGCTAAACTAAACACAATTTCTGAGGTAAAAAAAAGATAAAGTTAAAATTGCCCTCGATTCGTTAAATTTTAATTTTCTTTCAAAAAAAAAACTACTTGATTAATTTACGTGCTTTTTGGTATAATATATATTCAGCCCGTGACAGGCACGTACATCAAACATATATTCCTCACTTTGTTTTATTTTTTTTTCGAAAGTATCCGCTAAACTGGAAAAACACGCAATTTTCGGTTTGTTTTGCAAGATAATTTTGGCACAGCTGAAGTACGAGCGACTCTAAGCAAAGTTGTTTCCAACCGGAAACGGTGTCCGTTCGAAATCGGTTCCGATATTAAAAACTTCCTGTTTTGGTTAGTCGAATAGGTGTTATGTAGGTACGTGCAAAAATGGCGCCTTCTTGTACGGCCTATGCTTATTAAAAAGCGCTTATCATTAATTATTTAATTAGTTTCCGTGTATACTTTGATTGTGTTTGAAAGATAAAAGCCTAAACTTAATCTCTAAACGAAAAAAACTGCATATTTACGTGTGAAAAATAAATTATAATAAAATATGTAATTACGACGGTCAAAAACCCCAAAAATTCAATGAATTTTGAACTTTGAAAAAATTACTTGTAAAAATCCTTTAAAAGATAAATATAAGTTTTTGGGAACTATTTCAAAGATAATTATTAAATTAAAGTCATAAGACACTGAATTAAAAAAAAAAATCCCACGTTTGACTAAAAATTTGCAAAATTAGCCCTTCAAATGTGATAAATGAATAAAATCCGCCATAACTTCATCGGAAAAGGACGTTGTTTACAAATTGACATCGCCATGCAAAATATATGGAAGACAAAAAATGTCATAATTTATCATTTTTAACTTTATATATAAAAATGTAATAATAGTTTATAGAAGTTGAAAAATTATTATCCATTAATTTCTTTATTCATTTTAAGGTTATAAACAAATTTAAGTATCCTTATTTTGTTATAATAAAAAAGGAAATGCTTATTTAATTATTTTTGAGTGTACGCAATTATTTTTAACGAAAAAGGTTCAGTTTTTAATTTAGTAATACTCTGAAATTATTGATGACGTCTGTTTACCAATGTTTTTCGAATTTTTAGAATTTGAAATAACACTATTTTTTAAATGTTAAAAATATTTTTACGTTACGAACTGCGTCAATTTTATCAATTTTTTTACATGATTTAAAACTTTAGTTACTCGTGTCGTAACGATAAATTACATTGATTCTTTTTAAAATAAAGTGTTTTTATTTTTATTTTAAGTGTGAAAAAGTAAATTACAGTCAATGACTACACTGACAATTTATTCATTGAAAAAAAAAGTTAAAACAGTTATTTATTGATAAACAGAATTCAATTTTGAAAGAAAATGTCATGTTTGAATTCTCTTTATTTATTAATAAATAATTGTTTTTAACTTAAATATTTATTAATGAAAAAAAGACAAAACAAATACAAATCTTTCCAAATAATTGACGATGAATTGCGAAATGAACGAAATTGTTGAATCTCTAAAAAAAAAAAAAAAAATTTGCGCTGTAAAAGTGAGTGATTGCTAATCCCACCTGGTTATTACAGAACGGGGCTACCATACTAATGAAAGTTCATCGTTAGTAGAAATTATTCAATTTTTTAAATTCTTTTTTTCGTTAAGTTCCTGGATCTCAAATTTGTCAATTTTTGGTTTATTTTCAAGATTATAAAAAAATGTCTTGCGCTGATGATGCCACGTTCCTCTATGAAAGAGAAATATAATTATGTCGCATTTTTTATTTTTTCAAAAACTCTAATCATTAAAATAACATGAAATATTTTTTGCAATTATATTATTTTTTGGTGAAAATATTGATTAAACAATGCTTTATTCAATAATAATATCGCTAATTCAAAAAATTAATTTTTCTTCGAGTTATAGTGATTTTATTAACACGGTATTTACTGGCATTTTTCGTAATATATACGAAATATTTTGAAAAAAAAATTTAATTGTTAACATCTACGATCCTTTATTTACATAAGTAACAGTTAAAAAATAATGCATTTTTCTTTATTAATATATAAAAATATAACTTTAGTAAAGGTGTATTTTCTTTTTAAAAAATAATACATTTTCACTAAGATTTAAAAAAAAATAATGGTTTCATTATATTCCGTGATTGTTGATTAATAAATATTGAAAATTTCAGTAAAATTGGTTGATTTCCTGAATTTTAGTGTATTTTTAAGTAAAGGGGGGGTCAAAATGTTTTTTCATTTTGGGAATCGGCCATTGATTTTGCACGTACCTAGTGTTATGTTTTCTCAGAAAATATAATGAAAGTTTTGTACTGAATTTTATTTTAAATAATTTATTTGACAAAAATAAATAATCACAGTTACAAAAATAAATAATCACAGTTACAAAAATAAATAATCACAGATTAGTTTTTTACACAGGTTGATTTTCTTTCGTAAAATAAAATGCAATGTTTTTTGCTAATGAAATATTTTTGATTTGGCGGAGGGAAAATAATAAAATAGGATGTTTTATTTTCTTTTGGGAAAAATAAGAATGTTTCAGTAATCATAGTACTGTCGGTTCGCACATATCATATGGCCGAATTAATTTATTTTTACTTGGCGACGCCAGAGAAACTCCTGCAGTGCGATAGTATTCATTATCATATATAGAGTAAATACATAAAATTGAACTAGAGAATACCGGAAGTTGTTATCTACGAAGTTTATTATCGGGTACGGATCGCGGTCTGACACCGTAGCAGCGCCGCAGAAACTGCTCTTAGAGTCGCTCGTACTTAACCAGTGCCATAATTTTCTTCATTGAAACTGTTGTATTATTTTGTTTTTATGTGTATTTTTTGGTTATTCGCAAGAGTAACCCACCCCTGATTTATATTGTAAGTATGGATGAAAGAAAGGACAATAATCTCGGTAAAAATGACCTCAGTAAAAATCTTTAATAAAAAAAAAATTATATTAAATAATTAAATAAAATTTACATCATTGAATTTTTTCATACATATGTTTCGAAGAATTTATTTCGACTGATATTCCACATTTGTTTTTCGTTATCGTTATGAAAAAACTGTTGAAAACGTTCTATCAGCTTCGGATCTATCATTGAATGAACTGTTTAGCGAAACAAGTGATTGTAAGAAAATATTACAATGGTTGCAATAAAGAAATAAAAATGTAGGAAAAAAATGCCAAGACTTTTTACATTTTTTTCCATTATATTAACTTTATGTAATTACTTTTGAAAAAAGTCATTGACCTAGATTTTAGATTTTCACCGAGATTATTTTCTTTCCGACCATCCAAAAAGGTAACCGTATAAATTAGGGGTGGATTATACTTCCCAATAACCTGACATTTTTATTTTTAAGATGTGTGCTTATTTTTTGTTTTTAGAATATAAAGAAGAACTTTTTTTTTCATTTTTAAAATATTAATTAAACGCAGAGTGTGATGATTTTACCCTTGTTTCTGCTTCCAGATTCTTTCTTTTTCTTTTTCTTTTTCTTTTTCTTTTTCTTTGTGCTCAATGAAAACTTTTGTTTCTTGTTATTTTTATTTTATTTACTGTTATTTTTATTTTTAGGATATAAAATGGAACTGCTTTGTGCAATTGTTTTTGTTTTCTCTTTTTCAATTTATTGGATGAAAAGTGTGATTTTTGATCTTGTTTCGGCTTCGGGATTCTCCATTCGTACTTTGAACTGCTTACGTCACGACTGCAATTCCTCATTTGCACCAAATTTGTATTAAGACAGACATAAAACTATGGCTTAATTCATCTTATTTCCTTTCTTTGTGTTTTGTAAAACAAACTTCTTATGACAAATTGATTATGTGTTCTTCATTAGTCAGCAATGACAGTGTTAAGAATTGGATGCTTCGACGGGTGGGTTTATGATTAAAAGTTGAAGATTAGTCCATATTCAAAATGAGATAAGAAGATGCCATCTAGAGATTGTGATCATTTTAATGCTCGTATGTTAGCTTATTTTGGTATGTTGTTCACTGCACAAGAAAATTCAATAAAACAAATTGCATTTTATAGAAATTGTACCATTTATTTCATACGTTCACTCTATTATTATGCGTTAATGCAAAACATGTTAAGAGATTGATGGACTTCTTTACAGAGGAAACCATGTTAAATATTACACCAGTTATGACAAAGCAGTTTTATTTCATAATTTCACATCTTTGTAGTTCATTGTGCCATTCTCCTGAATATTGATATTACATTTTACCGCCCTCCCAACGTTATTATAGACTTGCAGTTTATTTTTTCTCATTGGACAAGAAATCGCAGTTTTATTTTAGAATTCTTCTAATGTGTGGCTGTGTGCAATCTCAAGATTCAATCTCTTGTAAGCAGCGTAAGAAATAGTTAGAACAGTCTGAGAGGCTTCATATAAATAAATGTAGAAAAGAACGCAACAGATGCAACCGACTTGGTGCGATAGATTCGAAAGATTTGTGTCTAAATCGCATTTTTAAACTGGTTCAATTCAAATAAGTACAATAATATATTGTATTGGCAAACAGGCTAAAAATGTGTGTTGAGCGATTACATTTACCAATGAAGACAAGATTAACTTTGAAATTGTAGCAACAAAATTCGAAGATAATTACTTCCTTCAACAAAAATAGAACGCAAGAAAGAGGCCACATGTCACTTGTAAATGGTTAAAATTTGGACAACGAGAACGAGAAAATTTCTTGACAAATTCGTTATCGAACTGTCAAAGCGAAAAATCAAGAATAAAAATAGAAAAATGTGGAAGCATCAATTGATTACATGACTGGCAAAATAACAAACTCATAAATATGTAGCCGTATGTTGCAGGACGCAAATAAGCATATCTGGGAAATACAAAACCTGAAAGAACCTTTATTAAGTCATTATCATATGCGGTTTAACATCTATTTTCTGTGCTGTCATGTGTTACACGAATTCCCACAATAAGCATATCTGGGAAATACACAACATGAAAGAACATTTATTAAGTCATTATCATATGCGGTTTAACATCTATTTTCTGTGCTGTCATGTGTTACACGGATTCCCACAATAAGCATATCTGGGAAATACAAAACCTGAAAGAACATTTATTAAGTCATTATCATATGTTGTTTAACATCTATTTTCTGTGCTGTCATGTGTTACACGGATTCCCACAATAAGCATATCTGGGAAATACGAAACATGTAAGAACATTTATTAAGTCATTATCATATGCGGTTTAACATCTCTTTTCTGTGCTGTCATGTGTTACACGGATTCCTACAATAAGCATATCTGGGAAATACAAAACATGAAAGAACATTTATTAAGTCATTATCATATGTTGTTTAACATCTATTTTCTGTGCTGTCATGTGTTACACGGATTCCCACAATAAGCATATCTGGGAAATACAAAACATGAAAGAACATTTATTAAGTCATTATCATATGCGGTTTAACATCTATTTTCTGTGCTGTCATGTGTTACACGGATTCCCACAATAAGCATATCTGGGAAATACAAAACCTGAAAGAACATTTATTAAGTCATTATCATATGCGGTTTAACATCTATTTTCTGTGCTGTCATGTGTTACACGGATTCCCACAATAAGCATATCTGGGAAATACGAAACATGTAAGAACATTTATTAAGTCATTATCATATGCGGTTTAACATCTCTTTTCTGTGCTGTCATGTGTTACACGGATTCCTACAATAAGCATATCTGGGAAATACAAAACATGAAAGAACATTTATTAAGTCATTATCATATGTTGTTTAACATCTATTTTCTGTGCTGTCATGTGTTACACGGATTCCCACAATAAGCATATCTGGGAAATACAAAACATGAAAGAACATTTATTAAGTCATTATCATATGCGGTTTAACATCTATTTTCTGTGCTGTCATGTGTTACACGGATTCCCACAATAAGCATATCTGGGAAATACAAAACATGAAAGAACATTTATTAAGTCATTATCATATGCGGTTTAACATCTATTTTCTGTGCTGTCATGTGTTACACGGATTCCTACAATAAGCATATCTGGGAAATACAAAACATGAAAGAACATTTATTAAGTCATTATCATATGCGGTTTAACATCTATTTTCTGTGCTGTCATGTGTTACACGAATTCCCACAATAAGCATATCTGGGAAATACAAAACATGAAAGAACCTTTATTAAGTCATTATCATATGCGGTTTAACATCTATTTTCTGTGCTGTCATGTGTTACACGGATTCCCACAATTTGACTTTTAAACTAAACTATCTTCGGCTAGGTCTTGATTCACCATTCTTTCTCTCAGATCCATCCTTATAAATTACCACCCCCATATTTTGCTTAGCCTTCCTTATACAACATACCCTGCTATCTCACGTGGTCTACATCTATAAATCTCGAACCCCTCATCTTAATTCGACAAAACCAATGAAGTCTCCTTATATGTAAACATCTCTTTATACGCTCTAAGTTTAATCTTCCTTTAAGATTATTAGATCTAAGCTTGTCATTATGTCACGTCAAACTATGAGCACATTCTCATAGTCTAGTCATTTTACTCATCAGTAATAACACTCTACTGGTTAGTAATGGCATCCTAACCCTAACACTCTACTGGTTAGTAATGGCACCCTAACCCTAACACTCTACTGGTTAGTAATGGCACCCTAACCCTAACACTCTACTGGTTAGTAATGGCACTCTAACCCTAACACTCTACTCGTTACTAATAGCACCCTAACCCTCTCAGACACTTGTAACGTAAATATACAGACAAAGACACACATGTGAAACAACGAACACCAACGCAATTTAAACTCAAAATAACAATGTTTATTTACAAAATTTGTAAGGGAAAGAAAAATGTATTAAAACAAATCCGTTACTTACAGTAATCAGTTTCTTCAATGTTCGTGGCGTTTTATTTCCGCTTCTTCTCACTAGATATTAATCTTTAGGTGTTTTTTTTATAGATGTTTCCGTAGCTGGGACGGTATCGGATAGTTTGATATTCTTAAGCATACACGATATTCGCATCTTCAAGATTCACTCCATATTCTCGCCTGTCTTTGTTCACTGTCGTATTCCGACATATAAAATTCGTCGTTTATCTCTGTTGCTTGCTCGACACACACTTTTTGCATGTCAATCTCAATATGTCGCCTTTCAGAGAGCCCGACATGGTATCTCTCTTTCACGCCTATCGTATCCCAACTGTCGTATTTCTGCATCAGCCTGGCGTGCCCCGGTGTGCGCCACACATGCCCGAAATTCCCCTGATGATAAGGGATGGTCATTCTGTTTCAGTGGACTTTTGAAAAAGTCCAGGTCGTTGCACCTGGTAACCTCGAGATTTTGAATGGGTCCACCCCTTCCACAGTCTGCCGACTTGGCTAGGTATGAAAAAAAGGGCGGGAGTGTAGCAAGTTGATCCAGCATTCGGTTTGACACACCACACATAAGTTCTTTGTGTCATGGCCTTTCCCTTTCTGTCGTTTCCTCTTTGCCTCTCTCTTTCTCTTTTTCTATTTTTATCTCAGGCCAAGGATTTGTAATTAATAGTTAAAGAAAAATGAAATATACATGCATCATCGCTCGCTGATATTTATACATTTGTATCCTACTGTAAATCTTAATTGAAACCGACTTTTACGTCTATGTCACAAAATGATATGAGTTTTATTGGGAGGTCCACGGGCCGGATTGCAATAATAAAACCTAGCAGGGTGGTGGGCCCGACGCTAAGCCTTCTTGGGCCGGATGTGGCCCGCGGGCCGGGGTTGCCCGCCCCTGCTCTAAGTCTTTAACTTCACAAGTCAATTTTCCATTGCATAAGCATCAAATAATCAGCATGAAGCATCTCTTCTAGACAACCCAACCCTAACACTAACACTAACCCAACCCTAACCATAACCCTAACCAATACGAAACAACATTTCAAATTAAAAGAAACAGACGCAGTACACAGCTATGATGTACATTGACTAAACCTTTTTCTACTCACTCAATCGTTTCCATTTTTCTCAATTTCTCATTACACCCCATACAACCACGGAGACTTTTTCATCCACCTACAAGTGGGTCTGTTACCTTTAACAGTATATCATTGAACTTGTTCTTCTACACTTCCTGGAGTGAATCTGATAACCGAATCACTTTGTCTCTGAACTCACATTTCACGTGTTCTTTTTCAACCTATACAACTTTCTCTCACATGGACATTCAGGAGAAATTAGCCATTTATTAAACTTTATGGAAAACATTATTAAAACTCTCTTCTAAACACAATGTGATTATTAATGATCTTCAGAAACAGTTAAAACAAAATATTTGTCTTTTTATTGATATATTATCTTATTTCTTTCTTTTATAGACGTATGTCTCCATCCACCAAAAGAAATTACAACGACACTTTGAATCACTTAATTTAAGGTTCGTGAATTTTTAATCTAATATCATCCAAAAAAAAAATCTTTTAATTAAATAACAAATTAATATTGCAACTAATGTACTCATTTTATATGGGATGTAATTAATAATAAATTTGCGGACTTTTAAATAAGAATCTACATGATAAATGAAATGTTGCTTGTTGGCTCACAGTTTATGCATATATATGTCGGCTATTTAAAAATGATGTGTGTCTATAGCTGATCGACATGTAAAAATTATTTTGTTTCAAAGAACATGTATAAAAATTAATATGATTTCTTGAATTATTATCTTGCAAAATTTATTTTATGTTTGCAGAATCTCCAGCAATCAAGACATAACAAGTCCATTATCGGATTAAAATGAACTATCATTCACTTGATACCATGAAATATGGAATGATCTTCGGAAGGAATATTTCGAATTTGTTTATGTAAATTGACGTTAAAAAGTCCAAAAGGATAAAAATAATATTCTTGTGAGTTAGTTGAATCATTTTTATCGAATTTCTGAAAAATATATTGCAAAAGAATTTACTTGTAAAGTACACACACACACACACACACACACACATATATATATATATATATATATATATATATATATATATATATATATATATATATATTCTATCAATCTTATTTAGTAAAACCCTAGCTGAAGTATATGCTAAAAGTAGGGTGCAAAATTTTAAGGCATCAATGCACCCTTTAATAAATTTAAAAAATTTGGACACCTAAATTTATTTTAAAGAATAAAATAAGAATCCTTTTTATTTGTCAAACTGGATGTAGAGCCTGGTTAGGTGCTAAAAAAGTTATAAGATCTATACAATCATCCATGAAAATATTGTAAATCAATTTATATTAGACTACTTTAAGGACAAAATATATTTAATCAATACATATATATATAATATATATATGTTATCAATTATAGTTAAAAAGAAAGGATTTTTCAAAAAATGTTTAAAGAATAACTAGACTATTTAATTTATTTCTGTACTTGCAAAAGTAGACGAATATTGACAAATCCACAGAAACCAATTGTCTGATTCTCCAATTTCAAACGGTAACAGGAAACAAACAGAAAATAGAAAATATCCTTGTGACTCTTTTACAAAAAAAACTATGCTGAAAGTTATGCGAACACAGACAAAAGAGAAAGCATATTCTTGTAAAATATGCGGCTCCACTTTTACAACGCAACACAATATGTTGATTCATATGCGAACACATACTGGGGAGAAGCCATATATTTGTGAAATATGTAGCTCTTGCTTTACAACAAAAACACATATGCAGACGCATATGCGAACACATTCTGGAGAGAAACCATATTCTTGTGAAATATGTGGTTCTTCTTTTACAATAAAACAAAGTATGTTAGGACATATGCGAACACACACTGGAGAGAAACCATATTCGTGTGAAACATGTGGCTCTTCTTTTACAATAAAACAAAATATGTTGAAGCATATGCGAACACATACTGGAGAGAAACCATATTCTTGTGAAATATGTGGTTCTTCTTTTACACAGAAACAAAGCATGTTGAAACATATGCGAACACATACTGGCGAGAAACCATATTCTTGTGAAATATGTGGTTCTTCTTTTACACAGAAAAAAAGTATGTTAAATCATATGCGAACACATACTGGGGAGAAACCATATTCTTGTGAAATATGTGGGTTTTCTTTTGCAACAAAACAAAGTATCTTAATGCATATGCGAACACATACTGGGGAGAAACCATATTCTTGTGAAATATGTGGCTCTTGTTTTGCTACGAAACCAAATATTTCGAGGCATATGCGAACACATACTGGCGAGAAGCCATATACTTGTGATATATGTGGGTCTACTTTTACAACGAAACAAAATATGTTGATTCATATGCGAACACATACTGGCGAAAAACCATATTCTTGTCAAATATGTGGCCCATCTTTTACTACGAAGCAAACTATGTTGAATCATATGCGAACACATACTGGCGAGAAGCCATATTCTTGTAAAGTATGTGGCTCATTTTTTAAACAGAAATACGATATGTTGTTACATATGCGAAAACATACTTGAGAGAAACCATATACTTGTGAAACTTCGTATCTTACTACATATGCGAACGCATTCTGGGGAGAAACCATATCGTTAATTATGTGGCAATTTTTTGACACAAATGCAAATTCAATCACATTCAGGAGCAAAAGCATAGTTTTGTGAAGTATGTGGATAGTTTTTTACATGTAAATAAAGGATGTTGAGACATATGCGAAAAAATATTTTTATTAAGTATTCGATATTTCTAATTACAATGAATTATTACCTGCTGCAAAATATGCAGAACACATACTTGAGAGAAACCATATACTTGGGGTATATATGTGACTCTTTTTTTAAGAGAAACAAGGTATGTTGCATCATATGCGAACACATACTGGATGGAAAAAGGGAAACCATATTCTTGTGAAGTATGTGGATCATCCTTTACAGAGAAACACGGTATATTGCTACATATACGAACACATATTTGAGTAAAAACATGTTATGCTAAATATGTGGCTTTTACTTTAATCAGAAACAGGGTATGTTGTGTCATATGCGAACACATACTGGAGAGAAACGATATACTTGCGAAATATGTTGCTCCTTTTTTGACAAAAAGATAAAGTTTTCTACTCCAAAAGCTTCCTTCCTTGTGCTGCTGGACTCTTGAACTTTCTCCCTGCTCCCTGTTTTCCTGACGGAAGTGACATGGAGAAATTTAAAACTAATGAAAAAAGGTATCTCGCTGCGCAGCCCCCAATTTAGGTTGACCCTCTAAAAACTTCCACCCTTTTTCTCAGTAGCCCCTTACGTCTACAGTGGCGGGCTGGCTTGTTTGAAGTGAACTAGGTTAAGAAAATTGAAAAATCATTAAGGAAGCCGTATTCACCACATATCAAGTTTCATGTACGATTAGAATAGTAGGTGAATGCCCATCTCTAACAAAAAAAGGATCGAATGCATATGATTAGAAGGAAGACAGGGAAACAACATACGTTGCAATATTGAATTGAAATTCTCTTATTTACAGAAAAAAATGCTTCTTCAATGTTTCGTACATTTCGACTCTTGAATTGAAAACTATATTGTTTAATAAAATTGTACAATATACATTCATTTCGTGAAAACGAGAAAATTGGTTAAAAAGTAAATGAAATATTATTGAGATTTTGGTTATGCACTTGTTTGCCGATGCTCTTATCAATCGCCCATCTCAAGTAACTTTTGTATTTTGTTTTAGAAATTGTTAGGGTGTACTATCTTCCAGGGTCTCTTTTTCTAACAGTTGCGTTGAGAGTGTCATGGAAGTTGTAACTCTCTCACGAATCGCGTCATATAACTTTTCCGCGGTAGAGGAGATAATTAATTTTCTTACATCAGCAATTGTCTTCAGGCAAGATCGACGCCACATAGCAGAACCTATCTATCTGTACAGATATAGCTTTCTGTCTAACAAAAAAACAAGTCCAGCTTAGAAATGAATAATTTAGGGTCGTCGCGTATACACATCAGATTAAAACGGAATGTTTGCGACGCCATTTACATTTGTTATTGTATATTTGTTTATTTTTAATGCTTACTGCGTGTCGTGGCTGTTTCAATTCACGCATCAGGCTTCCTATATAGTATTAGTAGGAGTATCAGCTACTGATGACTTTGAAAGGGCTGTGTTGCGTAGCCGTTTTAATCAGCCAATCACAAGGCCGACACAAAGTGTGAGTTGAAGAAGAACACAAGCGGCCATATTTAAAACGAATATTTTAATAAAAGAAATATTTAGACTTGAAAGAGATCGTTGCATTTTGTCATGCAACAAAAACTTTGTTGGTTTTGTTTTTTTAATAAATTAACTCATACTACGAATTTCATGCTTTAATATCTTTTTTTTCTTTAAATCAATAAATCTAACTATACTACGGAATTCGTGTTTCAACAAAGTTTAATTTAAAGAAATGGAATTTATTTTAAACTTAGAGGTTTTTCATGTTTCACCTTGTTTGGTCGTTCTAAGCTCGAGGTCACAACTATGAGTATATCTTTTCATTACCTTCACCACACTGTAAGTAAAAACATATATACCAATCTCAATGCTAATAAGGATCAATCACGCCTAAATACACTATACACATTTTATTTATATATTGACAAACGTAAAGTAGACTTGTAACACCACATAAAAGAACATACAATAAAAAAGGCTATAAACAGGATATAAATATAGGAAATGATTGACCTTGCTAATCAAAATCAATTTAAAGAAATGATCAATAAAAGATTTGTTCGACATTTTTAATCTAAGCACAAGAAAATAACAAATTCTTCAGAAATTATGAAAATATGTGTAAAGTTTCAAATTTCCGATCTTTGTCATATAAGATATAAGATGATTGTATTATCTGTTTTGAAAGCTAATGTTTTCACCTTTTTTAACATTAGAAAAAAGCCTAAAGTACTTAAAAGTAAACTGTGTGGTATGATAATGACAAAAAACAGAACATGTAAAATAAATATTTAGATTTTTAATAGAACACACCTAAGTAGTTTGATATATATATATATATATATATATATATATATATATATATATATATATCAAAATACTTAGGTGTGTTCTATTAAAAATCTAAATATTTATTCATCCACTATACAGACTCTTTCGCTGTTTCACAGCTCATCAGTGCGGCTAGACCACTTAGTGCCTCAAGCCGGGATCGAAACGCAACCGTCGAGTTGACAGTCGACGCTGCTAACCCCTACGCCATCATACGATACCGACTGAATGTAAGTTGTATCTCAATGTAAACATTGCAATTGCCGGAGCTCGAATTAGTTTTTACCTAATGAGCATTGCCTTTTTAAAGCTAATGACAGTTCGCGATACCCTTACAAACATAAGCTCTCTATCTCCATATATATATATATAGAGAGAGAGAGAGAGAGGGAGAGGGAGGGAAAAATCTTTTAACGATTATAATGTATGTTTATATTTAATATTTAGAATAAATATACTTAAGTTATTCAATTATTTTCTGTCTCTGAGTTAAAAGCCCAAATGACTAAAAGCCAAAACTTCTTGGGAGCTTTTTCAAAAGAGCATACTGTTGGGTTCTAGTATTTGGAAATGTAGTTTGTTGAGAGTTAGTGCTGAGGGATCCAATTTTGATATCGAGAAGATAATGAGAATGACGACTTAGAAGAGTAATTCGTCCGGCCATGTCTGACTGAAATAGAATAAGCAAAACGAGATCACCATTCCTCTCGAAATAATGGATTTACAACTAAAGAGGTGTGCAGATTTATTTACTGGAAACACAGAAACAGAATGAAGGTAATACACTGAGTTGGTTAACATAGACAGGGCGAAATAACATTATCCTGGAGTTCCACAATTCTTCTACCACACGCCTGATAGAGAGCGCAGGAATCTACATCTTATCGTTTTTAGATACAGACTTGAACTGGAGATTGATGAGGTTTGTGTTCGCGCCAAAACACGATTGATTGCGTATAGATCTCGTGCAGTGAAAAGGCGATGAGTACATAATCTATAAACGGATCAACCGATAGTAAAATAGTTTATTCATATAACTCTTACATAACCCCTACTTAGGCTTTAAGACAATTAAACAAAAGAAACTTTTTGTTAGTAGCAGCACATAAAAATACAATTGAAAGAATGTGAAAATGCAAAAAAAGAGTATATGATTGATAAATTGGTACTAAAATGTCTTTGTTATGCTGACAAGGCAAAATGTCTTTTTTTGCTGAAAAAGAAGCAAACATGTAATGATTTGAAGTAAGAAAATGAAAATATTCATTTGTTCAAAGGTTAAAACTGTTCAGTTATTGCAAAAAGCAAATGTTCATTTGTTCAAAAGTTAAATGATTACAATGTTGCAATGTCTTTACGTAATTCTGTCTTGATGCTTTGATGACGAGTGTTCATGTGTGGAAAACTGCTTAAATAGCAGATAAGTCTGTTAACATAGAGTTAAAAATTAACGAGTGTTGATTCTGGAGGAGTGAAAATGTGACCATGTAATGCCAATGATGTATCGTAAAGCAGTTCGGCTGGTGACTATCCCAAGTCTTATTTCATAGCAGAGCGACAGCCAAGGCACACAATTGGAACGTACTCAGTCCAACGCTGTAGATAAGGGGCTGCATGTAATGAGGCTTTTAATTTCGATGAAAGCTCTCAATCATTACGTTACAAGCTGACTGATAATTAGTTATCCTTCTACGTTTAATACCAAGTATCTTGTAATAAGATGGATTCAAACTGTCTGCCACAATCAGTGGTAATTGTTGCTGGGACACCAAAGCGGTTTCAGCTGATTTATCGCTTAGTGGTATGGCCTCAAGCCACTAAGAAAAACGAACCATACATGCAGGTAAGTAAGAATAACCTTGGCTGACAGTCTTGGGTTGAACCAAATAAATGTGTGTGATTTTGTATCTAGCATGAAAGTGCCAAGAGGCGCTGGTACATGTATATGTACTTTCGATTTTTGACAGGGTAGGTAGGAACGGGTATTTGGCGTCTCATGTTAGGCCGAAATGTCTTTTCCCGAGGCGGAGACACTGTGTTGCGTTAATCTGTACAAATACGTCAGTTGTAACACTCTACTCGTCAGTAATGGCAGAAGTTCCCTGAATATACTTCATAAACCCTTAACTCCTAATGTTGCTTTACAACCCTGTGTCATACATGTAGGAAACCAAATTGCCGTCATCTTTATAAAAGCAGTAAAGTTCACAAATTGTCTACATACTTTTATAGCTTCTTGATTTCTCTTCAATTTTCTTATCTTTTTATCTTTGCTGGGAATAGCGCATACCTGTGGATGCCAGACATTGGCCCGCTAGTTCAGCGACTACAATCGAGAAATCTTTTTAAAATTGTAACCGTCTTATTAAGCGTATATTCTCTATGTAGCTCTGTTTAAAGATTCCAGTTTCTTTCTATGTTGTAATTTAGTTATCTTTTCTCTCTCAGCTCTGTTTATGCCAGAATCATTAGGAACACTGACTTATCTTGGTATGTGCACCTGTGTTATCCTTCTCTACAGAGTGACTGACACGTTATGGTCATTCGACAAACCTCAAATCGAAGCAATAAAAAGCTAAAAAAAATGATTACCCGAAAACCTGTGCTGCAATTGTATGATCCAGATCTACCAGTAAAAATAACTACAGATGCTAGTAAGCAGTAACTCGGAGCTATACTTGATTATTAGATTCACGAAAGATGGTTACCTGTTCTGTTTGCATCTCGTGCAACAACTACAGCGGAACAAAGTTACTGTCCGATTGAGAGCGGGGGTCTCAGTATGCTTTTCTCATGGGTTTATAGGTAGAACTCAGTTCAGAATCGAAAACGGCCATAAACTGTTGAAACAAATATTCAAAAGATCGATCTTTAAATGCCCCCCCCCCGAATCCAAATATTTCTACTAGCATTACAAAGATACAATTTTGACTTTTGGTAAAGAATCAATTGTTACAGATACTCCAGAAGTATCAGACGACGATATGAAAACGAACATACATGCAGTAATAAACAAAATTACCCCATAACCGACACTAAATTAAACGAGTATGAAGAAGCGACTATAGACACTCATCACATATACAAAAACAAAATGGTCCCCAAAAGACAAAATATTAACAAAAGTGTAAGCATTCATCTCTGTTTGGGATGAAATACCGATCGTTAATGGTCTCGTTCTAAAAGGTTCAAGAATCATTGTACCTTAATCATTACGTAGAGAAGCTCTACAAGAAATACATACCGAAATATCGAAACATGCACAGAGCAAGCCAAATAATGTATTTACTGGTACGGAATTAACGCTCAAATCAAAGACATGATTAACACATTCTCATACTGCATCGATTATAAAATCAACAATCAGCCGAACCACTAATACATAATGAAATAACTACTACACTATGGACCAAAGTAGGTACAGACATATTTCACCTGTCTGGAAATTCGTATGTCACAATCATTGACTTAAAAACAGTAAAGTTCACATATTGTATACATACTTTTATAGCTTCTTGATTTCATTTCAATTTTCTTATCTTTTTATCTTTGCTGGGAGTAGTGCATTCCCGACAATGGCAGACATTGGCCCGCTTTTTCAACGACTCCAATCGATGAATCTGTTTAGAATTGAAACCGTCCTTTTAAGCGTATATTCTCTATGTAGTTTGATTTTGTTCAATAACCCGGTAGCTCTACGAAATATGAAATCGAACATACAAAAATTACCCCATAACCGACACTAAATTAAACGAGTATGAAGAAGCGACTACAGACAACTCGTTATTACAGACACTCATCACATATACAAAAAAAAATGATCCCCAAAAGATAAAATATTAAAAAAATGTAAGCATTCATCTCTGTTTGTGATGAAATACCGATTGTTTATGGTCTCGTTCTAAAAGGTTAAAGAATCATTGTACCTATGTCATTACGTAGAGAAGCTCTACAGGAAATACATACCGAAATATCTAAACATGCACAAAGCAAGCCAAGGAATGTATTTACTGGCCCGGAATTAACGCCCAAATCAAAGACATGATTAACACATCCTCATACTGCATCGATTATAAAAATCAACAATCAGCCGAACCACTAATACATCATGAAATACCTACTACACCAAACGAAATATACAACACATTCTTTAAACAAAACAAAACGTTCGCATAACGATAGAAATAGATTATGAAAATATATGTCTAAATTCAACAAAAACGCATGAAAACTAAGATACCACAACTGCAGGATTCAACACTCCAAAAAATAAAACCACAAAAGTATGACAGAATAATTAGGACCGACGAGGGTCCGGTACCTGGGGGTGCACGGGTATGCATCTTGGTTATGATGCTGGACCCTATGTAGAAACACAGTAGAGATATAAGGCTAGTACGTATACTCAACACGGCTCGGCTATCTAGGCAGGGAGAGAAGATGGCGACCCAATGTCTAGGTTTTCTAGGAAAAGTCATGTACAATTGTCTATAGCATTTAAGTCTGCACGACGATGAGTTTGAACAGCTGGCCAAGTTTGGACAGTATCTTAATCACAAATTCTAATAAACATCAACCAGAAAAACATATGGTCAAGCGTGTCAGTGCTATGTTAGTCGGGCGGGCTGAGCCGCCGAAATCAGAGATTGCCATCTAGAAGCTGTCACTATTAATTAGGGCAGAGGTCTCCATCCCCCAGCGAGGAAAAGGATAATTGTTTTCTAGGTAGATAAAGCCTAAGCGATGAATTTCAATTGCCTGTACCACGCGTACCATTCAACCCCAAACAACTCCGAGAGAGGAAGAAAGACTCAAGGTAAAAGGAAGAGGGACACAGAAAAAGGGATGAGAGAGAGAAACAGAGTAAGTCAGTATCGCGCACACCACCCACTCCCGAGAGAGGAAGAGGAATGTTTGAGAAAGAACAGGTGTGACAATACTCCCTTTCGGTAAGAGAAAGGACTTTGGGTTTAGAACGAGAACACAGTTTCACGGGCAGTCAGAGCCCGGACCCGGGGCTGTCCAGACATGGGGCTCCGCTTGCATGTCGATTCCAGGCATGCGTGACTGACGAAGTAACACCCATCGTTTTAAGTAGACAAGTTAGTTCAACTTAATTAAGAACTTGCAATCGTAAAGAGAACCGCAAAAACGCAGAGAGAGAGAGAAGACGAAATACCTTAGCTAAAAGATATTTACCATACAATAAACTTTAATTCGACATGTAAAATCAATTCTTTCCTTTAATTGTTACTAATTATTTTCAACCAAAAAACCTCGCCGATGTTTGTTGACTTATTTTTATTGTTGATTTGTTCTGCTTGAATAACCTTGCCTTCACAGAATCAACGGAGCTATCATCATCTCGACCTGGAGGAAATTCGACATATCATTTTTTTTATTGCCACTACGATTATCGGCCAAAAAGAGTGTTCACGGTCTTGCAAGCTCTCTGTGTAGAGAACCAGAGGCGTGAGCACAGATAGAGACACGAGTGGAGACTATGTTTTTAAGTGGCTCCACGGGTCAGAGAAGCGGGTGGGGTCCGGGTTATAAAAGGTGGACTGCGAATAATTCTCCCCTGTAGATACAGATAAAAAAATAAAAAATAAATAAATAAACACTTCGAAAAAAAGGAGAATGTACATGCTAACCATCACTATAGACAAGACAAACTAACGTCGCCCATTATCACCCTTGATACAGAAACAATAAGGAAATCTCTTGTCGGGGAGACACCTTTGTATAGTCAAGAGTCTAATAAAGTTATTCGTATTGTTAACACACATTTTCAGTGTCTCTCACGTTCTTAATCTTCCATACTAAGTACTCAATATTTCCGTCGATACTCAATGTATATATACATAATATATATAATGCTTAGATATAACTGTGTGTATCTAGTATGCGTATGAATATGGTTGTGTGTATATATACATAGTTATTCAATGCCTACATGTCTGGGTATAAAAATATGTGTAGGCGTCTGTAGTTATGCATATGCGCAGGTACGTATTAACACAGGCGTATATATATATATATATATATATATATATATATATATATATATATATATATATATAGCAATAGATAACATGAAAGAATAGAATAAGGTGCGAATCAAATTTTATTACAGTATAATGTACAGGCAAATTCTTTAAAGTCCTTAACTCATGAGTTTTCAAAGAAAATCTTCTCCTCAGTGGACCATTACCGCAACGACATTACTGCAGGTAATAAAAATTAAACTTTGAAAATATATAAAAATATATATATAAAATACATAAAGGTATATAAAACATCAAATATATACGGGCCAAAAACATACTTTTTTGTAAACTTATACAGTTCATCCACGTCAACAAGTTTAAAATAGATCCAGGCAAAACATCAAAGAGGTTCATTAAGAAATAATCCAAATGGTGAATGGTGGTCCAAAAATGCAAAAAGTTATCCAGGCGGGTAATTCGATGCAGTAGATATCAGTGAAAAGTGTATTTAAGGTGTATGCAAATTAATAAAACGATAAGAAAACGATAGGAAAAACAATCATATGAAAAGTTCAGAAAACTCACTTGGTGTTGAATATTATAATGTCCAAATTCAGGGTTATTAAGAGCTAATAGGAGTCATGCAAACCATAACTTCCTGGTTGTATGCAAATTCTGCTAAATCAAATTCGAATAAAATTAAACTGTCCTGATGTATTCCGATAAAAATTACCCCAAAGAAAAAAATTATATTCAAAGGTAATTAAACTCTCACAAGCCCAGTAGACAGTGTAAGAAATATGAAAACGAACACTTCTCCTTGATAAGACAACAGCACGACCGATATGAATATCAACTGAAAGCGAAAGAAAAAGAGAGAAAAGACAGTGTGTTACTTGTTTTATAGGGAGTCAAATCACGCGTGGTAGAGCTGACTTGTTGGTCCCTGATTGACCGGAATCTTCGGCCAACGTGCTTTCACGAGATAATCTCCTCTTCTCTATCTCAGAGACGAAGAAGGGTTGATCAAATAGAGAAAGAAAAAAGTCGAAACAAATATCCCTTGGTCGTAGTAGCGTGTGCTACATTATACAAGGAAAATATTTCTGATCTCATTCATTTAAAATCATCGTTATGGTCTGATGAGTTTGACT